>OZ038475.1:28615101-28747601 GCA_964036315.1 Acanthosepion esculentum | reverse complement strand
GATATAACCATTTCAGTTTAAAAGATGTAAAAAGTTTTTATAGATTGATTTGTTAAGCTTTAAAAAATGTCTTACAAGCCATAAGTCACCAAACATAAAGTTGCTGATAATGGCAGAGGAAAAAACTCTTTTTGCATAAAAAAGAGGTAAGTTACATTATGACTAATAGTTGAATGACACTTTAACTCTTGCTAGTAAATACTATTACTTAGCTATTTTTCTTTTTCTTACTAGATACATATTTTCTTTAATCAAAGAGTTTGATTTAAATAATACCTAGAATGTCAGTAGCTGATAATATTTGCCCTAATTTTACAAATGTCAATACTTTATAGAAAATGGCAGTACAATTCAATGTAGGGGAATCTGACATGATATTAATGAAATAGGCACGTAACAAAAACTCTTACTTAGTAACTGAATATTAATTAAATGTGAAAATTATAATACTTTCAAATATTGGTAACTATTTTACAAATACCTCTGAGAATTGGTAGTTCCTGTCCTTCAGCTATCAATAAACAAATGAAATGTTGGAGTTGGTGTAATGTTATATTCATCTAATGGATCATCCCAGTACAGTTTAAACCCCCTGAACTTGACAGCTTGAAGGAAATGGTGTTGCTTTATTTTTAAGGTGGAGAGAGTTGATTAAACTGATGACATATATTAAACCTGAATTGATATGTCATAATTTGGGGGTTTCAAATTAAATTTTCAGTAATTATTTACTCTGCAAATAAAAAATATTTTAAACAATAAATAAAATTCAAAGAAATAAGTGTTTACATTCGATTCATTTAAAATCTAGATGCTTATGATATATCTTGTGTCTAATATTATTCCTCTTGAATAAATATGTTATAAAATTTAATTTTTAGCCATCTTATCATTTCATTGCATGAAAAATACAGATTCTTTTTATTTATAAAAGAATAACAAAATAAGAAAATATTTGCATCTTTTTTTATTGCTTCTTTATTTAATAATTAATGTTAATTTGCTATAAATACTGTATTGTTTTAAACATTTATCACCTCTATGTACAAAGCTCATTTTACTGAATTCTATCTGTCATAAAATAAACTTATTTTAACCTTACAATGAAATTTTAATTTTTGGAGGTGAATTAGGAACATTCTTTTTATTTTAACCCAACCTATTAGAAATTTCCATTATCCGTAGTCAGTGCATAGAATTGCAATGACAGAAATTTCCTTCTGAAGTTAATGGGTTAAAACTAATTTTAAAATCTAGTTCTATGTTAATATGAAATTCATGATACAAGAAACCTTGTGATGTATAATGTAAAATAATCAGTATGTCAACAGCCAGTACAGGTTAATGTTAAAATAAATCCAGCAGTTGTCATACACCTGTTGCCAATGTTTTTCATTGTTAATCTTTAACAAAACATGCATCCCCATGCTAAACTACAGTGTAACCCGGATATAAGAGAGTTGTTGGGACCAGAGAAGAAGTCTCTTATATCCGGGTTTGGTCTATTTTGTTTAGGTAAGTATAGCTCTAATTTGGGACCAGAGAAAATCTCTCTTATATCTGGTTTTCTCTTATAGCCGGGTCTCTCTTATATCCGGGTTACACTGTACTATTTTGTATGCGAATATTTGTTAGACATTGATAAGATCTGAAAATATAGTTTCCAACTAAAATGTAGGATTACTAGGTGCATGTTACAGCGCTTTTAGCCAATGATTGTTCAGTTTACGTTTATACTAATGGGGAACTAACTCTCCCTCTATATATATATATACACACACACACACACACACACACACACACACACACACATGGATGAGTTTAGCCTAAGCACCATGGCAATGACTAAGGGTACCATGCCAATATTTTTTGAATTTGCAAAATTTGTTTTTTATTTGGAAAAAATTGATAAAAATAAACAAAAGGCTTTAAAATCAACCATCTTTATTGACAAATAACATATGATGACTAAAATTATTAGCAATGATACATTGCAATGGAATATTTTCAAAAAAGAAATCAAACATTTTTAGCTTTTTAGCTTAGAATATGTTTTGGAAAGATCAAGATTGTAGTATTACTGTATAAAGCTTTTCAGCATAAAATCAAAATAACTATTGAAACAAAAAAAATATGTACAGTAAATGTCAAAAGGGTCCTTTACTTTCCAACATGAATGTTAATTAGTAATTTCTTAAAAATATTTTCATGACTGATTTTTGTTGCCTGGCATTCTGAAGAATTTACTCTACTCAGGCAATTTGTCAGAATCAAAAAACATTCATTTTCTATTATTTTAGATGGGAGGTGGCTGTTTACAATATAAATACACTGTCAAACTGACCCCTGACTTATTGACATTCATGTAGTTTTTTTTTACTTTTTGAGAGGACCAGTCTATTTAAGTATTGCTGTTTTTAAAAAATTTTTCTTTGAAAACACCTCACAACCACCTTATTAAGAAAAACGTAACATTTTTCATTCTTTATTTTTAAAAAAAAAGTGTGCGTGTGATTTTTAAAACAGATGGATGGTTAGGTACATTGATTGACAACAATCATAATGCAATTTTTAAAAAAAATTGTTTAATCCATGACAAAAATGTAGCATGTAAGTTTTATTTATTTTTCAGATGTAAGTGAAAATTCATTTGAGGTTTGGAGCTTTCATGACACCATCTTTGATGGTGCAACTGTAGCTGATCATGGTTCTGCAATGAAAGATGAAAATGGGGAGCGAAGTAGGAGAGACCTCACTCTTGAAAACATTACATCTGCCAACAGCAATGCCTCTGTCTCACCTAATTCTAAGTCACCTGTCTCCCCTAGCAGTTCTGAGTAAGTACTTGTATTTGTTTATAAATACTGAGGTTAGTTTGCATCATTTAAAATATATTACTTTGTAGTAATTTAATTTCATCATGGAAAGATTTGATCTTTATTTTAGTATTGCTAAGCAATAGTTGTCTGGAAGTTTGATAGAAGCAAGGAAAGAAAGCCAGTTTGAAAAATTTGTATCATTTTGTGCCAGTTTTTTGTCTTGATTTCATATTTAATCTGTTTACATTTCAATGCATTATGCAAATTGTCAACATCAGTTTAAAATCTTACAATGGATAAGATGAAAATTAATTAAATTTTTTTTTTTATGTTTCAATAACACAAAGAATTTAAGGAAAATAACTGTTACCTTAGATTTTAATTTTATATAAAATTAACTGTAATTTTAATTTTTTTTTTAATTTTTCAGTGATTCATCTGGATCAGTTACTTTACTTGAAGGCCGTTTCTCTGATGGAGGTAAAGAAACTTTCATTATGTTTTTATATTTAGTATCTAATGCTGCATTTTATTGCTTTATACATAGGAATTGGCTATTGTTGCTTATTAAGAATTATTAATATAAACTCATTCAATATCCTTAATAAATTTGACTTGTTTTAGAGTGATTTAGTTTTTGCTTAAGAGTGTAATGCAACAAAACTGTAAAGGCTTATTTTTTATATTAATCTTTAGCCCTTTTCTTGCTAATTCTAGTTTTCTGCAGTATTTGTTGCCAATGAGAAGATAATTTGTTTTGTCTCCTATAAAATATTACATGAGTTTTAATAAATTTAGAAGTGCAATTCTAGAATTTATATATGCGAGAAACATCAGTAAAACATGCCCCACTTATAATTTTTTTTTTTTTTTCATGACATAGTGATGAAGTGGTCTTAGTTTAAATATGTATACACATTTAGCTGTGAGACTAATTCATTCATGAAATTGTGGTTTAAGATCAATAAAGCCTGCAGTATAGGAATTATGCTGAACAAGAAAAGGGTTAATTCTTCCAATCTTTGCTTATTTTGCATGCGTTATCTCCCTTACTGCATTGTTCACTGTACCCTCAGACTGATCATACATTTTCATGAAACTGTTTGCTTTCAAAAGTTTTTTTTTTGTGTCACTTTTCTTTATAATATGCTGCCCCCCCACACCTAAAAGTAGGGAGGGTGGGGGTGCAATAATGGCTTTGTTTGAAAATATTTTTGACTTACAATTTTCTTTTTTATAAAATAATTTGTGTGTGATTTTTAAAAAGTAATTTCATGATCTATGTATGATTGCTTTAGAATTTTTTGTGTGACTTAAATTTTATCAAAGAATAATTTCTTTGATAAAATTTATGTTACAGAAAAATAAGACAGGTTTAGAAAGCATTATTTACATTATTCGGACTATTGTCCTCATCTTTGTCGCCATATTTATTACGTTTCGTCCGACAAAGATGAGGACAATAGTCTGAATAATGTAAATAATGTACATAATACCTCATCTCAGAAATATAGACAGGTTTAGAAAGATAAGTAATCCATTGCTGAGTTTAAAATATCAAAGTAGTCTCAGAAAACATGGCAATTAGTGATTTTACAAAAGTACAAATTTACTGAGTATTTGCACCCCCTCCTCACCAAAAATGAGCCATTTACATTCCCTGAAACTCCTGCTCTCAATTGATAAAAAGGTTAATTCTTATTTTTAGGATATCTTACTTTTCATGGTTTAATTTTAAAATATCAAACTTAGCTATATCTTCTGTCAACTTAAATGCTTAATAAATCAATTGTCCTTGTTATCTCATTCTGTGCAGATGTTGATTGTATGTCTTAGTGTATAATAATAATAATACCTCAGCATAAACCAGAACAGAATGATTCTTCTTGGATTTATGCTTATAATTGATTAAATCTAAGGCTTTCTGCAGTTTTTTAGAATGCACAGCTTGAAATTTACACTCTTTTA
Source organism: Acanthosepion esculentum (assembly GCA_964036315.1). Taxonomy (NCBI): domain Eukaryota; kingdom Metazoa; phylum Mollusca; class Cephalopoda; order Sepiida; family Sepiidae; genus Acanthosepion; species Acanthosepion esculentum. Next base: position 28,742,814 of record OZ038475.1, on the reverse strand, counting down.
TTGCATTAATAAATATAAATCAATAGTGGAATGGAAGAAACATATGAAGACATGATCATTTAAATATGGATACTTATTTCAATTTATTTTATCAAATGTAAACATTTCGAGTAACCATTGATGAAAACCTATATCATTTTGTACAATCCATTTTACCCCCCCCCCCCATCATGTTAACTCATATTTTATTTATTTTAATTTTTTGTGATCCTTGGTATTCATTACAACATATTTTCTGTATTGGTTTATTTAAAGTTCTTGTGTAAGGGATAACTATTTTGAATTAGTATTGTGTATATTCTCAAAAAACCTATTTAACCACAATATCTGATCTTGGAATTATTTTTCAGAAACAAAATTTACCACTATTTCCAGCTTTTCAAGAATCTGTTTGTTTACTTTAGGATTTAAATCTGATTTTGTTTTTATGTTGACTAAAGGAAGATTTTTTTTCTTTTTTGTTTTCTTTATTCATTTTTCAGTATAGTTTTATTAATGTGTGATTCTGAAGTTTGTGATAACAACATTGAATTTTTTATTAAAGGGGCTTATACAGGAAGACTTTAGGTGAGGTAATGAAATTAATGTATGACTAACCACAACAGTCATTGTCCTTCATGTAAGATTCTTTTCAGTCTGTTCTTTTCTGTCTTTCAATCTCCTGCAATTTTAGATCTGGATACTTTCCCAGAAGACTTTTGGTTTGGTAAGTTCACAATAAACACGTGCAGAGATTTTGCTCTTCGTCCTCTTTTTTTTTTTTTTCTTTTTTTTTTCTCTTCATTTGCGCTTGGACTTAAATTCCTATCGTCAGTTGTGTTATGCTCTCAAACATCAATAAAAGTTATTGATGTAGATGTAAACTGAACAAGACTTTACCGGGTTAGCTGCTGCTGTGTCCCTTTTAAATTTTAAAAAAAAAATTATTTCTACTTTGTATTTTTTCTTCTTCATTTATTTTAGTTTTGTAATTATGAAATTTCTCCTTGTTGACAGATTTTAAACTCTCTTTAATAGCTTTGATTAAATTCTCTGATCATATTTGCCTGCTTTATTCTACATTCTGACACAGAAAAATGGCTTTACAGCTTTGTTATTTTTCCACGTTCATTTACTGGAGCAGAGATTTCATTTGGATGCAATTAATTATGCACCTGAAGATGCTCAGTGATAAGTTGAAGTATTATGAAAAAAACTAAAATGTGAATAAACTATCTAATTATATGCTTCACTTTACTGATTTGACAAATTTAAAAAAAAAAATATGGAATTTGAGGAGATGCTAAATTGACTTGTGTAACTCATCATTATTTTTATAAAAAGTGAAGAAAGTGTCTATCAAAATTTTCATGTTTGAAACATCATTAGGTAGTGAGGACTGTGGAGATTGGCTTATATTAGAAACCAGTTACTCTCAGTTGAAAATTGAGACATTAATTCTTGTACTGTCTATCTTTTCACTTCCTTATGATGTTGCAGATATTGTTTGAATGCTTTTCTTTCTTCTCTTGTTTGCTTAGAAAAAACAAACATGGAATAGAAAAGAAATGATCCTTCTTGTAGAAAAGGAATTTTTCGTGTGTCCATGTGTGTACATATTAGTCAATGTGTAGAATAGTATAAATTTATTTTTCTGTATCAATGCATTTTTGAAAGTTGTTCAATTCACAAGATATTTCTTAGATTGATTTGTTTGTTTCCACATGTCTTGTATAGACCACTTATTCTAATGCTAGTATTGAATTTCTTTACTTTGAAACCTGCATGGAATAGTTTTCCTTGACTGGGGTGATCTTGCAAGATACAGACTGGTGTCTCTATACAAGATAGATTGACCATTTCATATTACAATTGGAAATCACAAATGTATTATGCCAATGCTACCCTTCAAATTACTTTTAATGAATTGTATTTTTCCACAGATCATTTTATATTTTATACATTCATAATTTTATAAACAACTATAATTTATACATAATATTTAAGAGAGAATTAAATATTGTATTTAATTGCTTTATCTATTATCATCATTGTCCTACTTTTTATTGGGCCTAAAACAATTATGTTGCTTAAAATTAAACAAAAATTAAAAATTGCATTATCTCTTATTGAAGTATACATGATTTTTTTTTTTTTTTTACTCATATTTGGTAAATTTTCTATTGCTTGATCATCATTTACAAATTCTTTCCTTTTTATAATTTTCTATTTGTTCTGGAGTATATTTCATATTTACTATTTTCTGTTAGTTATTCTTTTAAATTTTTTTTACTAATAATGATTTCAAATCATTCATTTTTTTTCCCTACAAAGAAGTTATTTTTCATTTTTGCCACAATAATATAACTGGCTATGAGGAATTATTATAAAATTTAGTAAGGGATGTGCTGAAAAATTTTCAGTTTGACCCAGTTGTCAAAATCTGACCAAACATCAGAATTAAGAACTTTTTAGAAGACTCTTTTATACTGTTCACTGTTAACTAAAAAAGGTTATGTCCTTTAACTTAGAGATATATTATATTAAAGGAATCATTTGAATTGTCATTAAATTGACTATTACTATAAAATTGAATTCTTTTCATTTTAATTTTTCCTTTGATGTGCTTATGAAAAATTATGAATTTTATTCCTTGTTTAAATTAAAAATGTTTTTATAGTGTATATATGACAATTAAAAAGCAAGACAGATGTTCGTCAGAAATAGTATATAACAAATTACAGATATCCAGATATGCTTCAGATTCTTAACTAAATTTCAGTGCCAGATAAAGTTATTGAATTTGAATTCATCATGGTTCATCCATAAACAGTTTATAATTTGGTTAAAAGTAAATTATCACAAGCTTCTTTAAGTTTAATATGCTTAAGTAGCTGCTGAAAAATACTCAGTTTTATATACACTTATGTTTAAAAGCATCACTGTAAAATATTTATGAATTTATTTTTAAGACAAATATCTTTCAATTGGTATTAGATTTTTTTCCCCTCAACTTTCTGAAAACTAAATCTCACACAGTATAAACACAAAATTGAAGTTTGCTATGGAGGAGGGAGAAAATAAAAAAAATTACTTTGATAAGGTATAATAATACCATTTTATTTTTGAGCATCAATGAGTGGCATTAATTTTTAAACCTAAAATAATTTTAAAGATTTGTTAATTAGCTGAATGTCTTTTTTTTATATTCAGTGAAGATAGATTTTTGTAATGTTTTTAGTTCTCTCAAGTTTTGCATTACTTGTTTATTAGTTGCAAATATTTAATTAGTTTTGTTGATTTAGGTTTAAGCTTATTTCCCTTCATGTAGACCTCAATTTCAAAACATCACTTTGTCATTTATATGTTGTGTTCATTATGCTTAGTTGAAACAGGTATACAACTAAATTGAACCATTATTGTATGCTTGACTAAGATATTAAAAGTTGAAAATTTTCAACCTGAGGTTTAGATTTTCTTTTTCTGTGATCATAGAATTTGCTGATTAAAATGAAGTTATTCACTTTGCTTTACTTTTGTCTTTTTTCAATTAGAAATTTGAACTGATATTTCCTGTGAATTTGGCCCCTAATTTGTAATTTTTTTTTATCTGGACAACTTATACAATAGTTGGTTACTCCATTATGTTAATACATTTGAAATGTATTTGCTGTGTTATGACTTGGTTAATTTTATGTTTGATAACAAATGGGTCAATAAAATTTTGCTCTTTTCAGTAATAAAAGATCTATTTTTTTTTTCTACTTCTGTAACTCATTTAATTAATATCATTAGGTAACATTTGTGCTTTCACTGTTGATTTGAAACTTATGCACTTGCATGGATTGTTGCATTTTTCTTTTTGATTTTCAGTACAGTTTTATTGAATTTTATGAAAAATGTTATTAGTGCATCATTTGCTTTTGATGTTGTTTTTAACTGTTTTATGATTTTCTTTTTAGACAAATTTCTATAGTAATGTTGTTCTTTTTATGAATTTTTCCTAATCCTCATGTATTCTAATCTGCCTCTCATTTACACAATTAATACATGTCGGTTTAGACATGTTTTGCTATTAGCCAACAAAATTAACTAACTTTTATGAGATACTATTTTCAAGCACCATAAGTGAGTAGTTATAAAGACTAATAAGGAGTATCAAATAGTAGCTGCTATATTGCATGTCTGGAATTGCTTTGATGTAGTGGCAGCTTAGACCCTTATAGTTAAATTACACCCGGCTCTGACAATTTGGTTTTCCATTAGAAAATAGTGGCAAAGATAACCTTTGGAATAAAGAAAATTAAGAGTAGGCATAAAAAATGGAGTGAGTCTTGGAAATAAGCAAGGGAAAATTTATTTATCTGTTTTAAAATATTTATTCCTTTGATTAACATATTCTTCAACTGGATAGAAAAACCTTTGCTCAGAACCAGTTTTCATGTCTTGTGCTAGTTTAATATTTAATTATCAGAGATTTAACTTTGAGTATAATACTCTTTTATTTATTTACTGAATTTTTGTGGTGATGTGATCAGTCTAATGAACTTCATTGCTTCAACCACTGAGCTACTTATTGGAAACATTTATGGATTTGTCCAAACATCTGTTGGAATTAAGTGTATCAAAAGCTCGGTCTTATAAGAATGAAATTAAATAAAAGCAAGATGATAAGAATTCATATTTGTGCTGAAATAATTCCATGTTTTCTCTGATGGCTGATGCTTTATTCAGTTTCGATTTATTTAAATAATTTTAATTTACTCTAGTTGATAATTAACATTTTGGCCAAGTTTCCCCACTACTTATAATTTTTCGTTTTATTACAGCTAACTTGAGAACAAAATCCTAATTGATATACAATTACTTATCTAATAAAGTTGAAATTACTCTATTGTAAATATATTTGATACTGCTATTTATAAATATTAGTTTTAACCAATTGTTATATCAAGTTCCACTGATGAGCATCAAAAGGAAAACTAGAAGCTCTCTCTTTTATTTATTTTTTTTTTTTTGCTGAGAGCTTTCTTTTACTGAATTTCTTTTCATTTCTTTCTCCACTATATTATCTTCACTAAATGTTCTCTTGCCTGACATCCATCCACAGATTCAGATTTTGAACTCCTTGACCAACACAGCAGCTCAGATTTGGCTCACCTCCAATTGGCTTCTGGTGCAAACAATGCTTTACCAGCCAATCAGCGTCCAAAAATTAATTTTAAATACAAGAAACAAGGTTTGTTCAGTTCGCCTTGTTTCTCTTGATTTTCAACTTTTAATTTTAGTATTTTAGGATGAAATTTTAGTAGGATATCTGACTTTCTTTATTAACTGTTTTTTTTTTTTGTTTCCTTTACTTGTGTATAAAATCTTTTGAACAGCCTGCATTTTTTTATTTTCAAAATGTACTCCTTTTGTTTTGTTACTAATGTTTAACAACAGTTTTCATGTTTAACCTTGAACTTTCATATTGTGCATAACATTAATACCAGTTTTATTTTCCTACCTTTATACGCTGTGAAACATAAAATGGATCTCTTTGGGATCAGCATTTAAAATATTTCTTGGAATTCTGAAGAGAATTCTGATGGCTTACTTCATGAATTATTTTGGGCCAGTATCTTTCTCTTTGTTTTGGTCATCGTAGCAATTGACCTCCAGGATAAAACCATTGATTGTTGTTTATTGATTCCTTGTACCACAACCTAATTCAGTAAGTTTGCCAAAACTCGCTAGATTACTGATGAGTTAGAAGCCATTGTTAAAGTGCAACATAAATAACATGATCAGAATTAATAAAGTTTGTAATGAAAAGAAAAACAATCAAAAAGATAAAACAGTAACAATCATGTGAGCAAGCAAACAATATAGTTAAAGCAAATCAAAACTGATAAGAAGGCAAAAGAATTCACAAACTAGGAGTTGGTATTTGTAAACAAAAGCAAGGTCAACGAAGTGAACACAATATGCTTGTTTAGTAGTTAAGGCAGATCTGGACAGTCATGTCAAAATCCAAGCTGTCCCATTTTATTGGCTAAGAAAAATATCCTTCTGACTCTGAGAGAGAGGGGGAAAACTTTTGCAATCATTCCCATTTTATTGGGAAATGCTAGTACATTTTTTTTTCTCATGTTTTCCCTGAACAAGGCCCGAAAGCCCCTCAAAGTAAAGTGTTAAAGAGTAAGAGGCATGGCTTATGTGGATATCTGTGGAAGATACTGGTTAGCCCTAGACTTGAACAGGTTAAGATTGTAGTGATCGGGGAAGCAACCTCTTCAGAGTTGGCATGGTGGATCTTAGGCATAAAGGTTAGGACTGGTGGAACTAAAGAATGTAGTTCATCTGAACACTCTGGAAATAGCGATAGAGCAGTGAGAGGCTTGATTAGTCCCATAGAATAACAAAGAAACAGACCTTGGGCTTCAAATGAAAGATAGCAATAAAATGTTAGCAAGATAAAAACATTAGTTCAGTTTTTCTCAGGAGGACAGTAGATATACTAAAGGAATAAGACTAGTAAAACTTATTGAAGGTTACTGGATACAGTACATTTGATATAAAGTTTGAAAATTGCACTTACAAAGATAATGGTTCAAATAATTCACAAAATAATAATTTATATAATCTATCCCATAATCTGCCTGTTATAAATGTTGACAGAAAAACAAATAAAAAGTTGTCAAAGACAAAACTATTCAAAACAGGATATATTGTAATGTTTAAAGTTACATGTAAATTCTTGAATAACAATGATTTGCTACTTTCTAGTTTTAAAGAATTTCACCCGGACAAGTATGTTGCAAAGATGTATTTAGCTTTTATTATAGGGACTGCAATTTTGCATTATGCAGGAATTTTTCTAGCTTTTGATTGAATGTTCTCTATATGTGTTAAAAACTATTTTGCTGGAAGACATATGATGCAGTTGTTATTTAGTTTCTTTCTAAATTTTAAGGTTTCCATCTTTGGACCGGCCTTGGGAAAGGCTTAAAATCTAAAATTTCTATTTTTGCTTCAGGTTTAATATAAGTAAAAGTAATCTCTTTGTAGTTACATGAAATTAATGTTTTTTTTTCTGTTTCCCCTTCTACACACACTCCCCCCTCTCTTCATATTATTTCTTTAATATGATGATAATTTTAATAAAATTCCATTGTTTCTTTTCAGCCTTGGGTAAAAGTTTGACTGAGTCTGCAAATGCTAATGATGCTGATGATGAGAGCAGCAACAATGTGGAACAATGCTCTTCAGCTGAAGAATCTGAAGTTGCTCTTACTGCATCAGATGACATAATTCCTCCAGTTACAAATCTGGGCAGTCTGGCACCAGCACCATCACATTTACTGGTACCAAGTTTACTTCTCAAGCCACCCAGGATGTCAATCACCTTCATGATGTTAGCTTCCCTGGTTGTAGGCCTCTTACTTGGTTTCACAACAAAATATTCACTTAGTAAGTCATTGTAATTACTATATGGAAGTCTATAGCTACTTTGATCACTTGAAAACTGAAAGTGTTTAAACTCCACATAAACTACCAATAAGATGGGATAGTCAGAAATTTTATCAACAGTATTCAATTATTTCTATATATTAATGAAAAAAAATAGAAAGTAATCACAAATTGTAAACAAACATACTGGAAGGTTGGATTTCAACCACAAAGTTTTATGCTTCAATCTATGGTGCTATTAAAGTAAGCAACTTTATCTCATAAGTAGCTGATTGTGTTCATTGAAAATTATTTTGCCTCATATATCTAAATATCAGTTGAAAATCTGATTGTATATTACAATAAATATTAAGGTATTTCTTAAAAGTAACATGATACTAACCATCCAGTTAGAATTCATATGTTGCTCTTTCTAGAGACATTTGAAAACCAGAAACTTATTTAAGCAATGGGTTTTGTGTCTAAGACACAAAACAAAATTCTAATAAAAAGAAATATAATTTTAAAAATCTAAAAATCAAGTAACTATTGAGTACAACATTGACATAGAACTTAATTGTTTTGATGTTGCAAATTGAGGTGTAAATCAATACATATTTGTCACTATGCACAATTCCTCTTACTGTTAAAGAAACAGAGTTTATTACTTAGGTTTTATTCATCAAAGAATATGGTAATCTATATAGCCTTTTAATAAAAAACAAAATAAGTGTATGTATGTATGTATGTATGTATGTAATACAGAGTGCAATAGAAATACCTCTCACATAATACTAAGACATTAGTAGCAATGGTGTCTTCATGTAGCAGGTATTTCTACTGTTCCCTGTGTGTGTGTGTGTAATATATATATATATATATATATATATATATATATATATATATATATATAATATGTGTGTGCCTGATAAAAAATATAGTTTTTAGGTATGCTATATTTATGGGTAAAAGTGCTCAATATCAGAGACAGAGCATATGTAAATATGAGGGGGCACCGAGGAATAGATTCAGATTCATTCTAGCCTGTTTTCTTATTGAAATCCTCAACATAACTGATGAATTGAGGTTGTCAGGAGTCCTGAATTTCATACAGTCTGTTTCATAAATGATCTGTTGTCTACTGACCCTTATGAAGACAGTTGTAAAGAGGATTTGCTTGGAGTTTTTCACCAGGATTGTCTGACATGATGCCTGAAGTGGACAACTCTAGGTGAAAGCAGCCATATTGGAATAGAGTATCCACAAGTTGATCAGAAATAAAAACACCATTCATATGGGGTAGTCAACAACATTATTTTTTACTTCCTCAACAGAGAATGGTAACTTATTTGAAGAAAATGTAGTATGCATGATAAAAAATGTGCAATTTAACTACCAAATTAGAATCAACAGTGGAAGAGTATTGCCCTAGACAAAGCATTGGCAGTAATGTTATCTCTCATTGGGCAATACTCTATCAAAACTGTAGCTTTAAATTTTATAATTCTTAATTTTCTTAGATTGGTTAGAATCAAGCATGAATATCTCTGATTTCTGATAAAGAAAAAAAGTACATTGGTGTCAAGCTTAGCCTCTCCACTTGCACAGAGACTCCAATTTAATATATACCACTTTTTTTTATTGCCAAATATTTTCAATAATATTTAAAGTCCTTAAAAAAGAGCCACTTGTCTCACAGCTTGATTCAAGACAATAATAGTGTGATCAGGAGCATCCATCTCTATAACAAAGTGAATTGTTTCAATATAATGGACTGCAGCATTCAAATGTTTTCAGCCATCTTGGGTGATGGAAATGTCTTAACCTTTATGAGAGGAGCAATTTTCTCAAAGTAATTGAGAGTTTAATGGGAATAATATTGTAACCCTTTCATTTCTGCCTCTAACTATTAGGTCATGGTTAGTTGAAGATAGTCTTCCTTGTTTTCAGCAGCAGTTGTGGTATTTTGCTCAGTCAAAATTTTAGTCACTGGTCCATAGTCAGGTTGCTAGTAGTGGAGATGTTCTTCCTGAAGGTTGAAACAAAATTGCTCCATGACATGCTGTGATTTATCAAATGATTAAGTCTCCCACTTCCAGTGGGATTCAGGTTGAATGAAGATTAGTGCATGCACAAAAAAAGATTCTTGGAATTTCCTTTTTTAAGAACAAAATTGCTGTATTTAACATTTCTAACCAGTTTTATTTGTGGTATTTACATTTGGGTTACAAATCTGAATATTAGTTATTCTTAATCTTGAGGCAATCAAATGTATTTCTAGCAGTCCTATGAAATTGATTCATCATGAAATGCCAGATAAACAGAAACTGTCCACCTTACATTTGTTCATATTTATTCAGCAGGTATTATGTATGCTACAAGTCTCTGTATCGTCAGGATGTGATCACTTGTTTACAAGCAGTGGTTACAATATGGTTACGGGAATTTTTTCCATTTTAATGTTTCAGTAATCCTTCTCAAACAATTTTTGTATCAAAGGTTGTTGGAATACCAATTTATGATGGAATCATAAGAAACTATCGGCTAAATGGCAGAAGCCGATTTGGGATCTAGTTTTTCACAGATTTCATCCACTTAACTGAAATAATCTAAACCAAACATTCATGCAAGGCAGTTTGTGTGTCATGTAATTTATATGGAAAATTTGGAAAGCATTGGATGAAAAACCAGGGAATTATGGCTGAAAATTGGGTTCTTTTGAACATTTTGGTTTTTCAGTATATACGGGGAAGCAAGCAGGACTAAAACTATACTATCTTATTTCTTGCATGACATTTTTTACATGTTTGAAGAAAATCAGATAAAACATGAGGGAGTTACTCAAGTTTTTATTTTAATAGTACGAAAAACACTATTTTTTTTCCAATTTTTTGTGTGAAGTTGATGTTGCAGGAAAACCATCAAGCACCCTACATGAACCTCGTAACATGACCTGTGTTTTGCATTAAGTGCAAAGAACATCAGCTCATCCAGTGAAAACTTTGTTCATGTGTAACTTTGTTCATGTGTAACTTTGCCTTGGTCTTTGCAAAAAGTTGTACCCACCTTCAGTTTTATCAATTTCTCTGCCTAACCCCGGGGGGCTTGGAGATTGAAAATTGGTCTTGACCTTTGTTGGTAAATTTGCAATATGTGTGTACAATTTCATCGAAATCAGTCGAGAAATGTAGACATGCATAAATAGCATACATACATACACACACACACACACATCTTCTGTTTTATAGATGTAGATTAGATACTGCCATTAATTCGGTATACCTAAGGTTTAAATGAAAAATCTTTCTTAAAGCTTTCAAAGCTAAAGGATTAAATTTACTATTTTTAGTAAGCAAAATACTCTGTAGTATATTTCAAACAGAAATTCTATTGGTTGGAGTTGATTTTTTTTTTTTTTTTTTTATTTTTTTTTGCCAGTGTGTGGGGGGGTGCTAAAAATAGCTGATTAATGCCCCCCTTTAGCCATATGTCATCACAATGAATTTTTCTTTATTAAAAATGTTTTACAAATTTGAAAAATATTAGCTGATTTAAAGTATAATCAATCTCATTTGAAAAATAAATTATTTACTTTAAGTTGAAAGTAACAGAAATGGATTTTTAAAACAGTAGCAGTGGTTAAGTGCTTGTCAAGGCTTGTAAATTCCTCATCAAGTGCTTCAGAAGCAGCTGTCAAGCAATTTACAAGGTGTTGACCTGTTTATTATTGTTCTATAGAGACTTTGTGTAAAAACATAATTTAAGGAAATGATATAATGTAATTTTTAAGTACTCGGTAATCTTAAAAATGTTGGAAATATTCTCCATAATCTAATTTTAGGAATGTTGACTTTAAATTTACTATCATGATCAATCTTCTGATCATGTCATATATGGCCACCCATACTTTCAAAATTGGCACCTTTATACAGATAAAAAAAAAAAAATTAAATTTTAAATTAATTTTAAAAATATCTGGGCATTATGATTTATATTAAGCTTTTCAATTTTCGTTTAGTAAATATAGTCTTCACTTAATAACTTAATGAGGATGAAGTTTGGAAGAATTTTTAAAACATTTTTGAAACTTTATAAATTATTATAATAAAAAAAAATGAAAACAATTCTTGTAAAAATTCATTATTCATTGAAAAAAATTATTTTCTTCAGACTATAATGTCCTTAATATATATTATTTATAAAAGCAATTAAAAGCTTATTTATCTAATTAAATACTTAGATAGTTTATTGCAGTTTTTATTTTACAATTCGCAGCAGATTTTTGAGAAAGGAGCAGTAGTTTGACCCCCCCCCCAAAAAAAACTTGATGATTTACATTCTCCAAGTAGTCCTGCTTTTAACTAATAAAAAAAAAATAGTGGGTATAGAATTTAATTTCTAGAAATTAAGTAAGTGGTAGGTAACAGATGTAAAATATATATATATATATATACATATATATATTTTTTTTTACTAAGATTTTCTAAAAAATAATAATTTCAAAAATAAATTCATTCATTTGTGAATAAGTCTTGAAAATTTCATTAAAATCTGACAATTATTTGATTTTTACAAGAATTTTCAAATTAATGTTATTTACAGGAAAACAGGTGTAAAATTTTCCATTACCAGTTCTGTTACAACATTGATGCATAAAAAAAAAGATTTTAATCAAAATTCCGAACATGTTAGAAAGAATTAAAAAATACTTTGTTTTTTTTCCTCTTAATAATAACAAAGATTTTGAGGATAAAACTTTGTTTTTATTAAGTCTTGGGCCTTTTTTCATCATGGTATGCTCTTTTTTCAACAATTAGTGGAAGTACCTATATATATATATATATATATATATATATATATATATATATATATATATATTCAAACATTATTCTAGTGCATACTTGTATTTGAAATAGATGCTTCATTTTTATTTTAAACAATATGTATTATGTCTATTGGCCTACACATTCAAGAAATCTTAGAAAATGTGCTCTCTGGAAGTTATCAAACCTGCATTCCCCTTTGTAGGAAAAACCAGTTTGATCTGGTGTGCTTTACTACTCAGCTACAGAGAGTCACACTTTGGCAAAACTATTTTCCCTTTTAAAGAAAGCACACTTCTTCATCAGATATTTTTTTCTCAAAACCCATATCTGCCCAGTTTCATATGTGACATGTAAATAAAGCAATTTCTACAGAATTAATGGATTAATTTTAATCTGACATTACTTCAAAAGTTATTATAGTGGATACTCTTATTTGAAATAAAAATCCCTCCCCTACACCCAGTAATATTTTTATATAAAAAAATATGTATTTTGTAATTTACTTTCAGTAAGTTTTAATATTTGGTAAAAATGAAAGTTCTTTCTCAGGTTCCCAATGTTTATTACCTAAAAGATTTTTTATTTCCAGTTTGTTTATTTTTTGGACTGCATCACCTGATAAAATTAAACTTTGAACTCTTATTTTCTTTCATTGCAGGTCCTTATTCTAGTGAGCAGTTATCTGAAGACATAGCTGAAATGCAGCGCATTGTGAGTAAAGGAGTTTCCTTTTATCAATTATAAATACTATATTTGTTATCCTTTAAGGAACACTTTTAAAGATAAATTTAAATATTAATATTACTCTGTCAGGAATCTAAGTAATGAAGAAACTCATATTTATCTAAGAAAGTATTTCTCAGTATTTGCATTTCTTTACCCCTACTTCTGCAGTCAGCATTGTAATATCTATAAGACCTCCTGCTTTCCTACCTGAGGCCAATATATAGATGATGCTATACAGGTGACATAGGTATTCATAGTTGTGATAAGAATGATCTTGAACAAAAAAAAAAAAAATTCATCATCCTCTTCCAGGTGTGTGTGTTTTTTTGTTTTTTTTTTGTTTTTTTTAAGCATTTCATCCCAAGCAAGCCAGGATTGCCACTAGCACATGAGGGGTTACAGGGAGGGGATATAAGATGTGTTACGAGGATGCATTTCTATAAAAAGAAAGTCTCAATAAGGTTAAAATTTATAGTAAGGGATTCTACTGAGTCCTATCTGTTAATACAAAAAAAGTTTTCTTTCATGAAGTAGTTGTAAAATGGAGAAATTAGAAATAGAACGTTTGGAAGATTCTAGATCATTCCAGTATATTCGAGAAAAATCTAGATGATTCGAACATCTAGAAATATGCTAATTAGGTGCTTGCCCCTATAAAATAGGTTTTTGGTAAGGGTTGTCAGTTTGATAAAGGGAATTTCTGCCAGTATCAACTCTGGCTTTTGATTCAAGGATTATTATATTCAGCTGAAAGAATCTCTATGAAAAGTTGCCGATCAACAAAAACCCCAAAATAGAATTTCATGGAACAAATCTGGTAAATAGAGTTTTGACTATTTTCATTGACCAAACTAAAAATTTATATTTATTTACATACATTTGCGGATTTCCAAATATACCACTTAACATTACTTCGCTAGCCCTAACGTAGTAAAGACACTTGACTCTCCTCCCTTCTCTCTCGTAACACTTCGCCAGTAACTTTCTGTTTTCTGTTTGTATAGCCAATTGTACATATTTTATTTTGTGTTTTTTCTAGTAAATTAAATATTTGTTTGTGATTTTAGCTCTGTGTTTTGGCAAACCATTCTTTTTTCCTTTGTTACAATTATCAACACGTAACAGATGGGTGTTTGATGAAAGGATAAAGAGAAGGACGGAGATCAAGATCAAGGCATCAGAAGATGTTGATTGACATTACATTTGAATATTTGAAGATTATGGTTATCAGGGAAGAGGGAGTTTCACTGTCAGAAAGTGTGAGAGAAGAAGCTGTTGGAGTAGAAGAGGCAGTTATATTTAATTGTTTTGACAGTAAAAGGGTGGGATCTAGTTGCCAACCTAAATTCATGCAGTTGGAGTACCAGTGAAAGTAGCTCATCAGAGCAGTTGCCATGAAAATATTTGTAGAAAAGACAGAGGGAAGCCATATCACATCTGTGAGAAAGTGACTGTAGTTGAGATGCCATGTCAGGATCTATTACATTGCATATCTGTCTTTGGATTTTGTTGAGAACCTCGAGATTAACAGTGGGGGCACCAAACCATATATGGCAACAGTATTCAGTGCAAAGACGAATGGTAGATTTGAAAGATGGACTCAGGCAAGAAAAACCTTCTGGTACTACACAGAGAACCAAGTTTCCTTGCAGTAGATGAAGCTATTGATTCAATGTAGTTGTTCCATCTGGTCAATGGAAAACGTGAAACCAAGAAGGTGCAGAGAGATGCTCTCATGGAGTTGATCAGCAGCCATGCTGATAGGAGGCAGGGAGGTTTCTCTATTCTAGGTAAATGAGAGCAGTTTTGTTTTGGAGGCATTAGAGTTTACAAGCCATTTCCTGCCCCAGTCAATCACAAATTGGAGGTCCTTTTTGAGACGAATGGCCAGGTTAATTTTGTCAGCAATGCCGGATTTACTATTGAGACAGGATAAATGGTAGTGTTGTCTGCATAGATGCCTACTTGGGAACTGATGACATCATGAATATTGTTGAAGATCAGAAACAAGATAGAGCCTTGAGGAACACCAGAGTTTGTATGAAAGGAACTGGAGGAGAATCCATTTAAGATAACCTTCATTTCATGGTTTGACAGTAATGATTGGATTAAGTCAAATGATCGTCCTGTAATACCGTATCCCTGAAGCTTACGAAGAAGCCCGGCTTGCCAAACCCTATCAAATGATTTAGAGATATCTAGAGCCACAGCTCAAGCTTTGTTATTATCATCAAGTGCTTGGTATACAAATTCAGTTATGGCCGTAAGCATATCAGCAGTAGACTGGGTAAAGTGGAAACCATATTGTTTGTCAAAGAGTCGATCATGGGATGTAAGCTGTTTAACCACTTCAATATTGATTAAAGCTTCGAAGACTTTGCCAAAGAGTGGTAGGAGACTGATAGAAGTCAAGATAGACCTTTCAACAACAGAAACTGTGATCTGGGATTAGAATGAAAGCAGTGATGGCACATACACTGAATCCATCATAAAATTTCAGGATATGGAATTAGTAAACACACCAAATACCTTGGTGTATGGATCATTTATAACGAATTTAGTATAGGAGTTAAGGAGATTGAACATAGACTAGGCTGCACTAGGAGTAGTTTTGCACAGTACTGCAAATTGCTACAAAACCAAAACATTAACCTAAAAACTCAGGTCATGTTCTTAAATAGCCTTGTCAGATCAAGACTTTCATATGGATGTCATGCATGGTGCCAAATTCATTCAGAAATATCTAAACATTCAGCTTCTCAGACCAATGATTAAAAATGGCTTTGGAGCAAATGAAGCCAATAGGTCTTAGTGATGATCACTCTTCTTCCCATATCATTAACTGGTGCAGCATAATCACAAAGAAAGAACTGCACTAAATAACAGAAACCACATTGAGGACTTTCAACAGCAGCAACAACTAAAATGGATAGTACCTTTTAACTCAATGAGAAAATTATGACAATATCTAGATGTTAACATTCCACACTTTCAGACAAAAGGTTAAGAAGGAACTCTCCATGAGTATTGGAAAAAAAACAATAACAACTAGTGGACTTGAGAAACCTATTTTCTTGAAAAACTGTTTTAAATGAAAGATTTGATAAATTTCAAAAAGTAGCAATGACAGCTCTGTCAATGAATGCTGAATGTTTCCTTATAAGGTAACAGTTAATCTGAGATTCTTCAAAAAGTACTCACCCCTTTCCTGTGGTAATAGTAATAGATTCTAGTGTATTAAAACAATTTTTATTTTCTCAGTTGCATAAGAGGAAGTTGATTCATGACCATTTCAATTTCTTTTTAATTACACCCCTTTTATTTAAACTTTTCTTCATATCAGAATGTTTTTAGGCAACTAATTCTTTGAAGGATAAGATTTAACAGGTAGTCACAAGATAAAAACTATAAAAAAAAAGTCCAAGATTAATACAAGGAAATGTATTCCAAATATATAAATTTCCCTTTTACTCAATTTGGCTATTAGAGTATATCAATGCTTCTAATTTCTTTTTCTTTTAAATAAATTTTTTGTAATGTTTTAAAAAGTCTGTTAAAAGTAAAAGATGAATTTGTTTGTGAGTTTTTTTTACATCTTTCATGAGATGCTTTTGTTGAGATTTTGTTAAAATCTAAAATATGGTTAAAGGTGAAAATTTTGTTGACTTATTTATTTTTGTCTTTTAGAATGAGATGCATTTGCTGATAGAAGAAAATGAACATATGCGCAAATATGTGGATTCACTTAAATGGCGCATGAACAATTTGCAAAATTCCAAGAAACAGCAATTATCCAATGAATTGCGACAAGTGAACCAGCTGCTCAAAAATCGACTTGATGAACTTGATCAACAACTGTTGGCTGTACGAAATGAAATCTTTGAAAAGAAATCTGGAGTGCAACCACCAGTAGTTTCAAATTCAAGAAATCAAGATCTTTCTGGTAAGTATGCTACAATTAGCATGATACATGATTAATAAACACTTCATATATGCAATTAATGTTCTTTTCGAACTGATTTTTTTTTGTTTTCTTGTCTGTAATTTAGAGAAGTCAGTTAACATTCCAAATTTCATTTGGACATTTGAACACCTTTATGTTCTTGATGTTAAGTGTTTTGACTAAGCTCTAGGCTCTCCAGTTTCTTCTGGGATTTCCAATATCTACATAGAGAGCAAAACATTAAAACACTCAATGTTCCACTGTCTTGAAGCCTTTGATGTAAATTAGGTATGTTGGTTATACTTTTATCCTATGGCCTCACCAAGAGGTCTAGTTGAATTGTGTGAATTCAATTAAAACACTGTGTACAGAAGATCAACATTGAATTCAACCAGCTTTCTTTCAATACTGGACACAAATCATCAGCAGTGATATCACAAAAATTGACATTCATAGCACCCTTCAATGTAAAATTACAACATCCTCTGCAGATATAAGGAACTGGGTCAGGGGAACCAGCCATCTTCCTTAAACTTAAGAAACTTAAGCCATAGTCAATTGATGCAGTGGAAAAATCTAGTATAGCAGAATCTGCTCTATCCACCCCCTTATATGCATTTTTATATTTGCAGAGGATGTTGTAAATGTCAACTTTTGTCAAACCCTTCTTCCATAAAGGTCTAACTCCAGTAATGAGTTGTTTTACTCAGGTAGTTGTTACATTGCTAGCAAAGAATGTATTAGGAAAAGGTGGAGAAATAGTTTTCATTATGTACATAGCATTGCTTAAATAGATTGGTTTGGATGGTATATTAGGGAACACTTTTTTAAAATTCTTTCTCTCTTACGGATTATACACTTGGCAATGGTTGAAAAATAGGTTTTATAATAACTGCATCAAGAATACAAAAGTCAGTTGTCTAAACAAAATTTGGTATGACTTTGTTTTGTTTTATTTAATTTAAACACTCTCTTCACTTGACACATTTTAAGTTTCTCAAGAATAATTTAAATCCACTATGTGATAGATTTACATTTTATCAACTTGCACACTTTACATATAAACTGAAAATTCTATTAGTTTATTCAAACTACCATTTTGTTACTGCCTGTTTCTACATCTTAGTAATTTTCAGACTATATGAATAAACAGTACACAAAACATGTTATAAATTTAATCCAATTTGGGGGCAGTATCATACTTTATATATATTTCAGTTTTTCTTTAATAATTAGTAAATTTCTTTCTTGACTGGTTAATCAGTATTTTGCTTTAATACTCAAATTTCAATGGTTTAACCTTAATGTATGCATAATTTTTCATTTCAACTTTTCTATAGAATTGATGTTTTCAATCACTTTTTTCTTATTTCTATTTTTAAATATTTTAATTTGATATAAAAAAGGCAATTTTTTATCCATTATATTTGTAGTTTTTGTCATTTGTTACAAAACAAAATTAGTTTCAAGATTAATGCTTTCTTATTGTTTTCTGTGACTGTCTTGAATTTTATTTTATTCTTTCATTTGCAGCTGATGTTCCCCAGGATCTAAATGAACCTGCTTCAGACAGTGGCCTTGAGTCACAAACTGAGATAAGCAGTTCTGTTGGTGCTGCTTTCCATGATGATATCATTCAAATTCAATCTTCTCCAGAAGAGAATGTTGATGTGAGTTTCAATGAAGGCAGTACTGACCAAATATCAAGTCTTGGTGTTTCTCTTGTTCTCCACCAAAATGATCCATCAGTTAGCTCTGACAAAATAATAAAGTCTGAAAATAAAGCTCATGATGCCATTGCTGTTTTGCAGAAAAAACTGGAGGAAGAAAAAATGCGAGCTGACAATTTGGAGAAACTTTATGCGGAGATGAAACAGTTAGTTGATAGCCTTAAACCAGCCACTGATTCAACTGCCTTGCTTGCTGGTGCTTCTACTGTAGAAACAGTTCAGGGAGAAAAAGCAAAGAAAGTCAAAGAATCAACTTCATACTGTTCACTATTGGACAAAGACTGCAGTGCCCGTATGGATTGGCTTAATCGGGATGCCATGTTACTCTTGATCACATCTGTTATCTCTGAGATTCCACCACAAGCCCAACAGTGGAAGGAGTATATGGTCAAAAAATTTCAAAGTATGATTGATTCACAAGATCAAGAAGAATCTGATGAGGAGGTAAAAGTTAATTCTGAAACCACTTCAGACTTTCAATTTAACAAGCTTAATGTTTACATGAATCGAATGTTGAACCAGATGACTAGAGCCAAGGAAGATTTACAGAACAAGTTTGAGAAAACCTTGCATAAAATCAAGAAAGGAACTAGTAAATTTTGGGAGAAAACTATATCAAGGAGTGAAAAAGAGATCAAGTCTCGTAAATTAAAGGAAAAAAAAGAAAGTAGAGAATTAGTAGATAATGAGGCCAAAGCTACAAGTTCCCAAGATTCCAGTTTACAAGTGACCAAAGAAAAGTACATGGACTCTATTGATGTAGAAAAGGAATATAATAAAATAAACAGGAAAAAAGAAGAATTTGGACAACTTCAAAAAGGATTAGAAGTTGTTGAAATTGAGGAGAATAAACACAAATTTGATAAAAAGAGTAAATCCATTAGGTCTAATGAAGATAAGAGACACCAACATCATGAATCTGCTGACAGTAAGAAGCACCATTCACACAAATTTGATCATAAGAAGAAAAAACAACAGCCACTTCATTCAAACAATGAAGATAAACATGGACACAATATGAAACACTGGCCACAAAAGTCAAACTACAAAGAAAAAAAATATCAGCTACACATGTTGGACAATGAAGAAAAGTATCATCGACACAGGTCTTATGATAAAGAACACCAGTCAGACAAGAAAGAAAAGAAACATCGACACAGATCTAATGATGATAGAGAACACCGGTCAGATAAGGAAGAAAAGAAACATCGACACAGATCTAATGATGATAGAGAACACCGGTCAGATAAGGAAGAAAAGAAACATCGACACAGATCTAATGATGATAGAGAACACTGGTCAGATAAGGAAGAAAAGAAACATCGACACAGATCTAATGATGATAGAGAACACCGGTCAGATAAGGAAGAAAAGAAACATCGACACAGATCTAATGATGATAGAGAACACCGGTCAGATAAGGAAGAAAAGAAACATCGACACAGATCTAATGATGATAGAGAACACTGGTCAGATAAGGAAGAAAAGAAACATCGACACAGATCTAATGATGATAGAGAACACTGGTCAGATAAGGAAGAAAAGAAACATCGACACAGATCTAATGATGATAGAAAACACTGGTCAGATAAGGAAGAAAAGAAACTTCATGGCAATGATGATGATATCAAACATTGGTCACGCAAATCTGATGATGGTGACAAGAAATATAGATTACACAAGCCAGATGTAAATAACAACAAATATCAGGAACATGATTATGATGATACAGAGAAGCAAAATCAGACATATAAGTCAGCTAAAACCAAAAAACACTGGCCCCACATATCAGGTGATAAAAAAAAGCTTTTCAGAAACCACAAATTCCAGAATAATGGCAAAAGAATTATTGACAAAAACCTTTTCAATGCAAAGGCTGCTTCTCATGAGAGAAAGAATAAAGTCAAAGAAGATAGTGATAAAAAATCAATGAAAGAACAAAAGAACTTCCAAAAAAAATTTAACAGGAGATCTAAACATAAACTGGAGATGGAAGCCCAATCTAAAGATAACTGTGATCAATTGGCAGTCAGACTTCAAGACTCCATCAGTACAATTACTAAAAAGAAATTTCGACATATGAATTTGCATACTATTTTACGCATGTCCAAAAAACTATCAAGTTTCAACAAGCAGTGTAAACACTTTTCCTCTAATTCAGTGAAAGTGTGGTCAGCCTGTCAACAAATGTGGTGGACACTGTGTGGACAGGGATATTTGCCTGGCCAACTGCAGAACTTCAAATGCCAGCACTATTTACTTGCTTGGCAAATGTCAGCTGCAGCTTCTCCTGATGGTGGTGGTAAATCAGGCTGTGATGACTGTGGCTGCCAAAATAAAGCAGTTAACCAAAAGGATTTGAACAAGGATGACAGGTAAATTGTTAAAATTTTGTCTTTTAGATGATAAATAAGAACAATGATCTTATACTTGAAATGAAAGTTAAATACCTGCAAATAGTCACAAAGAAAAACTTTCCTAGAAGAACTAACAGAAATATAAAAGGATTTGCCTTGTCATGTTGATTATTGCTTTATGCAATGTTAACCTGAGTTATAAGGTTACAATCATATCCTGCCACTTGTGCTTTCTGCAGTCTTTTACTCCATAGGACATCCATCTATTTCAATTTTGTCATCACTGTCTTCTGCCAGGTGACTTTTGGCCTACCTCACCTACTCATTCTCATTCCAGTTCATCTCAAGACAATTTTGGGTATTCTTTCCTGGGTCATTCTCAAGGTTTTGTAAGATGCATTTCTTTATCTCAAGGGTTATTTTCCTACTATTTATCCTTTTATAACATTAGAGATCTTGTTAGGCCATTAGATCTTTTGTAGGCAGTTATTTTTTTTAAATATCTTTCTTGATGACTCTCCTGCTATAGAAAAGAATTGCTTTTAGCAAATGTTGTATTGCTTGGACTTTTAGATGTTATACAGTCAGTTAAAAGCATTTCCAGCTTTCAAAGATGGGCTTTGATATCTTTTTGGGTGCCATTTTCACTAACTGAAGCTGAAGCTTCCAGCATACTCTAATGACTTTCTATTGATGGTGGTACTTTTGGGTCATTGATGCACATAACCTGTGTCTTTTTTTAGATGATGTACAGGTAAGTTTGCTTTGGTGATTAGAAATAGGATCGGGGGGAGAATTCAGCTCTGTGGCTTTACTTGTGACTTGACAAGGAATCAACCCAACAGGTCATTCGCCAGGATAACAATGCATTCAAAATATTCATCCACAATTTCTCTGATAGTATTAATTTGGGGTATTTTATTGTGTGTTATTAAGATCTTGTCACAATGAACACTGTTAAATGCCTTCTTGACATCAATAAGCAAAGGGACATTGTACAATACTTGACCTTAGTAGCAATGGAGAGAAGTGTTATGCCTCACCAACTGCCACAACTACTGAGGTCACCCTTCATTAGAAGACTGAATCTGATGGCATTGTATTCCATTCCTTAACAAAGAGACTGGTAAGCACTACAGTAGCTTGTGGTGATGACTACCTGTAGCTTGGGCCTTTCCCTTTTTTTATTTCTATGATTGCTGTTTCTAACTTCTAAGGGGAGGATTAGTGGCAATGTCATCTAAAAGTTTTGGAGATGCAAGCTTGTCTGAATTTTGAAGCTTTTTCCCTTTCAGTTATCAGTCCTCTGTTGTTTTACTGGCTTAGTGTAGGTGTTACTTTGACCACTGAACTGTTTAGTGATTTTGTTAAATGTATTCAGTTCTCCTTTTACTGCAGCTCTGTGTTTCTCTTGCCAGTTTCTTCACTAAAACTACATTCACTTATGCACAAATACCGTTTGGGAAAGGTATGAATCCATATCCTCCCCCAACTATGGATCAAATAACAGGTCTTGTATGTGGAAAAATCACTTTTATTCTGAAATAAATTAATACAATATTCACTTGCAATAAAAGAATTATTCTTACAATCCAAAATATGTTTTGGCTTTCAATAAACCTCAGAGTTGAGATGCCATAAAAAACAAATCAGTCAGTTCTTCATTAAAACTTTTTTTTCCCCATTGAGCATTCCTTGTGACATATCTTTGATTTTATACTATTCTTTTGCATATTCAGTCAGTTCTGAAGGACTTTTTTTTTCTTTTTCCTTTCATTAATTTTTCTTCAAGTCTCGGGTTTTAACCATTTTGATATTTTCCTTCTAAATTGTGCCATCTTCAAATGTTTTTTTATACAGTTCTGTGATATTATTCCATATTGTTGTAACAATGTCCTGCTTATCTCTATCTTCCTTTTCATTGAAGCAATTTCAATGCTATTTTGTTTCTAAACACTTTTGTTAAATGAAGCATATTGATGCTAAATACTTGTCACGGTTATTTTGTGTCACTTGTACTTTTAACCTAATTTTGGCTATTACATGGTCATAACCACTGCTAATACCTACCACACGATGACATGTGATCTCCAACTCCATTTGTGAAAATCTTTGCTAAGGGAAGATTATAATTGTACCATCCCATTACAGCTTCTTTTCTGTTGTTAGCATTTCTTAAATGATCCTGTTAGCAGTAGCATTTTTTGTGAACTTTGGAGATGGCACATTACAGTTGCTTATATTTGGTTTCAGTGGTGGTAGCAGCAAAACACTGCTGGATAGTCGGTTTGTAATTTCATAAGAAATGTATCTGTCTATTTCATAAACCACTAGAAGGAACATCCTCCTCTGGCCTTCTATAATCAATTATAGTTCTGCTTTTCTTTGAGGAGTTGTGCTGTCTGCAAGGATTCAAACAGGAGTTGAACATTGTGAATCTATTTTTGAATGTGGAATCTATTGTTCTTGTAAGTTATGTTGCAGAAATATGTTATGTTTCTGAAATGGGGTGTTAGTTCCATGCCCAGATCCCAATCTGAAGGACCAGTTGCTGCTGTTTGCCTGATCTCTCTTGTTAGAGCTGAAGCTTAAGTTTCTGCTAATATAGCTCACAGGTTAGTTAAGGCACACAATCATATCCACTCCCAGCCCTAAACTGTCATGTACTGGTAAGTTCTCTTCACACCATTTAGCTTTTTGGTTACTTAAGCTATTTTTCTTCTTTACTTTTATTATCATCCTTAAAACAATAAAATAAGTAATATTAGGATATTACCAAATGTTTTGTAAAGAAATAAATCAGACTATGCAGCAACTAGACCATCACTGATGTAGTGCTACTCGGCTTCACAGGCTGCCTTATTCCCCAACCCCCAGCTTTACTTTTGAAAACTTGGGTAATTTTGTGAGGGATAAAATACAATAAATTTTAATGGCCACTAAAAATCAGCAGTCAACCTATTGCCTGAAATTTTTTCTGAGACTGTACAAAGAATTCACACATATAAAAGTAATACTTCTTTTAATCTGAAATTAGATGAAAAATTCAATTCATTTGTTTACAGCCATGATTCAAAAAAATCCTTTAGCTTTCAAGTATTGAAGTTAAATCTTGTAGTGGCTCCAACTTGATCAATATGTAAACACATTGTGTATGTTTTCAAACTGCTAGTGACATACATTACAAGAATTTTTAACTCTAAAAGTAATTGGTTATTTTTATGAAATGTTATATTGAAGTTACTGAGATGTTTTTTAGAAACAGGTTGATTTCTTTTTAAATTGGATATTTTAGAGATGAAAGTTGGCATATTTGTACTTCTTTGAGTTAAAAAAACAAAACAGGTGCTACATTTTGGTCATGTCCAAAAAGCTGAGAAGGAATTTCACTGCATTATCAAGATAACAAACAGGTCTCCTTTCTTACTTATTTTTTAAAACACTCTTATTCTTTTCTAGTTTTGATCAAAGTAGAATTATCACATTTCAAAAAGAAAAAATTGTATAAGGATGTTGTTTTTTTTACACTAATTGCTAAGAAATTATAAACAATTAAAAAAATGACTTCTTAAAGTTTCAAAAGTTAGGATCCAAGTATACATGTTTTTAGACTGAGTTAACATAGGCAAAAAAGATTTTTGCTTCACTCTGAGAACATCTTCAAAGTCAGTGGTTTTCTTGCTAAAACTTTATTCTTTCATTTCTCTGCTTCACTATTCATGCTATGAAATATTTCTCTCATACACACACTGTTTATGCTTTAAATAAGATTCTGTCTCTTGCACTGTCCATACTATGAATTCTCTGCTAAATTTCTCATATTATGAAATAAGTTGCTTTATTTATGATTTGTCTTGCAATAATTTCTCACTTTTATATTATCTAAATTCTCATTCATTATTGCTCAGTTTCTTTTCTTTCATTCCACTTTTATCAGATAAATGATAAATATATGTAACAATATAATTACCAGATCCCAATAATAATGTTATGCTCCTTTTTCCTCTCCCACTTGAAAACAAAAAAACAACCTAGTATAAAAATTTGCTCTCTTTCAGTGATTCTGCTTTTGGAAATGTGGAAGAGGAAAAGGAAGAAATGTCTGGAGAATGGTACTTTAAACATAAATCAGTACCTGCTGAAAACAAAGAGAAAGACTGTGATGAAAATGAATTTGAATGTATAGCAGCAGACTTGTTGAATGAAATGGAAAGTGACAGCCTACCATACTTGAATCAAATGTTGAATGCAGAATCTCACCGTATGAATCATTACAGCCATGTGCACCGAAGACGCTGCAGAGATTATAGTAATTATAATGTTAACTGTTGGTTCCACCCAGCACATAAAGGCAAATGGTTTTCTGTCATCTACCAAAACTTCATGAACTTTATACAGAATTGGCAAAAATAACACCCTTATGGTTTTTTTTGTTTTAATCACTTAAGTCTTGACTTTCAATGACAATTTTTTGTTTTAATCACTTAAGTCTTGTCTTTCAATGACAATTAAGTATTAGTTTTAAATGATGCATTTCATATTAACAAATTATTAATTATAAAAGAAAATACTTCTTTAAGAGATTATTCTCTCTGAAATAAGTTTCTCTTTTCATGTTAGAAATTATTCACTTGAAAAACATTTTAAATTCTAAAATCTCCCAAATCAAATGGTCTCTGATAAGAGCACATTTCATTCTTCTTCTACAAGTTATTTAGTTTAATGTCTTTGTTTTTTTTCTTTCATTCTCTACATCCTGGAAAACAGGCACTTCAGCTTTTCTCAGGTGAACATTACTTTTTTTTTTTTTTTCTTAATAATTAAGGGTGATATGTATAGCTAAGATAATGATGACATTTATTAGTAGAAACTATTAATTTGTTTACATTGCATTCATATCCAGCAGGTATGTGTTATAATCAAAACTGCAAAATTAAGGATGATGTTCAAAATAATTCAACAGCTACTCTAAAATAACTTTCTAAGTAATCATATTCATTGTTAATTTTACATGAAATATTTGTTTGAAACTACAATTTGAACTTCATTTGTAAAACAGAATTCATGTCTAGATAAAATGTTGCAAAGTGCCACTTTGAAATTTTAAATAATAATTATTTTAAATATATTATTATCAGTATAACTACTTTTTCAATGGAACATATATACAACAGTAAAGCTAACTTTTAAATAGTCTGAAAAACTTGCTTCTTCACTGTTACTTTACTTCAATTGTCCTAAAATAGGAAAATATACAAGGGTCAACATATGTCCTTATATATATATATATATATATATATATTTTACAATGCTCTTTGCTATGCTAAGCATACACAAAAAATATCATTTAACACAAACTAATATCTACTAATTTACTCACAACTACATTCACCTGCCCTTTAATCATTTATGTTTCTTGTGTTCTAGAAATAAGGACAGATAATCTCTTAACAGCATAAACTAATATTTACTAACTATTTATTAAATTGCTTAGTTAAATAAGAGTTCCACATGTTTGATATAAAAGGCCTTTGACATAATGAATGTTATCCCTCGTGTGTTCCTTCAAAATTAATTAAATCATAGTATAAAAACAAATGTAAATTTATATGAGAGATTTACTATGTTCACTTTTCTTTTTTTTTTTTTTTACAAAAAAAAAAAAATTCGTAAATTTCTATGTAAAATCAAATTTATCAGATAAGAGCAATGTAAATTTTTTTTTTTTTTTGTGCCATCTACTGGAAAAACTAATTAAAAATTCCCTTTTAATTCGAGTGTCTTTGATGCAAATAACAGGTGGGTTGAAGTTCTTTTCAGCTATACAAATCAACTTATGCATTCTTGTATGCTCTTGAATAAATTGTGTTGTGACCTACAAACACATGGAGAGGCTTTATACTCACCACAACCATTTCACACAAATACCAAATATACTGTAAAATAAATTATATTTTTTGAATAGTGTGGATTAATTACTGATTACAAACTTAACTATAAGCATTTTTGGAAATTATTCATGAATAAACAATGTAATGATACACTTATAACTCTTTATATACATGATTATAAAGTTTAAAAATTAAAAATCTTTTTATATATTTTCATCTTTTGATCATAAATTAAGATTTCTATTTTAAAACTTTAATACAAACACACAAGTGTATTTAAAAAAAAAAAAACCCAACTTTTTGGACTGTTTTTGTGGAAATCTGCAATGTAAATATAATAATAAAGAATTTAAAAAAAAAAAATTGAAATTAACTTATTTGGTGATGGCTGGGACATCTTCGTAAGAATTTGATGACTGACATGGGCTTTGATGTGAGTCTCCAGTTGTGTGCTGCTTTTTAGTCATGCCAATGTCTTTCTATTGAAATTTTTCTGCTACGCTAGAGGATTTTGCTTGAGACTATGACTAACGTAGGTCCTTAAAGGAAAAAAAAAAAAGAAAGTGAACTGCCATAGCATTTCACTTCACAGAATTGTTTTTCTTTGTCACTTCTTTTTAATTTTTATTTTTATATATTCTGTATATTTGCAATCTTTTATACTCTTTCGGGATAAAAATCAGGAAATGGGTATGGGGGGGTAAACTTGATTGAGTAGGAGATGACATTGTGGGGTGGGGGGAAAAAAAAAGCATATTATTTCATTTACAAAAATATCTGTAAATTTCTATACACTATATCCAGTGGTTTAAAGAGTTTCCTTTTTTTATTTTTTCTTTAATGGAAATTTCAGAAATTTAAAACTGGAAAAAGCCAATTTTTCATAATCGGTTTCATGAGTTTGTGGTCTTCACAAAATAAATGGTTTCAATCAAGAAACTCTAGGCCCAGCCATTTGCTTATTGAATATAGCAGCAGCATTTATTGATTATATTTCTTTTTCTCTTTTAACTCTCCTGGCTAGTACTTAAGTTGGGTCCTGGTTTCTTTCTTTTAAAATTAGTAACATTATTTTTGCTTTTTATTTAGAGAATAATTTCTAAAAATAGAAAACTATTTCTGTGGTTGTGTATTTTGAAATTAAATAACATTGTTGTTTTTTTTTTTGTTTTTTTTTTGAAAATATTCTATTTCTATGATTGCCAGGAAGCCCTGGAGAGACATTTTACTTTTATTTTAGAAATCATTGTTTTTTTTTTGTTTTCTCTAATAAGCAAGAATTGTCCAAATTTATCTTCAATACAGTTGAGAAAAGTTAGATATTTAAAATTTTGGGCCAAAATATTAAATCATTGTGTTTATTTCTTTTTAAGGTGAAGTGATTATTGTCAGTTCGCATTGTGGAAAATTTCTTTGTATTGGGGCCACAAATGGAAACATTTTTAGAAGAGACTGTATGAAGAACCTGATTATTTTTCTACTTTGTTCTTTTCCTGTGTCAGATTTTAAAAGGTATCAAAATTTTATGTTAATTGCCTTATACTGTTACCGGTGTCTAAATTTTAAATTTATATTCTTTAAGTTTTAAATATTGTCTAACTGTTGGAAGTATTCACAAATGGCTGCTAGCCTTGCATATACATGTCTTTATGTTTATTATCTTAGAGATTTGCAAAACTTATTTTGTATCCGCAACATACTGTACAAAATAGGCTATGACTGCCATCAAGTAAACATTTTTTTCTAAACCTGTTAACACCAGTAACAATAAAATTTATGCAGTTTTATTATTTAATTTAAAACTTAAAAGGCTTCTGAGTGAACTTGCCTTATTTTGTATAATAGTTACAGGTTAAACTAGAATCGTCATTGTAGTGTAATTTAGACTACATTTGTTGAAAACATTGGACAGGCCTTTTAGTGTGGATTTCTTGTCATCTGGATCAAATTCTGTGATAAAATGGCCATTGTGTGAAAGTCAGTTTCTCCTAAGCCACTGCCAGCCATTGTACACACCCAATTTATCCTTTTAAAGCTATTAGTCATTGGGAATATGTCAAATAATGCACTAATTTTGCTGATACTTTTAGCTTAAATAATAAAGTTTCTTCACTTTTGTTCAGTGTTTTGTTATTTTTTTCCTTTATTATGTCCACAGGAAATTGACAATTTTGCTTTTATGTTGACCTTTTTTCATAGATATTTTGAAATAATTTGATTATTTAGTAAAGATCTTTTTTTTTTTTTTTTAATTGTTGTTGAAAATCTAAAAACATGTCACCAAGGTATCATGTCTACATTTTAACCAGATATGAATTCTTGCTGTAGCAAAGAATACAAAATGAACATTAAGATTTTGGTTCCAAAAATTTATCTGATTTCTATTGAAAAAGCAAAATGGCCAATGGCTGTAGTGTAAAATGATTAAAAAGTTCAAATTTAAGCATGTTCTCTACTTTATTAAAATGGGTTCAATTTTTTTTTTTTTAACTTGAGAACAATTAAAATAAGACATTTGGAAGCAAATGAACATTCTGATGAAAAAGGAATTTCGTATAAGGAGAATATGAATTGATGCAAATGGGAAGCTAAAACAATTAGATGCTTCATCCATGACCACTGTTTGATGAAATAATTCAATTACTGAATATCAAGGTAGAGTTCGGCTTGAAAACTGCACTCAGTAGTCAAACAGCTTCACTTAACAGTTGTTTGGACTATTGAACTCACTCACTTTTAGGTTGTTTTTTTTTTAGAATCAAAATGTTTCCGTGAATCCACACTGTTAAATGCAGAATCACACAATAATGGAAGAGACCTCTACAAAAAGGCTGACCATATATCCTTTCATAACTAGGAGTACACAACTATAGAACCAAGCTACAATAACAGCTTCCTTTCAGGTCTACAATCTCTAATGAAAAGAGAGGCACCAGTTTTCTGAGAAGAAAAAAAAAAAAAAAATAAATTCACATGAACTTGACTGACATAATTATCTGTTAATGGATATTTCTTCCTTAAATTTAAAAACTGTTTGCTAGAGATGTATTATTTGGATCTCATCCCAGAGAATATAATGTAAGCACTTCTCTCCAGATGTTGTCTGCTACACAAGACTTTTCTCCCTCCAGCTCTGAAGAATCCTTTACAACAGTTGGGAGGACTGTCTTACCAACAATGTGGTCCTCTCTCGAACATCTCTCCCCAGCATCAAGGCTACCATTCTTCAACATCGCCTCCACTCAGTGAGTCATGTATCCAGAATGCTTCTCACTTGACTCCCACTTATCTTGTTTGGTGAACTTGCCAGCAGCAAGAGGCCCAAAATGACACTTCCAGGTTCAGTTGAAAACATCCCTGACACAGACCAAAATTGATCTTGGGATATGGGAAATCACTCCTGCAAATTGGTCTTCCTGGCATAAGCACCATCTGAGGGGGGGGGGACGAGACTTTTGAGTCCAACCATCAACATGAAGAGGATCTGCAACATGCCGCCAGGAGGGCCAGACTTGCCCAGCTGTGTCCACCACCTACACTCCTCTGTGACTCCTGCTCATGGCTCTTCAGGAGTAAGCTGGGCCTTCACAGCCACCAAAGAGGAGAAACAGAATAAGGAGAGAGGATGACAATCCTGATGCGAGTGGGTGGCAATGATGACATGTTTTGTACACAATGCTCAGGTGGCTAAATAGCTCCCATTAACTTTACTCAAGCTGTAGAACGCTTTCATAGATCAGAGTTAGTTTTGGATGTTCCAGTTGATTTTTTTTTCCTCAAACATTAGGCTTGCAATTGTCTACTAGGAGTCACTGGATATGCACCACAGTGAGTTCAGTCAGTACATTAGCTACTTAGCTAAATGTGAATATGAAACTCTGAGTAGAGACTGACCGGCCACTGGAGTCACCTTTTCTATAAATAATATTTACTCTGCTATCAAACAGTGAGCGATTTTTGTCTCCACAAAGTTCATTTTTTTATCATTTAGTAGGTATATTTGCTTATTAAAGTAATATACATACAGGGTATAGCAGAAATATCTCCCACATAATGGTAAGACAGTAACAAGATGAAGGCACCATTACCACCAATGTCTTACCATTATGTAGGAGGTGTTTTTGCTGCACTCTGCAGAAGAGTGGTCTTTTCTGACAAAACCTAATGAATTAAAAAATATTATTCTACCTACCAACACCATCACAATGACACCTGAAAAGAATTTATCTAAGCTTAACATAAAATTTGTTAAGTTCTAAAATAATAAAAGACAATACAAAAAACTGTAGGCTAAAATTTGAAGGAGGAATTAACTCTACCACCTGTAATAATTGTTACAAACGATACACAGGAGAAACCTTGAGGAATTTGAATAAAAGAATTATATGAATACAAAGGGATATTTTACAAAACACTAAATGCATTAGTTGCTCACTGTAATGAGTCTGGCCATAATTTTGATTTAAAAAAAAAAATGCTACTTTAATTAAGACAGAAAACAATTTACTATGATTAAAGTGTATAGAAAGTGCAGATCACTCACAGTAAATTTGTGTCCAGGTAATAAAGCCACTAAGACAAGGGGTTAGTGCATGTGAAAAAATAAAAACATTATTAAGAAGCAAGAATAAAAGAGGAATCAGGAAGACAGTAGATAACAATTGTCATTTAAATTTTTGAAGATCAAAGTTAGCAGGAAAGCAAGAAGCTGGAAGAGAGCTCCACAGGTGAGAAGTGTGAGAAAAGAAACAGCATAAACTTACGGTTACATCTTGCTAAATGAAACTGTAAAATGATGAGACCTTGTTGCCAATCTAGTACTGCACTTAAATTCATAAAGTCTAGGTACCATATAGGAAAGTGTATCAGAACAATTACCATGAAATTATTTATAGAAAATAACGCTACTAAGCCAGGATGTCAAGTCAGGACCAATAACTTTGCAATTTTTTGGATTTCATTAAGAATCTCTAAATATATAGCACAAAGCACCAGATGATATGTGGCAGCAATATTCAAAGCAGGGACAAAAGGTAGACTTATAAATATGCATGATAGATTATGGAGATAAAAGTTGTCTAGCACAACACTATGGACCAAATTTCCTAGTAGCAGATCTAGCAATTGATTCAATATAATCTTTCCACTTCATGTTAGCAAAAAATGTTATCCTGAGAAGGTGCATCAAGTCACTCTCTTGGCGGTTAGCATCAGCCATGCTGATAGAAGACAGAATGGATCTTTCAGATGATTAAAAGAGAGCAGTTTTGTTTTAGGGGCATTAGAATTAACAAGCCATGATTAACAGCAAATTGATCAGAATTAATATTAAGACATGAGTAAATAGTTGTGTCATCAGCATAGATACTAAGAAGAACTAAAGCCATCAGGAAGATCATTGATGAAAACTAGGAACAATGTAGGTCCAAGGATAAAGACCTAAGGGACACTTGGATTAATGCAAAAGGATCTAGAAGAGTGGCCGTTCAGGACAACTTACATTTCATTATTTAATAAGGAGGATTGAATTAATTCAAAAATTTGTCCAAAATACCATAACCTTTCAACCTGTGAAGAAGACTGATATACCAAACCCTGTCAAATGCCTTTGAGATGGCCAAAGCAACAGCCTGAGCTTCATTCTTATCTAAAGCTTGATAGACTCTTTTAGCAATAATTGTTAATTTACAACATTTCACCTTTCTCAGCAGATATTCTATTACCACAATGTGGTACAATTATATACAAAAAGAAAAAGAAACTAAATGTAATTGGCTAGACTATATGATGCATTAAGCAGAGGAGAGACATATTCAATAAAAATTGAAAATTGCTTTTTTCACTGCAAATTATTATATCATATCCAAGTATTTTACAAAAAATTAGAGCTGATTACACAATATTTCAAGTTCAATTTAGGTTTATAGTTCATAACCATGCAATGAGATGAGGTAACCATAGATTTGTCTGGAATATCATTACATTATTGTTACATAATTATAATGAAATCATTAAGTTTTTTTGTCAAAAGCATTTTATCTTTTGTAGTATATTAATTTAAAATATTCCTTTTTACAAGATTTATTTTTGAAATGGAATAAGATCATTCTAAATTTCAGAATTTCGCTATTGCCTATCAAAATGACTGGAAGAAAGCAATCTAAAAACAAAAATGAAAAAAAGAGGCAACAAAGCGTAAATAAAATAGGTCCAGTGAGGAAAATTAGCATTGCAGCCAAAGTATTCTAAAATGCGGCCAATAACAAAGGAGAAAATGAAAAATACCTAACAACAAATCGAATATAGCATCAAAATTTATATTATTTTTATTTATTTGTTATGTAACTAAATACCTAATTGTCAACAATGTTTTTATAAAACTTGATATTTCCTGTAATAAATTCTTAACAAATATTATTATTGTTATTATTTTACTTAAGTGTAAGGTAGTCCTAAATTTACAATTCCTTATGGCTAACCATGAAAAGAAATGTTGATCAAAACTGCCTAAAATCTTTAAGTGCGTATTGCCACAAAATTATCAAATGTTGAATGTGCTGAACCCAAACAAATATTAAAACAAAAATTTGAATTTAAAGGCTTCAAATTTCAGGATTCTCCCTCTGTATCCATGTGTAGTAAATATCAACATATACATCACTTTAGTTTGATGAAGTCCTAAAGGACAAAATGTGCCACAAAAAAACTTTTTCCACTTTGTCATTAATTATATATATATGTGTGTGTGTGTGTGTGTGTGTGCGTGCATGCGTGCGTTGTGGGCAACATACTTGTGAAAAATATAACCAAAATAGCCTCATCCACCTGCAAAAACAGGTTAAAAATAATGGAAGCATTAATAAAAAAGAACCCAACTTTCAATAATATCAACTATGAATACAGCCACAACCTGCTGACCATGTTTGAAAATAAAAATACCTTCTCATCCTATATATATATATATATATATATATATATATATATATATATATAAAAGTGAACATAGAAGTCAACACTTAGAGGTGACAGTCTGTTTCGTGCTAGATGCAATCATCGGGCCACCTAGCATGAAACAGACTGTTGCCTCTAAGTGTTGACTTCTATGTTCACTTTTATATTTACACACGCTCTATATCTGATATTGATCACTTTATCCCATAAATATAGCACACTTTAAGACTATATTTCTTTATATATATATATATATATATATATAATAGTAAAGAAAAAACTTAAACATCACATAAATCAGTTATAAATTTATTTCAGCAGATATACATATGTATACCTGTCATCAGACCAACTAAATTTTATTAAATGATACAAACTTAGCCAGACAATTTGAAAATAACCCAGACAAAAAAAATGTAATGGAATTAACTTGACCTTAAAAAATCTTGGGGGGGGGGGGCTTATATAATTGAAGAGAGAAAAGTGGAGGAAGAAAAAAGAAGTTGGTATAACAAGTAAGGGAAAGTGGGGTAAGTATGGGTAAACCAGTGTCCAATATAATAGAAATGAATCAATGTTCAATGTTATTTATTTATTTATTTAATAATAATAATAATATATATATATATATATATATATATATATGTATATATATATATATATGTATATATTATAGATAAATAAAATAAAAAAATATATAAAAAATAATATTTAAAAGAGAAAAAACCTAATGTAAGCATATCCATGACATCTACATAAATGATTAAATCCATCTATAAACACGTGTATGTGACACACGCATATATATATATATATATATATATATATATACATACACACACAATACGTTTATACATAACAAAAATGTATAATTTTTAACTGCAAAATATCTATTTTTAAGAAATAAGAGATGGACGTCGGATTTTGAAGGAAGGAGAGGGGTGGTATATCTTGATGTTTCGGCAATTTAGAAAAACAGATTTTAATGTTTGATAGTAATTTAAATGTTAAAATACTCCACAAATAAATTAGGGATTTAATATAAACTGAATATTATATTAATAAACAAATATAAAAATAAAAAGATACCAATAGAAATATTTTAATATTGTGAATGACGGTTATGAAAAATCTTTTTTATTTAGAGTCTAATTCATAATTTAATCTGAAGCTATTTTTAGATGAGTAATATTTCTAAATTAAAGTTTAAGTTTCAAATCAAGATGAAGTAAGATTTGAATGTAATAATAAAAGAATTTACTGTTTTTACATACACACACCACATATATATTTACGTAAATACGCATACACATATATTCGTAAACATATACCATTACATATATAACCACATACACATGTATCGATACACATCGGTATACAAGCACATACATACACAAATATTTACATATACATATTTCCACACGCATCCATCTTTATACATATTTAAATTTTCTCTTAAATTTTACAGTTAACGTTAGATAGTGAATTTAAGTGTATAAATTTTAAAAATCACTTAGATTTAATTAAAAAATATTACTCCTTAACCATTATCCATAATATTAAAAATATTAAAATTAAAATTTTTTTTTTTTAAATTTAAACAATATATATATATACTATATATTACTATTGGTAACTTTTTATTTTTATTTTTATATTTGTTTATTAATATAATATTCAGTTTATATTAAATCCCTAATTTATTTGTGGAATATTTTAACATTTAAATTTCTATCAAACATTAAAATCTGTTTTTCTAAATTGCCCAAACATCAAGATATACCACCCCTCTCCTTCCTTCAAAACATCTACGTCCATCTCTTATTTCTTATCTCTTTACTTCCCCACTTTATCTTTTTTCTTTTTTTCCCCATATAATTTCCGGTGTGTTGACTGATTAAATAGATCAATGTCTGATCCTTACCCCCCTCCTCCTCAATATTAAGTATTGTAATAAAAATAAAAATGAATTTTAAAACTCTCCCTGCCCTCTTTAATTTCGACCATGTCTCTCACACTATCCGTCACTACACTCTATGTCACCTTATATAAGCTTAATACTGCCCTTCAAAAGTGTAAATTTTAAATTCATTTTTTCACCCTTGAAAGTGAAGTCTGAAGATCCAGAGAAAAATAAAATCTCTGGTGAAATAAATTATAACTAATGGAACCTTTAAGTGGTCTATTTTTTCTTTAAATTATATATATATATATATATATATATATATATATATATACACACACATAAAATGATAAAATATAGTTTTAAGTTATGCTATATTTATGGGTTAAAGTGCTCAATATCAGAGAAAGAGTGTATGTAAATATAAAAGTGGACATTGAAGTCAACACTCAGAGGTGACAGTCTGTTTCATGATGAATGCAATCATATTGTGTTTAGCATGAAACCAACTGTTGCCTCTGGGTGTTAAATTTAATGTTCATTCTTATATATATATATATATATATATATATATATATGTGTGTGTGTAATTTGGCAGCAACTTTTCTTTTAAACATGTAGTATTGAATGTTAAAGACAACATAGTCTTGCATATTTTCTTTTGAATTTTCTCATATTCTCTAATGAGACTTTTTATTTGAAAATGATTTCGAAATAAGTATTGTCCGTATGATGACCTAGCGCTTTCGAACATCATTGTTCATCTTCAGGGTCAATATTTTTAGTCAAAATCTTCTTTTTTTTAACAAACATTTACCAATTATCTTGTAGCGTAATCATGTTGATACTTTTTTACAAACTAAATAAACGTTAAAATCCTTTTAATTTCAAAAGACACGATGATGTTATCACGTGCATGGCGAAGATTTTTATCATGTGACAGCGGGAAAAAGATTTTTATTATACAAGCCAAAAGATCGAAGAATACGTTATAAAATTTAAATATATTATAAACATTGTAATATATATTTAAATATTATAACGTATTCTTCAATCTTTTGGCTTGTATAATAAAAATCTTTTTCACGCTGTCACATGATAAAAATCTTCGCCATGCACGTGATAACATCATCGTGTCTTTTGAAATTAAAAGGATTTTAACGTTTATTTAGTTTGTAAAAAAGTAGCAATATGATTACGCTACAAGATAATTGGTAAATGTTTGTTAAAAAAAAAAATTTGACTAAAAATATTGACCCTGAAAATGAACAATGATGTTCGAAAGCGCTAGGTCATCGTACGGACAATACTTATTTCGAAATCATTTTCAAATAAAAAGTCTCATTAGAGAATATGAGAAAATTCAAAAGAAAATAT
Source organism: Acanthosepion esculentum (assembly GCA_964036315.1). Taxonomy (NCBI): domain Eukaryota; kingdom Metazoa; phylum Mollusca; class Cephalopoda; order Sepiida; family Sepiidae; genus Acanthosepion; species Acanthosepion esculentum. Next base: position 28,705,697 of record OZ038475.1, on the reverse strand, counting down.
GCAAGACTATGTTGTCTTTAATATTCAATACTACATGTTTAAAATATATATATATATATATATATATATATATATATATATTTAAAAACATTCTTAGTAATACAGAAATTGAGTATTGCTGTAAAGACATTTAGCTGAATATTACTTGGTATAATTAAAAACAAAATGAAAGAGGAAAACAACCAGTTTCGCTCTTGCTCTTCGAGGTTTTTAATCAAGAATAAAATGAGTAAAATACAATAAACTCTTAAATTTGTGAATGATTGATTTATGTATGCATGTATTAAAATAATAATTGTATTCATATTTGAAATTGATGTTAACTGCAGAATTAAATATGGAGAATAAAAGCAATTCATATTAATAAAAATATAACCTAGCCTATAATTTTGTATTTATTTAAATTCTGCATAGAATTGAGCATTTTTACTGAACTTTTTATGTTTAAAAAATTTTTTTTTTTAATAGGAATCACCTTAAGCAAGGTAGTAATGCCACTAAAATACAAGGGGTTACAGGGTGTTGAAGAATTTGGAACAGAATCATTAATGATGAGCAGAAAGAGAAGAGAGTAATCAGGTGGACAGTAGATAGCGATAAATATTGCATTTAATTTTTTCAGATTACGGTTGGAAAGCATGGAGAAGGAAGTGCCACAAGCGAGAAGTGTGAATGAAGAAACTGTTGGCATAGAATTTATGGCGACATCTAGCCAGCTCAACTGTAAATTGATGAGATCTTGACGCCGGTCTAGTGCTGCACTTAAATTCAAAGACTCTAGGTACCATAGCTAAGAGCCCATTTGAACAATTAGCATGAAAGCATTTATAGAAAAGACATAGAGAGGCAAACTTACGGTGGTGGAAAAGTGATTGGAGTTGAGCCACCAGATCAAGACCAATAATATTACAGATTCTTCTTTGGACCATATAAAAGAGCTCAAAGTAAATAGCAGGAGCACCAGACCATATATGGCAGCAATACTCTAAGCCTGGATGAATGGTAGACTTATAGATATGTAAGATAGATTCTGGAGAGAAAAATTGTCTCGCACTACAGTGAACAGACTTTCTTAGCAGCTGGCCTAAAAATTCAATATAGTCTTTCCACTTCTTATCAGCAGAGAATGTGAGCACAAGAAGGCACAATGAATCACTTTCCTGGAGGATAACATCAGCCATGCTGACAGAAGGCAGCAAGGAATCTCTCAGATGATTAATGGACAGCAGTTTACTTTTGGAGGAATTAAAATTAATCTGCCATCTTTTGCCCCAGATAAATATGAACTTAAGGTTGTTTTGGACATCGGCTGCCTTGTCAGACTGATAAGCCTTATTATCGAGGCAGGAGTAAATTGTTGTGTTGTCAGCGTAGATATCAAGTTGAGAGCTGATGTCATCAGGAAGGTCATTAATGAAAATTAAAAATAGAGTAAGACCAAGGATGGAGCCCTGGGAGACACCTGCATTAGTACAAAAGGATCTAGATGAGTGGCCATTTAGGATAACTCTCATTTCATAATTTGATAGGAAAGACTGGATCAATTCAAAGAAATTATCCAGAGACTGTAACTTTTCAATTGTGGAGAAGACCTGAATGCCAGACCCCATCAAAGGCTTTCGAGATGTCCAATGCAACAGCCTGGGCTTCACCTCTATATTTTTTTTTATCTAAGATTTCAGATATAACTAAAAATTGATCTGTAAAAGCACAATATAAATAAAGACAAAGGGAAAATCTGAATTACTCCTTTCACAAGCCAACATGCATGACTATAAAAATGTTAGAAAATTAAAAGAAAATGGTTAAATTCATAATTTCCTTTTATCTAAAATATATAATATATGAATTAATCCCAGATCCAAATAATATAAATATTACATTATATAAAAAAAATTCAACAAGATTTACTCACTTTTGTTTATTAGCCATTAAATTATGTCACTTAGCATCTTCCATAATTTACCTAAACTTTTTAGTTAGCCTGATAAATACTTATGAGCATATTTTCTTAAATTTAAAAATTTTGAAAAACTAACAACACTCTTACTTTTGCTTATAAATATTTGTTGCAAAATATAATCCTTACATTTGACAAAGTACATCAGATGATGAAACGCATCAGCTAAGATAAATTTTCCTTTCATCTTTATTCATATATATATTAACACACACACACATTAAAGGCAAATAATATGCAGGCCCAAAATACATATCTGCTTAGAGTGGAAGAATTGAAATATTTAATATTTATCATTCTCTAGGACTGAATGTGCCTTATTTAACATAGAAAACCTGTATGTGATGGAAGATGGGGCACACAAGATTATTTAACAGATGTTCAGCTGTCGCACATCCGAATTCTCTTTTCAAATTTAAGCTGGTACATGCTTACTTATTCTATCTTTCAAGCTCTAACTGGTTCTACCAAAATCTCACTATCAACATTGATATTTAAAACTGTTAATAGCTGAAAATTTAATTACATTTGTATATAACTTAGTCATATTTTTGAAAAAAATTCCTAATTATCTCCCTTAGATTTTAATTTACCTCTCGATACAAGGGAAGTAACTTTGCACTCAATTAATTTATATCTGGGTAAAGAAATAGGAAAATCAAGAAAACACATATATATTTTTTCTTGTTCTTTCTTAGGTACATACTTTGTTGTTATAGTCATTTCCCATGTTTAATTTACGAAGCATATTATATTATTTTATATTTTGCTGTTTGCCTTTAGAAATGTGTTAAAATTACATCAAAACAAAACCATTTGCAATAAATTGAGAATTTTGAAAGATTTCAAATACTTGTTTTTTTTAAAAACAAAACGATATATATATATATATATATATATATATATATATATAATGTATATAAACTCAGTGCACTTTCTTGGACTAATGTTTTCAGCTGATATGAAGTGGAAAGAGGATACTGAATCAACTGCTAAGCCTGTAGCTAAGAAAATTGGTTCACTATGTTGTGCAAGACAATTTTTTCTATCTTACATATTTATAAGTCTACTAATCATCCTTGTTTTGAATATTGCTGCCACATATGGTCTGGAGCTATATATTTAGAGATTTTTGATAAAATCCAATGAAAAATCTGAAATGTTATTGATCCTGACCTGGCATATCAGCTTCAGTCACTTTCTCACTGCCATAACAGGTTTCCTGTGCCTTTTCTATAAATAATTTCATGGTAACTTTCTAATGAACTTTCCTCTATGGTACAAATACTTTATGAATTTAAGTGCAGTACTAGATTAGCAACAAGGCCTCATCATTTTACACCTGAATTAGCTAGATGTAACTGTAAGTTCTTTGCTAACAGTTTCTACTATCGCACTTCTCGCTTGTGGAAATCTCTTCTGGCTTCTTGCTTCCCAGTCAACTTTGATCTTCAAAAATTTAAATGCAATGTTCATTGTTATCTACTGTCTTTTTAATTTTTGTTCTTTTATTGTTGTCTCTCCTAAATAGTAATTTTTCTCATATTCTCTAACACTCATTAAGCCCTTGTATCTTAGTGGCTTTATTGCCTTGCTTGGAGTGAAATGATTAAAAAACTAGTATATTGTTTCCAGTTCAAACATATTGGTTTTTGGATAATCTTATGGGAAATAACTCTTTAGTTATATTTTTGAAGTAATGAGTTATCTCCCCTAGATTTTAACTCTCATCACGATACAAGGGAAGTAACTTTGCGCTCATTTAAATTATCTCATGAGTAAAGAAATAGGAAAATCAAGAAAACACACGCAGATATATATTTTTATTTTTGTGTTCTTATAGCATTTTCTAATGTTTATTTACGGAGTAGTTATAATACAGAATAAAAATTTATATTTAGCAAAGTTTAACGAACATACCCGCAAAAAGTGTGCCAAAAGGATGGTTTTTCTCTAGACATAATTATTACTGTATATTTCCTCAGCAATTTTCATTGTTTTAAAAAGCTCTTTTTAGAATTTTAATAGAACCCAAACATATGAAACTGAATTTATACATTTTTTGTCAGCTTTCAACATATTTTAGTGAATTTGTGTAGCAAGAGAAATTGAATTTAGGTTCCAAGAAAAGGCATTTTTTCAAAATTTATAATTACAGTTAGTTATTATTTGTTTATTAAATTTTCTTTTTCTGTTGTTCACATACATTTTTTAAAATTTATAGACAGAAAATTGTTTTCATAGTTATTTCTTTATAACATGGTAATAAAATTAATGACAAAGTAGGAAAAATCATTTTTATGGTGTTTTTTGTATTTTAGGACTTCATTGGCCTAAAGTAATGTTTATGCTGATGTAACTACACATCTCACAAAGGGGAGGGGAAACTGAAATTTTAAACTTATAAATTAATTATTTTTTTGTTTTAATATATGTGTTTGTGTATATAGTCTATCCAATTTCATTTAGTTTTGTTTTCTTTTTATCACTTTTGTTATTAAATATCTTACATTGGGATAATAGAAGAAATGACACAAAAGATGAAATGTTGTAAGAACCTGGATGCAAAGTTACTAGCAATCAAAGCACTTTCTATACATTTTCATCTTCGTAAATTGCTTTCCCTTCTAATTAAAGTAGCATATTTTACATGAAAATCATGTCCAGACTCATTGTGGTGAGGAACTAATGCATTGACTGTGTTGTTTTGTAAAAAATCTCTTGAATATAAACATCGCTTTAGTCTGATGAAGTTCTAAAGGATGAAATATGTCACATGAAAAAATCTTTTTCACATTGTCATCAATTTGCCTAACATTGTTCTGGTACATAAAAATTTATATATCATTTCCTCCCATAATATTGTAAATAATAAATATCACAGGTTCCTATAATCTTGCAAATTTAAAATTATTCTTGTAAATAAACAATTTAATGAATAAATAGTATTTAATATTTTTGTTTTCAGTTCTTGAGAAAAATAAAATGCACAAATCCAGTTTTACTAAAATTTTAAATAATGAAAATAATAAAAATTGACAAGGGAGAATACAGTGATAAAGTCCAGAGAAAAACCATCCTTTTCACTCAATGTTTTTTTTTTTCTTCTTTTCTCAGTACATTTGTTAAACTTTGTTTAAATTTAATTGTGGTTTACTTGGGTCCATTGCCAGAGTGTTTTCAGTTGGAGGTGACTAAGTTAGAGTGGATGACTGGCCTTTAAGTCAGGGGTGCTGCAAGAAAGACATTGCAAACTAAAATTATCATAATTCCCCATGTATAATACGCATTTTTCTAAAGAAATAATAAGCAAAATCAGGGGTGCATATTATACACAGTAACAAAATTTTTTAAAAATTGCTGTAAAATAAAATAAAAATTATCATAAAACTAAATTAAAATAATATTATTCTATATTAAAAAAAATAATTTTTTTTACATAAGAGTAGGAAATGCTGGCCGTAATGAAATTGGAGAGGTACAATTTATAGTGTTTGATTACCAAACAAGGGGTGCGTATTTTGCATGAGTAGAAGCATTTTCCCACAGTTTCAGCACAATTTTAGGTGTGCATATTATGGACGAAGGCATATTATACATGGAGAATTACGGTAGTTCACATCAATTTCACTGGAGTTGGGTGGGGGTGGTTGCCAGGATCCCCACTGGCAACAGATAAAGTCTTACTGGTAAACATTTGCCTTTCAGAAAACAAAAGAATCAAATATCATTAAATACAGTTTTCATGTAAATAATTTTAGTAAATATTTAGTAACTATTCTAAAACATAATCCTTAATTTGCAATGTAGTCTAATCATACATTCTTTTTCTGCAGATAATTAATTAGGTACCTCCAATAATTTGTCATATGCAAGGTTTAAAATGAATTTTTAAAAATGAAAAGCTTTCATTTTAGCTTTAATTGAAAGCTAAATTATTTAAAATTTATTATTTCCAATCAGCAAATTACTCTGTGGTGTATTTCAAACAGAAATTATATTGATTGGAATTGATTTGCTTTTTCAGTAAAATTGATAAAATCAGCCATTTTTGACACATTTGTAAACAAAAATTAATTCTTGGTTTTAAAAATCTTGCAAAAATATATTTCTGAAATGCTATTTGAGGAAAATTAGCAAATTTAAATTAATCTGATTTGAAACAAATATTACTTTGGTATAGCATAAAATGTTGTATACAAGCATTTCTTAGCCACTGATCTTGTTTTTATGATGTGTTAATCAATTTATTGACAGCCAAATGACTGCCAAACTTATTCATAGTTAAGTATGGTGGAGCAGAGAATGAAGTTCATATGGTTCTTTTTCATTGTAAGGGGGGGGACAACCCTTAAAACAGGTAACATTTTAATGATAGATTTATCAGTTTGTACATCCACACTTAGAAATTCTGCATGTATATACATATACAAAAACAAATCAAAATTATTTTTAAAATATTCAGGGTCATCAGATAAGCTTTATAATATATGATTAGTAAATATAGTTTTACTTAATAACAATATTTCCTAAGTGTTATCAAATTGAAACTGAATTTTAAAGATTAAAAACTTTATTAATTATTCAATTGAAAATTGTAAAAAAATGATAACAAATCTTCTAAATATTTATTTTTCATTGAAAATCTTTTTTTTTTCGAACAATATTGTCTTTAATATATATTATTCATAAAAGCAATTAAAAGCTTTGCTAATTAAATAATGTCTTAGTTTTGTTTTTTGATTCAGATCAGATTTTTGGTAACATGGGGTCTGATTTTGTAAAAAATTATTCAATGATTTAAATTCTTAAAAAAATTCTGTTTTAACTAATATAATCATTAAAAATTATCATGTTGAATTTTTCAAGTTTTCATAAAATAAGGATGGGGTGAAACATGTAAAAAAATTACTTTTACCAAGATTTTCTAGTAAAAAAAATTTCAAAAATACTTTCATTCATTTATAAATAAGTCCTGAAAACTTCATTAAAATCCAACATTCGATTTTTGCAAGAATTTACTAATTAATGTGTCTGTCACTGCAAAAAAGAAGTTAAAATTTGCAGTACTAAAAGTTAGTACAACTGCTGATGCAAGAAAAACAAGTTTTTTTAATCAAAATTTTGAATGTTTTAAAAAGAAGTAAAAAATTTAATTAAATATTTAAAAAATACTTTGATCCTTCCTCTTAATAATGACATAACGATTTTGATGATAAAACTATGTTTTCATTATGTTTGGAGCATATGGTACACTGATTTTTTAGCAATTTCATGGAGGTACCTATAAATAAGCCTTTTTAGATGGTTCAGCCAGTCCAACATGCATTTGTTTATAATCAAATCTAATAATATCAGTTAGCCATAGAGATGATACATGATATTGAATTAGCCTAAACAACATGGTGACTTTCATGTAGCATGTGACTTTCTTTAAAATTAGTGATTTATTTTGTGCTAATTAAAAATTGGCAGATCAAATATTCATAACATAATAAACAGGCACCAACTTATGAATACTAAGAAAGTATTTGAATCTGGGGAAATAAATAAATTCCATTCTTATAATGGCTTGAACTTTGATGGCACTGGCAGAAGGTCAAGTGTATATATTGTTGAGGGCCATACATGCTGCTGGCCTGTTGATCATCAGGATGACCAAGATGACACTGGTTTTGGAGATGAAAGAAATAGTTTTGTGCATTCTGCCTACAATTCTGATAATATATCAAGGCATGGCAGATCATAATTGCTTGTCAAAGCACTGCTTTCAAGCATATATGAAATGATAATAACGGCATGAGCCATAGTGCTACACAAAGGCCAACGCCTCATAGATCAAGGGTGCATGGTAGCTGACCTAAGAATATGAGGCTATGCACCTGGTCATGCTCTAGTGGTTCTTGAATAGGTTACTTATGATGGCCTTTCGTAAAAATTACTATAATGTGACAGCTCCAGAAAATAGATTAAAAGACTTTCATTGGAATAAAATTGGCCCTCAGTCTCTACTCTATTCTACTTAGTCAATATTTACTTGTTTGGTTCATCAGATATTAGTAAGTCAATCATGACCAGTTATTCAAGATAAGCAATGAGCATATCTGATTAGCTTAGTGTAACATTGGGTGAGTAAAATAGAGGAGAATAATTTAAGGTTAAATATTAAGAAGATAAAAATCTCTTAATTAATAAACAGCCATGCAGGTCACTGAAAATATACCATATTTCTGAAATATGATATAGTTAATGGTAACAAGTCCTGCCAAGAAAAGAAAAAGTGGAAAATAAGGTTATGGTAGCGCCTTTTCCTTAACCTCTGCATTGATCAATCAGCAATTAGTGAGATTTCCTGGGGGGAAAAAAGAGCTTCTTGAAAAGTTTTCAGTGTGAATCTTCACCACATAGGTTATGGGTCTGCAATGATAAGATTGGGGAGTTACTCTCACTCACTACACTCTGTCACTGACAAGTAGTCATAAAATTTCCCTAAAAAAAATGGAAATGGAAACTCAAAATGGGACAGAAAACAATGCCAATACATGGAATGGAATGCAAAAACTACACAATGAAATAAGAAACAAATGCAGGCAGGCTTAATGCAGAACGTGCACAAATAGAGATAATGAGTATCAGAGATAAATGGGATATATGCATAAAAAAATAAAGGAAGTTATAGGACAGAAGACATGCTCATCAACAGGCTGCAAGGACAGAACACTCATGTTAGGGAAAGAAAAAATTCTTCAGCACTGGAATGAATATATTGGAGATCTCTTCCATGAAGAAAGAGAACAACTGGCAATACACAGGAATATCAATGGGCTGGAAAAACTAAAAAACGAAGTGGAAGCTGCACTAGACAAATTGAACAGAAACAAATCGGCAGGGCCAGACGGAATTGTAATAGAGATGCTGGAAGCCTTAGACGTTTTCAGCATAGACAAGATTACAGAAATAATAAATGAAATCTACAACAGTGGGGATATAACCCGAAAACCTAAGCAAATCTATTTTTATAGCACCACCTAATAAACCAGGTGCAAATGAATATGAACTCCACCAAACAATCAGCCTAAGGAGCCACATAACAAAACTCATCATCTGAATTCTGATGAATAGAGTGCGTAGAAGAATTAGACCAGGGTTAGGACAAGAACAGTGCAGGCTTGTCAAAGACATGGGAACAAGGAATGCAATATTTATGCTCAGAATGTTATCAGAAAGAAAATAGAAATGCGAAAGGATGCATACCTGTATTTTATAATCTACGCAAAGACGTTTGACAAACTACACCACAAAGATCTGTTCGAGCTGCTCAGTAACCTTTGACATATTTGGGAAAGACATTAGAATAATCAAAAACCTCTACTGACAACAAACTGCCTGTATATGGATAAAAAATGAGTTTGGCAGATATACAACAATAGAAAGGGGTATAAGACAAGGATGTGTCTCCTCACCAGACTTTTCAACCTATTCAGATAGGCGATTCTCAGAGAACTAGAAATCCTGCCAGGATTCATCATTGGTGGCCACAATCTTAACATCATAAGACATACAGATGATACAGTGCTGATAGCAGACACAGAAACTACAAATCCTCATACTGAAGGTAGCAAAGGAGAGTGAGAAGTAGGGACTAAGCATAAATTACAGGAAGACAGAATGCATGGTCATCAGCAAAAAAATGAGCCCAAAATGTAAATTACAGGTCAGGGATACTAAAATCAAGCAGGTACAGAAATTTAAATATTTGAGAAATGTTCTAGCAGAGGACAGACAGTATGACATTGAGATCCAAAGATATATTGGGATGGCCAAAGATACATTCCAAAAGCTAAGCAGTGTACTAAGAGACAAGAAAGTTTCGTCGGAAACAAAGAAAAGAGTACAAAACTGTTACATGATATCTGTCCTCCTGTATGGCAGTGGATGTTGGACAATCTCCTCAAAGTTGAAGAAACTTGAAGCAACAGAAATGTGGTTCTACAGAAGGATAATAAGGATACCATGAGCCAAAGATGTAAGCAACAATGAGGTTTTGGAGAGAATGGAAACTTATACTTAGCATCAGGAAGAGGCAGTTGAAATTTCTTGGACACATAATGAGGAAGGAGGGCTTAGAAAATCTGATACTCACAGGATAGAAAGGGATGGGAAATCAATGCATGACAACTTAAGGGGCTTGAGCAAATGGTTGGCAGAACAGGGTCTGGGAGAAATAGCAAAAAGACAAAACTTATTAAGAGCTCCAAGGGACAGGAGAAGATGGAGGGTCATCATCGTTTACATCGTGAAGGGACACAGCACATAAAAGAGAAGAAATCATTAAGGAGAATGAGACTAATATCTACTTTCTGGTTGACCTCCAATCTCACCTGTTATCAATAACACAATACCTTAACCCAATCTTATGGGATTCTGTCAGATCATATCTATTGACTGAATAGAGAACAATAAAAAGAAAAATATACTAGGTGAATTGTAAAGACTAGATCCTGCCTACACCAAATGAAGGCTGAACAATGAGTGGTATAGCACCCTATCTGTCAAAGAACTTCTGCTATGAACTGCTAGATGGCATGGCCAAAGCAGAATAAAAGAAAATCTCATCCTTTTTTCTTTATCTGTTGTGATCACATGAAATAAAAAAAAAATTTAATTCCCATGATTCCATAGAAAAAAGGAAACCATCATACTGGTGAGAAATTTAGAGACTTACTCTATTCCACTGGTCTCTCACAAGGAGAGCATGTGGAATTGAGCAGCTCCAGATATGAAGACCACAGATAAGTCAACTTATCCAAATGTCACTTTCTCATGTTTAATATTGCCTTTTACTGATAGACTTATCACTTCCAAATAATCTATTCATGCACAATCACAAGCCAGAAACATCTTGCGAACAACCACACTACAAAAACTTTCTTACTCCATGGAACTTGTAAAACAACATCCTTTTCTTTATTTATATATATATATATATATATATATATATATATATATATATATATATATATATATGTGTGTGTATATATATAAAGATCTAAAAGGTCAGCCAATCTAACAGTAATCTCATCCCACAATCCTCACTCTTGCTCTATATGCAGCCTCCTTTGTAAATCACTAGTGGGTCTTAAGTGCCGCTTAAGATTATTGCACAAAATTTCATAACTGAATGAATTAAGTTTTCAGATCCTCATATGTTGAAACCGACGGGAGAGTTCATAATTATATATATATATATATATATATACAGAGAGAGAGAGAGAGAGAGAGATTTAATAAGCCAGTTAATACAATTTGAGGGATAAAAAGCCAACAAAATGATACTAGTATTGTCAATAAAATTGATATTTATTATATATTAACCATTTGACTGAATTGAAGTGCAAAGAGATAGATTTTAATGTCAGAATTTTTGAACAGGCCATGTTCTTTTTCAATGATATGAGGAATAGACAAAGAAGGGGGATTTACTCTTCCAAAAACCCAAATCCCTGTTTAATCCCTCTATGTGTGAATTTATTTTGAAAATAAATTTAATCTCTAATCTGTCTTTCTTCTCACAAATGAATGCTTTAATCTACTAGACCATTGTCCCATAGGGCAATTTGCTGTAGTGAACTTGGAGCCTTAAACCTAACCTGTCTGCTGATTAGTGCTGTAACTACTGCTAAATGTGATAACAAAGATCAGGTGGATTGTCCAAATATAAATAATGTAAATAAAATCAATATAGTTTTCAGTTAGTAAAATCTCAAGAACATGCAAAATGCATTTACAAGATGTGTGTGTGTGTGTGTGTGTGTGTTGATGCAGAGAGAGATTTTTGTAGTGATTTTTCAATCACAAGAAATAAAAAAAATGTTTTACTCTTTTCCACTAGTCTCTCACAAGGAGAGCACATGGAATTGAGCAGCTCCAGATATGAAGACCACAGATAAGTCAACTTATCCAAATATCATTTTCTCATGTTTAATATTGCCTTTTACTGATAGACTTATCATTTCCAAATAATCTATTCACTGAACAACATAAACACTAACCAGAAATATTCTATTTGCAACCCCATTACAAGAACTTTCATACATCCACCAAACTTGAGCAACAAAATCCTTCAGATAATAAATCCTTCTGATTATTTAGTATAAATGTCTCACTTAGTTGTTGTGATGAATATATATTATATTTTACTCACCAAAAACAGGAGTCAAGCAAGATCTGTCATAACAGATCGTTTAGGTGTTAGTGAACTTCATGTAACATTGAACACAGCATACAAATTCCCTAAGCTTACTTCACTACATACAGGCATATCCAATAATTCTACCAAAAACAAAAAAGAACTCTTCTCAAAATTTAAGTCTCCCACAATTCTTGAAAACCTTTTCATAGTTTTAGAAATACTCATTTGTATATGATTTATTGTCAGCTTTTGATATATAAAAGTTTAGCTTTGTTAGCTACCATTGTAATGTTTACGTAGCCATGTGGATTGTTATTCTCCTTTAGATATGTAAAAACATGACACTACAGTTGCTACATCGCATGATAGAATATTATCTCTTTCTTCATAAAACTGCACAAAAGTGAACATGATGTGAACAGAATTAAAGTAGGACATAATTTTGGGAACTTGCTTTCTCCCTTCTTTCGTCACACACACACACACACTCAATATATATAATTTACAAATATTGAATCATATTGATGTCAGTGGCACTAAAACATGATCTCTATACTTACACTTTGTTTTTGTGGCTTTTTCCTTCATTTTTCAGATTTTCTTTTTTGTACTTCATTCAACATGTTTATGATGTATGCTGCAACTGAAATGCTTTGTAATATATAATTAATTTTGAACAAAGTAACTAATACTAACAAAACAAAAGTCATTGAAACAAAACAAGTTCAGTCGACCATTGACGACAATTCCAGAACAATGTAACTATAAACAATTTTTTCTATCCTCTGCCAGCTGCAATGATGGAGAAAGCATTACCTTGAACCATCGCCAGTGAGACACGCTGTAAGAGCCACTCCGTTTCGCAAGGCTCGTTCCTTAATTGAGACGCAATCGCGCCAATCTTCTGAAGGAACGCCATCGAACGAGAGCCAATAACCCCTGAAGTCTCCACTGCCACATGAGTAAAAAAAATAAAATCTATCATTAAGAGAAGAATATTTAACTATTTAACTATTCTGGAATTGTCATCATTGGTCGACTGAACTTGCTTTGTTTCAATGACTTTTGTTTTGTTATTATTAGTTACTGTGTTCAATAAATGATTTCTTAAACAATGAAAAAAAAAAATTATTTTTGAGGTAATTAAAAATGTCCCATGAATATTTATACTGTATATACAATGCCAGTTTTTCATTCATTCTTGGTATTGTCAGAAATTAAAACTCTGTCACAAATTCTGTTAGCAGATTCAAGTTTAAGAGAATAATACCCATAAAAATTAATCTTAATTCCAGACTTCAAATTTAACATAGGAAAACATAGGAAAACATTTGTTACCATTTTTTAATATAAAAAGCTTTTAAATTACGACAAAGAATATGTAATATTTACTTACCTGTTCACTCTGTCAGATCTGTCTTTGAGATCCATGTACTCATAAATAGAATTTATTTTAGTCATATTTAAAATTAAGCATGGATATATTTTTTTTCAAAATCCACTAGTCTCAGGCTTGGACTGAACCCAGGGATAACACTGAGGCCCATTAAATAAAGGAATATATCTGCTTTGTAAATGAAATACATATATATTTTCACACAATCTATATACACATTGTATAGAAAATTGCATTGAAATATCACCTTTCAGAATATGTACATATATCATGAAATTTCAGTTACATTGGAAATTAAAACAGTTACTCAAATGCTACCTTTTGAAAACAGGCACAAACGTTTATTCCAAAGATACACACACATGTGATAAGATATTTGCCTGACCTCCCCACTAAGAAAAATAGTTAGGAATATGGGATTATCCCACTTTGTCTACCAGAGGACTTCTTGTAATTCCTGCTAGGTAGCATTTATAAAACAATGTAAAAGGAAAAGACACAAACTTTTTTCTTTTTTTATCTCTTCGGCCACAAGAGGCTGTAATGACAGTGTAATATGCCAAGGTTAAGTGTAATTGAAAAAAACTTATCAATAGACAAAATTCTCAATAAACAATAATAAAAAGAGAAAGAAAAAGAATAGGGTAAAATATACCTGCAATTATTCTAAATAAAAGTGCTCCTGAACTGACTTTTGTTCTCTCCAAACTTTACAATAAGTATCTTGCTATTTGTTAAAAGTCCTGCTCTGTAGTTTGTGTCTTTAAGAACTTTGGGGAATCATCTGACTCTTCAAAATTATCACCCTATTAGTTGCTTATCTTTTTTTGGTAAAATATTAGAGACTGTAATCAACACTGAATTGGTTCAGTATCTTACTTCCCATGATCTTCTTTCAGTTAAGCAATATAGCTTCTGTTTCTCCAGATTAACAGTCATCACTGAATTTGTCTATCAAGCTTTAGATAAGAATGACAAATCCTGGGCTGTGGCCCTAGATATCTCAAAGGTGTTTAACAGGGTTTGGCATGCTGGCCTTTTCCACAAGTTCAAGGGATACAGTGTCTCTGGACAAGTATTTGGCCTAATCCAATCAAATTACTACAAAACTAAAACATTAACTTGAATACTCGAGTCATATTCTTAAATAGCCTCATCAAATTAAGACTTTCATGTGGATGTCATGCATGACACCAAACTCATTCCAAAATATCTAAAAAGTCAGCTGTATACATCAGCTTTCTCAGAGCAATGCTTAAAAATAGCATTGAGTGAGTGAAGCCTATTGATCCTGGTGAAGACCATACTTATTTGAACCTTGTGAACAGGCACTACAGAATCCCAAACAAAGAACTGTACCAAATAACAAAAAACAGATCACTTGAGGACTTTCAACAGCAACAACAGCTGAAATGGATAGCACATGTAAATCAAAGAGAATGGCATAATGAAGATGTTGACATTTCACACTACTCCAAATAAAAGGTTAGGAAGGAAACAACTGTCAATACTGGAAGGAGTGATAACAGCTACTAGACTTGAGAAACATATTTTCCTGAAAAGACTTTATAAATTTCAACTGGCATTAGTACTGGTTTCTTGGTCAATAAATGCCAAATGCTTCCTTATCAGGAAACAGCTAATATTACCATTAGCATTATTATAAATTTTTGGTGAGATATACATTCTCTAAAATTCTGCAGTTGTCACTGAGAAAACTGTAAGCATTTTTTTCAACATTTTGGTTGCTTGAAAGGCCAGAGTTTACATAGTCAAAATTGTGTATGAAAAACAACAAAAATAAGGAAATTAATCTGAAGAAAACTTCATACAATGATTAAAATATGATAGCTAATAAAATACAGACAAACATCTGTAAAGCCTTAATAAATAATGAACATAGTATCAGCAACAACCCTTAATGCACCTAGTATCAGCAGCCACCCTGGGGGGTATAAAAACAAGTGAATGCTTAAGTAACCCTCACTTCCTGTTTTCCTCCTTTTGAAGTGTGTGACATCGACTTTTCACAATAAAGCAAAAAGGACTGTGAACGTTTTACAGACAAATACACCTACACAGGCAAGTCACACTCAAATGCATTCATTAACAATTTTCATTGTGAATTCAATTTACTTCTAGGAAAAGAAACTTTTAAACTTTTCTGTTGTTATTTTGTTTAATAAATGTTATTATGCATTGCAAATAAATTGGTCTCTGTTATTTTGTGCATGTACCTTTTCACCACCATTATTTCATGTAAAACCTTACACATTATCAAAGTAGCCAACATACTAAACATCATACATCTTGTTAACACAAACAACTTTCTGCTGCTATTTCCCGTTTATTTGTTGTTATTAATTCTGAAACAACCTCTACTTTTTTTTTATTCTTAACATGATGCAAATACTTCACAGTGACTGAAATTGTCAACACAGAGAGAAACAAAAAACAGTTATTAATTTAAAAAGTTTTGTTACAGAATTAAGATGATTTCCATGAAGAATAATAATAATAATAATAAATCTTAGTCAATAATTTTTCACTGAATATCAAATAACAGATAAACAGACATGGACAAATAAAGTCGGTATTCACATTCAACAAAAACAAGAACATTTTTTTAAACATTTTATTGAAATTATTTTCAAAAGTATTTTACAAGTTTTGAAATTCAACCACGATAGAGCAGAGCTGAAGAGACATGTATTCACAGATGAAGGGCTATATTTTATTTCTTCAGACATCAGTTTTTGTGTTCATAATTCATGTATATTTATCCTCTTCTCTTTAGAAAGAAATAACAGTTAGGAGGGTCAGAGTAACCAATTCCTTATATTCCAAAGGTACAGTGACCAATCATTGACACACACAAACATGTACCTCAATTAATGTTGTTGAAATTTTTCTTCTCGTCAAAATAATTCTCTGACAAGGCTTGAGAATGAATCAACAAGTTTATCCATTCTTAAAGAGCCCGTATTCCCCCATTTATAATTTGTAAAGTTCCATATATCATGCTTACTTACCAGAATATCCATTTTGTTATCTTTATCTTTTGTCTGGTATTTTAAAATTTTCTTTCCATTTTTTTTTTTTTAGAGAATTTTCAAATAAAATTAAAAAAAAAAGAAAAAAAAAAGAAAAAGAAAAAAATCTCATCACCCTAGAATATCACTGGGTCCAAGAATTTTAAAAAAATCCATTCAGTTTGTGATAAAGAAAAAAAAAACAATGCCTGTTTTTACTTTTTTTTCCTTTTTTCAATAATAACACAACAGAAATAATAACAAGACATATATATATATATATATTTGATCACACATTCGTTTTGGAAAATGCCTCTATAACTTTTAATGTTGCATTACACTGTTATGATGTTAACTATATCTCTAGGGGAGGATACATTTGACAGGTAACTTCTGTCATAAGGTGAGAATTGTGTTGTGTGTCCAGTTTTTCTTAAGTGATGTTCTTACAGTTTTAAGCCTCAATAACAGAGTAATATACATCTAAACTGTTTCAAGCATGCACACATACACGCACACATCTGAAAACATTATTATAATGAATAGGTGAATATTTTCTATTTGATTAAAAAAAAGGTAGAGAACAAACAAAAAATCCCCCCAAAATTGGGCATCTGGGATTGTGACCGCAAATGTTAGGCACTGCAGTGGATCAAGTCCAAAAATTTGCATTTTCACTCCCATTTGTTGTTAATACTGCAGTCATGTAGCAACATGGGCAGCTATCAGTGAGTATACATATGCATTCCTGCAAAAATCAATCCTAGCACATGTGTTTGTATGTGTGTGTGTGTGTACACCTGTACACATACACATACATGCACAAATGTATGTATATAAACAAACATATATGTATGTTTGTAGATGTAAGAAGGCATTATTATGCATCTAAACATCTTTTTTTCCACACAAATTGGTGCTAATATGCAATGTTTATGCATATAAAACTCTCACAAAATCTGCACGTAATGTACTTTCGTGCAAATAGAACAATTCATTAACATTTAACAAGTTTTTTTTTTCCTTCTTTTAAAAATTCAGTCTGGAATTGTTTACAACTGCAGAATTAGTTTCCAAACTACATAATTCAGCTCCAGATATTAACACAGGGCTTTGTACGGTTTTACAAAATCAGAAGACTACATTTCTCATCAAACAAATATATTTTGAGGTAATCAAGTCTGTAGGTCAGTAGCAAATAACCAGAAACTTTGATAATGGAATGATTTCTCTCATGTAACTCTTGTTCTTATATAGATTTTATTTAGAGCTGTTTGCTTTCCTTGGGACTTGTCAGTTTTAAAATTTTGTGATTATCAAAACAGGTTTGGCAATATAAATATTGGGATGAGGTAGGAGATAGAAGTTTAGATAGAGAAAAAAAATGATGACAGGTGAGAAGTATGAGGAGATGGAATAAAGGGAGGAGGAGGAGAAGACAGGTAGATATTAAGAGCAGTGAATTCTCTACAAAGCTAAACATTCTTCTCCATTCTATGACTTACTAAATAAAGAAATAATAAAATTCAAAATTCAATGAAGGAAACAAAAGAACTAAAAATGTCTACTTGAAAATAAAACAGAAGTTAAATCTAAAAAAAAGTTTTAAAACCAAAATGATAAATAATCCTCTAACGTGTTTGTGCATGTGTATAAAGCATGGTTTTGAAATGACTAGACCACACTCAAATTATATGCATACACACACTATGTATAATGGTTTGAGTATGAGTATATATGCTCATATATACACCATCACTATATATATATATATATATATATATATATATATATATATATATATATATATATACTTATTCATTCCCCTTAATGAGGAATGATTTTTAATCTGAAGATTAATCGTTTGTCTCATTAACATTCTGATATTGTCAAGAACTAATTTTAAAGTTAAAAATGAGTGAAAAGAATTCTAGAATTCTTTGATAGTAATTATTGAACTCAGGACATTTCTATTTCTGGCAAAAAGTTCACACACACAAACACAGGGTTACATATATTTCCACTTCATAGCAAACACATGCTCTCCCTCTCTCTCTCACACAGATATATACACACATACGCACATATAGCTGTGTATGTGACACTATTTGTAACAAATATTTCAGTACCAACCAGTTGTGAATAGCCATAAGTCTGCATCACAAAATGGTGGACAGAATAGGGAGAAAAGAAGAGGAGGAGTGTATAGCGTTGGGTGTTGGAGGGTGGGTTTGTGTGAATATAATCAACTTGCTAGAGACTATGCCAATGATTATCCATGTTTATTAATGCCAAACACTGCATGTAATACACTCATTAGCATATTGATGCAGACTGACACGACATCATGATGGGTAGGCATTAAAACAAGCACTGAGCTTGTTTCTCTCTCACTCACTCTCTCTATTCTCAGTTTGTAATTTGATCTCTCTTTCTGTTTGCTGCCTGCGGGAGAGTCTGGGGATGTTGCTTTTTCCCATTAATAAAAGAGGTGCTCATTTATTTTCCAAGGAAATATTTATTTCAGCTTTCAATGTTTAGTTTCAAATGAGTCATCCAGAACACAAACCAAGGAGAATATTATATCATTATATTATATTATTATTATAATTATTATTATTATTATGATTATTAGTATCATCATCATCATTAAAGCATCATCATCATCACCATCATCATTACCACTATCATCATTTAAATGAGAAAATTAAAATAACAAACAAAATTTTTGTAAAATATTTTCAACATCTTTTTCTTTTCCCACATATTTAAGTTTGTCATTGTTAATCTTGTATTTGTAAATATTTTGCTCCCAGATGTAGTCACTTCTCTTGTGGATATAACATTTAAAATTTTGGATATCACACAACTTGAAACAAAGAGAACTGATGAGAGTTATGATTGTGGAAATGTTGGTAAGAACAACGATTTGATGATGTGACAGGATTCACTTTTCAGTCATTCATTTGTTTAATTGAAAAAGAAAGTTTAAAAGAAAAATATGATAAAAGAAAAAGTAATTAACATGAAATTAATACTAATAGAGAATTAGCTCCATGAGCTTCTGTTCATACACTGTGTGTATGCGGGTTTTTGTTTAATGGTTAAAATAAGTACAAAACTGTAGCAGAAATGGGTATCAGGATGAGCTAAGTACATTAAATGGATTGCAATCTAATGTTTTCCTTATTACCATGAATGAGCATTGGAAGTAAAAGAATATGTCTGCTGTGAAGAGATAGCCATCAGACTTGTTGGTCATATCTCCAATTATTCCAAATGTCATAAACATTGTTACTTTCTTTTCCTGCTTGTGGTTTAAAAAAAAAATCTTCATTTTTTGCAATCTGATTTTTAATTTTATTTTCCTAATGATGGTATCCACCAAGGAAATAGATAATGCATCTTGAGTTGTCTTTTCTTCTATTTGTCATTTTCCTAATCTTCTTTAATAGGAAAAAGTTAACAAATTTTAATTTGCGTTTCCTTGCTTAAATCTTAGTTATTTGCAAGTCCTGAATTTTTCTCTGAACTTTATTATGCACATAACACAGCCATGAGGACAATATTCAGGTAAGAAACTATCAATATATATATATATATATATATATATATATATATATATATATATATATGTATATATATACATATATATGTGTATATATATATATATACATATATGTAGATATAGATAGATATGTAGATATATATATATATATGTATATATATATATGTATATATATGTATATATATATATATTTTTTTTTTTTTTTAATTTTCTTTACATCCTGACTGTGAACTTGTTGATGGCAAACACATCCCATCTGCTCCAACCAAAGGCTGATACAAATTCTACAGTGTCAAACAGTGGTCATAAATGAGTTCCATAAAGACACACTTTGTATTTATTATCTACAATAAAATACCCTCCTCTGAAAAAGAACGGGTTACTTAGTATATAAGTTACTTTTTTTTTCTAGCCAGCATCCAGCAATAGTGATATTAATTTGTCTCTCTTTTGTTTTCTCCAGTAACAATAAATGGTGTTCTGCTGACAGTCAGAGCTTTCTTCATCTTCAAAGTTTAGTAAACAGAGTCATTGGTACGGTTACTACAACATACCATGAATAAAAGTCAGTGAGTTACAGCAGTAACTTCACATAGTTGTCTACTGATGAAATCACTTGCCGGAGACATCATCTGTGTGAAATAGAGTTACTACTACAAGTCACTAGTGAAGTCTGTGAATTGTGGCAGTAACTTGACATTGTTCTCTACAGATGTAACCATGTGCTGGAGTTAGCATCTTAATGTCTCTGAATTTCATATCATGCTGCTGCTGCTGCTGTTGTTTATAATTTTTTCACATGTTGTATCACCACTTGTGAAGCTGCGTGCAAGAGATTGTAGCCAGTTACTAATGTCCTTTCTTACTGGTGAGCCATCAATATACCAAAGAACAAGGCAGTACAAAGGATCACCGCGTGATATGAATGAAAAACCATACATCCACTGCTATTGGTGCCCTGAGCTGAGGTTCCTGCAAAAATATGAAAAGAACTCAAATGTGAAGAACTTCAAGACTCAGAGGGGAAAAAAGAGAAAAAAAAAAATAATCATAAATGATTTTATAGTAATCATTATTACAAAGATTTGGTAATGTTTTATCAAATTTCGATATTTAAACTCAAAAATCTATATCAACCAACTTAGACAACAATTTAATTTATAAAGTATCTAAAAAACTTGTTTATGTGTTTTCAGTGACATTTTAAGATAATACTGTATAAAATTTTGAAAAATTTCAAGTTAATGTCTTCATAGAAAAGGTATTTCTTTAGCCTTTATACAAAATTAAAATTTAATAATGTATATATATATATATATATATATATACACAAACCTAAAATGAGAATAAACTAAAAATATTAATATTTCATTCTAACTTGATAATAAAACTATATTTCTCTTAACTGTAACAAAAAAGAAAAGAATAAAGTTTCATATTGTGTCATATGAATATTACATATATGAAGTATATATATATACACAAAATAATTATTGAATGGCTTTTATTATAACTGTTTTGAAAATTAAATATTAACACTTAATTAAAGACTATAACACAATTTAACATTAGGTATAATTATTCAATTTTAATGATTGAGAATTTAAATATTTGTCAAAGTGGATTAAATTCGATACAAGGGAAGTAACTCTAATGTATGCACAGGCTTAATTTTGATTCATTAGTACATATTTAATTCAAATGAGATTTAGAGGATTTCTTTTAAAAATATTAAGTAATGCAAAAATCAGTCTCCTTCCAACCAACATAAAGATTATTTAATTGAAGTAGGTTTAAAATAAAATAAAATGGAGAACTTATAGGGTATTTTAAATCTGAGTTAGATTTAATGTTGGTGATATTCTGGTATCATGTCCATAAATTATATTTTAATTTCTAAAGTGATCAAGTAATAGAAAAAAAAAAAAAATGCTGTTGCCAAAGTAACTAACATATATATTTTACAGAAACAGAACAAAAAAAACTGTTTCATTAATTCAGGCAGATCATTTGTTAAGGTAGTTTATTTTTAAGAAAAAAAAATTTATAAAAAAAATTAATTTTCGTCAAAATGTGTTTCTGTCAAAAAATACAGAAAAATGGAAAGGTAAATAAAAATAAAATAAATATGTTGTCACTAATTCATTTTAATAATCATTGAAAATACTTTATATTAATTACAATATTAGACAGTAACAATGTAACATAAAAAAGTAATATTGGCAGTTTAATTGTGGACAAAATAACTTCCAAATTTTCCGATGTGAAGAATCTAAAAAAATAAGAGCAAGAAAAAGCAAGCATGCTTCTTATAAATTCAAAAAAAAAAAACAAGAGTTAAAAAAGAATAATTAAGTAAAATCAACTGAAAAAATACTGCTTGTCTCTAATTGGATCTTTGGACAAAAAATACAAAAATAAATCTGAAAGAAAAGCATTAAATAATATTAATTACAGTGGAAAAATACAAATCTACATGATAAACATTTGGTGCAGTTGTATCAAGAATAAAATAAACTAATTCAAAATACTAAATTTAAAAAATGTATTATTATTAGTTTTAGTATTAGTTTAGGGGTCATATTTTTGAAATAATATAATAATTTCAGTAGATATGTAAGAACAGATCTGTCAATTCCAGTCAGTAAACTTAAAATATTGAAAAAAAATAGATTTTATTCAAATGAATATACTGCCAGAATTAAAGGATTTTTTTCAAATATAAGTTTTAAAACATTGACTATTTTTGTTTAGATAATTGAATTGTTTTAGTTGTTGATGTTACCACAATGATTTAGCAGCTTTATTCTACACCTTTTCTTCACACAAACTTTTGTGTTTAAAAAAAAAAATAAACAAGATTGTGAATGGTTGCTTATATAGCCATCAGATAAATCAATTCCTAAAATGTAAGATGCAAAGACAATACCATATGCTGCCACCCATGCAGATTATTCTAATTCATATGTGGGGATGTTTTCTAATCCCTGTTTATTTAAAAAGAAAAAAAAGGTCAGCATTCAAAATCTTAGCTTGATCACCATCCTCTGGCACCAGTAAGAAATAATGTAGCTATATCAGCAGTAAGACTGGTTTAACAGATAATTGTCAGTCTGAGATTGTTTGGTACAGGGAGAAGAATAAGAAAAAATTGTGTTTCATCAGAATTCCAAGAGAGAAATTTCTTGCTTTTGTATATGTTTAAACACTGAGCAATATTTACCACAATTACCATCATCAGAATAAAATTAAAACTAAAAAGAAATTAAACAAGATACAAAGAATATGACAAATATTTCAGTTTTAAAAATTATACAACAAATAGAAGAAGAAGAAACAAAGAAGTTTTAAGTTGTGATATTGGAAATGTATCTGATAAAAAAGCTATGAAGACAGATAAACACATCTTTTGTCTTATGTTTTGCATGTATCATTTTCATTTATAATGACTCCACTGTTGCTATTTACTCAACACCTATGTCACTACTTATCAGAACTAATACTCATTATTTCAACACAATTTCACAGACATTGATACATTAACCGCAGAGAAATAAAATAAACATGTTTGAATATAAAAAAAGTCTTCAATATAGTGTTTTAATGAACAGCCTAAAGTTTGTGAACACAATTTGTCCTAAAATTAAAAATGAAATTAACAGACTTGAGTAAATTTTATAATGATACTTTACCAAGAGTTAATTAAAAATTTTAATCAGTGAGCAACAGAATTAAATAAAATTTTGTTTAAAAATAATAAAAACTTCAAATATGCAATAAAAAATCTATTTATCAGGTTAACATGGGAACATGTAAAGTATATGATGGCTGCATCATTGGTGAGCCAATTTAAACTTGAACATTTTTTTCTATTCATGCTTGAATATGTTGAAAACATTCCAACTCATGCCAATCTGATAAATTCTATCAAGCTTATTTTTAATTTATTACCCATAATCCTTAGGGTTAACTAAAAGTTTTTTCAGGCAAATAACTTCTGGAATGACTACTTTGAAATAAAATAAGAAAAAGTTAATAAGGGACATATTTGTCATACCTCCAAATTAAATCAGTCTCAGATCTAGACATTTACATCAAGTCTAAAAACAGCTTACAGTTCCTCGAACACATACAAAATTTAGAGATGAGGAAGAGATATCAACTAGAAATTTATAATCAACGAAAAAATGTCTTTGTAAGCCCATTTAAGACAATAAATAGAAATGGCAAAATAATTTTCTTCAGTAGTACTATGCAATGCAAAATGACCATAATGCCCTGTACATAAGATTCTTCACTTCAACACAATAAATTCCTTGTTTTAGATTAGTCATCTTAATAGTAACTTATTACAAGACAGAATAACCTTTATTATAAGAAAGACATTTTTCACATTAGCATTCAAAGAAATCCTAAACTTTTCTTCTATAGGCTCTACAAAAGGAACACTCAGTTAAACTCATTTTCCTTGACAAACATTTTACAAACGCCAAAGAAATTTTTCACACTCTGTAACCTTATTTAATACTAGCTTAAAAGCTGCTCTATCAGGTGGCATTTAAGCTAACTCCTGGGGAGGGTATTGATTGGGCCTTCATCACAGTAGATACAGAGTAGTAGATATTACAGGCAACAATAAACTACAGAAGAACTCAAAATTGATCACAGTATTGCATTAATATCTAAGCTTATCTTTTAAAAGTTCAACAATAATTTTTCTGCTGCCACTTAATTTAAAGACAGTTTGATGTCCATAGGTCCTTACTTTCTATACAAACAATTATTTTTATTTCATGACTTTTGCTGAATTTCACAATTAATTTTGATTGTTCCCAAGTTATAAAAATTGTTATCATGCAAAAGAATTTGTCCCAAAAAATCATGTAAAAAGATTGTTGAAAACAATTGCAGTAATGAAAAATTTCAGGATTGTGGATCTGGATCCAGCTTGGAATGTTTTTGATTTGCTCATGGAGTTGGCCTGATTCCAAAATGGTATGATATGTTGGGCTATGGCCTCTAGGAGTAAAGTTGAAAATGTGTGACACACTGATATTTGCATTTATTATATAGATTTCTGTATATTTTTTTGTTATTTGTTACACAAAACTTGAACTGCTTCATTTTTGACTCTGCTTCTGTTAATTCTTTCACCCTTAACAAGCTTTATCTATCCACACTCCCTTTCCCATTTAGTAGTATACAATGGGTGTTACTTCACCAAAGTGTCTTTTATAATAGAAAGTTTAAATATGACTAAAGAGTTAGGAGTTTAAAATTTGATTTCAGTCTGTAGTTTGTTAATTCCAGTTACAAATCCCTTGTAATTTGATTAATTAATATTGAATAAAGCATAGATACACAATTGAAAAACTTTTTAAGTGAAATCTAAAAAAATTATAAATCAGTTTCACAGGTCGAAATAATAGGAGATACTATATACTTAACATAAACCAATATTAACCATATATTTTTGTATAAAAATAAACTCAATTTTTTGCTATTTCATGATTTTCTTTGCAATGTCACTTAGAGTGAAATTTTTAATCTTCCCATTGAAAATTGTGTCATCGATGTTTCTTCCTGGGCAAAAGCTGGCATCAAAGCTTTCATGCCTTCATGGTAGTACCAAGTGAAAGTGCAATCTTCTTGGTCACTCCTGCCTATTTAGCTGCTATAGCACACAGGAATCACTTCTTCCGGCTATACCAATATGATAGTTTGGATCATAACAGATACTTCTTTGTATCTGTTCATAATGTGTAAGCGTGTCTTCAATGAGACTATCACTATTCACTGATAGAATGAGACACCATGTAGCCTTACATGTTAGTTTCCCATGATTACTGGTGGCTCTATAAGAGTGTATTAAAAAAGGAAATCCCCAATTTCTCCTCTCTTCAATCAGATTGTAGTATTGTCATTGACTGCAGATAAAAGAGAATGCTTTGTTTGTAAATTCTCTTCCAACTTTACTCACTGCTCATCAGGAGTATCTTTACCTGATTTTCTGCCTAGAATAGAATCTCTACTAAGTGATATTTATATAACTCAACCCATGATTTCTAACATCTTCAAACTAGATCCACATAAGGCATACAGACTTGACAGTATCTCTGCAATTGTCCTAAAGAAATGTGCCCCTGAATTGACTCCTGTTCTCTCCAAATTCTATAACAAATATCTTGCAGCTTCTTGCTTCCTAGCTGGATGGAAATCCGCTTCTGTAGTTCCTGTCTTTAAGAACTCTTGAATTATTGTCCTATTGGTATTTTTTATCACATTTTGGCATAGTACAAAAGGTTCTAATCAATTTGAAGTTGGTTAAACATCTCACTTTTCATGCCCTTGTCAGATAAACAATGTAACTTTCTCTTCTTTCAGTCAACTACTGTTAATGTGTTAATGATTATTACTGAATTTGTCTATTGAGATTTAGATAAGAATGGTGAGGCTTGGCTTTGTGACTTTACATATATCAAAGACATTTAACAGAGTTTGGCATGCTGGCCTTCTTCACTAGTTGAAAGGGCTATAGTGTCTCTGGCCAAATATATCATATGATCCAATTTTTCTAAACAAATTGTGTAATGGGAGTTGGACTGAATGGCCACTCTTCTAGATCCATTAGATCTGACATGCTTTAACAGACTCAGTAACAAAGAATTTTGCCAACCAAACAAAGCTAAATAGTTCCTTTAAGTGAAACTTTTCCCGTCATAGATTCACAAAATTTTCATATCAGCTAAACCAAACTTAAACAAAGCAATTTTTAAAGAAGTAATGGACTTTTCATTTATTAATAAATAAATTTACTGTTTAATAAATAAACAGATCATCTACTCAAATATGAGTATCCACTAAAAATAATATTTAGAAGTGATAAAATCTGTTGGATTAATAAATAAAAAATCAATTATTAATGACAGTTTCCCTCTGCCCAGTGGAATGCAGGTTCAAATCTTGCTGAAGAGTGCATATTTTTCTTTATTATAATTTCTCGAATATTCAGGCCAGAAGATGAAAATAAATAAATATATTGTTTAGTAAATAAATGGAACGTCAACTCAAATATGAGTATCCACTAAAAATAATGTTCAAAGTGATAAAAATCTGTCAGATTAATAAATAAAAAGTTGATTACTTCTTTAGAAATTGCAAAGTGTGTGTGTGTGTGTTTGTGTGTATGTGTGCACGTGTGTGTGTGTGTGTGTTTGTGTGTGTGTGTTTTATTGAAAAGTGAAAACATTTTAGGTCTATTAAGTTTAACCATCTTTTTTTAAAAATTGTGAATGATCTTTGACAAAACTGACTACTGCATTTCTTGTCACAGGCATGTCAACATGCTTTCTGGAGAATAGGCTGAGTGAATAAGAACTAAAGGGAACCATTCTTCCATAACAACTTTATCTAAACTATGAACAATTTCCAGAGATTCTATATATCTCAAACAATGATTCCAGATGCCCATCATTTTATAGACAATGAAAAGTTTGGTACTGACAAAAATACTGTAATTTGTGCCCTAAGAAAATATTCTGTTATGTAGCCTATGAAAATATCTTATTACCAGATATTGTAACCAAAATTTTTTTCCACAGGCATACAAAGCTAGTCTAGTGATTTTCTAAGCTCGCCTTAGATGTGGCATACAAAGCTAGTCTATGGAGAATAGGCTGAGTGAAACTTGGGTAGATCATTCTTCCATAATGGCCTTACCTGTTACTCTTACAGTCAATTTTGATATGATCCAAATCATAATAATGTTATCCTTAAATAAAAGTAAATTTCCCTACATTCAGCTTTAAAAGTGAATTAAACGTTTTCTGAAAATTGTTTGTGACTTAGTATCTAAAAATTATCAACTTGATGCTTTGATGAAAAAATTAAAAAAAAATCAATATCAACCATAATGTCATTCAATTATCCAGAAGTTTTCTTTTTTAAAGTTTAACATGCCATATGTCTCAAAAAATTATTAGAATAGAAAAATCAAATTTTTTTTTAGAATTTGACAAATTGAAAAAATGTATGCTTATCCTCATAATCTTCAGTTCCTAGAACCTTCTTTCTATTCATATTATAAACCTCATTCATCATTACCAGTTTGACCTATAATCTCTCTACTTTGTGTGGCTCTTGAGTCTTGTATTGGGTAAATTTTATTTAGAGAAAATGCAAATAAATAAAGTCTTGATAAAAAATAAGTCAACTTTAGTAAAAGAAATCACTTAAAAGATGCACTGATGTAAGACAAAAATACAATATTTTCAGCAATTTTAATAGAAAGGTTATTTACGGCTTAAACCTCATCAACTCTTGAATTTAAAACTAATAATATTTTAAAAATTGAAATGCCCAAAACTGGTTACATGCATGAGATGACAAAAAAGATCTGTAATATATGCATAATGCTTTAATAATTTTCTACATGCATGTGATGATTTGGCACACCTATGTGATGAGTGAAGCATACAGTTGAGGTGAAAATGTGTGGAGAAAGAGAGATAGTGAAGAAATGTGGCCAGAAATTAAAAATTAAAGCACAGATAACTACATTACATTGGCATTTACAGATACATGCATGATCATTTAATTCTCAATAGACCTGACATTCTACTTTATAGACATGCTTCCAAACATTTAAATCAATATCAAGGTTGTAAACAGCATAGCATTTCACTGACCTTAATTCATTTGAATATGTTTTTGGTAAATTAGAAGAAACTAAAAAATTAATCTGTTTATTTGGACCCTATATAAACTGGAATATTAATTGTATTGGAAGGTAACACTTTTATATTTGTCTTTGAAGTGAACACAGAATATATTGTTCTTGTAAGTATTTCTAAGTTAAATTTATAATGTTAGGACATTGCAGGGGTGGGGGTCACACATTTGCACATGTTGAGTAAATACTACTTCAGACTTAATGAAAATTACATGTCGTTTCACAGAAGGAAACTTATTGCTAATTTGTTCATTTATTTATTTGTTATGCCCACATTAATATTGATAATGATACATCTTTGTTTGCATTAAAATCATTTTTCGTTGTTGTAAAATCCAAGATCCACCACTGAAAGATCTTCACAAAAAACAATTCTACAATCAACAAATAAGATTATTAAATTTAGCAGTTTATGAGTTGAGATAAAGGAAGATCAAAAAGTTCATAACCTCAATGTAGTTATTGGCTGAATTTTGATCTGAAATTTTCTCTATATAATGTTTGATTGATGTGATTAAAGTTCAGCAGTGGATTAAGAGCATTGACAAGGAAGAAGATTATGCTAAAAGTTAAATATATATTGTGTAAAATTAATAGTCAAGTTAAAATTAATACATTTTTAATCATTAGGCTGGAGACTTACTCACACACACACACATATATAAGTTGAAGTCAACATTTAGAGGCAACAGGCTTTTTCATGCTAGACGCAATCATCAGGCCTGTCGCCTCTAAGTGTTGACTTCAATGTTCACTTTTATATTTACACACGCTCTATCTCTGATATTGAGCACTTTATCCCATAAATATAGCACACCATAAGACTATATTTCTTCATATATATATATAAATATATATATATATATATATATATATAAATATATATATATATATAAATATATGTATATATAAATATATATATATATGTATATATAAATATATGTATATATAAATATATATATATATATGTATATATAAATATATGTATATATAAATATATATATATATATGTATATATAAATATATGTATATATAAATATATATATATATATATGTATATATAAATATATGTATATATAAATATATATATATATATGTATATATAAATATATGTATATATAAATATATATATATATATGTATATATATATATATAAATATATGTATATATATATATATAAATATATGTATATATATATATATATATAAATATATGTATATATATATATATATATATAAGTATATATATATATATATATATATATAAATATATGTATATATATATATAAATATATGTATATATATATATATATATATAAGTATATATATATATATATATAAATATATGTATATATATATATATATATATATAAGTATATATATATATATATATATATATATATATATATAAATATATGTATATATATATATATATAAGTATATATATATATATATATATATATATATAAGTATATATATATATATATATATATATATATAAATATATGTATATATATATATATATATAAATATATGTATATATATATATATATATATAAGTATATATATATATATATATATATATAAATATATGTATATATATATATATATATATATAAATATATGTGTATATATATATATATATATATATATATATAAATATAAATATATATATATATATATAAATATATGTGTATATATATATATATATATATATATAAATATATGTATATATATATAAATATATGTATATATATATATATATAAATATATGTATATATATATATATATAAATATATGTATATATATATATAAATATATGTATATATATATATAAATATAAATATATGTATATATATATATATATATAAATATATGTATATATATATATATATATAAATATATGTATATATATATATATATATATATATATATATATATATGTATATATATATGTATATATATATATGTGTGTGTTTGAAAATGCAGGAAAGTATTCTTCTTTAAGGATCCTTTTCAACCAACACTTCATTAAAAGAATATATTGATAAATATTAAATTGACAGAATAAAAATTTACACTGCGAGAAAAGAAAAATATGAGGAGAAAAAAAGGAACCATGACTAAAATACAAATTTATTAATAAGAATGAAGGGGAAGAAAAAATATTGACAAAAGAGCCAATGTAAAGGGTTCCTAGTGAGTATAAAATGGAAAAATTCACTCATATACCTCCTAAAAAACTGAGAGAGAGAACAAAATGTTCCTTCTATTTGCACAGAGATGGTTGATGTAAATTAATATAAACTGCTTTTAATATGCATAAGTGCTGAGCAGACCAAGCTCTACACAGGACAGTAAATGAATCATCACTGTATATTGCATATATATGTATATGTATGTGTGTGAGTGTGTGTACTTATAAGCACACAAAACAATGCACTGGTAATGAAAATTTCTCAACCTTACTAAGAAGCTCTCCCACAAATAAATATGGATATTTGATGAGATTTTGAAAAGTGGGTTGCTCCAAGAACTTATCAGTACCCCATGTATATAGATATATATATATATCAAACTGGATCAATAAATCTGTAGATTGACATGTAGTTATTTTTTATTTAAAAATAGCACCTTATAATTTTTTTCATATATGCAAATAACATTCATCATTGAATTAAGTGCATTGACAAGGAAGGAGATTATATTAAAAATTAAATACTTGTTGTGCAAAATAGATGATTTTTTAAAAATCTTTGGATATAAAAATTTAGTATTTCCAATTAATAATCTGTACAAATTATGAATGTCAAGATTTTAGAATAACTGTTTTTATACCAAAAGTTTGATTCAGATATTTTAATTTTATACTAAACCGTAGCTCTTTCCAAGGTATAAGAATCAACTTAATAGTTTTAATCTTATAATTTTTATCTGTACACAAATTTTATCCACTACTTCATAAAGAAGTCCTAAGATTTCATATATTTGTTTCATCATAGATGTTGCATTTATTGTACTCTTCAAATACAAATTTAAAATTTGCTTCAATTATGATGAAGTTGATGTAAGACAGTCCAGATCAAAAATAATAATCAGTGAAGTAGTTTCAGTTTATAAAAAATAAAAGAGATTAAATATTAAGCTTATTGTTAAATTTATATTTTGTCCACTTTTTATATAGATATATTGCTACTTTAAGAAAATTGAATAATACATTATTTTAAAGTGAAAGAAGATTATAGACAAAGAAAGCTAAATGCCATTTAAACATTATTGTCTAGATTTCTTGTTTTCAGTGCACAATAAAAAATACAAATCTTTCTACCCACCAACATAGAAATAATGTATGCATAGTGTGAATAAGTGGGTAGCATAATGGTTATTAGTATAATTCAAATTCTGACTGAGTTGTTTCACTAATATACTTGGAAAAGGTATAAATACATCTTCTCCCAGACATGGGTTAAGTAACAGGACAGACAAGGTTCTCCTACCTTGTATGGCTGTCAATCTTGGCAAAATAAAACTTTGAATTCAAACCTTTTTAAATAAAAGGGTAGACTGGGCTTTTTAGTAAAGTGAAGGATAACTGAATTTAAAACCAGTCTGAAAAGGGATGGGCTCCGTCAGACTATCTTGCCTTAGATACACCCAGTGCATCTATAGTTGCAGTATATGGGGCATTACAGTAAATGTGTGACAGGATTAATGATTGTGATGATCTTTAATATGGAACCAAACTAGATTTCAATCTCACTTTTCATTTTATGTAATTAAAAGTTTATTCTGAGATTATAAAAGTTGAAATACATTTAGCAATAAAGTAAGGACCTAAAAAAGAATGTTTTTATACCATTTCTAAATCTAGAGAAAAAGAAAAAAAGAATAAATTTAAATTAATCTCATTTTTTCCATAAATAAAATGTTTAAATAAAGATCTTATTAGTAGTGCAAAATTTAATTAATGCAATAGAAGCAGACATAATTAAAAGGGACAAGAAGAAAACTTCAAATGCAGTAGAAGGCAATACAAAAAAGAAAAAAGCAACAAAAATTCTATAGAATAAGCTAACTGGTTATTGTACCTCACTTGTCAAGATGTGGTTGAGTTCTGACAAATGAGGAGTGATAACCGGTTAACTCATTCTACATTATTTTTTGTTCATTTTTTATTTTTAGATTGCCAACTATTGTAGTCATCCTCTCGTCCCTTTTAATTACATCTGATTTTATTGCATTAATTAAATATTTAATTCATAAATGGAGAGGAAAATCTTAAGAGACATTGTAAAACAAAATAAACTGTTACTAGCCTAAAATATATATTTATACAATAACAGTAAATTAAAATATTTATTCACATGTGTGTGTTTCTTCATTTCTTCTTCTTTCTTGATTACAAAGAATATCTGAAATGTTAGCTAAATAATATAGCATGAGCCAAGTTTGAGAGAGAGAGAGAGAGAGGTGAGTAATGGTCAGTGTGGTGATGATGAGTTTGTGCTTGCCACACTCACATTAAGCAGTTATCACAAGACAAAAGACCATCAAATCATAAGCAAAATGAAGAATAAGAAGAACAATAAATGATTAACATTGATGAGCACTTTTCTGATTATAAACTCTCTCCTTATTCTTGTTAATTGATTTAATTCTGACGTGTACAACTACCACCTCATTTCATTCCTTCATATTAATTATAGCCACAGATTAAGGACTTGAATTCTGTCCTTCAACACAGTCATACATACATAAGCAGAAGTAATTTTCATGCCTCCTTTACATCAATTTGACTAATTTGATTTTTAGTAGGTTATAACAAAAAAAGAAATATTTGTTGATTTCATTGTCCGTTCATCTTAATATATTTCCTATAATGCCTACAATTACATAGTAACATATTGCCTATAATGCCCACAATTGCATATTAACATATTGCCTATAATGCCCACAATTGCATATTAACATATTGCCTATAATGCCTACAATTGCATAGTAACATATTGCCTATAATACCTACAATTGCATAGTAACATATTGCCTATAATGCCTACAATTGCATATTAACATATTGCCTATAATGCCTACAATTGCATATTAACTATAATGATGTCTTAACAAGATTTAATTAATGCTATCTTATTTATAATTATGTCTAATTAAATTAATATTTCCAAGAAAACATTATTTACATGCACAAGAGTTAACACTATTATTGATGCATTTAATTTTTTTTAAATAATTTTACTTATTGAGTTTCTAAGTATCATTTCAATCTAAAAAATAATTTTAAAAATGAATTTGTTTTTCTGTATGTGTTGCAAAAATATAAAGTAGAAATATAGCTATAACAAATATCTGTGCTTTAAGGTCTTTGAAAATATGTATCATACATCTTAAGTAGGTTATGTGGATAACAGTGTTGTGCTTTTCCTATATTTATGGTCTGAGAAATGTGGACACTCATCCAATTATAATAATTATTTAAAATACACAAACATCACTGGATATAATTTTCACAAAATAATCTTACTAAAGAGAGACAAAGAATTCATATGATGTGCAAACATGCATTAAAAAGACACTTAAAACAGTTAAACCTCATGGAAAGAGGAAATTTTCTTGACTGGTAATTCAGAATAATATAACATTTTCTGTTGGCCCACTGTTATTCTAAAAATTTGTTCTTGGAATTTTTCTCAAGTTTTTTCTAAACTATCAATAAGATGAATCAATAACAATAATATCTTCATTCTATAATAACATTTTTTTAAAGTGATTCATAAAATGTACCCAGTTTTAATTCTTCAACACAGTACAACCTCCCAAGATGCATTGCCATTCAAAATGATGCATAATAATAATTAACATATTTATAATTTGACAAAAAACATTTCAGACTCACTAATTAAAACCAAGTAACTCATTACTGACATAGAAAATAATCGACAAAATGAAGATCTAATTTATGAATTATCAAGTAGACTTTATATAAAGGAATCATCTGTGAGTATAAACATTAATATGCAATATTATTTAATACATGATTATAGAACATTATTTAATCATTCATAAGTAAAACACTCAGAGATAAATCATGTAATATCAATGGATTTAGTCTTGCTAAATTATACCAAAAGTTTGCATCTTTTAAGAATAAAAATGATCCTTATCTCTATTTTTAATTGACCTCAATGTATATGCAAAAAACCTTAGAAAATAATGCTAAATTATATTATAAAGATATAAATTTAACAAATGACTAATAATTTAAAGATTTTTCTGATGACACGAATCACTTAAAATCAAAATTTATCTGAAGCAATGAACTAAATGTAAAACTTTTGAAAATAAGAGAAAAATAATGACTGAGTATCTTTATATAAAATACTTAAACAATATCAATCAAAATAGAGCAATTTAATCTAATAGCAATTGCTGCAAGATCTTGAAATTTGTAGAAATCATAGCTCTTGCTAAATACTTTATATACAAAAAAGCTTTTATCAAAAGTTGTTATGAGTAAAAGACGTGCTGGGAAAATCTTTAAACAACCACAATGAGCAAAATAAAAGAAATTTTTTATTTATTTTTTGTCATCTTCGAGAAAATATGGCAATATTGACTTCACAGTGTTACATCAGCTATAAGATGGGCAGGTGGAATGGAGCAAAGTGACTATAGACCCTCAACAACAAATTATTAAGATGATGATTGATGGCATGTGTTTTTCTACAGTTTCAAGAGAATTGGGTTGGTTCAAGAATTGCTTTTTGATTGATTGATTTTTTATGGTTTATCAACACTTTGCAGGTTATCTAAAGCCAGAAAATATTTTTAGATTGTAAGAATTTTTTTGGAGGAGAGAATAATGATTTAGTGATACAAATTTTTATTAATTAACCCATAGCTGGGGGAGAAGAAGTGGATTCATACCTTTCTCAAGGATATTTGCATGTAAATGAATATAACAAACCCAATGCTAATTGAAACTTGGCTCTATGATTAACATTTTGAAGCCATTATCCATTATACCACCAGCACACCCAAGCCTAAAGCACCTGATATCTCCTTGGTCACCCATCTAGGTACTGACTTGATGTTGCTTAACTTCCGTGATTGTTTGGGAACTGGTGTTTCAATGTAATGTGGCCATAAGCCTCAAGAATTACATTATAAAATAAAATCTTACGCATACACACAAAGTTGGTCAATGGCAAGAGAGAAGTTTTTTTTAGGGAAGACAGACTAATTAAAAAAAGACATGCCTTGAATGATCTTTCAACATTGCAATAGGAATTTCAAGGCAAATCAAATCTGACCTCAACAAGTAGGAGAGTCTCCATACATTTCTTTTATAATTGAGTTCACCCCAATCAAAGCAGAAAAGACACTGAGACACAAGGGGTTACTGGGTGTGGAAGATTTAGAAACAGAAATAATTGCTAGAGAATGAGGACAGAGGAAGAGTAATCAGGAGACCTGTCATAAGTAAAATGAATAAGAAGGATAAACTTGAAAATTATGAGATTTGAAAGGAAGAGAATTAGTCTAAAGTTTATTTCAGTAGTGAAAGTAAATTAAGTTTAGCTGAATGTGAAAGCAGACAGTATTTTTTATGTTATAAAGGTAACAGACTTCAATGAAAGTGTAAAAATGTCTGTTAAGTTTGGAAGAGTAAATGTCATGCTCTGGAGGAATGTTCTCCTCTTAAGGTTTCGGACTTATTGTGAGAATTAATAGGATAGTAAATGCTAAAAAGTATTTAAATTTATTATAGTAACTTACAAACACATCCCAACCAGTCATTTTTATGAAGCCCTCTGTCATGCTTGCTAAATGGGTGAAAGTTTTTTTCTAACAAAAAGTAACATTAAAGTCCTGACTTAAATCCCATTGAGAACTTATAGAAGATAACAGAAGGTTAGGGAATAAAACCAAAGTTCTGTTAGCAATTTATAGAAAAAAAATGAAAGATAAATAGAAAAAATAACACTAGATCTGTGCAAGAAAAATCATATCCTGTGAATGTCAGCATGCTGAAGTTTTTACTAATAAAGGTTTCTGTACTTTGTATTAATTAAATTATTTAAAAATTGTTCAAATTTTATTTTGTAAGCTATCATAAAAAATTATATTGTAGGTCTGTTACTTGGTTCATTTATTGTATTATTTAAAGGTTTTTATTCAATAACTTTTTTTCCCATAAACATTTTTAATAAAAGCTTTTTGTACATGAACTACAATTTCTATAAATTTCAATATCTCATGGCAATAATGATTAATAAAAACTATGTTTGAATAAATCATTCTCTTATTTTAATAAGCAATGTACACTAAAATAACTAGATGAATTAAATGAGTCTTTTTACTAACTTTAGCCATCTCACTTCAAGAATGAATCTTATAAATAACTGCAAACCCGACATCTATACATCACATAAATTCAAAAACCTTTTAATAAAATGCATTCTTTACTTAAACTGCAATAGGAATACTGAATAAAAATACTCCAATTTGAAAATTATAACTTTGGAGTGATTCTAAAAAGATTAAGAACACAATGTAAATGTCAAACTGATATGAAAAAATATAGATGCTGAATACTTTGACTTCCTTATGAACTAAAACATTTTTATCTGAGTCAAATTACATCAAATAATATATCAATACTAAAGTGTTGTGATCTGTAGTAGTATTCACAGATCACTCACAATTGCTACTGACAAAATTTGTCATCCTCATGACTACTCAAGTTTATATAGTGATCAGATGATATGCTTGGTTTCACCAGACACGTGTTGATAACCCGTTTAACAGCAGCAATTCCTTTTCACCTTTTTGACATGCATAACTAGGAGCATACGTAGTGCAAATCTCAAAAGAGTAGCCCTCTTTTATACCGTGTTGGGCATGAGGTAGGATGCAAAACTTAGCATTCCAAGAACAGATGCACATGGTTTAGACAAAGTGCCTCAATCACTCTTTAACTCACCAACAGAAAAAGTTCAACCATTCCTTCACTTTTACAGAGAATATCATAAGAACATTCCTTGAATTTATACTTTCTTTCAAAAACTATGCTTGAACATTGTCCATACAAAAAGTTCCCGATAGAATAATAATTTCTATCCAATTTTATTCATTACTCTTGTTTATTTTCTCGACCAACTCAACATTTGTAGTTTTTGCTTGTCAACACATGACACCTTCTCAACCATAAACAATGACCACAAACCTAACACACTGTCTCTCATCAATATGCAAATAATCAAACTCACATTTAAATATCATTACATCAAGACTATTGCTGTTAATGCAGCAGTATAAGTTTATTTTATAATAGGGCATCAGAATATCGGAATTGTTTAGTTTTACAAATTCATTCAAAAAAGTATTAACTTAAATCATCATACTGTAAAGGGATTAGAAAGTTGTTTGGAAAGCTTATTACTTCCAGGCTGTCCCTTCATGTGAAAGAATATTTAATAAAATTAAATCATATAAACATTTTTTGCTCGCTTTTGGTTTAATTTTGTTCTGTCTTTTATTTTGTCATTTTAATGAAAAAAACTAGAGATCATATTCTTCTAATTTAATTTATATGTCAACTTATATATTATAGTTATATCTTATTATTATAGTATAATTTAACCAATAAAAACTTTAAAGTATGTAGCAAAAGTAGCCAATATTGAGTTCAGTTAGGGATTCATTAAAACTGAGCTGAAGTTTAATTTAAAAATGAACAAAAGAAATAAAAAAAAACAAAAAAAAAATTGTATTCCTCATTTTAAACTCTTGTATTTCACTTCCAAAAATAAGAAAACTAAGAAAAATAAACAAAATTCAATGTCATCTCATGCTGTCAAAATCTAAGAAAGTTTTGCTTATGACCAAAATGATGGGAATTAACATTTTCAAAACTATAAAGGGAAAAATTATATAGTTGCTCATCGATCAATGCCTGAAACAAGGACTAAAAACATCTCTTCCAAAACTCTTGAAATATTTTCTTAAACCTCACACTGATTATGCATTATCATTGTTTTAAATCTTTATATTTAGTTAACATTCTATCAGAAAATGTTCCTAAACATAATCTTATTTTCAAAAATGAAAAAAGTATTTGTTTTAAATTAAGATAAAATTTAGGTATGTCATAGATACATGAGGCCTAATATAAGAATTCTTTTTAATTCATGAAATATATACATTTTGTATGTTTCTTTTCGTAATATTTAAGATAAAACTGAATGAATAGATTGGCAGTTGGTACAATCAGATGTTGTAAGACCCAGCTCATGCTATAGAAGTAAAGTAAAGGTTTGAATAAAAGCAAGATTGCATCAATGTCTGTGAAATCGATGCCTGCTTTGAATGAGTGTTACCTGACAAATCTGTACTTCCAACATCTTGTGAGTTTTCTCCTGAAAAATATTTCATAAAGACAAACTTGAATTGGAAGAGTGAAAGTTGGAGAAAGAGTTGAAAAACATGAAAAGGCAAACATTTCTTATTGTATAGATTGGAAGGATTCAACAAATTGGGTTTTAACAGTTGGAAAAGGTTTAATCAAAACTCCTATAATTACAAATGGTTCTCTTGAGAAAATTACTGTCAATAGCTTCAGGTAAACCTTTAAAGAAATCAACTCCCAGCTGTTGTTTTATTATTTGGATACAGACCTTTAAAACAAAAAGCAATTAATTATTTTTGTTTTTCAATAATTTATAACAAACCTGAAATATTATTTTGTGATTTTATTATCATTCTGTTATATTTTCAGGTTGTTGTTTAAAATGAATTACTTTTGCATATCCTTATGAAGGAATGATATTCTCTTAAAGCTCAACTTCTTTTATACACATTTGTTAATATTACACTGAAACATTACTGATATTCATGAATATATTTGTACTAGTTATTATCTTCAAGGCATCTAATGATTATATTAATTTGGATAAATTCATCAATAATAAGATTTTCATATTATTATTATTATTATTATTATTATTATCATAATAGCTAAGATAGATTGATTTTCTGATGAGTAGTCTTTGTGGAGAAGAGGATACAAAAATACAGAATCTACATAGGTAAAAAGGTAAATTTTAAGTAAATACTTTTTATTATATAATCTACTCCTGATCATATTTCAATCATCTAGAATGATACATTAATATCAAAAGTAGGTTATAGAAAGCCATGAAACTTTCTTTTGGAATAATTTAAATAGCAACAGCTAAGTATTAAGAGAGGAAATTATTCTCAAATTAATCAAAGCAACTTTTGTACATGCAGGAAATATCTATATAAAATTTTAATGGATGTCATTCAAAATTTCTTTGATATTCACATATTTGAAACAGTTTCATATACAATAGAAGTAGATAGTCTGATTCACACTCCACTCTGGTCTTTTGAACAGGAGTAGAGGTTTATCCTTTGTTTCATGTTTAGGATTGGATTTCTGGTTCCTTCTAAAGTCTAGTTCAACTCTATACTTCTACATTATTTATGCCTAAACACTGAAATTTTATTTACTATTTATTCATTCATTTTTTCTCAATAGGAGTAGATAGGTTTGCCTATTGACCAGTTCACACTCCTCCCTAGTCTTTTGAACAGGAGTAGAGATTTATTCCTTGTTTCCTGTTTAGGATTGGGTTTCTGGTTCCTTTTAAAGTCTTTTCCTTCTCTTTCACTTCCAGTGGCCCCTTGCATCTTAGTAGCATTATTGCCTGGTTTGGGGTGAATTGATTAAAAAAAAAAGAAAAAACAAAAGAAAAAGAAGATCCTGTAATAAATAATATATTTTATATACATGTCTGTGTCAAGTTGAGATACTTTTGCATGCTTTTGTTTCATATTTTTAGAGACAAACTTAAATTATACTGTAAAAAGATTTTCATAAACATTAAAACCTTTCATGTATCTAACAGACAAGTGATTAAAAAATGAACAGTTATTAATCTTTTCTTTTGACAGCTTTGAGGGAAGTCAATGATTTGAATGAAAACTACCAAACATGAAAAGTTTTCAGGTTCACTCAAAAGAGATTTTATAAAATCCGATGTTTACTCATTTGGTTATATTTTAGGAAGTGTGTTATGTTGAGAACATTTCAGCATACTCTCATACATAGACTAATAGAGCTTTGTGAAAGATTTACTAAAGTAGCTAATCATGAAAATGCAGAAGAAAAGAAAATAGAAAAAAAGAAAGATTACAAGGGGGTGTTGAAAAGTTATTGGCTCAATCAACAGGTTTTTTTCTTTAGAATCATTTTTTTGGTCAGTCTAAGAACTTTTTAACATCCTCCAAGCCTGAATTTTTAGATGCTGAATATAGGATGGAAAGTAATTATTTTTATTAGTTCTTGGTTAATTATTTTAGGAAAACAGCCATCATTGATTTTCTGAAATTAATCATCTAATGTTTTCATATATAAATTTAATGTTATTTATTAATGAGAATAATTTACAAATTTATTAAATATTTATCATATTGTTATACAATCATTTAAAAACTTTTTTTGTAGTGATAAAATACTATTGTAGTAATAATCAAAATTTAATAATTAAACTGAGAATGTGAAGATTATATGTACTTGCCAAAAAGACATAAAAAGAGGATCAATGTGTGTGCACAGTGGTAGAAGCTCTGACCTGACACCAAATTGGTTGGGTTTCAATCCAGGCTTGAGGCATTGGGTTGTCTACTTGCACTGAGGAGCTGTGATACAGCAAAACAGTACTGTCTGCGATTGACATATATATATATACAGTGTAACCCGGATATAAGAGAGTTGTCGGGACCGGAGAAGTCGTCTCTTATATCCGGGTTTCTCTTATATCTGGGTTTGGTCTATTTTGTTTAGGTAAGTATGGCTCTAATTTGGGACCAGAGAAAATCGCTCTTATATCCGGGTTACACTGTATATATATATGGTTATTATTTTCTTTGAGTTAGATGTATTATCTATTTTAGTTGTCAGCATTTGGTTGTCTAGTTGCACTGAGGAGCTGTGATACAGTGAAACAGTACTGTCTGTGAATGACATATATATATATATATATATATATATATATATATATATATATATATGGTCATTTTTTTTTCTTTGAGTTAGATGTATTATCTATTTTAGTTATTGCTGTTGTTGAAAGTCAAATGATGTTTCTGTTATTTTATACACTTTTTTTCAGTCTTTTGTAGTTCTTAATACATTTGCATTTTGTTTACTCAAAGATGGTTTAACATTTTCTTATCAAACAAAAGACTGACAATTGAAATTATATGTCACAATTTATCCTGACCTGGCATATTGAACAGTCACTTTCCCACTACCATGATGTGGCTTCCCTCTGTCTTTTCTATAAACATTTTCATGGCAATTGTTCTGATGAACTTTCTTCCTTGGTATCTTGACTTTATGAATTTAAGTATACTACTACAATTTTACTGTTGAACTAGCTATATGCAACCATATATTCTATTCTAATAGTTGCTTTTTCTTGCACTTCTTGCCTGTGAAACTCTCATCCAGTTTCTGTTTTCCCTGCCACCTACAATCTTTAAAAACTTAAATGCATCACCAATCACCATCTTCTGTCTTCATGAATCCTGTTCTTTTATTGTCCTTTCTCCCTAATAAAATCTTCTCATTCTCTTTCACTTCCAGTGACATTATCATCTTGCTTGGGGCAAAATGATTAAAAAAACACTCTAAGTGAATATACTTATGATTCTTTTGTTGTATAGCTGGGAGGTTTTGGGCAATGGTGTCAATTTGATAATAAAGTTGCATTCTTCTCTTGCAACCAGTGATCGCTAGTTGTTTTGGTTCAAGATAAAATAACTTCAACACAGGGAATTTTAACTTAACTATTTTATTAACATTCATGTTGACATATATATTCTATCTATCCAGTGGGGGTCATTCCCCCTAACTGGGGAGCTATTTCAGACATGAAAGAAACCATGTCTACATTGTTTGATGGTTAAGACCTTTCTCCTATCTCCTTTCCAATGCTGGCTTAGCCAATCAAAACTGACCTCTCATATTATGCTTTGTTTCTGACCCCGAGGGTCAACCTCCAGAAGTCACAGCTGAGATATTATTCCCTTTAAAAATAATAGTCTGCTAAACTATTATTTAAGACTTTTTCTCTTGTAAATTATGAGTAGTAAAATTTACTAAAATGTCGGAACTTTTCAGATATAAATCCATTTCTATGAATATTTCAAATAATGACTGTTTACTGTATAAAGATAAATCCTCAAACACTCAGCTTACAAACATCTTTACATAGAAAAAATTTGTTGCTACAGAATCACAAAGAAGTGTACCAAATAACAGAAGCCACATCACTCGAGGACTTTCAACAGCAGCAACAGCTAAAATGGATATCACATGTAACTCAATGAGAAAATAAATCAAGATGTTGATATTCTACACTACTTCAAATAAAAGACTAGAAAGGAAATCCCATCAATATTGGAAAGACCGATAACAGCTACTGGACTTGAGAAAACTATTTTCCTAAACATTGTTTTAAGAGAAAATATTTATATATTTCAACTGAAATTAGTACTGGCTGCTCAGTCAATAAATGCTGAATGTTTCCTTATAAGGAAACAGTTAACATTACCATTAATAATAAAACATTTTCTTAGAAAGGATATGTCCATAAAAGAAATGGAATCTGGTAAATTATCTTTATATATTTTAGCTTTGCTTACATGTTTTTCTAAGCAATTGGATAAATTCCTCATTTTGTGTCTGTAAGAAAGACCATTTATAAATTGTGACAAATATGTGTGGCAAGACTATAAACTCCAATTTAAAAAGCAACAGAAAGATTCTAAAACTCATGAACATTGCCTGTAGAAATTATGATAGACCAGAAGATTTCTGTCTAGACAAGCAGACGTCAATAAAGGTTGCCTCTAGATTAAGCTGAAAGCTATTTCTCATTTAAATAACTGTCTTAAAGTGATTTTCTCTGAAGAGCCATTTTAAAAACCAAGATTAACTTCTGCTAATATAATTTGATGATTACAGTTAGAAAAGATTGCTTAAGGCTATTAAATTAT
Source organism: Acanthosepion esculentum (assembly GCA_964036315.1). NCBI lineage: Eukaryota > Metazoa > Mollusca > Cephalopoda > Sepiida > Sepiidae > Acanthosepion > Acanthosepion esculentum. The sequence continues at coordinate 28,661,714 of OZ038475.1, read as the reverse complement.
GCCATTTCAGTATTGATAAAAAAAAACTGACATTGGAATAAGATGTGGGCTTCTCTGGTTTATAATTTTTTTTCATAATTTCTAAAATGAAAAACTACTTTATTGGAAACACAGTTCGTCCATTTAAATAAATCTAGCTTGAAAAACATATTGCAACTTTAAAATAATTTTAATAAGAATTCTAAGATAGTTGAATGAATAACAAAATAGATAATAAATTTATGTGTTAAATTTGAGTCAAGCAAATAATATTAATGGAAATGATTAAGTTAGATCATTTAAAGACTTTTATCCTGAGATAGACGTTATAGATTATTTTTAAAGAATAGAATTGTAAATTCCTTGCATCAAGTGTTTTGGAAATATCCAACATTTCCTGTGAATGCATGCAATGATGATAATTTTTTCTCCATGCAACATTAACATTCTCTTTCAAGGAGTATCTGGATACAATTCTCTTCATATTTTGTATATTTAAAGTAAATTAGATGCAAAAACTGTAAAAAAGAGTCTAAATTTGTAATAGGTTTTAATCAATGAAAAGTCTAATCTTTTGGTAATTAGGTTAAATCTCAATTACTTAACCTTTATCACTCTGTAATGTAACTTCATGTGCTGTACATAAAGTTTATCCTTCCACTGAAGGTGACTCTGATAGTGGGTTTAAATTTAATAGTTGTGTTGTCATATCCTGCTATGGCAACAGAAAACAAGTTTGAGTGAAAATAACAATAAGGATATTGCAATTGAGAGGCCTTCAAAAAGAATGCAGTAGAAAGGGAAGTAATATTAATAATGCAGAGTGCTTAAAGTAAGGATCAGTAGATTATAATTTATAGTCAGCTTTATCTTGTATAAATCAAATGATGCATAAAGGGCAGATTAGAGTTTTAAAAATCAAATGCAATCACAATGCATGAAATAAAGAAAAATGAATTTGAGTGTTGACTGATAAAAGAAAATTACATGCACATGTTTTGATGAATTAATCATCACCAATCTATTTATAGTTCTTTGTTGGCTTGATATAAGTTTTCTTTTTCATAGTCAAGGAACTTCAAAAAATTTTTATTAAACTGGAAAATTAAAAAAATGTATTTATTAAAAAAAATTATTTTAAATATATATTGAAAATTCTGAAGTATTGAAGATCACAAGAAAATAAAAAAATTTTAAGAGGAGGTAATAAATCTGCTACAAAAATAAGTACAATATTTCTGAACGTAGGCAGTATAGACTTTACAATTTCATGTCCTTTGTAGCTCTTAATAGAATTTGTCTTTTTGTTATCTTTCCTAAACCTTGTTCTGCCATCCATACTCAAGCTCATTAGGTAGGTTATGTGTTGTTTATGCTTATTAAAAAAAGGGTGGATGAAAAGAAGGAAAATAAATACTATTGTAACCAAAATTTGGTCAAGCCAAAAATTATTGTTGATAAAAGTTGTCAATCAAAAAGTCTGATAGCAGAGGTAAACCCACAGTCAGTGTGTATGTAAAGTAAGGGTGGTTGGCATATCATTGTAAGTAAATAACAGGGGAAGGGAGATGAGAATTTTTTCCCATATATATATATATATATCACAGATGAGGAGAAGTCTGCCCAGATTCCCAACCAAGGATCCAATTGAAATACCAATACAAGATATAAGGCCAAGTCTAGAGCTGAAGTAAGAAATACTGACTGTTTCCAACTAAAGGCTTGACATTGTTGTTCCTCAGCAAGATAACCAACCATTAGTTATCCATACCATTCTAGTACTTCAAGTATCAGAAGAAGAGTTAAGCCAATTGTTGTAATCTAGTTGATATAATAACAGATTTTCTTCTTCTTTTATGTGATGTGTCCCTTCAGGACATTTGTGATTATAGCTCTCCACAATTTCCTGTCCTTTATAGCTCTTAATAAATTCTGTCTTTTTGCTATCTCGCCTAAATCTTCTGTCATCCATTTACTCAAACTTGCTAAGTAGGTTATGGATTGTTTTCCTCTGTCCCTTTTGCCCTTAATCTAGCCTGTGAGTATCAAATTTTCCAAGCCCTCCTTCCTCATTATATACCAAAGGAATTTCAACTGTCTCTTCCTGATGTTAAATATAAATGTCCTTTTTGTTTCCATCTTCTATAAAACTTTGTTGTTGCACACATGTTTGGTCCTTGGTATTCTCATCATCCTTCTGAAGAACAAGATTTCTTTATGCTTCAAGTTTTTCTTCATCTGTGATGAGATTATCAAGTATTCATTGCCATATAGGAGTACTGATATTACATAAGAATTCAGCACTCATTTCTTTGTTTCTAATATTTTTCTGTTTCTTAATACTTTGTTTAGACTCTTGTTAAATTGCTCAATCAATTGTCCTAAACCATCATTGAGGTTGATGACATCTTTTGTAATTACTTTGTATCAAAACCTGTTCAGAGAGAATGTTGATCAACCTTGACAACATCCCTTCTGCAGATCTTTGAATATAGCTTGGACATTAGAATATATTGATTGAATGAGATCTATCTGAGTGGTTTGGGGGTTTGTCACTGCATTTGAATGAAATTAACTTAAACCTATGATTTCTTGAGAATGATAAAAACTTATATAAATTTATTGAATTGAAAAACTACAGCACAGAAAAAGAAAAATGCTGTTGTCAAATTAAAGTAATTAAGCTTTATGTGCAATTGTATACATGGAATCTCAGGAAAATGATTTAAAAAATATAAAGTAATCAATTATTCAAAATTCATTATAATAAAGTGAATTTCTAGATTAAACAAAACATGGCACCGGACACAAAATTTAAAGAGGATTAATTAAGTGATTTGTCCAAATAGATAAATAACTGGATATAATGAAGCAGTTACACCACAGTTCAAATAAAAGATATCAACTAAAAAGATGAGAATATTTTTTAATTGTGTGAAAATTGCTACAAAAATAATTTAGATAACTGTAATAGTCAAGAAGGTGAGCTAAGAAGAGTGTTTTACATTTTTCTAATCTCTTGTCACAATGCATCAGAATTTGTGCACTATCTTGGAATATACATCATGACTGCTGTTTGTCAGTGTTCTGTTTCTGAGTGAAAATTGTGGCAGTATAATGAATGAAATTTAAAGTATAATGGCATAGGAGATTTTAGTAAAGTGCAGAGATAATTTGAAACAGATAATAATTTCTAGGGGGCTAAGGAAGACTAAAAAACAGCAATAGAGAAGCATTGATAAATGTTAATTGTACTTTGCTAGTGGTTATTGTAGATAGAAACACAAAAGTTGGCATTAAATTCTTCTGTCGCATAATCACTTCAGATTGTCAATTACATTGTGGAAATGGTAACCATTTGTGAAAGTTCTGAAATCAGCTACATAAGATGATGTGGACATTTTTAAATAGAAATAATCTTCAAATAGCTTACCTGAAAAAAAAAAGCAATTTAAAGTTATTCAGTTTAATAATCATCTATAATAGAAATACCAGTAATTTTTCAAGTAAATATAGTTTTTGGTGATTGTATGCTAAATTTTCTGACACTGATACATTTTCAAGAAACAATCACTTATGTTATTATATATAAGTTCTCAAGCCAAACAAGAAATACTTGGCCCACAGAAAAATATCTAATATTTCATCAGACATTGGAAAGTGAATTCAACATCATACATATATTTACATATATTTTTTAGCACAAGTAGACACACATACATCTATCTATTTTTATATATATATATATATATATATATATATATATATATATATATATATATATATATATATATATATATATATAGGTATAGGGTTAGGTAAATGAAATAACTAGATATTAGCAACAGTATATGCACATGCTGCTGAGCATACACAGGTAAGCAAATAAATAATTATCAAATTTTTCCAAGAGGTGTAGACATAATAGTGCTCAATGTGGTTAGACAGTGCTAAGAAATATATATTAATAAATATACATATACCTATGTTTGGTGTGTGACTTAAGTTTTGTTGGTTACCCAACTCATCAGGCACAAGACATAGCTTATTGTTTACTTAAAAAAATATACAGATGTGCATGGGAAGGATGCTGATTCATAGTTCAAAATTAAAATAGTACAAAAGCAATACTGGGATTTAAGTGCAGAAAATGGTGTGCAGGTATGAGTCATTAGGGAAATAAAAGGAATTGAAGCATGTTTAAAATTTGAACAGGTAATGCAGCTCAGTAAGTGACGTTTGAATGGTGAAAGGGAGTTAATCAGTGTATGCCTAAAGTGAAGGTGAACAGAAAATTAAATTTAGATGAAAAGGAAATTATCCAGGATTACAATATTTTAAGAGAAATATTTTTCTATGCATACAACTAGACATAGCTCATTGCACTTATTAAGTAGATTAAAAGTATTAATATTTTTAGGATGATTGGTTTTAGTGACGATTTCCCAATTTACTGCAGGTGTGTAGCTATCTGTTTTGATACCCTAGTAAAACTTTGAGGGTGCTGTAGCATTTGTATATTTTTATTGTTAAGGGTCATTTTGCAATGATAAAAATGTTTGTTCCAATTATTTGCAGTTGACCCAAAATAAAATTTAATTTGGTTATTATGCATGATGCTGGCCTTATAAACTCCTTTATGCATACATTTGCCATTCATAGGACAGATTGTCCCTTTATGGCAATTACTTTTTTGATTATAGCTACCTTTGTTATTAATGTTGCTTAAGTATTTGTTTAGGGTCACACTATTATTCTGGGCTATATATTGGTCAAAGTTTTTAGTGCAGCTGTAACTAACCTTAATGTTGTTCTTTTTTGAAGATTATTATTCTGAGAAAAGGGTTATGGTTAAAGTGTTTGTGTACTAATTTAAAGATTCTACCGATGTTGGTCCTGACATTACTGTTAAAAGGTGGGTTGAACTAAATTATGTTGTGTTTTGCTATTCCTATGCTTACTATTGGTATTTGTGCTAGTGTTTGGGACATACTCTTGTTTAATATTGTGCTTACTTTTATTTAGTACATCAATATATTCGGTTTTGAATTTGTCAAATATGTATTTATTACTTGAGTTAGTAGAGAGTCTATGTTGCACAGATTTGTGCAGGTTATTAAGAATACCTGGTGGGTGGTTAGATTCTTTACTAATGTATATATGGTTATAAAGTTTCTTATCATAAGGCATGTACACTCCTTTGGATAGATTGAAAGAAATGTCTAGAAAGTTAATCATCTTGGCATTGGTGGTAGTGATGATATTAAGTCTGTGATCCTTAAAGAATTTGATTAGTTGTTTCCTGAGCTGGTCAGTTTGCTGTGGATTGGTGTTATGAAGAAGTATAACAGTGTCATCTCTGTACAGGTCAGTGCTCTCATTATCAAAAGTATATCTGAGCCTCCATAGTAGTAGTATGACAACTAATTCACAAGCTTCTGCCATGTTGAACGCTCCCATCACTATAGAGAAGTTAGGGTTGTCCTTTTTGTCCACAAAGAACCATCATGATATAGAATGGGTTTTTGGGTTTGCATAATGATGCTGATATCCTCGTCGGTGATGGTGCAGTAATTCTTGGTTAGAGTTATAGCAGATATTAACAGATCTTCAGTGATCGATGTGTAAAAGTTGGAGATGTCAAATGCATAAAGGTGAACTCGCTCTTATTTTTTATATTAGCGAACCAATTGATAGCATCTTTAGTATTTTTCCATTGTTTAATCCCTGTGAAAATTGATGACGTAGTAATATAGATTGCCAGTTTTGTCAGATTTGATGATGATTTTATCAGTATTATGTATCTTGGCAATGTCTTTCTATCATACTCTTCTGTAGGTTGTTGTGTTTGGTAACATATTTAATTCTATCAATTACAGAGAATAAATCATTTTCAAATTCAATGAGGAGGTCATCACTAGGTGGTGTTTTATATATATATATATATATATATATATATATATATATATATATATATATATATATATATATATAACTGCATGTGTGGAATCTTCCACGTTTGCCAGTCACCCCTGCAGGGAAATGTACTTTTCCCTGTGGTGATTATCATCATCATCAAACATAGAGATCATATGACAAACATTCATTGGCTAATCTCCTCAAAACTAGTTCACTGATTAGTCAATTCCGACCAATCAAATCGCCTGCACACGAGGAATGAAATTTCCCGCTCACTAAGGTTTGAACTGATCATGTGATACACCATCTTATATAAACAAAACACGAGTGGTTCTCTGTCTCTTTTCTCTTTCTTTTTCATCACTCTTGCGTCTCATTCCTTGCTGCCAAAATGTAACCTTCAAGAACTCCCGTCTTGACCATGTGGTCAGACATTAAAGAACATTATCAACATTCACGCAAGTATGAACTCTTAACTCTTCTAAACTCTTACCAATTTTTCCAATACACAATTCCTAACATGCAACAGGAACTTTATTCTTCTAAACTACAGTTTAATAATTAATCCAACTTTATGAGCTCGGGTACAAATATTTCCCAAATCTAAGAGACATAACTCTATCAAACCTCCAGCTTATATGCATGTACATCAAAACAAATAAATTCAATTGTTATGTTTTGAACCATTACGTTCTGTCTTGTATTTTATACTATGTGCTATTTTATGTTAAATATAAATTACATTGTGACTGCCATATTGGATAGCGACCTCCAGCGTCTTTGCATGTTCTTTTCCACGTCTTTCCTAGTCAAAGTTAAATAATTGTGGTGGAGTCCGTTACATCTGATTGGTCATCCTTCACATTCATATTGCTGACCCGTACTTTGTCTTACACATGCTACATGATTGGTGACTCAGCTACACATGTGTACATAAAAATAAGCCATGGAAAAATAAAGAAATACAACTATCTTCATATATTGCATTTTGTGTATTGCTTTGTATATACACCATAATGCAATTCACTCCACCAGAAAGTGGCATGTTGTACTGTTTGGCATTCCCACCTGATTCTCCAATACAAACATTTCATAGTGTTTGGGTGTCAATCTGAGGACAATGAAGAAGATTTTGAGAGAGTTTGATGAGTCTAATGGTGATTACAAAGGTGTTTGATGTGATCACTAGTGATGATGATGTTATGCTTTTATTCATCTTCTCACAGGGCTTCAGACTCAACACAGAGGCCTACATCAAGTGCCTTGAGGAGTGCTGCCCTGGGTCAAGAGGGTGGCTGCTGGAAAACCCTATGTCTAGCAACAGGACTCTGCACCATGCCACACAAGCAAGAGAAGTTAGTGATGGATGCCAGACAACTTCTGCAACTACATTACCTCTTACATCTGGCCACCTAACTCCCCAAATTGCAACCCACAAGGTTGCATAGACACTTTTGGACTATCAAGATTGGAAAGTGAAGAGTGGACATGATCGGAAGAGATGATCAAGTGGATCCAGGAAACATTTTTGCAAAGCCTCAGGAAGTTCATAAGAAGAGCAAGTCTGAAAATCAAGCTTTTTCCAATGATAGTTTGGGGTGTCAGAAGGACACTCTTGCAAATGTCACTCTACAAGTTGCAACTCATTCAAACCTTAAAGACAGATGATAAGCAAAAAAACAAGCAATTCTGTGTCAATATGTAAGAGAAACTTGAAGATGAATTTGAAGAATGTCTTGTTTTCAGTGATGAGGCTGCATTTTATATGAATAACAAAAATCAACAAATATGTTTGCATTTGGAGTGAAGAAAATCCCATGTCATGGGTGGTGCACATAACTTGTAAAATCCTTCATGAAATCCACACACCTTTGGATTTTTCATTCAAATTTTGTTGAATAAATCTTATTTTATTTTGTTCTGTTTAGTTTCATTTACCTAGACTACATAGTTACTCAGATATTATGATATCAAATATTTTGTAACACCTTGTATATGTATCATGCACAAATGACATCATGTTTAAAATGGTATGTAAGTCATATACATTTTCAATTTTTACAAATTTATCACATTAGGCGTCATAAAACTTGATTGCACCTAACAACAAAGATATTAAATTTTTAAAATTAATTTTAGAATGAATTTTCATGCTGTTTGGTGGACTGCATTTCCAACATCAATAATCAAAACTAGCATTAAATCCTTACAGTGGTCACACAACCAACATAATGTCTCATAGGTTAACTTGCCACTTATTGAAATCTAGTACATTTTATACACACATTGACCATTTTTTTCACAAACAGCTAAAATATCAATATTAACATAAGACAAAAATTAGTAGATAATGCTAAAATACTATACAGTGCTCACTGTAAATATAAACTAAAAATACTCAAAAGTGTAATAAAAGACTATATTACAAACACAATATATTCACTATACAGGACAGCAACATGTTTAAAAAATTGAATATTTTCATCCTCAGACACTGTAAAAATTTGTGACACCTAATGACTAATTTTCTTAAAATTTAGAATGTATACCCCAATAACCCTATATATATATATATATATATATATATATATATATATATATATATATATATGTAAGAAGAGATAGGGGAAGCAAGAAATAAGTGAAGGAGTACTGAGAGGTTTTAAACCCAACAATAGTCATCAAAATCTTACTAAATGACTAAACACCAGAATTTTCTTTTTTAGAATGCTATTTTGCTAAGGCTGAAAACATTTCTACACCCACTTGGAGAATTAGAAATTTATGAAGTTTGAACATTTTGTTTCTACAATTCAAATCATAATATTGTTTAACTAAAAATATTTGGTGACATTGTAATGTTCAATCTTTGGGCCATGAAGTGTGCATTTCAGCTCATTGGAAATGGGACAAGGAATGATTGAGCAGAACTAGATGAGATCTCTCTAGATATGAGTGGGACAAGAACTATCTACCCCCATAGATTAAATGAAATGTTAAATTTGAAATTTCCTGAAGGTTACCTTGATCAATAAGCACCTGATGAAGGTGGAGGGTGCAGTGGGCAAAATGTTGTTATAATAACAATAATAATGACAATAGTCCACATGTAAATAGAAAATTTAAAATACTGTTAGTATTCAAAATCTCTAAAACAGAGATGATAAAAAATAGATTAATTTTGTCTGTTGATGGTGCCAATTCATTTCTTTTGTAAATTACATCACAATAGCTTGAAAGCACACAGTATATCAAATACTTAGCATAAATATGTGTATTATTTCTTTTAAAACAGATAAATATAATACTGATTAAGGAATTTGATGTATGGACTAAATATTAATTTCTGTAAATGACCAATTGCATAATGTTTCAACAATTCATTTAAATTTTTAAATATTGCATGAATAAAGTTTAATATGTAGAGAATACTCCCACCTTGTCTGTCAAGACACCTCCTAAGTGATGATGTTCAAGACTATAAAAAGATGGGACAATAAATGATCACATTTTTTTGCTCTAGAAGCAAAAATAACAGGACTTCTCTTTGCTGGGGGAATATATTTTTCCCCCAGCAAGCTGTTTTTTAATTTCAGCCATCCATGTGGCACATCACACACATTTTCTTGGCACAAAACCTATAAATACTTTTCTGCCTTTTTTTCAGCTATATGTGTACACAAAGGTATATTTTTTCTCTTCTTGAATTAAGTTATACTTTATATAAAAATATACATTTAAAATTCCCCCACATGTTGAATCCATTTCTTTTGAAAATGTTGAATTCATTTACTTTGAAAGTTTTCTACTTCAGTTGTTACAAGCAGTAACTTGTCATAATACAAACTGGTGACCAACATCAACCTTATCCATTACAAACTTGTCGCATCATTCACTAATAATTTAAGTTTAAACTGAAAATATGTCAATATTGTAAGACAAATTGATATTTCAATATTTTGAAAATAAATACATCAACCTTGATAAAAATACTTTAAGATTTCACTAAAGTATACAGAATATATATACAGAGACATCTTTTCTGATTTAAATGAAAAGTATACATGAAGTATCAATATATGAATTTATCAATCCACACGATTTCATTGACTTCACAAATCCACTGGAATCAAAACTTGCTATGTTTTCCTACCCATGACTGAAATCTAAGACAACTTCAGTTATATTGGGACAAAGTGAATTTTTCAATGTTATCAATTCACATAGTTATTAATACAAACTGTTATAGGAAAATATTTCCTTATAAATATTTATGTTCTTACTTTTTCAGAGATAAAATATGTTGTATTAAGATTATAACTGTTTGTATGTGTAATGTACAAAAAAATGAAAAACAATCTTTAAGTGTTCTATAAATTATAATTTGAATAACAAACTTAAAGGCAAAAGAAAACATTAATTTTTAACACTTTTTAAAGAAAGATGTACAAAAAAATCTTTGAAGTTTTTATTCAAGTTAGTGATTCTTTTTAATTTCCACACTAAAAATTAAAAACCTTTTACTAAATGATGTAAAAACATGAAATGATAATTTCTTCTACAGTTAATTTCTTTAGAGACTGACATCTGTCGCAGTTAGCTCCCCTTCATTTCCTTAACCCGTCACCAGGGGTCTCTCTCTCTCTCCCGGGAGTATAAATACTGGTTGACCTTTCGCCTCTTTCTCTCTTTCTCTGCTTACGCGCACGTGTGAGCAACTATATCGATTTCGGCAGCGGGCCGAAACCTCGCACGTGGGGCGAGGTACAAAAAACTTTCTCTAAAAATTTCCAATATGTGAACTCCTATACACAACCAGCGTTTCCCATATTCTAGGAACATGCTAAAACAAAATTCACCCGTACGGACATTTCAACTAAAAACAACACACACACAACTTTCCATACAGACACTGTAACATTTTATTCATGGCTTCAATGTATTGTAACTCGTGTTTTAATCTATTTGTAATTCACGTATTAATATATATTTGTTTTGTACATATATATCGGTCTTGTTTGTTTCTTCGGACTCCATTAAAGTCCAACATTCTTATGTAGCTGGACCGGCCAGCGGAAGCCTTAACCTAGAGATAGCTCATCTTCTCTTCTCACATTCAGACCACTACTCGATCCACTACACATCAGCTTATTTCATAAGATACAAATTTTCCTGTTAATTTTTATATAAACATATCTTTTTAATTTCTTAAATGAAGTATTGTCAGTTATTAATTTTTAAGTTAGAATTTCTTTCATCTTAATTTCACTTGCCTTTCATTACAAGTTTTTTCATGCAGATGAAAATGAAGAGTATCCATAATACTGACAAGTGTAAAATGATAATCTGAGATTGACAATAAAAGGCAACAGAAATGAAGATGAGATAAATAAGAGTAAAAAAGTAAATAATTATTATTTATTTACAGTTAATATGTGGTTTTAAAATAAAACTGATTTCCATTTCAACATTTCGGCAAGTGAATTAAAACTTTTACTACTACAATAAAAAAATGCTTTGTAAAAGCTAAGTAAAAACAAACATAGTTTACTAAAAACAATCAAATAATAATTTCCACTGATTTTGTATTAAGTAAACTATAATTTGTTTCATCACTTAAAAGATTATGTAACCCCAACATCTTATTAGATATCATCACAGATAAATGTGTTTTCAGTATTAAAATATAAGTATATTTTTTAAGTAAATATTATAAAGCATACCTTTATCATAAACACATTTACATAGGCATATAATAAAAACTTATATAGATTTTTAAACAAAGATCATAATTAGTTAAATTTATGTGAAAAATGTAGTTATTTGTAAAAATAGAAATTAAAGCAAGTAAAATTTAAATTAACCCAGTATTATTGTGATTTATCACAATGAGTTGAAACAAGTTTCATTTTTTCATGATCTCTTGAAAATTTTAAGTTAGATGTTTTTGTGATATTTATATATGATATTACTAAATTATAAAAATGTTTCTTGCATGTTAATTTAGTTTTAAGAGATTCTCAAAGTAAAAACATTCTAATGAACTGAAATATAAATAAATATATACAATTGAAACAATTACTTCACTTATAAAATTCCACCAAATAAAACCAATAATTTTCATTCAAAAGAAAAATAATTGAAAGAAAAGTTTCTTTGTAGCATCAAAAGTCTTCCTGTTTATATGAAGAAATATTATAATAGATAAAAACCAGATGATAACATTTATAGCTTATATCTCATGTTAGCTGTTCATTCTATTAAACAGTTTAAAAATATCAAAACCACAAAGTATAAAGACTATGACTTTCAGCGCCCATTTTGGATTAAACAGACTTATATAATTAACTTATTGATTACAATATAAATATTTACAAAGAGAATAGATAGTTATCAAATACGATAAAATAACTTGAAAAATGAGAAAAGTACTAAAAATAAAAGTATAACAATAGTGTCATACATTTAAATTCATTTTACTTTTAAATTTTTTTCTTGGAAAGGATGGTGTAAAACTTTTAACAATATATCTTTGTTCTTTGACTCTTTCGAGAATTGTGGAAAAAGAAATGATAAAATGTTGTTTCAAAATTTTAAGAAATACTCTGTTATAATTTACTGATTCTTGGTTTCATAAAAAAAAAGAAGAAATTTTTTTCTTTTTGACCAAATATATAATTATCCTCTTTATATTACTTTAGGCTTTTGAATACCTATTATAATATCAGTTATATTTAGCTTAGGGTAAGTTTTGACAAAATTCCACCTTTCGAGAGAAAAATTGGTATTAATGATGAAATAATGATAAGAATTATTCTTTAATCATAAATAATCCTTTTTGGTGAGATCCTTTCAGTAAACACATCAATAACTGTCACTATCATAATATATAACCAAAGCAATAGATAAGGGTTTTCACAAACAGAACACATCAATGATTTTTAGATGTTATTTTAAATCTTTATTCATAGCTTCACACTAAATGTTAGATGATATTCAAACCAATTGTATGTCTTTAACAAAGATTTTGTGAGAAGGTTGAGAAGTTTCAAAATAAATGAATACAACACATGGAGGACTTTATACATATATACTTTATGAAATGGACAAAGTCCGACGATTATTTTAAGACATTTTTTATGTTTTTTTTATAGATACAAATATTTAAGTAACTGCTCTGTTAATACTGTTTATTATAAACAGAGCATTTACTTAAATATTTGTATCTATAAAAAGTAGGTATAAACATAAAAATTGTCTTAAAACATATATACTTCTGTGAAGAACATAGCTCTCAAAAGAAGTGAAAGAAAAAAATTATATTTACATGTATACAGATAATTCAAAAAAGGTCAAAAAACAAACATTTACCTACTTAGCTGTACTGTGTGTGTGTGTGTAATCTCTACATGATTTGTTTCAAATTAACTAGTTGGTTTATTGGTGGGAAGAAATTTCTCCAGATTAAGACTGGACATGTCTGCTACCTACTGCACCCTGTTTCTGAGTGAGGCAAAAGGAGAAAGAAAGGGGTTTATATCCTTCCTTCCTTTTATAGTCCTGAAACAAAGCCACCAAGTGACATTCTGTGAGAAAATGTAGGAGTAATCTTCATACAATATACAATAGAGATTTGATGTCCATATGGTTTGTTTCAAATTAACTAATCGGTTTGTTGGTGGGAAGAAATTTCTCCAGATTAAGACTGGACATGTGTGCTACCTAAAGCACCCTGTTTCTGACAAAGAGAAAGAGAGGGATTTATATTCTTCCTTTTATAGTTCTGAAACAAAGCCACCAAGTGACATTCTGCTAGAAAATGTAGGGGTAATCTTCATACCATATACAATGGAGATTTGTGTTATTTTGCTGGAACAAATCATAACCATAATATGGTGAGCATAAAGTGATACAAATGGTTTGTTATATAATCTGTGAATATCACTTCTGTCAAAACAGATTCTAGTTTTACAAGAGTTTGTTGTGAACCATAACAGAACACACCCAAGAAAGCCATCATCAGCATTTGTATAACCACTACCAGCTTGCAAAACATCTGGTTGACAGGCTGCATCCATAGCATCATGCAGCTGCCTCTATGCACAAACTCACTGCTTGTTTGAAAGAACAATAAAAATAAGCAGGTGTCATGGCATCAGTCTTTTAATAACAAATGTTCTCTGGCCCAGGTGAAGCATAGCAACTGATACTGTAGTTTCAATAATGTTAGCCATGAAAACCTTATGAAATACAATTGCTGTTTATCTCCCTCTCTCATGCTGGGAGGTCAATGTTACCAATTTAATACAATGTTGTATCTTCTCTCTCATCTTCTCCTGGCCAGGGGGTCGCAAAATGTTTTGGGGTCTGGTGATGAAAGACATCAACAAAGATAATTTGAACTTATCTAGTTTTATTAATATTGACATATACATCTTCTATTTATCCAGTGGGGTTTTTCTCATGCCACATGAAAGGAAACACACCTACATTGTTCAACATTTAAGAAACACTTACCCCACTGGGGAGCAGTTCCAGACATGAAAGGAAACATGTCTACATTGTTTGATGGTTAAGACTCAACTCCCTGAAAGCCCTTTCTCTATCTATTGTTCTCATGCTGGTTCAACCAATCAAAATTGACTTCTTTGTTTTGTCTTCTATCTGACCCCAAAGGTCAACTTCAGGAAGTGGGAGCAGTGATACACTTCTCCCTAAAAATAATAGTCATTAAAAAGAGGTTTTCATTTTGTATAAAAATGTTAATTAGCAGAATATGTTTTAATAAAGTATCATCTATAATTTAAATCTAATTTGTGTTACCAAATCTTAATTTAAATATATTTTGCAAGTTTTACTTCAGGAAAACTACAAAATATATTTATTCTAATTATTATCATTGTTGTACTTTACTCTTTCACAGAGTTAGTCTTCTCATCTTTCCTACTTTCATGGAACAGTTTGCCTTTGTCATAAAAAATGCTATCACTTGATGTCACAAGTGAGATAACACTCATACATCAAAAGCTTAGACATTACAGACAAAAAAATACACCTGTTGTATTATCTATTATCTCTGCTCTACAATAAAATAAAACATACTCTAACTTTATAGTTTTCTCAGTCACACAACCTAATTTCCCTTTCTTTGTTGTGAGATATTCAATTTTTATAGTTAAGAGGCATTACTTGAAACCAGTGAATAAACACAACTCTTGTTACCATTAAGCAGTATCTCGTTAGTAGGGAAGATCAGGCTGCTAATAGACTGATCATCCCTTTTGTTTTCTTTGGATATTGTTTACTTTTAGTGATTTAAAATGTAAAATTCTTTTTTTATATGTGCTGATAGTTAATTGCATAGATAAAAATCCTTGGGAAAACTTGGAATTTTGTGTCTGCAAAAAGAAATGAGGTATCGAAAGTATTTTTTTGCAAGCATGAAAGTTCATGTTTGCCAATCCCAAATCATTCACGCAGAAAATATGACCACTGCAATTGCAAAATTACTTAAATAATGGTTTCATTTTTTTTTTGACACTATAGGTAAGATAGTATATAGATAATACTCACTAATTTTGAAATTAAAGTGTATTTTACTTTCTTCCCACAATTTTCTTTTGAGAGAGAGAGAGATTGTATAATAGTCTGGGAAAAATTATAAAATATAAAGATTAAATTTCATACCCAAATTCATAGAAGAAAATGTTTTTTTTGTCATCTTTCTTAATATACTTATGACAGTGCTTAATAGAAGATTAAATATATGAATGAGATATAATTTTTTCCCTGCATTAAATTTGAAAAATTATGGTTTGCAGTTCAAAATTTCAAGTTTATAATGTTAAGATATTTAAAACAGATAGATTTGAATATTTCTCAAGAATAATGTATTTGTTCTTTTTACTTATTCTGATTTAAATTAAATTTAACTTTACCAATTGAATATAGATATAAATTAGATATAAATTTACATTACAATTATCAGGCAATTATAAACAATATTACTTCAAAGATTATTTATTTAGTTTAGAGATATTGACATCCCTTATACATCTTTACAACTAAAGTTTGATAAATTTAAAGATTCTCACCATGTAATTTTACAACATATAAATAAATCCTAAATATTATATTAATTACATTAATTATGTCTCTTATTTATTTGATAATTTCTTTCTTACATATCAGAACCACTGATATAAGATTCTATAATTTCAAATATTGTAATTAAAAATTTTAACATTTTAATGTTTTTACCTTTTCAGGTGATAATGATTGATCTTTTTTTTTAATCATTTTAACCCAAGCAAGGCAATAATGCAACTAAGATGCAAGGGATTATTGAGAGTGGAAGTGAATGAGAAGACTTTAGTAAGGAGAAAGGACAATAAAAGAACAGGAATTAGGAAGACAGAAGATGGTGATTGATGTTACATTTAAATTTTTGAAGGTCGTAGGTAACAGAGAAGCAAGAAACTGGAAGAGAGTTCCACAGTCAAGAAAAGAAATTATTAGAATAGGACTTATGGTTAGATCTAGCTATTCCATCAGTAAAATGATGAGACTAGTAGCCAATCTAATAGTACACATAAATTCACATGGTTGGGGTACCTAGAAGGGAAGCTCATTGGAACTGCCATGAAAATATTTATAGAAGATATAGAGGAAATCCATGTCATGGTGGTGGGAAAGTGGTTGAAGTTGAGATGCCAGTTCAGGACTGATAACATTGCAGTTCCTTCTTTTTGTTGTAAATGTATTTCTGAAGTTATTTGTTGAAGTATTTTTATTAATATTATTTCTAGTTGGACTAATGTTCTCATCTTTTTTGTTATTATCACAATGTTTTGGCCAATGTGCTGCCTGGCCTTCTTTAGATGTCTGTCAATTAGGGTAATCTTTTTTTTTAACCTTTTCACCCCAAGCAAGATGGATGTGCCACTGGCATGCAAGGGGTTACAGAGAGTGGGAGCAAGAGTAAAGAGGCATGAAAGAGGAAAGGATGAAGAGAAGGAAGGGCAATAGATCAAGGCATCTGGAAATGTCGATTGACATTGCCTTTGAATATTTGGAGATTATAGCTATCAGGGAAGCAAGTAAGAGGAAGAGAGTTCCATAGACAGGAAGTGTCAGCCATGATGCTATTAGAGTAGAAGAGATGGCTACATTTAAAAGTTTGAACAGTGAAAGGGTGGGACTGAGATGCCAACGTTGTGGCACGTTTAAATTCATGCAATTTGGGAACTAGTGAAAGTAGCTCATCAGAGCAGTTACCATGAAAGTATTTGTAGAAAAGACAGAGGGAGGCGATGACATGTCTGTGAGAGAGTGACTGCAAACGAGATGCCAGACCAGGGCCAACCACATTTCATATCCATTTCTGGATTTTGTTGAGGACCTTAAGACAAACAGTAGGGGCTCCAGTTAAGAGAATTTCAAATTGAATACATCATTTTATTTATGGATGTAGATTTCCATGTCCATATCTTGAGGTACTTTGTCTTTTATATTTTTTTAAAGCAAATACAACATTTTCATCCTCTATGCTATTGTTCTAGGACAATATCTTAGAGGATTAAGACTGGGTAATAGAGACTCAAACTCTGTGGAGAATAAGACACACAATAACTGATCAGTACTTAAAAAAAGAACAAGATGAGATATCCCTAGACATTGGCTATGGAATAAGAACAAGAATCTCCATAAATTAAATAAAGGGTCCAGTTTGTAATTCCCTGAATGTTACTCAGATTGATAGAAACCTGAAGAAAACTGGAACAGACGACATTTGAAATGGTGTGATAACAACAAAGATTTCAAATGTAAATAATGACAATGCCTCGTTTCAGAAATTGAGACTGAAATATTTTTGTCTCAGATATTTTCAAGACAATGTGTCTTCATCTCCTTTGTTTTTGTGAGGGTGCATTAAAAGTATTTTAATTTGTTATGGACTTTTATTCCAATGTTTATTTCATATACAGTTCTCATGACTATCTATGACTCCACTATATTAGGCTGTATTAAAAGTATTTTCATTTTTTTTACAAACCTTTACTCTAATGTTTATTTCATATACAGTTCTCATGACTATCTATGACTCCACTATATTAGACTGTATTAAAAGTATTTTCATTTTTTTTACAAACCTTTACTCTAATGTTTATTTCATGTACATATCTCACGACTATCACACCACAAATTGCTACAAAACCAAAACATCAGCCTGAAAACTCAAGTCATGTTCTTAAATATCTTAGTCAGATTTTAGAATTTCAAATGGGCATCATGCATGGTGCCAAATCTGTTCAGAAATATCTAAACTGTCAGCTGTATACAACCATTTCCTAAATGGTAAAAAAAGGCTTTGGCAAAGTAAAGGGCTCTTGGCAAAGATCATCCTTCTTTGAATATTGTAAACTGGCACTACAGATTCGCAAACAAAAGACTGTACCAAATAACAGAATCCACATCACTCGAGGACTACTAACAGCATATAACTCAAAGAAAAAATAATGACTCCATCAAGATGTCAAATTTTCACACCAGTTTTAAGAGAAAGATTTTGTAAATTTCCACTGAAAGCACTACTGTCAGCTCGGTCAATGAATGCCAAATCTTCTCTTGTAGGAAAACGGCTAATATTACCATATCTATGAATCCATTATATTATTAATATTATTATTATTATTATATATTTGTCTGCATGAAAAGTATTTTCATTTTTAATAAACCTTTACTTCAATGCTTATTTCATATTCATATCTCATAACTATCTCTGGTTCCACTATATTATTAATATTATATATACAATATTGTTATCAATACTGTTCAGCTATATCTTATATGAAATTATAATGGTAGATACAAATATGGAGATTTTGGCAATTTTGATTAGTATTAATTTAAACTTGGAGAATTTGGAAGTAATGGGAACTAAAATAATATATGACCATTCAGGTTAAAAATGGTGTGATCATTTTTACAGAAATAGAATAAAACCCAGAAGTGGACAATCAGCAGCTGTCAAATATAATGCTTTAAAGTGCAAGGTAGATGATAACCGAGTCACCACACTCAAACATTTTGAAGAGCTTGCAGCATCAAAAGATATCATATAGAGAACATTACATAAGCTTTGAAAAACATACATAAGTTCTTTAGATGTTTCCATCACATCAGACACAATTTGCTGCAAAGAGAGTTTGATATTTCTGCTTGAAATGTTTGGTGTGTCATTGATGATAAGCAAGATAAAACTCAGTAGCTGCATCTTCTTGGTTACTGTTGTTGAAAAATAATAACACTGCATTTTATTAGCAATCAATGTAAAAAATTTGAGAAAAAATTATTTAAAATACCTTAATAGAAGCCAACTGATTTTAGCTAAAATTAAATTATTAAAGTACTACCTTTCAGAAAAATATATACTTTATTAATTCTCTCTTTTGGCATTACAAGCTGCAGGGCATTAGAATCTGAAAGAGAAAAATGTTAGATTTTTGGGAAAGTGGCATAATAGTAGAAGGCCTGAATTTAAGCCTTTTAGGTTATTTTTGGATATTTTTCCTGTCTTCATTAAGATTGAAAAAAGTAGATAAAGTTAGTTTCTATGTCACCTGCGTAGTGCCAAATTCACTTGCACTAGATTTTAACACTGACATTTAAGTCAAAGACTTCTTCATAATTTTTTTTTTTTTATTAATCCAGATTTTTATTCAGAATTTTTCTCAAGATAATGGTAATATTAGCTATTTCCTTATATGAAAACATTTGACATTCATTGACCAAATTGCCAGTGCTATTTTTGGTTGTAATTTATAAAACTTTTCTTTCAAAACAATTTTCCAGGAAAATAGATTTCTCAAGTCCACTGTTATCACTCTTTCCAGTATTGATGGAGGTTTCCTTTCTACCCTTTTGCTTGTAGTAGTGTGGAGATCAACATCTTGTTTATGTCACTATTTTCTCTTTGAGTTATATATGATATATATTTTAGCTGTTGCTGCTGTTGGAAGTTTGCAAGTGATGTGGTTTCTGTTATTTGGTATACACCTTTGTGATTCTGTAGTGTCAGTCCATGAGATTCAAAGAAAGATGGTTCTCTCTAAGACCTACAGAGTTCCTTTAATCAAAGATCAAAGCCAAATATGAATCAGTCAATTGAAAGAAAAACTTTTTGTCAATATTTCTTCATGGTTGCCCACTGTGCTCAGTTTTTAAAAGAAATGAAAATGCTTTTGATACACTCTAATAACACGATATTTGAAATGTGTCACAGTGTAATATATTTCAACAATGAAAACTCAACATGGAAATTTTCATCATACACAACATTTTAACACAGGAAAACACAACTTGACTGACCATGTGGAACTTTTCATCAAACACAAAAAATATACCTACTTTTTTCTGAAAAAGTTTGATACAACAACATCTAGAAAAATCACTGCTTTCAAAAACATAGTTCAATTTCTTCAGAATACTCTCCAAAATTCACAAAGAAACATTATGCAGATGACACAAGAAAATATTTGTAAATATGAAGTACAACTCAAGCACAGGAGAAGTCTATTTCTCAACTCTTTCCAGCACATGGCAAAAATTAAATCACTCCACAGTCGCTGACAGACTTTACGAAAATAGTTAGATGTGATTTAATGCAACATGACTCATTGATGCTTAAAAAATCTGCAAGAACTACTAAGACATCTGCAAGCTTGATTAATGATACCAGAGACAACAGAAATTTTTAAAAAATCAAAAATCATCCCAGATAGTTCTAAGTAACATGGTTTGGTACTTGGTATCAATTTCACCAGTGACAACTCAACAAATTTGCAGCTCACAAAGCATTCCTCTCACTGTTATATCTGTGTTACCAAAATAAAAGCCACTACTAAAAATTGGGTCCAAGCAAAAGTGGTTGAATTGGAAAATAGCCACAATTATTTTTAAGAGCCATATCATTTTAATGCTGGTCTTTTCAATGCAAAAACACACTACTGACAGATTACTCAGGATGTGCTACATTCTGACACAATAAATCTCAGACCTACTGATAACATAGTACTTAACACAAGTACACTTTTTGTTGACATGTTAATCACTCACATATCAACCACATCATTCAGATTTTCCCTGTTAGGTTATGAATATTTTTGATATATTGTGAAAATAAATTTTTTCAATCTCAGAGAGTATTGTGGTGGGTTAATCCTACTTGGTTTGTCAAAACGTTTGTTAGCATTTTTTCAGAACTATAAAAGCTCAGATGTAATCTTCCTCTTCTCTTTTTATTCTAGAATGTGCTAGATAGAAGGCTCTTCCCTTCCAATGGGACTTAGTCATCTAGCCATGTGGTGCATCTTCTGCATGCATGCACTCATACTGACCCTATAAATGTTTTTCTTTCCTTTTCAGCTATATACACACTAGTATATTTTCTCTCTTTTGTTAGACATTCATTAGTTATATAAAAATACATGAAAATATCTTTGTGTTAGAATTTATTCAATTTCCTTTTATCTCTACAAATGATGACAACCTGTTATTTACATGAGAAAATTTTGGTTAACACTTCTTTTAGTTGATTTAGAATGAGTCACCATAACAACTTGAAGCAACAGTAAATAAAATTTTAAAAAATTGTAGAAAGCATTATTTAATGTCGTATACTATGCTTTTATTCAATGGAGAAAATAAGAAAGTTAAAAGAGTAAACTAGAAATTGTCTATTATTTTTTGATGTGTAAGAAAGATTTAATTGTTATAACTGAAAAAATATTGTTATCAGATGTTGTTAACTTTTTGAAAATGGTTCTTCATGAGAAAGAAATGTTTGATCTATTTGGAAAGGCTGCTGTAAGCAATTTTCTAATTCCTGTCAAAAATATTGACTGTGGGATTCATAGATTTTTTTTATATTTTCAAAGATAACATTTTGTTTGCTTGTGAGGGCTTGTGGGACATCTTTTTTTATTTCAGGGATGTAGATGTCAATACTAAGCTGAATTGCTCAGACATAATCACACTCTGTGTTTGGTACCTCAACTTCACAAATTTAAGTGCAGTACAAGATTGGTAACTAGGTTTCATCATTTTACTGTTGAAATTGTTAGATGCAATCATAAAATCTATGCTAACGGTTTCTTCTCCCATGCTTCTTGCTTGTGAAACTCTCTTCCTGCTTTTTTGTCAACCATGATCATTGAAAATTTTAAAAATTTAAATTTTGTCAGTTGTTATTTTCTGTCTTTCTGAATCTTGTTCTTTTATTGTCTTTTCAGTTCAATAATGTTTTCTTAGTTTCTTTCACTCTCAGCAACAACTTGTATCTTTTGGCTTTATTGCCTTGCTTGGGATGAAATAATTAAAACAAAATCTGGTAGGTTAGTGACAGAGTACTTTCTCTGCAGTCTGTCCCAATTCTCATTTCTTTGGCCAAAATGCCTTCTTGCTGATGTAACAAACTTCACAATAAGATAGCAACAAGACATTTTTGGCTAAGGAAACTAACATTCCTAGAAAGTGTAGAGAATACTGTCACTGACTGCAACAGAATTGATATCTACAAAGTGTGATTATGTGTGGGCCTTTTAGTTGATTGTTGATAACTACATTCCTGAAATAAAAAAAAAGATAATGTCCATAAGCATTCAGGGGCAAAGGAAATATTATCTTTAGAAATATTTAAAAAAAAAAAAAAAAATCGATTCCTCAGTTAACATTTTCAATAGGAATTAGAAAATTGCAAACAGCAGTCTTTCCAAATAGATAAAAAATTTCTTCCTCATGAAAAACAATTTTACTTTTTAGAAATATTTGTGCATAATAAACAAACTTTAGAATAAAACATCAATAGATCAAAACAAACATAATTCCTCAGTTAATGTGGAATCCTATCAAACAAATGCAAAATGTGTGTGTGTGTGTGCATGCCAATAGGGGCTCAGTTTTTAAACAATTATTTTGTATATCTGTATATTTAAAAGAATTATTATTTTTAAATAAATTAAAAGAATTATATTTAAAAGTACAAGTTTGTTTCCATTTTTTCTTAAAATGAACAATAGAAATATTTAATGTATTTTTCTTTAATTTCAGAATAAATTATATATTAAATCAACCTTTAACATTCTCATGTACAATAAAAAGTGATTTTCTCCAGAAATACCACATAAATTTTTTATGTAATGTAATACGTCTAATTTTGACTTATACAACATAGAAGATTTGAATGCATCTTATTTTAACTATTACTGAAAAGAAATCATTAAAATTATGAAAATAAATATATTTATGATTGAAAAGTAATGGTTTTTACATCATATGTTAAGTAATTGCAAATTACATTGTTTTTATAGTTCAAGAAAGTATATATTTCTTGCAAAAGCAAAGCAATTTCACTTATCCATTTCATCTGCTGCTCTTTGCAATATAAAATTTGCAACTATCCTTGTGAATTGATCAAATGATCTTTTCCCAGAAAATAACATCATCATTGTATCTGGTTGACTTTGAAAAATCACAAACAAAATAATTTCTATATCATGATTTATAAATCTTTAATTAATAGAAAATCTGATTCTACAAGCATCATAAGTTGACTAATCATTAAATAAAGAATATTAACCAATCTACCTAGATAATATTCAAAAGATTAAATTTTTTTGATGATTAAATGACACACATTTTATTTTCTCTCATTGTCAGTCTGGAATCTGCAACTCTACTTTCATTAAAAAATAATAACAAATCATGCATTTCAATATTACAAGGCATGCAAAATAATCAATAATGAAGAAAAGAAAAAAGATTTTATGCACAAATTCAATGCACATTTAATTAAAAATGACGCATTTAGACACAGACATTTTAATAAAGACAAACAATCTATTATGTGAGAAACATAATCACAACCTGGTAAAAAATAAACATACACAGGTAGCATTTTACATCCACAAATAAGTTACGTTTGTTGACTGACAATCAGAACTGAATAAAAAACACTGTAAAAGGTCTTTATGAAAACAAGTTCTTGTTTCTTGTGATGATTAAAAACTTTTCTTTTGTTTCTCTCAGTTTAATAGGATATTATATTATTTACTGATATCTTAGTATGTAGTTTAAAATTATATATAAAAAAATATTTTAGTGATTTTTTAAATAAAGATTTTATAATGGGAATTAAATCTACAAAGACAAGATAAATACATACGTGAAAACCAAATGGTTTTTGTGTCTTTATCAACACTAATTATACATACATGCAAAAATATATATAACTGATTACTACTCTTGTCCATAATTGTTGCTACATGTGTATTCAAATGTAATAACTATTATGGAACAGAGGCAGTTATTGATTTCTAATGGTCTATGGAAGATTTACATCATAACTGAACATTTCATAATCTTTGCATTCATATTTTTTATTAATAATTCACAATTATGGAGAAATATAATTTAAAAAAATATGCAGTTGTTTTTTTTTGAAAAACAAAGAATTTAAAAATGATGAAAATTTTGAAAAAAAAATGAAAATTTGACAAACATTTTGCACAACAGTTATCAAATTTTTAAATCAATCTAAAAAATTATTTTAAGAATTTTAATTTTTATACAAAACCAGTAGAGTAAAAAAAAAGTCTAAAATTTAGTTTGAAGTTATAGTTAGTTAAATATGAGTTGTTATTAAACAAATAATGTATTAGATTTTTAAAAGATGAGGTGCCACTTGTGATAAAAAAATCTCTCATATCATAATACCACAAAATTAATACTTTAGACTTTCTTAAAACATATTTTAGTGACCCCTTTGACAGAAGACTTTGTCTATTTCTAGACTGTATTTGATTTAGCTAAGACAACAGTATTTAACAGTATTTACTAGGAAAATACTACTGAATAAGTTGGAAGAAAATAGAAAATGATGTGTAATTATTACAGATACTGAAACGTCACAGAAAAAAGATAACATTTTAAAGATTAATGATTGTAATAAGCAGGAAAATAACATATATAATATATATAACAAATTATTTCTAGAATTCATTTTGGAGTCAAATACATAGCAAAAGTTTGCAATATATCTTATATATTTAACACTATAAAAATGACTAACACAAACAAATTTTCAATCCTGTTTGTGAGTATAATATTTTTAAAAATCTATATTCTAAGACTCTGTACAAAACATTTTGTATACATATTTTGGTAAAAGAAGAAGACAGGACTATTAAGTGACAAAATGTTACTTAGATTTTCTTTATGTTAACTTCATATATAAAGACAGAAAGAAAGCAATGCACAGATAAAGAGTCAAAAATTCAAGCAACATAAATCACAACAAACAATGAAGATTACAGAAAAACAAACTCCAGAGGTCAAAGCAATGCTTAGTTGTGCCAACTGACAAGTTTTAGTTTAATAATATCCTATGAAGCAATTTTTAAAAATAATTATTCTGCAAAATAGATTAATAGTGATAGAAAAAGTTAATTATAAGCAACATAACCCAAGATAATTAACAATGATTAAGGAAACAGATTTTTATCAAATAATTTTGTAAATAAATAAAATGAAAAATAAACAAAAATTTTAATTTATAAATATTTAGAGTTGATACTTATTACTGGCAATTCTGTGACTGTGTCAAGAAGGTAACTGTTTTCAATTTTAGATTTCCCCTTTCAGTTTAAAAACATTTCTCTTAGTTCTAATTTTCTTGATATGTGAAAAATATACTTCATTTAAATTTTTACACATATATGTTATCTATATCTGCAAATTTATACTTTATCTAAATCTGTACACTTTTATGCTTTATCCAAATCTGTACACATCTATACTTTATCTAAATCTGTACACATCTATACTTTATCTAAATCTGTACACATCTATACTTTATCTAAATCTGTACACATCTATACTTTATCTAAATCTGTACACATCTATACTTTATCTAAATCTGTACACTCCTATACTTTATCTATTCTGTACACTCCTATACTTTATCTAAATCTGTACACTCCTATACTTTATCTAAATCTGTACACTCCTACACTTTATCTAAATCTGTACACTCCTATACTTTATCTAAATCTGTACACTCCTATACTTTATCTAAATCTGTACACTCCTATACTTTATCTAAATCTGTACACTTCTATATTAATCTAAATCTGTACACTTTTATAATGTATCTAAATCTGTACACTTGTATAATGTATCTAAATCTGTACACATCTATGCTTTATCCAAATCTGTACACTTGTAGTATTCTACCATATTTTTCCTGCAGAGTAATAATGTGTACTATTGTAAAAAAGATGTTTTATTAGATAAAATGTTAAAAAAAACATGTATTACTTTAAAAATCTGTAAAATTATATAATTAAAAATAAAACAAATAGACAATAAAAAGAAACAAGGAAAATAAAAACAAAAAAAATTATTTTGTGTGTTATTGTAAAGCAAAAGGAAGTATTCCTTGTCTTAAAGAAGGAACAAAAATAAAATGAGTTATAGAAGATACATTGATTTTATTGAAAATACCTGACACTTTCATCTGAAAATAATGATTAAAGATCCTGTTCTTTTGCCCTAAATCATATTAGACATATTTATTATCATACAGAAAAATAATTGATTAGAAACCTTGTTTTAGAAACAGGGTTAGTGAATTGGACTTACTAATCAATACTACAATAATGAGTTTGATTATCAATTAGTTGCCCTACATTTATAGATTTAACTACTGAATAATTAGTAGATATCTCTAATACATCATCAAATACATTCAGGTAATATAAATTACTAGTTTTAAAATTATAATAATATAATTATAAGATTAAAAACTTACAACTGTACAAAATATGATGAAAGATTTTTCTAAGATTTTTGTCTGTTGAAAGTGACAGTGGGGATTAGCCCCAACTTATCTGCAAAGAAGTCCACAAGATGGTACTTTTCAGGAATATAAAAGGACAGGACAATAAAACCTTTTCTCTCTTTTGATCTGAAAGGTAGCAGCATCAACATTTCAGTGCAAGAGAGAGAAATGGTTTTATTGTCCAGAAGAGTGACACCAAGTTGGCATCTTGGTAGTGACCATCAAATAGAAAGTGACATTTTTTTAAGGACTACGTAACAGCTGTCTTTCCCATAACAATACATTACTATACATCTCATGGATAAAGTGACACTTGATTTTTAGCCAAGAAATTGTTAATTTATGATATAGCCTTTGTATAATTTTTCATGGTAATGAAACAATAAATTAAGGTAACTAAGTCCAATTTAGCTTCTTTGGGCTTGCTATAATAAATTAATTCTTCTCTAGTACAATGCCAATATTTTAACAACTACTGATACATTCAATTGATACAAATTCAAACATTTCAAGAGATTTAATTATTTTCTGTAGATCTATGGGACCTGTAAAATGCTACAATAATCTAGTCTATGTTAACAACTTTGGTAGAGGTTACAGGTGGCTAAACATGTGTCTCTATATACAGCTTAGAGGAAAATATCTCCCAAGTTACTTTTCCCATCACAGTTAATATAAAAGATAAGTAAAAAAAAAAAATCCAACCTTACAATTATTAAACCCTGTATGAATGGGAACTCAACTAGATTAAGATGTGAATTTAATGTTTATAGTTATTATTAGAAATATTTAACAATTTAAAATGTTAATTTTAAAGCTAGATCTTAATGAGGCAAAGTTCTAAAAGAAGGAATTGTAAGAACCAGAGGGATTAAAGAAATTTAAGAGTAGCTTGGATTTCAGAGAAATATTCATGTTTTGTAGCTCTGAAACATCTTTGGTGTTTATGATGTGTTACTCTTAAACAGGCTTTGATATCTTTGATTTAGATTACTGAAAGAATGTTAGATAGTAAGTTAGCCAATTGTAATGTTTGAAGCTACTGAAGGTGTTACATAGCTTTTACTAATTGATACATATTTTATATTGCTATCATTTATTGGGATGTGCAGTTACAGGTGCAGAAAATAGAATTGGTATGCTGAATTCAAATTCCAGATGAGTTCATTGCATTTACTTTTGCACAAATACTTTTAAGAAAGGTATGAAATACTCTCTTCTCTTTGCCAGCTATATGCTAAATAAAAGTGCAGACTAGGCTTTCTAGCTTTGGTTGGCAACCAGACTAGGAAAAAAAAACTCCGAATTCAAATCTGGCCAGGTGTGGAGCTGGCAACTCTACACTTTAGAATCTTACTTGCTATATAACCCACAGCAGCAACACCTAGTGTGGTGAGGCTGTGATCCTGTTCTACATAGGGGAGCAATAAAGAGGAAGAATTTAATTTATTACTCATAAGTAGTGGATATATTTTGTGCCTGAATCTAGAGTTGCTCTTAACCTTTTTCTATCATGCATGAATTTCAAACTAATGAAACATTTTAAACAAATGTTAAGGCTTAAAAGTTAGACATTTATTTATATTATCAACCAGTCTCTCAATTTATTTCTGGAGTTTCCACCTTCTTGGACTCATGTTTTCTACTGACATGAAGTGGAGTGATTACATTGAATCAATTGCTCAATCTATTGCTAGGAATATTGTTTCACTGTGCCATGCCAGACAATTCTTCATATCAGACCTTATCTGCACATTTAAAAATCTATCATTTGTCTATGCATTGAATACTGCTGCCATATCTGGTCTGGTGCTCCGACTATATATCTTGAGATTCAATACTATATATCTTGGGATGACAAAATTCAAAGAAGGGTCTGTAATGTAATCGATCCTGACCTGGCATCTCGACTTTCTCATCAAATATTTTCATGTCAATTATTCTGATGAGCTTTTCTTCATGGTGCCTTGACTGCCTGGATTTAAGTGTGTTACTAAATTGGCAACCAGGTCTCATCATTTTACTATTGAACTAGCTAGATGCAACCATCAGTTCTATTCTAATAGTTTCTTTTCTCACACTTCTTGCTTGTGGAACTTACTTCTGACTTCTTGCTTCCTTGTTACCTAAAATCTTCAAAAATTTAAATGCAATACCAATCACCAACTTCTGTTTTCATGAACCCTGTTTCCTTATTGTCCTTTTTCCTCACTAAAGTCTTTCTATTCTCTTTCACTGCCTGTAATCCCTTACATACTAGTGGCATTATTGCCTTCTTTGGGGTGAAATGATAAAAACAACAACAAAAAAACTCAGGTCTTCCCCATTGATGTGTTGACAGATGGTATGAATTGTCCTTTTTCTTGACTGTTTTCTCTACCAAAGATATAAGAATCCAATCTACCTTACTATTTCACTCATAGTGAAGAGAAAAGATTGATCAATGAATTTCTCAAAGACATTAACATGAAGTAAAAACAACAATTCTCAGACAGAATTTGAACAGTCTACCTCATTTCCTTTTCCAATCTGAAAACAAATTATGCTATCTACACATCTAAAACTGGCCTTAAATATATGCAGTCAACAAAAAGGCTATTAAATCTTGATAACAAGAAATATGACTATGCATCAGAATTGTTATATTTTGAACAAAACTCACTGAACACAACCGAACCAAAAGTTATAAATTTTAAATAGTCCAAAAATATATCAAAGTTGTGAAAATAGGTAGATATTAGATTTTTTCTTCTATAGCATAAATGGAAATACTAATACAACTATGACTACTTTGAACTTGTTTACGTTCATTGAAGGCAAAACAATTTTATGACACTGCAAAAATCAGTTGATCAAAAACTTGACACAGCTTAAAATGGCACAAAGCAAAAATATAGAATTCTACAAAATTTCTGAAAAGTAAATAGGGCTAAAATGAAAAATTACCATCTAAAATAAAAAAAAGACAGAAAAGGCCGATATTCTATTTTTTGTTCATATCTAAGAGTACAGACCAAAAATAACTCATATTTTCTAGGCAGAACCCAAATATATATCTGGATATTAACTAAGTAGGTATCAAAAATAATACAAGTTTTAATAATGACCATTTGCTTTTTAGAAAATTTAAAAAATGTATTCTAATAATTTGAATATCTTCTTTTAAGTTTTAATTTTGAGTTTAATTGCAAGAAAGTAGCATAAATTTATTCTTAAAAAATGAAAATTACTTTTGAGCATTTAAAGCAGGTTTTAAATCATTTCTAATTGGAATTTCTGTCATCTAAATTTAAATTATACATGTTTGATATCTACCAACAGAAAACTTTGAACCCTGTTATTCAAAATCTTTTAAAAATTAAGTAGCCATTACAAAAATATGAGATTCAATGAAAATTATTGAATTTATTGATTATTTAATGGGATTAAAAAAATAATTTTTGTTAACTATGCTGACTCTTGCGGCCCTACCAAGGATTGAACTCACCATCCTTGGCTAACCAATTTCTGAATATATTAGACTCCTACACCTCAGCTTAATGGATGTGTTCTAAGCAATAGTAGTACCAGGCTTGTCTCCCTTCCTGCCAAAATGGATTTAACCTTTAGGCATTTTTTAAGTTTACTGAAATTTCTCCTCAGGATGAATTTTTCTATTGTCTGGTGAAAGGATGTCATTCAATTTATTGATCAAGATCCTGTTTTTTCATCTGGTAGCAGAGTGTAGTTCATATCTGTTGGTTCAGAGTTTATTTGATAGTTTGCTGGAGAGGAAGTACTTAAAATTTCTGGTCTAATACTTTTCTTTAAAATGTAGTGAAAAATACATCTGCTACCTGTCAACACAGTTCAAAGGGAAAATCAGTTTTCTTTATCCATATATGATTAATTCTCACTTAAATTTATGAGCACCTTATGGGGGAAATGAAGTATGGATGACCAGAAATAACAAAAAGTATAGTCCCAGCATGAAAATATTTTAAAGTGACTGGTAACACAATCAAATATTAATAATAAAAATATAATTTTTAATCTTGCTTTCAAATATTTGTTTTCAGAAGACACCTTTTTGATAAAATTTTAAAAAGAAAATAGTCAAGCACAGAGATTGGCACACATGTAGGTTATTATTCCACATTTCAGATAAGATTTTATATTGATGAGAACTGCAACTTCTTTTAAAAGTAACAGTGTCTACATTGACTAATATTTGCATTTGTGCGGATAGCAAATTTTATAAGTACTTATCTACATCCCTACATAATATGAAACACAAAACCAGATTGCTTGTTAAGCAATTTTTACAAAAAAATTTTGAAGCATCTCAGTATGAACTAAAGACATTAATGTATGCCTTTTTTCCTTTCCCATTTAAGTGAAATGGAAAAGTACTTTTTCAGGGTTGAATCCAATCAAAAAGTGATCAAATCTTAAAACTGATACCCTCAACATAATAGATTTCAGAGGAACTTGTATTGTTTTAGGCAATTACTTACAAACATGTTTGGGCATAAAAAGAAGAAACGTGGAATTGATCTAACACATACAATTTCTTTGATTTTTATAAATCCAATTATTAGCAAAATTTTCAGTTTAGATTTTTGACTAGCCATGAAGAACACAATGTATCATTATTTATTTTAGAGAAATTCCTTGAAAAAATACAAGATCTTGTTCTGACCTTGCTTTAACAGTTCAACTGGGAGGAAAAACTGATTGGTTACATTCAATGCCTTGAAAACCAAACTAGTGATGTTCCATCATCACTGAGCGGACACTGAGTTTTCACCTATTGTGATGAATAGGTGTACTCTCAGGGAGGACCTATGTCTTGAGCACCTATTGGGACAAACTCAATCCAGACCTCAAGTGGTACACACAATAAATCATTGAAAATACTAGAAAAAATGGTTAGTGCACTGTACTGCTCAAGTAAGTAACTCATGCTATCCTCTACATTTACAGGAGCCAGATCAAGCAAAAATGGTGTACTGCTGGTATATACATGCAGGAGCTTCCCAATCTTCATTTTCCATTCAGAATCCTTGAGGGTGATGTATTTTTCACCATTCATCGTCTAGCCTCTTGCTGCTCTATTGCTATTTCCATGGAAAGTGTTCAGACGAACTATACTTCTTAGTTTCACCAGTTTTAACCTTCACGGCTAAGACTTGCCATGCCACACACATTATAGCAAACAACCCTTATTCTCTTTGCATTCCACTGGTGAGATGTAAGTTCCACTTGAGCAGCTTCTTTTCATAAACCACTGCCTTAGGGCACCAACTCTTAAGAAGATGCTTTTCTGATCATTATAATCTTAATCTGTTCAAGTCTAGAGTTAACTGTTATCTCCATAAACTGTCCTCCTTATTTTGTAGCTCTCTACCTCTATTGAATAAATGGGTCTTGTACAGAGTAAACATCATTGTTAAAAAAAAAAAGGACTGTTGTTAGTTTATATAAATTATGCCCTGAGAATATTCAAAGAACTGTGAAAATGAACTTACAGCACAAATCGATTAATCGGTGAAAGTGTGAATATAGTGTACTTGTAATGTTAATTCAAAAAGATTTCTGGATACAAGGGACTAAATAGAATTCAGTCATTTAAACTCACCTTATAAGTCTTTTCATTCTTATAGTGATTAATAAAAAAAAAGAAAATACATCTAAAAAAATGGCAGGAAGTTTTTACTTTTAAGAAAGATTTTTCCAAACTTACCATTTGCTTTATTTAGTCCATCTAGACCAGTGGTTCTCAACCGGGATCCATGTTACATTACTGGGTGTCCATACAAAAAATAGCAAATTTGGGGTCCATGGTAATATTTTAGTGGTCCATAGAGCAATTTCACCTCAGAATGGTTGTTAGAACTGAGAATTAGAATTTCTACAGTAATCTATGTCATATTAAAATACTAAAAATAGAAAAACAACTTTAAAACTAGAAGAAAACAAGATCAAGCGATCTAAGTTAGTGTTCCTTTTACTATATATAAATATATATAAAGAAAAATTATATAAAGATTATAATTTATTATATAAATTAATTTAATATATTAAGAATAAATAATAATATTAATTTTAAATATTAATAAAATAAAATATTAATATAGTAATATAAACTAATTAATATAGTAATAGACTTGACATTGTGAAAAGGGATGATCTTCGACTATCATTGACATTGGTGGAGCCAAATATTAAAAAAATCTCACAGAGCAGCATCAACCACAGAGATCTCATTGAATAAATCTGCACCTTTATTTTTAATTTATTAATTACTCATATATTTTAAAATGGTTTATTATGAGTTTTACATAAATGTTCCATAGAATTTAGTTGTTAAGTACAAGTTTTTTTTTTCATTAAATTAGTTTTACTTTAAAATAAATCATATACATTTACTATATCTATAATACAATTCCTAAACTTAAAAAACTTTAAAAAATAAAATAAGTTTTTTTTTCATTGAATATTTATGGGGGTCCACCAAAAAAGTTATGAATAAAAGTGGTCCATAAGTGAAAAAAAAAAAAAAAATGTTGAGAACCACTGATCTAGATGAAAAGTCACAAAATATAGCGGTCATATGATAGTCTCACATTAAGAAATACAAAAGATTCACAGAGTGACCTGTGGTCTAAAAGTGCTGCTTCAGGCAGATTCCTAGTGAGTTTGCTCTGATGTTCAGCTAATGCAATGTGTGTATTTAGATAAAATTAGTAAAAAAAACTGTGCATAGATATTGTACCAAAAGAATCAATAACAAGCTATTTGATTGTAAGAAATGGTTATCTATTCTATATTTTGATATTCATTATTAAATCTACTGTGATTTATATGATAATTTATTTTAAATACAAGTTCCAATTATAAAAATTTGGAACTAACCTGATGAATATTTATGAGCATTCTTAATTTTAAAATTTAGAAAAAACAATATTTTTGCTCTTGTACATAAATACTTATTACAAAATAAAATGTTTACATTTACTTTGAAAGTCCCTTTATAATATATATATATATATATATATATATATATATATATATATGCATATGTATATATGGTGGACTCTCCCGTTGTATTCGATGTATGAGGGTCAAGCAGCTCAGTTTTTAGAAACCGACAGCCAGACACCAGCACATATGATTTAATTATAGTGATGAAGGCTTTGTGCAGAACCAAACATACCTTTTGAAGTGCCAAATACATAGACCTGGTGCATTACATGCTACAAGGTCCACAAATGATCTTCTGCAGGTTTTGTATTCAGAGTTGGCCTTCTCCTAGACCAGTTGCCATCCAAAGCTATAGAACCCAGTCTGTCCTGCTATTTACCCATAGCTGGAGGGAGAAGAAGAGGATTAGTACCTTTCCCAAGGATATTAGCACGTAAGTGAATGTAATGGATTCGACTGGAATTCGAACTTGGCTCTCCAATTCCCCAATCTGAGCCACTATCCACTACTCCACCATGCCTCCATATATTTCCCTTTTTTCAGTATTGTCGATTTTGTTTGAGACTTTATCTGGATAAAAATCTTAGGTTTTATCAACTTGTACATTTGTTCCATCAACGTTTTTTCTTTAATAACCTATATATATATATATATGTGTGTGTGTGTGTGTGTATGTATATTAAAAATAGTTTTAAGGTTTGCTATATTTATGGTTAAAAGTGCTCAATATCAAGGACAGAGCATATGTAAATATAATAGTGGACACTGAGATCAAACCGAGTGGTGACATTTTGTTTCATGTTTGAATGCAATTTTCAGGCCATCATATATTTTTTTAATCATTTCGTCACAAGCAAGCCGTTAAAAACCACTAGGATTCAAGGTGATTTTGAGAGTGAAAGAAACAGAAGACAATGAAAGAACAGGATTAAGGGAGACAGAAGTTGATGATTGACATTGCATTTTACTTTAATATCTGTAAAGCACTATGTATGATGAATACTAACTTAATGATTTTTTACAGCATTTCAATTTTTGTAATCTTACCATGATAAAATAAAGGTGGATAAAAATAATAAATAGGAAAACAAATCAGCTAAAGGTGAAAACTATATAAAGTTGCATAAAAAATTTGAAGTTGAAAAATATTTAAGTTTTTATGTTAACCACTATGAGAGTGACGCATTGTGCCTTCTCAGGTTAATCTTCTTGGCTGATGTTCTTGGCTGACATGAAGTAGAAAAACCATATTGAATTCATTACTCAGTTGGTGGCTAAAAAAGTTGGTTCACTGTGTTGTACAAGACAATTTTTCTTTGCCGAATCTGTCTTACATGTCTATATGTCTACTATTCATCCACGCTTAGAATATTACTGTCACATACGGCCTGGTACTCCTGCTATTGAGGAGGCATAGTGGAGTAATGGATAGCAGTGCGGATTGAGGATTTGGAGAGCTGAGTTTGAATTCCAGTCAAATCCATTACATTCACTTACATGCTAATACCCTTGGGAAAGGTATGAATCCTCTTCTTCTCCCCTCAGCTATGGGTAAATAGCAGAACAGACTGGGTTCTATAGCCTTGGATGGCAACTGGTTTACCGCAGAAAGAAATGGCAACCTACTGCAGGAAAAAATCTGCCTCGTCAGTCATGTATTGAAAAATACATGATTGTCTGTGTGTATCATGCATGGCATAAAAAAAACCTGCTATTTATTTAGAACATCTTGATAAAATCCAAAGAAGAATCAGTAAAATTATAGGTCCTGATATGGCGTTTCAGTTCAGGCACTTTCTGACTGCTGTAAAGTTGCATCCCTGTGCCTTTTTTATAAATACTTTCATGGTAATTGTTCAGATGAGCTCTTTGCTATAGTAGCTATTTAAGCGCAGTACTAGATTGGTGTTAAAATCTCATCAACTTACAGCTGAGTTGGCTCAGTGCAACCGTAAATTCTATGCTAACAGTTTCTTTTCTTGCAGTTCTCACTTTTGCAACTCCATTCTGGCTTCATGCTTTCCAGCCAACTTTAATCTTCAAAAATTTAAATGCAATGTTAATCATTTTTTACAGTCCTCTTAATTATTCTTCTTTTGTTTTCGCTCCTTAGTAATGCTTCTGTTTTTAATTCTTTCACACACAGTAACCCCTTTGGTCATAGTGACATTAGTGTCTTGCTTGGGGTGAACTCAATTAAAAAAAAAACTGTATTGTAAAAACTCACAGCAAAAATAAAATAAGATGACTCCCTCCCCACAAAAAAGACATGGTAGAACAGAATTGATTTTCAGAGATTAAATCCTAGAGTCTAATGGTGAAAGTTATTTTAATTGAAACTAAGTAAGTGACAATAATGCAATAGAGATTGGAAGAAAGTGTGTGTAATTGTATCTAGCTATTGAAAAAATAAATGATGAGAAACATTGGGAAAAAATTATAACAGTACAATAGAAACTTCAGCATAGAGGAGAATGATAAAATATTTCTAGAGCCTATAAAAACTGAATTTAGACCATAAAATGTTCCTTTGTTCCAAAGATAATATAGCTTGGTCTAGCTGATAAAAAAGTAAAAAAACAAAACCACAATGACCATTTTTTCCTCTTAGTACAGAAATTTTCTTCTGTTATGAAGTTATTTAAAATTGATATAGAAAAACTCTATACAAATTGTAAAAAAGAAAAATTTCAATTGCTACTAAAATCTTCCTCAAAATAGAACCTTAGCAAAAAGATATCTTTGAATATAACAATAAAAGAAAGTTTTCTTTCTTTTTGTTTTTGGTGCTTGTGTCTTGGAACGTTAATAAAGAATGTTCCTTGGCTTGCACATTGTTAGCAACACATGATTTTAAGTCTCACATCATTGACAGTATAGACAAGCTGCTGTTGGACAGTGGGAGCAGTGTCATTTGACTCTAGTTTTGTAAGCAGTTTTATCTCTACAAATTCACTCACAAGGCTTGGGTCAACTTGTGGTATGGTTTTCAGGTATTTTTCAACCATGCCACATACTGGGATCATCTCCTTAGTAATATTATCAAGAAATAGTCTGACTGATTAATAGACCATGATTCGAACATGGGTGTCATGATCAGAATGCTAACATTCTAACCATTTAACCACATTGAGTAGAACCAAGAAGCTCCAAGAAACATACTTTTTTATAACTGTACAGACTTGTAGTGTTACAAAACTTGGTCTTCTACCATTCACTTAATTATAATTTATTCACATGTAAGATGGCAATAAATGCTTCGTAAGACTTGAGATAAGAAAATTAAGTCACCTGAACAGTTGGAGCCAATTCCCCAGAATGACACCTACTCCAACCTTTCATTTTCCCTTGTCTGATATAGCTGATGGCTGTACCTCCTGTCAGTGATTTTACCTCTGCCATACCAAGCAAAAGAAACTTGAATGCTGAAGCAGCTGTGTTATCAAGCTGATGAATTGGCTCCAACTGACCAAGCAACTTAATTTTTGTATCTCTAATTAGATTGTCATGTAATGCATTTCTTACCTTTTGACATAAATTATAGCTGACTCAAGGGCAGATAAGTAAGTTTTGTAATACTACTGACTTAACATTTAAAAGTGTTTCCTCAAAAAACTAATTATAAAATATTCAGCACTGCAAAGTATTTAGCAGCAAAATTATTATAAAACTCAGTAATCTAAAGAAAAGGTGAAAATAATGTAATGATTAAAATGGGAAAAAGCAAAACCATTAATGTGGCATGAAATGTAATGAATTAGGAAAATTAGATAATTTTAAAACTGATGATGCAAAAATAAAAGATGTAGCAAACAAAAAATAAAAAAATGAAGCTTATTTCCTTTTAGGGGAATTACTGCATGAAGAATTACAAATATTCTGAATATATGATGTATACAAAAAAAGTAAATAAACAAAAGATCCAATGACTAAGGGTGTATCCTTATTCTACAATAGAATAAAACATAATATTTGAATATTAACAGATAAGTTCATGAGATTTTAAATATAGATTTGGGTAAAAAAGATAACAAATGTGATATTAAATAAAGTATTTGGAATCAATCAGAAGAGCAAACATAAAAGTAAATTCAATAATTAAAATTTGTTGGCAATAGATTTTTAAATAGAGTTGTTGTAATCTAATAGCTCAATGTTATTCATAAATAATAATAATAATTTTTCTTGAGAAACTGAATGATTAAGTCTTTTCCGTCATTTATATATTTCATTGCATATTTAAAAATGAGTTTTCTCCCTTTTAAAGATAATGGTTGTAAATTTATTTTTAAAATTTAAAATAGTATTAAACTGAAATGTGATCTTTTTATACACCTGACAAAGCAATAAGAACATTTAATATAATGTAACGTACATACCTAATCAGTTGTACATTCAATTTAATCTTGAGGGGTTAATATTTGCAATGAACTGTGTGTCATATCACTTAAATCCCTGTTGTATAGTAAATGAACTGAAATTAAAATGTATCTCAAGTGTGACTATGAGGGTGTTGAACAAATCTTTTATTCCCTTACTCCTTCCTAAGTCAAAATATCTGAATATGCAAAATGAGTTGGTTTATGTTAAACATAATATGTAATATTGTTTAATAAAGAGAGTAATATCAAGGAGTCTCGATGCTTTGAGAGCCTATTGGGATTTAAGCTAAACACAGGCATTGGGTGGAACTCATACATATGAACCATTGCTAAAGATGCTGGAAAAATGGTCAGTTTCCTCTACCATTCCAGTAAGTACCTGACTCCTCCTGCTAGCCAATACTTTTATAAGAGCCAGATCAAGCTGAAAATGGAGTATTCCTGTCATATATGTGCAGGACCTGCCCACTCTTCACTTTCCAGTCTTGATAGAGTCCAAAAGTATTTTCATGGCCTTGTGGGTGATGAATTATTTTTCACTCTACAACCTCTTTCTTATAGACAAAACATCACAAACCTCTCATTGCTCTATCACTATTTCCATGGAACGTGATAAGATGAACTACATTCCTTAATTCCACCAGTTCTAAATTTCATGGCTAAGACCTGCCATACCATTTACATTGTAGTGAACCACCCTCATTCATTTCATATTCCATTGTTGATATGCAATTTCCACTCAAGCAGATTCTTCCAACAAACTGTTGCTTTGTGGCACTGACACCCAGGAGGATGCTTCTCCGATCACAACAATCTTAACTTGTTCAAATCTAGGGTTAACGTTCCCTTGTTCAAGTCTAGGGTTAACTGTTATGTTCCCCAAGTATCCCATAAACATTGCCTCTTACTCTGTAACCCTCTACCTCTATCAGCTTTTGGGCCTTGTACAAGGTGAATATTACTGTAAAAAGTTTTATTTCTTTGAATATGAATAATTTATCATGATGAGGTGTTGAGTTAAAACTTGTATGTTGTTCTAGACAAGAATTGTTCTGTATGACATTGTTTAAATTTTGTATTGATAAATTTTTACCTGATAAAATATAATAAACCGAGTTTCATTTATAATGACCTTCACAGGAATTTCATTTACTGTCTCTGATTATTTCTTTTTTTTTTTTAAGCATTCCACTCCAAGCAAGGTGGGAATACTGCTAGTATGCAAGAGGTTACAGAGTGTGAAAGTGAGAGAAAAGACTGGGTATAGCAGAGATTGAGGAAAGAATAAATGATAAATGAGATTCAAAAAGACAGAAGATGGTGACTGATTAAATATTTAAAGAGTATTTAAATATTTGAAGATTGTAGTTATCAGGGAAGCAAGTAAACGGAAGGAAGTTCCACAGACAGGAAGTGCAAGAAAAGAAACTGCTGGAGTAGAAGTGGCAGTTACAATTAACTATTTCAACAGTAAAAGGGGTGGGACCTAGATGCTAATCTGTAGCATGCTTAAATTCATGTATTTGGGGCACCAGGGAAAAAAGCTTGTCAGAGCAGTTGCCATGAAAAAATTTGTAGAAAAGACAGAGGGAAGCTATATTCCATCAGTGAGAAAGTGACTGAAGTTGAGATGCCAAATTAGAATCAATTACAGATCCTTCTTTGATATTAAATATATATTTCATTTACTACCTCTGAATATATATTAAATATATATGTATAAATGCATGGCTTATTTTATGCTGCAAGTCATAAGATGGAAACTCTGACAGAGGAAAGCATTGTCAATCATTGAAGAAGACTGATGAAATGCATTTCAAGATTTATTAAATTCAACTGACAAGGTCTGTTTCTTTAATTTTTATTGTATTTTTCCAATTTTCAAACAAGTTGTTAGCAGATAATGCCAAAGTACTATATAGTACTCACTGTTGAGAAAAATGATCTGCATATGACATAAAATATACAGTACACTACATGTATATTTAAATTTTGAATTTAACATGCCAAAAAATACTAGGCTGTAGCTAACAAAATTTTTTTCTATGATACTGACAACTTTTACTTCATGATAGTGACTCAAACAGTAGATAGTAATAAAAAACAGAGCAAAAACAAACTTTGGACAGTTCGTAATTTTGATCCGATATGTAACAGTTTATTCAAAACTTGGAAAAATACGATAAATGTTAGACAATTATTGTTAATTGAACTTAACAAAACTTCTTTAAATCTATTTATACTTCCTAATTACACACACAGATATATATATATATATATATATATATATATATATATATATATATATATATATATATATATATATATATATATAGCTTGGCATTGCAAAGATTAAGAATGGTTTTCTATGTCTACTGTAGAATCTCAGGAGGTCTGTATCAGAGAGGCATGCTTTTTTTTTCTATAGTGGCTGCAAGAAAGGATTTGATAGCCAGATTTTGCCTTATGGAGCTTTTCTTCTGTTATTTTTCTACAGTTTGAGTCAGTGAGAGAAGTTACTTAATAAGTTTTGTGTCTCCATATGTCTTTGTTAGTTGCCTCGGTTTTCCATTTGTCCATTTACCAGAGACTAATTTTCCAAATTAGAGGGTCTTTAGAAGATAGTAGTTGTTCTCTATCATTGACACAGGGTCATTCACTGCAGGTGAGTCTGTGGTAGTATAACTTCAACATATATGTTTTTTTTAGTACTATTATTCACTCAAGACAAAGCCCAAGAGCCACTTAAAGTAGAGTATTACTAAATGTGGTTGTTGTTACAAGGAGGGAGTAAGAGGCATATATTATGAGGATATATAAGACAAATAACAGTTGACTCCTGACTTGAAGAAGTTAAAATTGGGGAAGCATCATTTTGGGAGTCTGTTCCACAGTTCAGCGGGTAAAAGCTTTCTGACAGGAACTTCAATGTTACAAATGAAATATGAAGGGAATCAGGGTGAGTTGACTGTGTGTATCTGTCCAAGCTGTGAGGGTCTGAACTGGTGGAACTAAGGAATCTAGCTAGCATGAACATCTAGCATGAAAATAGCAAATGAGTAGTGTAAGGCTAGCAATATTTTATCTTTGGGAAAGAGGTTGTAAGACAGAAAATAATTCATCATCCACAAGGCCACATAAATATTTTTAACTCTATCAAAGCTGGAAAGTGAGGATTGGGCAGCTCCAGATATGGGAACAATACTCCATTTTTGGTTTGATATAACTGTTGTAAGGACAGAGTATGGCAGGAGGAGTGGTACTTTCTGGAACCGTACAAGGTACAGACCATTTTTCCACTACCTTTAGTGATGAATTGTATATATGAATTCCACTTGAGGTGTAAAGATAATTATAATTTATAATAATTTCCTACAAATACTTATTTTTAT
This sequence comes from Acanthosepion esculentum, assembly GCA_964036315.1. Classification (NCBI taxonomy): domain Eukaryota; kingdom Metazoa; phylum Mollusca; class Cephalopoda; order Sepiida; family Sepiidae; genus Acanthosepion; species Acanthosepion esculentum. Next base: position 28,620,177 of record OZ038475.1, on the reverse strand, counting down.
TCTCTAAAAATCTAAATTCAACCTTAAAATATTGCCCTAAAAGTGAAATAAATTGCATAGTTCAATAGTGATAAAAACATTTCTTTCAGTGATTTGCTATTAAGAGTCAGATGGTTGATTATTGATATATTTTTAATGATTTCAAAAATTTGTTTGAAATTCAGAAGATATCCTGAAAAGAATGTCATACATAGTCATTGATGACCTTCATTCATTAAACATGCTTTTGTTAGTAGAGTGCTTTTGTTTAATGAATAGCAGCAAAACTAGTTAGAAATTAAAGACCAAATATTTCTTTGAGGAAAGTGATACAAAAGTTAAAGAGAAATATTATAAAAAGATGTCATTCCCATCACCTAAAAAACAAAATTCAGAGGAAAGAAATACATTGACTAAAATAATGAATAAATATTATTAAATATATAATTGCTATCATTTCAAATAAAATTAAACGAAATAAATTTAAAAATTATTAAAAATTAATAAAAAAGTCAAATGAAAACAAATATAACTAAAATTGTAAATAGGTTTTCTTTTTTATTTGCTAAAACTTATTTATTATTTTAAAAAATTTATAAAACATTTTATGCTTGCCTTTCTGTAAGGAAAATTTTTTTAAAGTTTTAAAATAGCATTTTAGTTATTAAAATTTAAAGATATTTCAGAAACAGTAAAATTTCACTGAGATGTTTCCATAAAAATAAAAACTATAAATTATGCATTCTTTTATTGACTGTTCACTTGCAAATTTTAAGAAGATTGGACTAAATTAGTGATTTATATTATATACAGTGTGTCTGATACAAAAGTATAGAGATAATTTTTAGTGATAATGATCAAGTTACTAAAAGAAAATTGTAAGTTTTTATTACTTAAGTTTGATTCTTAAAAATAGTGCATAGCCATAACCTCATAATGTAGTCTGAACAAAACAAGGCAGAAGGCAATGGTCAGCAGGCAAGAGAGAGCGAGAGAGAGCTGATAGAGAGTGGGATAAATAGAGAAGACAAATGGGTCAAAATACAGAAAAAAAAAGAAAAAAAAAGAACACAACAAAAATGAAAAACTCCAAACAGTGCAATGCAGCGACCGCTAGATTGTCATTCAAGTGATTACCAGTTGTAAAAGCTCATTCACAAAGAAAGAGCAAGGCAACCTGATAATATATCACACCAATGCTGGGTCTTCAGTATTGTGAAAAGTGAAAACATTACTTACCACGTTTTACATTGCTGGTCCCAGCTGAAGAACAAAAGGGTCAGAATCATTACAATTAGCTCTTGAATTCAATTAAGTAGACATGATTCAAATTAGCAATAACTGCCAGCAGTGCTAATAACTAAAGATCATTAGAGATGAGGGTAGGTGTATATAAAGAAGGAAAAGGTGGGGTATAGGAAAATATTTAAATAATGAACTTATAATAAGCAATTTTAGCCTAAAAAATTACTATTGAGTCAGAATATATACTACAACTAAATCTAACACCACCTCCAAAAATGACATTGGATTTTATGTTTTAAAAAAAACAAAGAGAAAAAAAGTAATGCAATCAGCAAATTTTTACTGCTCTGAAAACTTATAAATAAATTCAGTTTTCCCACCTGGGTTACAGGTAAATTAATTTTCATTAGCACTCAGTTTTAGGAAATAACTGGAAATAAAAATCTATGTAAGAAAAATTTGTGAAACTTCATGAAATAAAAAAAAATTAAAAAGTATCCAGAATGCATTTCAAATTGATAATTCTGCAGAAGGAAAATAAAAAAAATACCTGAGTTTAATGGGTATTATAAAAATAATTACACATGATTGTTATATACATTAAGATATACACAGAGAAAATCTTATAAGGAAAGCCATGCAAAGTGTAATTACTAAAAGAATTAGAAAATTTACATTTAATCATGAAAAACAATTAAGAGGATAAATATATACTGAAAAGATGCCTCCAAACTGGATCTTGACTTTTGTTTTAGCTTTGGTTATAATTACAACATAATTAATGAAATAGAGTCAATAACCAAATTAGGATGCTTGACAAACAAAGTATCCTATAAGTTCAATTAACATATTGTCATTCCATGAAGAATTGACGAGATGAGAAATCTATTCACAATAATTATTTTCTTATTAAAGTTGCTAGCCTTGTTTGCATTTTGAGATTAAAATTTTGAACAAAACAGAATAAAAAAAATGAAGCAACAATTTCATATCCTTTTTTGCTTATTATATTTTTATTATTATATGAAATTCAATATTTATATATAATATAAAACCTCAAATACCAAATAAGATTAGAAATTCAAGTTGGAAAGATTGATTTATTTGTTTTTTATTGCTTATCAACCTTTTGTGGGTTATTTAAGGCTAAAACATATTTTGGATTCTAAGAATAGTTCATTTTTTGCAAATAAATATTGCATTAACTATTAAAAATTAATTTTTTTAGATACTAGTCCTACTATTTAACCCATAGCTGAGGGCAGAAAAATAGATTCATACCTTTCCCAAGGGTATTTATATATAATTCAATGTAATGAACTTGATTGGAATTCAAATTCTGAGCTGTTATCCATTACACCACCTGCACATCCCAAGTTAGAAGGAAATTACTTCTATCTTTTGATGATTAAATAACATTTGTTTCTAAGTTGACTTAATTTTACTTTTTAATACATTAATTTTCTGATGGTAAATCTGTAAGAAAGAAATCTATTTGTCATAAATAACCTCATTTCCTTTTCAAATTTCTGTAATGCTGAAAAAAGCATGTTTTGTCAAGTAAAACTGAATTAAATTGAATGAAAGCTAGTAGATTTCAAAGGGACTCGGATTTAAATAATTTACTAATTCTTCCCAAAATATTGAAGATGAAGTGAGTATTATAAATCATACAAAATTAAATGTAAAATACAAAATTTGTTTTATTAGAATATGCTGATGTAGATTAAATAAATCAGTTTTTCAGCTTAAATTTATCTTTTTTAAAAGATTTTTAATTGCAAGAAGATGTATAAGAACCAATAAGGGTAAATAGAGATTCTATTTAGAATAATGAGCTTTTGCAGTGTGTGTGTGTGTGTGTGTGTGTGTGTGTGTGTGTGTATTATATATATATATATATTACATGTATGTGTGTGTGTGTGTGTATATATATATATATATATATATATATATATATATTATATGGGTGTGTGACTGAGTGGTTAGAATGTTTTCTTCCTAACCATGTGTGTGTGTGTGTGTGTGTATATATATATATATATATATATATATATATATATATTATATTGGTATATGACCAAGTAGTTAGATATGTTTCCTTCCTGACCATGAGATCTGGGTTTGAATCTCAACATGGTTAATTTGTCAGGGAGATAACTTCTTGCATGTAGTACTGTTGGAAAGTGCTTGAAAATCAGTGTTGGATTGACCAAAACTTTGTGTGTAGATGAAACTGTTTGAAAGCGATCCATGATTGTACTAGCATGCAGTTACCAGTTATTATGATTAAGGGTTTGAGTGTACTGGTCTTGTTAAAAAAAACTATTGATCCTTACAGATTATGCACTCTCTCCCAGAAACGGTAAATAAAGTTCACTCAGCATAATTACAGTATAAACCACAGGTGGGCTCTGTGGGTTATGAACAAACAAAATGTGCCTGAGCTGGTGTCTGTGACAGGGATTGGCTAGCCATCCTAATAGGTACATGTGATTGGAAATGAGTAGCTGAACACGCACACACACACACACACACACACATATATATATATAAAAGTGAACATTGAAGTTAACACTCAGAGACAACAGACTGTTTCATGCTAAGCGCAATCATCAGGCCTGATGATTGCATTTAGCATGAAAAAGTCTGTTGCCTCTGAGTGTTCATTTCAATGTTCATTTTTATATTTACATACGCTCTATCTCTGATATTGAGCACTTTATTCCATAAATATAACATACCTTTAAATTATATTGCTTCTCTCTCTCTCTCTATACATATATATATATATATATACACATACACACACACACACATATATATATATATATATCTATATATATATATATATATTTAAATATGCTCCCATAAAAATAATTGCTAAAATTATAGTTACATATAATCAAATACAGCGTATCAGTGAACACTTGAAATAACTTATTAAAATGAGATTACAAGAAAATATCAGACTATGTAAGAAATTATTTTAACTTTGTGTAAATATGTAAAAAAAAACAGTATTATTTCTAATCTTTCAAAAATTGATTCTAATTTTTTCCAGTTTAAAAGGCATCACATTATTCAAAATAAACAACTTAAAGTCATAGAAATAAGCAAAAAGCTAAAAATGATTCAAATAATTTCACATAAAGGTAAGTTTCCTGCAATAATTCAGTATAAAATTAAACAATTTAAGTTTGCTATGTTTCTGATTGTTATTTTTTTAAATGATAGAAAATAAACAAAAGTTTTTCAAGGCCATCAGATAATGCATTTTTTCACCACTTTTCTTTGTAGCAAACAAGTTTTTGTTAAATTTTCTACTTGATTTTTTGTCATAAATTGAAGGTTTTATCAGATGAAATATCAGTTCTAACTCCAGCTTAAAGGAAAAAGATTAGTTTATTTACTTGTATTACTGACCACATATCCCCGCATGAAAATAAATCTTAGAAATAAAACATGAAATACTTTTAATATATGTACTTTACTATAACAGAACATTAATGTCAAAATATTTTGACATTTGTTCTTAAATATTAAATGAAATTTATTCAAAATGAATTTCAGTAGTTGTAAAATGTTATTTAAAACTATGAAAGTGTTTCATTAATTAATCCAGTTTTTACATTACAAACATTTTAAAAAGGAAACTGTTAGTTTTGCAAACTGTAAATATTTTAAATGAATAAAGTCATTAGATTTTAATTCTTAAAATATTCATAATTAAATACCTCCAATAGGATTTATATATATATATATAAAACAAAAGGAAAACTTTTCTTTACCAACACATTTTACCCAAGGATGAACTTTATCAAGGTGAATGTGGAGATTTTATTTATTTAT
>OZ038475.1:28470101-28610101 GCA_964036315.1 Acanthosepion esculentum | reverse complement strand
AGAATTAGGAACAGAAACAGTAATGATGAGTGGGTAGAGAAAAGAGTAATCAGGAGGACAATAGATAGTGATTGATAGTGCATTTAAATTTTTGCAGATTAAAGTTGGTTGGACAGTATGGAACCGGAAGGGAGTTTCACAAGTGAGAAGTGCGAGAAAAGAAATTGTCAGCATAAAATTTACAGCTACATCTAGCTAGCTCAACTGTAAATTGATGAGATTTCAACACCAGTCTAGTACTGTGCTTAAATTCATAAAGTCTTGCTACCATAGTGAAGAGCTCATCCAAACAATTACCATGACAGAAAAGACATAGAGAGGCAACCTTATGGCAGTGGACTAGTGCCTGAAGCTGAACTGCCAGATCAGGACCAATAATATTGCTGAATCTTCTTTTGATTTTATCAAGGAGCTCAAGGAAAATAGCAGGGGCACTGGACCATATGTGACAGTAATATTTTAAGCATGGAGGAATGTTAGACTTACAGATTTAACAACTTTTCTTTCTGTATTGCTTTGCAAAAAAAAAAAAAAAAAAATGAGACCGTTATGTATTTTTATAATTTGTTTGAACCAATGACTTGTTTTTTTGTCATCTATTACATGTTGATTTGTTCTATGAAACTGCTATATTGTCTATTACACCTGGTATCATTATTTACCCTGACTCGCATGACATCACAAATATTTCTTTTGGAACAGATAATTCAGGAGTTTAAAAAAGGATAATTTATTTCCATCTTATAACATGTCTACATGTTTTCAAGAAGTTAAATAATTCAAATACCAAAAAATGAGAAGTACTTTTTTGTATCACAATAAACTAATGAAAATAATTTTTGATAAAATCCAAGGAAGAATCTGCAATATTATTTTTCCTGGCCTGGCATCTTGGCTTCAGACCCTTTCCCACCACTGTAACGTAGCTTCCCTGTGCCTTTTCTATAAATACATTCATGCTTATTGTTCGGATGAACTTTCCACACTGCTATCTAGACTTTATGAATTTAAATGCAGTATCAAATTGGCAGCAGGATTTCATCATTTTACAGTTGAAATGGCCAGATGTAACCATAAGGTCTATGCTAACAGTTACTTCTGTTCTGGACTTCTTACTTCCCAGTCAACTTTGATCTTCAAAAATTTAAATGCAATGTCAATTGTTATCTTTTGTCCTCTCTACTTAATAGTAGTTTTTCTAATATTCTCTAACTCCTTGCATCCTAGTGGCTTTATTGCCTTGCTTGGGGTGAATGATTAAAAAAAGATATTATGCAGACTTTAAAATAATCCTTCATTGTCTTGTAATGTCATAAGAATGAATATAATAGCAATGAACATAAACAAAGATTAAAAAGAAGCTTGAAGTGACAGATGTGTGGTTCTAACAATAACTGCTAAGAATACAATGAACAGAACTTGTGAGCAATGAAGAAATTTTAAAGAAAATAGGGTCAGTAATATGTGTAATGTCTAATCCTCTATATTGCAATCAATGCTGGACAATTTCTTCATTGAGGAAGAAAATAATTGAAGTGACAGTGATGTGGTTCTACAGACAAATACTATGAATAACATGGACTGAACATGTGAGCAATGAGGAAGTCTTAAAGAATAATAAGAACTACAAGAAAACTTATTTACAATCAGAAAGAGACAACTGAAATTTCTGGGATACATAATTAAGAAAGAGGGCCGGGAAAACTGAACATTCACAGGACACAGTGAAGGCAAGAGAAGCAGGAAGAAACACCAAATAATCTACTTCATGAGTTTGAAGGAATGGATGGAAGAACAGGATCAAAGAGTAGGGGGTGAATAGTTAAAAATTACTTAGAGCAAAAGCAGACAGGCCATGATCACCCATGTTCTGAAGGAGCAGGGTACATAAAAGAAGAAGTAACATAAACAATAAGCAGAATTAAAATTATACTTTCTTGTTAGAATATGCATACATAGAACCTAAATGCATAAATATCTGTGCATGTGTGTCTATATATATATATATATATATATATATATATATATATATATATACATACAATATTTATTAAGAATTGGACATAGTCCGACAATTTATTAAAGACATTTTTGATATGTTTAACATTCTTTTTATAGATACAAGTATTTAAGTAAATGCTCTGTTTATAATAAACAGTATTAAATAACATTTACCGGCCTGAATGTCCGAGAAAATTTCATAGAAAATTTTTGTTCTCCGACAGGAATCGAACCTGTATCCGATACGGAACCATCATTTTGCATGACGTGCCTTAACCTTTCGGCCACAGAGAAGCATCTGGTTAGCAAGGTCGATTTTACTATCTTTAAACTTAAATCTTCCATGAATCTCTTCTATTCATATCTGCTCTTATATATATATATATATATACATACAATATTTATCAACAATTATAACATATTTTTGTTACAATTGTTAATAAATATTATAATATATATATATATATATATATATATATATATATAATATTTATTAACAATTATAACATGTTTTTGTTATAATTATTAATAATTATTATTATTATTAATCTCTACTTTGTATTGAGCACTTTTTAAAAATATGTTTATTAACCTACCTTACACTTGGATATACATACATATATAGTGTATAAATATATATATCTATGTGTGTTTCATGTGATTAAAGTGAAAACTCTTGAAGAAAACAATAGAATATAAAATTATAACTGTTATACATGTAAGTTATAAACTTTACCAGAGAATAATATTTTTTTTTTAAACTGATCACAGTCAGGATTATAGAGTCATCATAAACTCTATGCTCTTTCACAAGCTGTATAGAACGTGCTTCACTGGGGATACATATGGTTTTTTAATTCAGAGTTGTCCAGCTCCTAGATTGGTTGCCACTCAAGGCTGAAGAACCCAGTCTGCCCTACTATTTACTCATAGTTGAAAGTTTTGAATTCAGAGTTGTCCTCTGAGACCAGTTACCACCCAAGGCTATAAGACCCGGTCTGCCCTGCTATTTACCCATAACTGGGGGGGGGGGGAAGATGGATTTATACCTTTCCCAAGAGTATTTGCATGTAAGTGAATGTAATGGACTTAACTGGAATTCAAACTTAGTTTTCTGATTCCGCAGTCCAATCTGCTATCAATTACTCTACCGTTCATCCACCAATGAAACCTACTATACCCTAATCTTAAACAAAGAAAGAAAGCAAGTTATAAAATATTTTCCATTGCAATCTGAATTTCTTCAGATAAAACTAAAAGGAATCACCTTCTCTTAGTGGTAATAAAATTTGAAAATTTTTCTAGATTGATTTCATAAGACTGTGTCTAAAACATGAAAAAATGAGAAACTAAAAAAATAAATTTCCCTTGCACTTCTCACCTGTGGAAGTCCCTTTCAGATACTTGCTTTCTTGTCAGTTATAAGGCACTTATATCCTTTTGGTGGAGATAAGTCATGTGGGACATATGATGGCTGCTTTGTAATGTCCCTCCATTAAAGCAGCAGTTGTTTTTTGGGTTTGTGAACAGCAACCAAATAAGGTTGCTTTCTTCTAGCCTGAGCCAAACAACCCAGGCTGAGGCTAAATCTGCCCCTGCCCAGCAGCTTACAAGCACATGGTGCAATTTCCTTTTGGAACATAGATGAATCCAGCTCGTTTAAATATGGAATCCTTAAAATGGCTTCTCCTGGTCAGGAGTATATCCAAATTATATGTAAGATGTTTCCTTTTTGTTCCTCCTTATACTTTGCTCTGCTGTGTAGATATATGTGATATATAGTTCTCTACATGGGACATGTGTATATATGTATATATATATGGTTTTGTGTATGTCTTAGTATTATAAAAATCTCTCTGAGAACAAAGCATGTGTGTCATTCTTTATCCTTTCAGCCATTCCATTCCATTCCATTCATGAAAAATTGGTGGTGTTATATCATGGATATAACAATGCCCATAATAAGGGAAATATAAATTTGAGAATAAATCTTTCTTCCAAGTGCTCCTGTTACAATAATATTCAAAAATTTAAATGCAATCATCATTTTCTGTCTACTGGAGTCCTTTCCTTTATTATCTTCTCTTTTCAAGGATGTTTCATCAGTTTTTTTCACTCTCAGTAAACACTTGCATCTTTATTGCCTTGCTTGGGGTGAATGATTAAGAAAATATGTGCAACTAAAACACTGTACCAACAATTTATATACAGTTTTGATATCATGCTCTTTGGTAGTGTTTCCAGGTGCAACCCCAAGGTTACTAGTGATGTTACTGTCACACTTAAACTGATTTTAATGACTAGATAGTCCAAAAATATGAGAATGGATTCTTTGTAGTTACAGAATGATACTGTTATAATGTGAATTTTGATCCGAAATATTCACTTTTTAATGTTCCATAAATAATAGAGAAGTATTAAGTGCATTGAAAAGAGAGGAGATTTGAAGAATGAGTACTTTCATCATCACTAGTCTAGAGGTTGATTAATGTATTTATTTATAACAAGGTAGTTATAAGTTTATTCAAAGTGATATGCATTATTTTGGCTTTACTAATAGTTTGAAGCAAAAGTATTATATTAAAATAATATCAACTTGCTAATAGAATATTGAACTATTGTGAAAACTACTTGATATAGTCACAAATGACTCCCAAACTAGAATGATAGAAATCCTTCTTCTATTTGCCATGCCCCTTCAGGATGTGTTCTCTACAACTTTTACCCTTTGTAGCTCTTAGTAAGATTTTTCTTTTCATCATCCCTCCTTGTCAGTGATCTGCCATCCATTTACATAATCTTGTTAGGTAACTGTTCCCCTCTGTCCATCTTGTCTTCAATATATCCTGTGGGTATCAAATTCTCTAAACTTTAATCATCTAGTAAAACCCAGCAATGAAGCTCAAGAATTGTCACAATAAGAGAGACACCAAAGTGATAAATTCAAATGAGTTAATTTAAAAAAAAAGGTTTAAAAACATGAAATCAATTTCAAATGGCTCGACTGTAGGAGGCACTAGAAACACTTAAATATACCAACAAAATCAAAGTTAAGCAGTATTCATTATATATTTCATAGGAACAAACATTACTCAGCATACTGATGTTGCAAGGACAATCACAACATCTATGATAAACTGCAAGATAAAATACTAAGGACAATCATTTCACTGAATTATATCAATCTCAGTTTTCCTCTAAGAAATGATAATTTATTTCTCAAAATGGAACTTTTCACAATTTGAAGAATTTTGTTTAAGGACACTTCATCATCTTTTACTCAAACATTCCAAGTCTTTTAGAAACTCTTCTTTGAAACATAATTATTACATTCTTATTCCAAACAGCATTTGACATGTTTATTCAAATTTATTCAACATTACAATTCATTAGAATACTTGCCTTTGTAAAATGTAGTTTTAAGACAGCTAAGGCCCTCCATGCTGCATACACCGAGATGAATCACCCCATTCCCTTTGTATTCCATTAGTAAGAGGAAAGTTCCATTCAGAAAGCTTCTCCTCAAGAACCACTACTTTATGGAACAGACTCCCAAGAGAATGCATCTCTCATCACTACCATCTTAACCTCTTCAAGTTTACGGTTAACCATTATCTTTCCTATATATCCACATAAACTTCACTTCTTACCTCCTCCTCCTCTTCTTACACTCATACAACAACCTCTCTCAGTAAGTCTCTAGCTTGAATGGCTCTTGGGCTTTGTATTAGGTAAACAATTAGTAAAAAAATCCACACCTAATTGCTTTCTGAATTCAAAACTTTGACTACTTTTTCCATGTACAGTGTGCGATGGGTAAATTGTTGCCATTTTATGTTTTTAATTTCGTGCATGTGCATTGTTTGTTTTTGATTTTGTCGATTGCACAGTAGAGTCAGCGGGGCACTGTCTTTGAGAAAAAAAGCAACATGGTGCACTTCACAAAATTTGGAAATGGCATGCTGCACTGCTTGGTATTCATTCTGGAACCTCCAATATGAACATCTCAGAGTGTTTGGGTGTCAATCTGAGTACAGTGCATAGGATTTGGCAAGAGTTGAATGATATATCCAGTCAACATCAGGGTGTTTGGGGTGATCACTAATGATGATGACATTATGCCTCCATTTATCTTCTCACATGGAGGTGTGCCTTGAGGAGTTAGTTGGGCCAAGAGGGTAGCTGCTGGAAAACCCTATGTCTAGCAACAGGACTCTGCACCATACCACACAAGCAGGAGAACTCAGTCATGGCTGTCAGACAATTTCTGTGACCATATCAGCCCTTACATCTGGCCACCTAACTCCTGAGACTACAACCCTCTTGATTATTATGTGTTGGGTACAGTTGAGCATGAGACCAAAAGAAATTGTTGTAACACCAAAGATTGAAGGGAAGGATTATGGCAGCATTCAACAAATTACACAAGGAGACTGTCCAGAATTGATGCAGGAGAATCCATAGTCGTCTGTAGTTGAAGCCAATGGCGATTTTATTGAATAAACTTACTCTTTAGTATTTCAAGATATTTTTGTGTAATTTTGTTAAATATATCTGTTAAAATGAGATGTCAATGTTATTTTAATTTTTGCTTAATTTAGATGACAATTTATCCATTGCACCCTGTATATAATTGAAACTGATATTTAAAAAAAATGTTATACTTTCAAGTTGGAAATAAAAATGAGCAAATCTTAAAGAGCTTTCTTGTGTTGAAAACTACGTGAAGGAGAAAAATGTTTTATGTATGTGGACAAACATAGGATACTAAGTACTTCCAATGTGGCACTCCAGGGATTCATATATAAATGTAATCATTAGAAAAAGACTAAAACCAACTCTATACAAATGTTACTATAAGAAAAAAAAAAAAACACTGGGGTGGGGGAAAGCACAGATTGAGGTCTCCTGTAAAAATCCCTCATGAAATTCCTTTGTAGCCAAATGTCATCCATTCAGTGATATACTGATCTGCAATATCTCTTCTGCACAATATTTTGTGAAGATTCATTGTCATGACAGACATTCTTTTTAACCTAGCTCTAACTGCCATAGTTTGATCCTTCTTGTTAAGCAAGATGGCCAGCTAATTCAGCTATAGTTATTTTGCCTGCATCTCCAAATTCAATTTCTGCCTGTGCTGATAATGTATTGTGGTTGAGTTTGTGATTTTTATTGGCAGTAAATAGTCTAATTCTACTTTTCAATTTGAGTCATCAGTTATATCAACTACAGCCCCTTTCAAAATTCTCATTTAGGATTAGCATTAGTTGGTCTTGAAAATCCTTCACATCTATCAATGATGAGGTTAATTTCCTCTATCCAGTTATCCTATGCTCAACCTTATTTATCAGAACCTAGGCTAGCCAATGGTCTGAATAAAATACACAATAAAAACTTGGACAATATCTGAGTTCTAAGTTGACTCTCCTAATGAAAAATCAATTGGTATAGCTAGAACAATACATATTACCTAACCTGTTCCTATCGGTCGAAGTTCCTTATGATCTCTTTGGATATTCATTTTGAAATTTATTGACAAAAATAAAGTCTACCAATAAGTTCAATTTTTTAACTTCCAAAAGAATGTTACAACCTTTCCTATTACTCCATTATCTGAATCAGGATCAAAGACAGCATTCCAATCACTCATTAACACTACTTGCATCAATGTCACAAAGCAACTTGATTGGCTGAAAAACTCAGTTTCTTTTCTACTGTCATTGGCTGCATAAATCACAATGAAACAAAATGCTTTCTCCTTTATGCTAACATTCAGGGCTCTGTTTATCAGCCATTAAACTTCTCTTAAATGACTATCAAAATTGGTTCAGAAGTGAAATCTCCACAATATTTTCACTGCAAACACATGTTAACACTGAAAGGTCATGAACAAGTGTTGCCTGCTTTTCTTGATTCCAAGTTCAGACCTCTCAGTTATTTTACATAGTTAACCAGAAAATCATGATTTATTTATTGGGGTTATACAGATGAGAAAAACATGTTGATTACTTTTCTAATGAACCCTTGGCCTATCTCAGTTTTGATGTTGTCATCCTCGCACAAGCACCTAATGTCTCTTGGGAAAGTTAACTCAAGAGCCCTATAAAGAGATGTGTGCACAAAGATTGAGGATACTCCAAGAACAATTTTCTTTTTCTTTTACATTTTCAGACTAGTATTCTGACAGCAGAGGTGAAATTTTAAATGTTCTTTCAGCTATCTTCAATATACCTTAAATTTGCCATGCAACCAAACTAATCCTGATGACAGTATAAGTTGTGCCTCAAGAAAGTTTGTGGAGTGCTTCACACTTTTTTTTGTTTCACATTCTTGAAGTTGGGAAGGACTCTCAATTCTTTTAGTCTCTGGGGATGGAGACTTTTCTTTCCAGTGTGTCTGAATCAACATGGTAAATATTTTTTCTGCTTTTTTCCCCTGAGAAGTTTATCATCCTTTACATATATCATTGAGGAACTCTTTTTTTTTAATTTTTTTTTTTTAAGTTGTTTCTGTTGAAGAAAATGGAAAAAAAGGATATAGTGGGTTGTGAAATGAAAAAGAATGGGGATATGTAATTTTGGTAGGAAGTTGCCATTTTTGTTGATGTAAATGTTATTTTTTGTAAAACAGTGTAATGGAGGAGACTGTCACTTCCATTTACCTGTTCTTTGGTATATTCAGTTGATTTTTAAAAATGGAAAGTCTTCTTTTTATTTTTTATATTAGTTTTATATATTTGTTTCAAACTGGTACATTTATCACAGCTTTTAACTTTCTTAGCACACAGTCATAGGATCTCTCCTTTGGGATTTTCTGTGTTGTTAAATTGGGGTCCAATGAGGATTAAGGAACTGCTGTCTAGATTTTCTTATTACACTTTCTGAGCACATGCCATTTTCTTCACATGCCTCACTAAGTATGCCACAACTTTCTTTTGGTACCGGAGAAATCCAGAGAGAGATTGCGATTCACTAAGATATGCCCCTAGATCTGGCTGAGTTTTACTTTCTATGGTTGCAGGTGAGATGTCATGTTTCATGATGGAGGTGAATGGAATAGAATCACACATCTTTACAACCAGTTTCTTGGATTCCTTCTTCCTTTGGCCAAAATGCAGAGAGATGACCAATTTCCCCACAATACAAGTATGCTTGTCTTGCAGAGACAATGACTTGCAGATTCTGGTCCTTAACATTCAAACTTAAAAATTAAGTTGAAAACGTTTTGATCAAACACTCTCTGTGCATTTCCCTGAATTGGATAAAAAACATGGCCAAATTAGTTTCAAACATGAAGCAAGAAACCTCATATATTAAACACTGTTTTTTTTTTTGCTGGTGCCTATGGTTTATATGGAATAGAATTTCCCTATTTTGCAGATATTTTTCATCAGAACCTGATTATCTTCAACAGTGGGCAACAGTATGTCCCATATAGAAAAATTGTGCTTATTATGGTCAGTATGAAAGATTTTATAACATGATCTTTTGTAGACATGACAATTTTTTTTTTTCTGTCAACCACAAAGACAAATACAATTTTATTTTCAATGTCCTTCAATTTGAAAAGATGGAGCAGTAACATCTTTAACACATTGACTGTTAGATGTCAATTACAAACTCTGACTTCAAATGCCAACTTTATAATAGCCAGTTTAAGAAAAAAAAAAGTTGGTTTATCACTTCAACTGGCATTTTAACATTGTTTCACACTAAAAGTATAATTGCAAATAAACCCATTGTTGGCACCTGCAGATGAAAATGGATCAGAAAATATCAAGCATGAGACAACTTGTAGTAAAAACAGACAACCACAAGGTAACTCATGGTTGGCAGTCAATGTGTTAAAGAGATGGGTGAATTGTTTGCTATTCTCTATGAATTCTATGACATTGATTATACATGAAGAAAGTTTATTCTACATTATGAGGAGAGCCCTAACTTTTCCTTGTTTTTGATTGATTCTTCCCTTTTGCATGATAGAGTCGTTTTTGTTTGAGTCAGTATTTTCTTTTGTTTCTACTTTCCTTTTTCTCTTCTGAATCTACTTTCTCAGAGATTCAAAATAAGGCCTTTGTGGCCTTGTTGACTTCTTTGTTGGTCATAACCAAAAAATAACAGAAAACAAAAATCACAAACAACTCCAAACTTACAGTCGTGTAACAGGAATAGCTGTGAAACTGTGTGAGTCCAGGCCAGTCCACATCTTTATACAGTCTCTAAAAAAGTGTTGTAGGCTTAAGAAAAGTTATAAAGTTTGTCCTTGCAAAACCAAACTATCAATTGTCACAGAGAACATGCAACTCAGAGAACACTGTAAACTACCAGTACCCCGTACCACTATTGAACCACATTGTAAAATTTTTTTGTCCCTCACTTTTTATAACAAATCAATACCGTAAGAGTGAATTTTTGGAAACAGTCCATTTCAATGGAAGTTAATAAGGTTTCCTAGCGGCTCAGATTGAGAAATCAGAGAGCCGAGTTTGAATTCCAGTCAAATCCGTTATATTCACTTATGTGCTAATACCCTTGGGATAGATATGAATCCTCTTTTTCTCCTCTCAGCTATGGGTAAATAGCAGAACAGACCGGGGTTTTACCACAGAAAGAAATGGCAACCTACTGTGGGAAAAATCTGTCTTGTCAGTCATGTATCAAAAGATGCATGATCGCCTACATGTGTATCATGCATGGCACATAACTGACAGACTGACTGACATATAGAAACAGCAACTCGTGATCTTGGCTTAAATCTCAGGACTGCTAACATAGTCATATTTACAACAAAATTTTCTTTATCTTATAAACAATTCAGTACATTTCTCTACACCATAAAACATTTGAAAATGTATTTAATGTTTAGTTTCCATTCAAACTATATTAAATATAAATTTGTAGCAATATTCAAAAATTAATAATTAAAATAGCTAGTATGTAAAGATTTCAGAGGTACATGAAAATGCCATAGAAAAGGGAACCAATGGGAGGCTCCAGAAAAAAACCTCCCTTTGTCATTACATGTTCAGTCTATGGTATTCTTAGCATCCTACTGTAGAACCACATTTCTGTTGCTTTACTTCTTCATTTGTGAGGAGGTTTTCCAGCATTCACACTGCTGTATAGAAGGGCTGATATTACATAACAATTCAGCACTCTTTTCTTTGTCTGATGAAAATGACTTTATACTGATGAGCAGTTTAAATTAGAGTTAATTAAAGTATATTTAAAATTTGATTAACAAATATCTTTGTTTAATTTTTTAAAGCCAATAAAAATAACTTTCTAAGTTTAGTTGCACCCTCTATATATCAACAGGCCATATTTTGTATTTGATGATTTTCTTGCGTCATATATGGTTTGATTTTATAACAATGCCTGAAATGTTGTCCCATATAAAAATAAAAATTCAGCAGTTTATAGCTGCACATTTGGAATGTTCAATAATTTTGTTTGTACTCCTTTAATTTTACTTTATTGAAACAAATATGTTAAATAAATCTACTATTACATTAAAGGAAATCACTTGAACACAGTCATGAGCTCTTGCCTATAAGCTTTTATTTTTTTTTTTTATTTATTCTCGAAATGATTATTTTACTAATAAGCTTGTCTTAGGGATATCTTATCTCAAATATCCAAAAAATAAATCTTCTGAATTTAAATTGAATTAAATGTCCTGTATATCTATTTAGCAAATCTGGCAACCATATACAAATTGATGAAACTGCTAGAAAATTTATTGTAGCATTTTACCCCACAACAAAGTTTTTTAATGTTATAAACGTTTTTTTTTGTTTTCATTATTTTAAATTTATGGCAAACTTTGCAATGTATAAAATAAATTTCATTCACAGACAAATTTTGACAATAACGTTAGCTATGTTTGAAAGGACAGGCAAATGATTTTATGACTTCAACAATAGATTTGAGGAGTTTCATTTTTAAAGTCAGTGGAATCTATTTTTGCTAAACATAAAAGGGAGATGAATAGTCATGCAGATGGTTGGTTGCATGCAAATTAAATTTCATGATTGAGATAATTTTATTCTCATTCATGAAATGTAGTCAATACAAACCAAGTTGGGAATTGGACAAAATTTGATTATGACTAAAAATTGACAAATGCCAAGAAATCAAAATTTTAGAAAGACAATGGCCATAATATTTTATCTAAAGCTTAAAAAAAAACCTAAGTTTATCACCGGTTTCTGCTTTAAAGAACAGTTTACTAAAAACAATATAAATCTAAAGCTAACTCAATATATATTGTTATATTTTAATCTTGTGAATAAGAACAATTTGATTGTATAAATTTCCTGACCAAAAATTTATTAAAACGTTTGTAATTATTCCAATACAAGCTACTTGTTATTTACAGTATTTATATTCATACTATTGTCCTCATTTTTGTTATCATTATCACATTTTGGCTGTTGTGTCCTCTGGCTTTTTTCAGAAATATATTGATCTGGGTAACCTACAAGGAAATCTAAACCCAACCCTTTATTCAATCTACAGGGCTAAACTGTTCTCATTCCACTGATTATGTCTAGGGATATCATCTAGTTCTTATTTTGATTTAGTACTGCTCAGCTTTTGTTGGCCATTTGCACTGAGTGCAAGTACACACCGCCTGACCCAGGGAATGAACTCACAATCACTGTGTCACCAAATTCATAAACCAATGCTTTAATTCACTAAGCCATTGTTCTGCAGAAATAAGAACTAGTCAATATCCTTAGATATGAGAAGTGGAACAAGAACAGTCTACCCCCTGTAGATTAAGTAAAGAGTTCAGTTCAGAATTCCCTATAGGTTACCCAGATAGATATACACCTGAGGAAGGCTGGAGAGCACAATGGCTGGCATGTTGTGATAGCAACAATAAAGATAAGAAAAATAAATAGTGTAAGTAATGATAATTCTACATCCCAGAATTAAGACAGAAATTAGCTACTTGTTTGAAGATTTCTTATATATTTTTCCTATTTCAAGAAGGTTAGTAAAACACAAGTTATAGTTTAAATTATCTTTAAAATTTATTATAAAGATCTTCAGAATACATTAATTAAAAAGGTTTTTAATCATTCTAAATTAAAATAAAGACAATCTCTGTAGCAGTCAAAATAAATGATTTTATTTTAGAAGCATACCTCATTAACTTCTACAACAGTAAATATAAAAGCCATGGCAGTATCTGATAGATTAGATTATGAAGCTGTTAATATAAAGGATTTCTAAAAAGAAAAGATGTTTAAATATTCAGAATAACAGTATTAACTGACCAAAATCTCTTCATATATTATAAGAATTCATTTTACATTATACCTAAAACATAAATAAGGAAAAAAAAATGTAATAAATACAGATTAAAAATAGCAAATAATTATAAAAATTTTAATAAGTAGTCAAATGATAGAATGGAATAAACTTCAAGATAATAATGTTTCATCCCCAGGAAAAACATCTTTCTTAAGATTAATAATAGTATTATCATGGAGTCAGCCTTATGAATATGATAAGAAAATACAATAAACACTGGTTATAATTTTACATTGAAAATGTTAAAGAAACAGGGATGCTCATATGTAAATTTAAATTTTTGATATCCAGTATAAATAGATGCATAATTTAGCCTATCCCATCCAACTTTTTATCATTACTTGTTTTTAATTATCCTACATTGTAATAACAGTAGTTTTGTGAGGAAAACTGTAGAAAATTCACAAATTAGTGCACTTTCAGAAGATTTAATGTAAATACAAATGATTATAGAAATTAAAAGTAAAAGTAAAATTTGAGAAATAATTAAAATTACAAAAAGTAAACAAATTTCTCTTCTGTGTTATCTTTAGCTTTGTTGTTTTTCACATAATGTTTTAGTGAATACTATCTTCCAATTTTTTTCTGATTTATGTTGCAGTTCTTCTCCTATATGCCATGTCCCTTCAGAACATAGTCTTTAAAAGAAGAGAAAGAACATTATGATTTCTAAAAACTATCAAACATGATATGTCGTTCTTATAAGAGAAGTAGAGAATATATGGTGATAAAAAAAAATAAATAAATACATAACATCAAGACCAGAAATTAATCATCTCTAAAAATAGACAGATAATAAAAATCGTCAGGCAAACAAAGCTGTAGTTTGGCCAAACAATTAGAAAGTTTTCACAACCAGGATGTAAGAAAATAAACAAATAATAACAAGGAGACCAAAATTTCACCATTTCTAAAAGTAGTTTGACCAATCAATCAGAAAGCTTTAACAAACAGGATATAAGCAGCAAACCATTGAAAAGCAGAGTGCCCTTTTCAAAACGGATCTATAGATGTGCATATAACTAGATGAAAAATCAAGCAAAATTCAATAAATTAATTTTGCCCATTCTCCGATGCTGCAGTCATCATAACATATCCTGAGATGAAATTTGACATTTGCACGACAAGCTGGTGACCTTAGCCAGCTAAATCATCCTTGGTACATTGAAAACAAACATACCTTCCTTCACCACATTGTCAGTTGATGACTACTACCTTTGGACACACACACACACACAGGATGTTCAGAAAGTTACTGTGCACGTTTCTAATCATTTTTTTATATTTCAGATTTCACCCCAATATGGTTTTAACAAATGAGGAACATGTATTTCTTGTTGAACACGTATTTTGAGAAGGTGGTAATAATGTCTGTTAATAAAAATATAAGTGCATAGTGACTTTTTGATCAGCCTGCACATATATATATGTATATATATGATGGACTCTCCCGTCGAACTCGACATATGAGGGCCAGACAGATCAGTTCCCAGAAACTGAAAGCCCAACACCCACACAGGATTTGATTATAGTGGTGAAGGCTTTGTGCAGGGCCATCCACACTCTTTGGAGGGACAAATACAGGGACCTGGTGCAATGAATGCCACAAGGTCCCCAAACGACCATCCGCAGGTTTTGAATTCAGAGTTGTCCTTCTCCTAGACCAGTTGCCATCCAAGGCTATAGAACCCAGTCTGTTCTGCTATTTACCCATAGTTGGAGGGAGAAGCATAGGATTCACACCTTTCCCAAGTGTGTTAGCACGTAAGTGAATGTAATGGATTCGACTGGAATTCGAACTCGGCTCTCCGATTCCTCAATCCAAAACGTTATCCATTACTCCACGCTACCTCCTAATATATATATATATATATATATATATATATATATATATATATATGTATATATATATGTGTATATATATATATATATATATATATGTGTATATATATATATATATATATATATATATATATATATATATATATATATATATATATATACTTACTTATATTGTGTTATATAAAGATTTATTTTGTATTTTTCAGCACTTCATGCATTATCTTTTAATCATTACACAAGGCCAATATTCACCCAAATTCATTATGCTGATGGAGGGGTTGGACATTGACATAAGATGAACAACTCATCCATAACTGATTATACCCTAGCTTCCCTATTAGCTGAAAAGTGAAAAACAACAAAGATTTTCTGAATAATATAAATCACCAATCTCAGAGCTTCAAAAATCAATGGGCAAATTTCTGTATTTATTTAAAATATTCAATTTTTCTTCTATTAAAGAAATGATCCATTTTCACTATTTTTTTTCAAACAGAATAAAATAGATTACAATTGAATTTAATGGGCATTTGATGTTTATTGTATATCATTATTTTCTGGAACTTTGTAATAGGAGAGAATGCAAATTTAATCTGCACAATTTATCCCAAACAAGCCAATGAGTTATTGCAAAAAACATAGGCAGCTGCTATTTTACCATCTCTGGTCTCTATATAAAGAAAAAAAAAAGAAATTATTAACATTAGAACAGTTTGGGTTTTGAAATCCTCTTATTTTGGATATTGTATTTTCAGAATATTACTTACATTAGAGAATTTGTGACAATTATTGTTTTTCATTATGTAACAAGTATGGGCAGATAAACTGGAATAACTGGGCCAAGTTCAAATTCTGGTATAGTCTGTTGCATTTACTTTCATACTAATGTTCTTCATTAAAGCATAAATCCATCTTTTCTACCAGCTATAGTTTAAATTGCAAGGTAGATAGGGACATGTAACCTTGGGTGGCAGTCAGCCAAAGAGAATGAAATTCCAGTGCATAGAGAAAACAACAGGAAACCATTCCATTATCTTTCCAAGGAATTCATAAAAATTCACATATTTAAAATAAAGCCATGGATTGCTACAATTATCTATATCCTAAAAAAATGTACAAACTAGATTTTTGCAAAAAGAAATATAAATATCTTTATAATGTTTAACCTTCATGCCTGCAAAAAACAGAGTCAAAAGGATGGCACTGCTACTATTGTATACACTTTTGACACCCTTGACAATGTTTATTGTTTTAAAAAGTGATGATTAAAAGTTTAATAAAATACAAACATATGAAAGTACAAAATACAAACATATGAAAGTACAAAATATAAACATATGAAAGCACATTTTCTTTATACTTGAGAACTGACAAAGATATCAAACACTATTTATCTATTAGATTGCTTATTTACAAGAATAATTTTATATTTACAATATCACAAAAATATGTGAACTAACTATAATGAAATATTTATTATTTACCATTTTATAAAGAAATAAATATGAAAATAATTTTTTTATTCCTAAATTTATACAAATATCTGTGAACAAGAAAATTTAAATACATAATGATGAATAAGTGGAATTATAAATTTAGAGAAAAATCCTTTTCTGGGCTTTACTTTCATTTGCTCTCACCACATAAATTCACTAAAATAGTTTTCATAGTTATAAAATGGTAAATAATAAATATTACATTTTAGTTGGTTTACATATTTTGATAATTTGTAGTTTTTATAAATTATTTAATAAATTATTTATTTTCAAATTTATTTTTTTATAAATTGTTAAATAATGAATCTTTATAAAAGATAAATAATAAATATCACATTGAACTTGGTTCACATATTTTTATGATCTTGTAAATAAACATTGCTGAGGGAGACAAAAGTGTTTACAGTAATAGCGGTGTCAGGCAATAACTGTCCTTTTGACACACTGTTTTTTGTGGGTATGAAGGTTAAATATTACCAAATTCTTATGAACAGCTATTACCCCTAATCAACAAGAGATTGTTTTTATTATAGAAGATAGAAACTTAAATAAAAATACAGTTCAGCAATCAGTTTTAGATGTAGCTTTATTTGGGTAATGCTTGATGATTCTTTTGTCTGCTGCTAGTAGATAAGAAATTCTGATGTTGATTCTTTCTTATCAACCATAAAAAATTAATAAAATAACAAAATTAATGGCAATGGTAATATCAGCCGTTTCCCTTTAAGTCCAGTAACTGTTATTGCCTGTTCCAGTATTGATGAGAGTTTCCTTCCTAACCTTTTGTTTGAAGTAGTGTGGAGTGCCTGTATCTTGATTATACCATTATTTTCTCTTCAAGTTACATGTGTTATCCATTTCAGTTGTTGCTGTTGAAAGGTTTCAAATGATGTGGTTTCTGTGATTATCATCTGTTAATTTTGTGAAAATTCCCTGTGTTGTAAATGAATGAAAGATGACAAAAAGCATCATTTATGTGACTTTCAAAGATTGTTCTCATGTCTACAAGTTGTAAATGTGCAGGAAGACTGTAGATGCACATTTGATTGTTTTTTTTACAGCTTATTAACCCTTTGTGGGTTATTTAAAGTCAAAACATATTTTTGGATTGTAAAGATAAGAGTTTCTTTTTTATATGTGAGTGACTATTGCATAAACAATTTTTTTGAAGATAACATTGATTTTTCCCGATACTAGTCCTACTATTTAACCCATAACAGGAGGTGAAGAGATGGATTCATACTTTTCCCAAGGGTATTTGCATGTAAGTGAAAATAATGAATGCAACTGGAATTAGAACTCAGTTCTCGGATTTCTCAATATGTGCTCTTATCTATTACACCACTTATATATTCTTGAGATTTGCAAACCCTCTGTGTTATAATAGTTATTGCATTTTTAGTCTATGTTATTTGTCTTGAAATTTTTGTTACATTTAAAACAGAAATTAATTTTCAGTTATTTTGAAGTGGCAGTTATGGTATTGCACATCAGTTTTTCCATTTTTTTAGAGCATTGTAGCAAATACTCTAACACCACATTTGGAATATCATTTGTCATTCTGGATTTTTACCTAACATGTTCTTAAATTCTGGTGTTAATATGAAGTACAATCATTGTTATACTCTGCTTCAATTTAAATCTCTTTTAGATTCATTCTACATCAAAACTGTTGGCTGGATGTGAATGCTAAGAAAACAAAATTAAAATGAGGTCATTCTTTGCACAGAGGCTCTGAGGATCACAAAATATAAAATACAATTTAAAAGGAGCCAATCACAATCATTGCTGTTAAAGCAGAAACATGACCAAAAAATGCTGAGTCATGTATCCACCCTAACTGCTTAAAAGGGTGCTGCTAGTGAGACTCAAGGTCAGTTTCAGGGTAGTAAAACAGCCATAGAAACCACCAGTGTCCTCAGTCAACTGATCAGACAAAAGCACCAATTCTAGGCTCTACCAACTCTCTTCAATCTCCAGGTTGCTTCGTTTGCCTACAAAGAGACATTCCACCTTGATCCACTACATTGACAATACAAAGAATTTTATCTTAAAAATTTTTGTCTTCTTTTATTTCTACCTCACCAGCAGTACTTTGTAGTTTTCATTTGTTCTTGTGCTCATACAGAATTAGTACTTAGAAATTTTTGCTGTGTGCTAATTATCATACATTATATCATATTAAAACATTGATTAAATTATTCCTATATACAGGATGCAGCAGAAATACCTCCTACATCATGGTAAGGAATTAGCCCAATGAAGACACCATTGCTACTTGTCTAAGTTCATTAGCCGGTGACAGTTTAAAATGTGAGACATATTTCTGCTGAAGCATGTAGCTAATGTCTTACCATTATGTAGGAGGTACTTCTGCCACACCCTGTATTAACAATTTCTAAGCTGTTACCTTCTGAGAATTATAATACATCTTGAAAATTATATTTTAGCTATTTTAGGTGTATATATATATATATATATATATATATATATATATATATATATATATATGCATTTTTTATTTTAGGATATTACATCAAAAACATGTAAAAACGCTACACAGATGCAATTATGTTTTGATGTGTATCACCACATCTCATCAGGTGTGAGTAAATAACTGGTGAGTAGACAATTTATTGAGATTTAAAAACAATATACAATCTCTTTTCATGAGAAAAGGAAGAAAAGAAAAAGAGTAAGAAAGAAAGACACAAGATACACCATCTTTTCCTGAGAAAAGGAAGAATAAGAAAAAGAGTAAGAAAGAAAAGGGAGGAGATAGCAGCAGGGTTTGTTTTGTTTTTATTCAGATCAACCAAGTGGAATGGCCTATGTAAAGTTTAAATATAAGGGGAAAAACAAAAGTTAAGAAGCAATCATATGTAAGAGATCATGACCCACAGATTTAGCCACCTTATATGGTGCAACAAGGTTTTTCTAAAATATAAGAAGAAGCAATTGTCAAATTTCAAAGTCTAGTAAGATTGTAAAGGTATGATATGTTTACAATTAACCGTTAATTCAAATCTTTGATTTAATAAAGCATCCCTATTCAAGAACCTGATAATCTGCATTTTCTTAAGGTTCATATAAGGATTTACATATCCTTGCCAGTTTAAAAATTTTCCGTTTTATTTTCATCTTTCAACCTCCAAAAATATTTTGAGAGTGAAGTATTATTTCAATAAGTATTATTAGTAAAAGATGATATGTGTTGATACCACCGGGTTTTGATACTGGTGGTATCAACACATATGGTCTTTTTTATACTGTGTTAATGAGATGTGTTAAAACACATAAAAACATGATTGCATTTGTGTAGTGTTTATACATGTTTTTGATGTAATATCCTAAAATAAAGAATATTGCTCTATTTTTGTATTGAGCCAGCTTTTAAATTGAATGTTACAAATGTCAGAATTGGATTCTATTCGTTCTAATTTCACATGGATATCTATCTATCTATCTATCTATATATATATATATATATATATATATATACACAAACATGTTTCATTGAATAATATAGACATATTCTGTCTATTTTTATTATGATCCTTTCTAATTCTCTATATATATATTTATATCATTATAAAAATAGACATAATATGTCTGTATTATTCAGTGAAACATGTTTCAGTGAAGGTATGCTGCCTATATATATATATATATATATATATATATATATATATATATATAGGCAGCATATATATATATATATATATGTTAGCTGTTCTAAGATGAAAAACTTTGTTTGATTATTATGTTCCCTAATATTATAATTACAACTGATCTATTTATTGCCTGTGTTAAAATGACACCTCTGCTGTTCAAGTCATATACAGACCATTGGCTATTGTAAGAATAAGACTTGTTTTATTTAAATTATTCCCTAATGTTACCATTTTACTTAGCTGTTGCTGTGTAGTGTTGAAAATGACATCTTGATTGTTCCAGGTTTGAAACTGACTGTTGATCATTCTAGTATTAAAGAAAGATCAGATACAAAGCATGTAAGAAGTGATATATTAATGCAGAGAGAAGAAAAGAAAATAGAGGAACTTATTTGAAAGATCATCTCTTATTATGAAGTGATGAACATGAAAATGAAGGTTAATAACATGTTAAAAAAGGAAAAATAACAATTGTGGAAGTCTACACCTCAATAAATATATTGTTTAATTGTAATGAGAATGAAAAATTCTTTGATCACTATTATGTTCCAATTAATCACTGAAAAGAAATTATCGTGAAAATTTAATTAACAAGTTTTTGTTTGCAATAACTGGAGTGTATTTTCCTTATGTACATTAAGTTTTTAAAGTGGTTAAAATGACAGATTATTTTTTCATTTTCTTACATGTGTAATAATTGAAAATAGAGTTATTGATTTCTATCATAAATTGTCAGTTATTTAAAGTTTCCACGACATGTTTGTAAAGAAATTAAACAATTTTAAACAAAATATAAGTTTCATATTTACCTTGGTAGATTTAAATTGAATTGAAAATAATTATTGTTTGCAAAGTCAAAATTTATAAAGATTTTACCTTTAAAACCTTTGACATATTTTTTTATGAATCTCACATGATTTGAATCATGCACACTTTCTATATACTTTAAATGGATTGTAATAAAATCCCAGCAATAATTAATTTAGCAAAATAGGCAGTTCTAATGCTGATATAGTGGGTGGATAAATTTATGTGCAAAACATTTTTATGCAGGTAAAGTAAATATTTAGTAATGTGAAACTGCAAAATGTACTATTTTAGACTAAAAGTGAGTTTGAAGATGGTAACAATCTACTTATATTTCATACAAGTGACAGTTTTGTAATGCAACTCTGAGCTTGTTTTTATGGTTTTCTGAATATATTAAGTACAATAAAATTCACAAAAACTAATATAGTGATAGCCTTCCAAATTCTTTCATATCCTTAAAATTAATATCTTTATTTTTATAAATGATTTATAATTGATACTTGAGTTATCAATTAGTTCTAGATAGAAACTTTTAATGGAGAAAAAGATAATTACAAAAATTATGACTTCAGAGGAAAGTTTAAAGATATATTTATTTTAATTCTTATATTGCTTTGTGCATTTAGTAAAATAGCTAAATGAATGCATTAGAATGCATTTACTTCATATGCCCAGCATAATGTGTCAACTTAAGATTTTCATCATAATGTGCTGACTGGTATAAAGTGCTGACTTATGATGCCAGATGTCTTATTTTTGCACATTATGCCAGAGACCTTAAGTCAAAACCAACTCTCGCATAAAGCACCAACTTAAAATATCTGGCATCCTAAGTTGGAATATTATGCTGGACATCTTAAGTTTGCACATTATGACAGACATCTTAATTTGGTGCATTATACCAAAATTCCAATTTGGCACATTATGCCAGACATCCTAATTTGGTGGATTATGACAGACATCTTAATATGGCACATTATGCTGTATATCCTAAGTTGGCATATTATGACAGACATTTTAATTTGGCACCAACTTAGGATGTCTGGCACAAAAAGCATTAGCTACTAAAGATGTCCAGTAAAATGCACTGATTTAATTTAAGTACAGTTCATTCAGATATTTATAAATAGTTTTCTTTGAAAAGCTACAGTTACTGACTCAAATGATAAATTCATATACATTGGCATTTTTATAACCTCAACAATTTTTGAATTTTTCCTTTTTTAAAGCAGTTTTCTTTTGTACATTTCAAGAAAAAAATTCTAAGTTGAAATCTTAAAATAGTTTCATTAATATATTTTGTAAACACTGTAAAAATAATGTAAGCAACTGTTTTCTGGTCAAAAGTCTTCATAAAAATAATGATCATTATAACGTTTGTGCCATTTCTTTTTATGGCGTTTAGAAATCACTGAAGACTGTTAATGAGGTACATTTTATTTTAATATTTTGCACAATAACTTAAATGAACCATTATCTTTAAGGAGAAAACAAGGAATTTAGAAAAATATTAAATCAATATTTTTAATTTTCTTTTCTTATAAGAGAAAATGATTTTGCTTATATATATCCTAACATCTCAAAAATGACTGACATGGTTATACAAAAGATAAAATCATATTAAAATGAAGATGAAAGTTTTTGATAATAACAAATAGAAATCAAAGCTTTGTAAAAGTAAAATAATATTAAGATATTAAATTAGATATTTTATATCAGTGAGAACTGTTAATGCATAACTTTTAAATATAAATAGACTTTTAATTTGGTGTATAATATACAATTTAAATTTGAAATAGAAATATAAGCACCAAACCATTTCTGTTACATAATTTAGCAGCAAAAATAATGGAGTCAAAAAAGTCCCAATAAATAATCAATGGATTAATTAAATGAGCAAAATGTGTAAAACTATATTTTGAAGTTTAATTCAGCATCTTATTCATAGGGGCATGATTTATACTGAAAATTTAAACTTAAAAGTTAATTTGTATCACTTGTTTTATTTAGTAATCTATATCTTTGTTTAACATAAATTTTGTCAATTCCAATCAGTTATTAGAAAGGAATTCAAAATAATACTGAATATATGAAAAGATATGCATAAACATTATTCATTATATTTTCGCCATGAGAATTTTTGTGAAGATAAGAAGATTTATTGTTTATTTATAGATTTTGATGGAAAGAATGTGTTGTTATATAAAGACAAATGCTATAATCTATTCAAAATTATAAAGAAAGAACTGTATATTTTAAAGACAAATAGTAAAACTGGTGCAGAGGATTTGTGCTTCAGACCTGTGACTACTTCGTGCAGGACATTGCCAGAACCACAAATGCCAAACAAAAATAAATGCATAAACATGAACTACTATAAAAAAAAGAAAAGCGAGACTACACGACAATGACAATAAAAATTCTACTGAATGTTTTGCTGGAATCACCTATTATTTACTTACAGAAGTTTTGTTTAAAATTACAATATTTTAGTTATTTTTTTCTGGGTATTTTCTTTCTGCTTGCTTTGACATGAAAATCAAAGCTAAATTAAAAGTTTACTGTATATAAATTGCATTTTCTTTTTACAGAACTCTATATCAATATCTGTCTATATTTCTGAGATGAGGTATTGTAATTATTTACATTGTTCATACTGTTGTCATCTTTATTGCCATTTTCAAATATTCAGGCTTAACAATGTAAATAATCTAAATAACTGTGTATCAATAGCAAAATTTTTGATCAAAACTAATTTATAATTTTATCTTATTTTAAACAAAGATAAAATGACTTTAACAACTTGTCTATTTCCTTTGAAGATTTATTTATTAATAAGTATTTGACATTTTAAACAATAAAAGTATTCTTAAAAAGAGCCAAAATGTTTGTGTTCCTTGAATTAAAATAGAAATATTAAAACAAATGAGCGACCTTAATTCCTGAAAATCTTTTTATCATAGTTTTGTAAAATATCAATAAAATATAGTGCAATATACAAATATTATTTTTAAATTAAATATTATCCCTGATACATACATCATTCTTACAAGTGTTGAGTTTTATTTTTGAACACACCTTTCAACACAGGCAGGATTTATTAGCCTCAATATTTTCCCCAGTGTCTTGAAATAATGAATTGAAATACAGTATTCTAATCCTTTTTGCTTGCCTTCTTTATTCTTGAAGTATTGATAAATCTTTTGCCTTGTGGCTTTATTTATTCTTGCTTATATTCTTTTTAAAAAGAATTGAATTCAATGAAAATGCTGATATTTAGTTGCCAATTTATACAACTTCTTTTGACTCCTAGTGTTGATTTGATTATTTCTACTAGAATTCAATTTAATTCACTGATAAAATATCTGTTGCCTCTGGGCTTTTTATCAATCTTATGTTTGCTGTTTGAATGAATTAACTTAAGTTGAATAAACAGCAAAGATAACAAACAGTGTAAAGATGAGTATGTTGTGTACAATGACTGAATCTATTGGAATAAATTTCAGACTGAGATTCTAAGTTGATTCAAGTGAACCAGTATTGAGGATAATACCATCGTACACAGGATTCCTTTGTTTGTAGGAATTTTTATTTATTTCAAAAATGAAGAATGCCAATCATTTCGTAATACTGGATAATATGGAATTTTGTCTCAAATTTCCAGTTGAAGATAATGTTAACGGCTCAGTGTATTGAAATTGTCATCTGGTCAATTAAATCAAATGTCATAGCATTGCATTATGGTCTCATTTCTGGTCTCATGAACATTGTCTGGAAAGCAGTTAAGACAAGGTCAAATATCATACGGTCGCATTTTCATCTGGTATTAATGTATTGAGATGAAAAAAAAACCAATAAAATTTGGTGATATCATGAGGTATTGCTAAGGTGTGCCGGATTAGGAGTAAAACCCTGCCTGACATCATAGTTGTTGATTTCACAGCAGCAGGCGTATTAATTTATATTTATTATTTTACAAGTCACTGTAAATATTAAATGCGTATGTATTTAATGATATCTGTAGCTGATATTAAATCTTTTTGCTAGACATACATGCATTGATAACCCTATCAGCAGCAGAAACCCCTTTTCAGATATTGGGCATTCATGTGTGTTGTGAATTCCAAGAGGCGAGCTCTCTTTCACTTTGGTGCTGATATCGGGATAGGATGCTAAAATTAGCATTCCATGCAATAGACACACATGGTGTAGACAATACACCTCACTCTTTAATTCACCACTAAAGTAAGTTCAACTTTTTCTTCATCCTTTTCACAGAGACACTATTAAGAGCATCCATAGAATTTGCACTTTCAGAAATTATCCAGGAAATTTTCTCAACGTATAAATGTTCCGAATTGAATAAAAATCATATTATGAGTAGATTAAAAGAACATGTCACTTCTCAGCAAAGATTGAATTTTTTGACACTTGGATTAAAACTGAATTATTTTCTGAATTTACTAGAAAGGAATTTTCATTATTATTTATTAATCATACTAATGTCCTCCTCATACTATTAATACTAGTGTGTTCTTTAGTGTTGTAGTCATAATGCTTCAGTCATTGTATCTTTCTCCAGCTGTTTTCAGGTTATATGTATTTTAAATATTTAAATTACATAAATTTCTAAGTAATTAAGCAATTAGATAATATTGAAACTTTACATAAAAAATATTTTTGATGATATAAAATCTTTCTATTTTGAAAGACAAACCAAAACATATATTTTTCATTTTACTGAAATGTACAGCTCCGTTTTGAAAAAGCAATTTAATTTGTTTAAAAAATTGGTCATTAACCCAGAAAAAAATAACTAAAAGCTTGGCAAAACTTGTGGAAAAACATAGTTACTTCCAGAATACATGGAGAAAGAGTGCATGTGGAAAGATGTGTATGTGTGTGTGTGTATATATATATATATATATATATATATATATATATACACATATATAAAGTTATTTGTCATGGCAGGGAGTGGAGCAAAGTGTGCAAGAGAGAGAGAGAGAGAGATATTAGCATAGTATCAAATAAAAATACCAAGGTAAACATTTTAACAAATATCATGAATAGCAAACGTCCTCATCTGACCAAATGATAAACACATTTTGAGATATTATATCTTTATGCATATATTCCAGAAAAGCCATTTTGTATTTCCTGTGTTGCAGTGAGCTGGGGTTTGTATCAATCAAGAAATTATAATCAAACTGTCTTTCCTGACAGTATCTTTGCTTGAGAATCTTCTGATTTAACATTGTGACAATATAAATTTAGTATTTTGATTTCAATTTCTCCAAAGTATTTATTTTTTTAAATCATCTGTTATGAAAATAGTTTTCCATTGCTGCAAACAATATCATGATAAAAATATATCATTCAGTGTGTGTATATGAAGTGAGGACAAAGATAATCTTTACATAATTTTTTTATTTAATTGTTAATCACTAAATATTCACTAGTCTTAATTTTAGGGATCAAAACAAAAATAGTTATGCTGTGAATGGACAAAAACGAGCTACCTGCCAACTAAAGCCTTATAATGGCTTAGTGTGGACAATGAAAATGGTTGTAAATTATAAAGGTAATTTATAAGGCAACAAAAAGCTGTAATGACTCAAGGAAACATGATGTGTTGACATGCGAGAACATAATCAAGTTTTGGGAAATGATAATATTTTCAGTTACTCCTATAGCCTTTGGCAGTCCTTGATATTGAATAGCATTTTTTTAAATGGGCAAAATTTCAAATACAGTGGACATAATGACCTCAGTGCAAGAATCAACAATCCTTTGGTCACAGCAAAAGATTATTATTGCCTCTTCTGTATCATTTTTCTTCGTGTGGGTCAGTCTCTTACACTGGTTAGATGATGCCAACTATAAGTGGGGAGGTGTGTGGCTAAAAACTATCAGTGTATGTGTGTTATGCATAAATATTAGATATGTGCAAAAGTTCCCAGAACCCTCTTTTTTTAACAATGGAGCTTGAATATTTTTCATTTTTTAAATGTCATGTCATTCATGATGTAGGTAATCATAGCTCTCCACAAATTTCTTTTTCCTTATTATCTGTGAATTTCCATGACTTATTTGGAAATATAGGGAAGTATTTACTTGTTGCCTTCTCCATAGTTTTGATTTCAGAGTTTTTCTTCACTTTCCATCTAAGCCTAGAGAGCCCAGTCTACCTTGCTATTTAACTCATAGCTGGAAGTAGAACTGATGGATTCATACCTTTTCAAGGTGATTTGTATAAAGGAATATTGTTTTTTATAAAATTACTGGAATCTTTTTCCTCCCTAATTCAAATTGATGTAATAATTAGCTTATGATAAGAAAGATTTCACTTAAAGGCATTATTCACATTTCTATAATGTATAAATATGTAGTGTTAGTAATTATTTTTAGTATAGAATATATTACTATATTTCCTTCCATATAATATGCACCTATGATTTAGGAATATTTAGGGAAGCTTAATAATATTCAATGGATATGCAGTTGGTCTCATGGTTATTGGAATGGAAAATTGAATTGGCAAGCATTTCAACCAAAGCTGTTGCATTCTTTTTGCACTAATGACTTTGGAAAAGGCAAGAATCTGCCCCACCAGCTAAATATAGTAATGCAAACTGAGCTCTTTAGCTTTGGTAAGGTAAGGTAATTCAAATCAATTCTGAATTCAGAACCCCTGCCAACACATGAGTAGGACTCATTATTACTCATGTCTGACAGACCTCGTGGAAGGATTAAATCCTGCAGTGAACTGAAAAAGTATCTGAAAAATGCGTAATATTTGATGAGAGATTCATATATTTTTTCCTCTCCTTATTTTTTTTATTTTAAAACTATTTTGATTTTTAACTATAATTTAATGACTTATCATATCATATATATTTAATTCTGGGATCATCAGAGAACTGGTGTCTCAAACAGAGTATAGATGTTTATTTCTACTGGTAACTCAACAATTATGGATAAGATGCAGGGTGATTTGGGAGGAATTTTTATTTGGTGGGGAAATAGTGCACCTTCTATAGTAGGATAGATTTTAAATACAGTAAATTAAGAAAGATTAATTCAATAAAAAATTTATGTTATTTATAAAGAAACACAAGCAAATAACTCTTTACATTTTAATATTATAGATACAAAATTGAATCTCAAAAACTAATTAGATTTCATAATTCTTATTCATTTATTAACCTCTTGGGACCAGGATATTTTTGTTTGACACCACAAGCAAAATATCTCATCAGCTCGTCCAGAATAATCATTGCTTTAATTGCCTTCATCACCATCTACGGATTGTTTTGCATACAACTCACTGCCAGAGTGATTGTTTTTTTTATGCCTTATCAACCTTTATCACTGCCAGAGTAAGAAGACCAAGGAAAAATAAATTTTTTTCAAGATATCTTGTCAGCCAAGTCCAATTGTTTAAGAAATTAGGTTTATTTTTATTGTAGAAAAGTTAGTGATCATTTTAAATATTTTACATAAATATGACAAAGTTAAAAACAATATATTAATATTTAAGTAATTTAAAGAGTTTAAGAGAAATTCTGATCTTAGAAATTTATTGAAACATAATTTGACAATAGACTTTGATGAGATTAGTTTTCCATTAAAATATTATAAAAAGAATTTTACTGAAATCATTTGATATTTTCAAATAATTACAGTTCAAATGATATGAATGAAAACAATTTTGTTTTAGTGTTAATGATGCAATAAGATATATGTGTATAACACGTGAATTAAAAGATAATAAATAATGTATATACTTCAATAACGGATTTGAAAATTTTTTTCTCAGAATTTTCAAAAGGATTAAAGAATCTATGATTAATATTTTTGGAAAAATGTAGAATGAAAGGTTAATCTAACTTTGATAATGTTATGAGAGATTGAAATATTTTAAAATTTAATCCTTCTCATAAATTATTATAAATCAATACTGACAGTAAAGATTGGTTATACGAGTGATTCAAAATATCTTTTTAAACACTACAAAGTTTTAGTACATTCTATATTATGAACCCATAAGTTAAATTTACTAATAGAAATTTTTTTTAAATAATCCCAAACTGAGTTCTTCTGTTGAATCAATTTAAATAAGATAGTTTTATTTTTATTAAATGAAGCATTATCAGTCATTATTATGAAGTCTGATTCATATTTGCTTCCAAAAATTCAACAATTTATCAAAGATTTGAACTTTTATAAATTCTCAAATTTCAGTAGCTTTAATTGGAATTAAAGATCACACAAATGAAGCATTGAAAATAAATTTGTTTCTCTTTCATATTTTATAATTCCATTAGTTATATTAAAAATGTTTTGATAACTTTGAATTTTTTTTAGATTAACAAATAATAGTCAGCTATCAATTTTCCTATATTAAATTGTTCTTTAAAACTTTTAGCACTTTATAGATGACTATTTTCACGAAGCAAAATGTTAGTTCTGCTAATGCAAGTTGAATTTGAATTTCTTGGTTGTGTAGTCATATCCTTCTATGGCAACACTTTCTTGACTGAAATTGAGAGCCACGCTACTGCAATTTCAAATATATAGAACTAATATATAAAACTATATTTTGAGGGGATTCCATATACAATAACAGGGGAAGTAATATTTATAAATGATGTAGAGTGCTTAATGTTAATGAATCCAGAGTTCAAGTCTGAGGTGTGATGTAAATATTTTCCTTAAAAATATTGTTTTCCTTGGTATTTTTTAAAATCTGTAATATTGAAAAATAAGCAAGCAAAGCACAGAAAATATAACACTTGAAATACAAAATTTACATAAATTATTACAGTTATTAATAACTGATACTTATATTTTAAATAGTATGCTTAATTATATTAGTTGAGCTATTTTGATTAGCGATTTTATATAATGTTTCTGATATAATTCTACATATGCATCAATGTAAAAACATGTACATAGCAGTTTGGATATGGCTTACACACTCACTTACCATTCTGTTTCTTTTCAGCCTTGCTTGATCGGTCAACATGGCGTACTCTCCCTGGGGGTTCAGGTAAATTCAATGTAAAAGGATTACTTTATGACAATTTTTATCTATATGAAATGCTTTAAACAACATTTTTACTTTGGGTAATTGAAACCAGTCGCATAGGGCATTATTTACTCCATAAATCTTTTGATAAATAAGATTGGTTCTTTAATCAAAATATCTTATATTTTTGTTTGATCCAGAAGCTAAATTAATAGACACAAGCTGGTATTAAAAAGAATAATATTAAGTAAACTTAATTTTATAAATATATATATTAAATAAATGTTTCAGAATAAAGAGGTAAAACTAGTGAAGCTTTTATTTCAAATGTACAAAATTCAGTCTTTTAAATTGTTTGTAAACTAAAAATATTACTTAAGAATAAATACTGCAAAAAGAAAAAAAAATCCCTCATATTTGAACCATTCAAGTATTCTGACACTGACCATCATTATTACATTCCTGAGTTACCAAGCTAAAATTTTCAAAAATATATTAATTTGCTCCTAAACTATGTCTAAGTGTGTTTTAAATTGTTTCAGTTATATATATATATATAATATTTGTTCATGAAACAATGAGAATTTCTGAAAAATGATTAAAAGAAAAAGAATTAACAAACTTGAAAATATATTTTAACATTTTACCTACAACAATTGCAAGAAAAAGAAGAACAAATTATTAATCTGAAAATGAAATAATAATCAGTTTATTATATCTCTCAGTACCCTCTCCCTGCTCGTCTGTGTCGATTAGAAAATGACAATCTAGAATGTGTTAAATGGACAATGTCATTCAGTAGTTACAGTAGACACAATTCTGTCCTCTACTTTTCACAAACATTAAAAACATGACAAAAATGTACAGTTGCAGGTTTGGAATAGTGCATCTCTCAGCAAAAAATAGCTGTTTTTGAAAAATCTTGGAATCTCAAATGAAGCTACCTGTGTTCAGAAAGCAATACAAAGGAATCATCCAATCTATAAGTCATTATTAGTCACTAAAATTTATTACTAATCAATGAAAAATATTTCAGTTTGAATATTCAGACTAAATTTTGAAGAATTTTTCAGCATTATAAACAAGAGCAACAATTATGTGCTCAGTTTACTTGTAAAATAATGGTTGTTTATTTGAGTGAATTCAACCAACATAACTTAAAAAGGCAAATAAAATTGTTTTTCTTAAACAAATTTAAAACCCAGAGATCCAGTAACTCAAATCTTTATTCAAACTTTCATCTAATAATTTGAAACAACATAATACTACTAGTGTTATCGCGGGTACTGATTTAAAAAGGTGTTCTTATTTTAAGCTTTTATATTAGGTTGAGTCAATAGTAATTTCAGTTTTTAGGGAACAATTTTATTGACAAATGTATCATGTTAACTACTAATCATACATAGTAATTAAGGATAAATTTGGAGTACACTAACATACAAAAATGTTCAACACAAAAGGCAGTGGATTGACAAGGATAAATCTCCACACCTGATCCCAAAAGCTGAGATCCGTGGAAGAAAGGTCATGTTTGTGTGTGTGCAGTGGGATCATTGGACTATTATTCACTTAGAGTTCTTAAAATGCAATGAAACACTAAATGCACATTTATGCATCCAGCAGATGCAATGTGTCTATAAAAGTTTGGTTGAAAACCATCAATAAGAAAAATGTTCACCTCCATGACATTGCAAGGCTGTATACAGTAAGAAAAACACAAGAATATTTTTGGAACTTGGTTAGTTTATTCTACACCACCTGCCATTTTCATCTGATCTAGTACCAACCAATTATTACCTTTTTCAACCACTGCAAAATGCTTTGATTAGGAAAACTTTCTCTCATGGAATCCAGATTCAATAGTTCACTGAAATGTTTACATAACAAAACCTATAGAATTTTACTCAAACTGTATTGAAGGGTTGCCTGATAAGTGGTAACATGTCAATGCCTGCTAATGGTGAATATATAATTGAATGAAATGTAATTGTACTTTATTTTTTGAAGAATAAAATTGATAAATGAAAAAAAAATCATTTAGGACTCAACCCAATAGATCAACTTTTTTAGGCAACAATATATCCTGCTTATAGTCTGTGGTTTGTAGTTGAGATGACGCAAACAATATTGGCAATAATTAACTCCTTAAAAGTATTCTAATATGTAAGCAATATTTTATTTGGAAAAATCTGTAACAAAGAATTAAAGTGTCAAATTTCACATAGTAAAATAGATTGCAAAATAAAATTGATTCACAGAAAGAACACTTACATAGAGACCTTGACTTGATTTATGAAATGTTAAGAAAGGATCAAGCAGCTAAGAAATAATAATCTAAAATTAATGAAGACAAAGAATTACTTTATACATAGCCAGAAAATATAAAACTCATTTAAACTTTGATTTCACTGAGACTAAAGACTTATGTCTGAGAGTCAATAAAATGGAACTTACTAAGGAAAGAATATTAGCAAACTTGAACCTTTGTGCTCACAAAAAATGGAATGTCAAAAGGATGTTTTTTTTTCCTTGACACCACTAATATTTTAACTACCTTCACTCCTAAGAAATATTTATTGTTTTAAAAAGTGATGATTAGAATTGTAATAAAACCTAAACATATGAAAGTGAATTTATACATATTTTGTACTTGAGAATTTACAAAAAATATTAAACACTATTTATTAGATTGTTTATTTACAAGAATAATTTTTTTTATTTTCAACATTATAAAAATTAAGACAATTGGATTAAAATTAATGTAATGGAATATTTATCATTTACCAATTTATAAAGAAATACATATAAAAATTTTTTATTCATAAATTTATAAACATTTATTAAATTATTAAAATATGTTAACCAACTATAAGGACATCTTTATTATTGATCATTTTATAAAGTTCAAATCAATTGACAGTTAACTAATGTTTTGCCAATTATTCAATAAACAATATAATAAATAAATAGTGTTTGATATTTTCACTGTCAATTCTCAAGAAGAAAGAAAATGTATACATTAAATTTCATATGTTTAGGTTTTATCAAAATTCTGATCATCGCTTTTTAAAACAGTAAAGATTGCTGAGGAGTGAAGGTAGTTAAAATAATAGCAGTGTCAAGGATAATACTCTCCTTTTGACACATTGATTTTTTGCTGGCACAATGGTCCAAGATTGTCCAAATATTATCAAATATTTGTATAATCTGTCACCTGCTTCATAGATATGAACTATAAGGACTTTCCTAGGCAAATATGCATAAAGAAAGAAAAAAGACATTAAACAAAAATAAAGATAATTAGCTTTAAGATAGATAAAATATTCTGTATTGCTGAAAGAAATGTTTATATAGTCTTGAAGATTATTACACTAAAAAGAACAAAAAGAAACAAAAAAAATTGCAAATAAAAATACATGAAGATCATATAAAAAATAAACAAGCCAAATAAAGCATTATCTTAGCAAGTACATCACCAAAAGGGAATTGTTTTTGGAACAGACACTTAATCTACTCAGTTCCTTATTGAAAATTATGAATTATAATGAAATGTTTATTTTTCTCTTATTCTCTGTAAAATTTCAAATGTTGGCATGGTAAAACGAAAGAGTAATATAATGAAATCAAATTCAAATGGTCAGAAGAAAAACTTTGATTTGCTATGTGGTAGAAGGCAGAGAGGATACACAGAAAAGAGGCAGAATGGGTATTTGTTGAAATTAGCTAGAGCCTCTTGGGGATAGAAAGATCTATTAAGTCTGAAAGAACAAAGAATAAAAAAAGGTATTTATTTGAGCAGACAAACCCAAAAGTAGAAGAAACATAGTGTAAACATGGCATCCACTCAAGTCATCTTGGCTTTTCCTTATTGTTTCATCACCATCATCATCAGTCAGTCAGATGACTGGTTGTGGTAGGAGGGTGGCTGCATTGCTGTGCACATGACCAGTTCCCTCCTCATATTTGGATTGAAATCTAGAAAAGTATTCATTTATGTCTAGTGTGTCTTAGACAAGTAGACCAGGTGAAGCCTATCCCATTCCAAGTCAGATGACAATTGGCATCCTCCAACTTGAAGACTCACCTTGGTCATAGATATGTGATCCTTGATTCCATCAGAGGAACCCACTCTAGCCATTTTCAGTTTTGTCATGACCACACTGTCTGCATACATAGCTACAGAGCCCAGTCTATCTCATTGTGCTAGATGGTCATTGATCCTATATTGCTTTGACACATCTTGTTTTTAATAATTCTGCCTGTTTATCCATTCTTCTCACTAGAAAATCCTGGTGAGGGAACTGACCATGTGACAAGCAGTACTGGATTACAAGGTACCAGTAGCAATTACAATATCTAACTTTTTCATGTTTTTGTAAATAAGGAGTCATGTTCTCATGGTTGGGAAAAAAGTAAATAAGAGATATTTACATTTATTGTTTCAGAATGTGCAGTTTTTGTTGATGGTCTTCCTTTTAAGATACACTTGATTCCATAATCCATATTGAGAAAATTGTTTGAAATCAATTATTCGAAAACAATTATTGTAGATTGCTTGAATGAAAATTAATCCAAAGGAGAATTATGCTAAATGATAATTATTCGAAATACCTATGTTTGAAATATATATGTGTTCTTGCTTTGATAGAATCAATGCTGATTTACCAAGAGCTAATAACACCTTTGAAGGATGGTATAGGGATATTTTGCAGCAAGTGTCATCCCATCATCCCACAATATGGAAATTCTTAGACACTCTTAAAAGAGAAAAGGACTTGCAAGAAATTCATATTGCAAAAGTAAGAGCAGGTTACCAAAATATCAAGAGCGCCAAGGAATACTGCAACGTAAATGGAAAATTAAAAAAATTTAATGAGTATTCTTCAGTAGTGAACTATTTGTGTGCAGTATCATATAATTTAAGACTACAAGGATTTTTTTCTTACTAATTTGTTTTATTAAGGATATTTGTATTTTGAATAATTATGATTTGTGTATTTCCTCTTTTAATTTTTATATTTTTATTGCAGTAAATAATTTTGCATTTCAAATAATTACCATAATTGTCCTTTTCATTAATTTTCATTCAAACAATTTACAATTTGAATAAATTATTCATTTACAATTTGAATAAATGTTTTCCGAACAATTATTTTTGAACAATGTTCACATAATCCCATAATCAATTGCCAGCTGAAGACACAAGAGGGCTGTTGGATCTGACAAATCCTCTTCAATGTCATGTGTTTTGTTTGTTATCAAGACCCAGATACTGTGTAGAGGTGACTGGGAAACAGACAAGATGACTGCATGAATATGAAGAAACAGAATATTTATTTACCAGTGACACAATGTCAGTTTGAAGTTCCTGGAAAATCTATAAGTGGGCTTGGGTCTCTGCCAGGGTTCAGAATGAGGTCAGAAGAAGACAACATAATTTGAGTCCCCTATATTGCAATACCATCAAAATGTGTTTAACACAACAATGATTGCTATGCAATATAAACTAACTTAGTATCAATTCTATTTAATTATATTTTTAGATCTTGTATTTTAAATTTTGCTAAAGAGTATTAAACTGCTACATAACTGTCCTTCTGTATGGTAGTGAGTGCTGGACAATCTCCTTAAAGATGCAGAGGAGACAAAGCAATAGAAATGTGGTCCTACAGAAGAATGCTGAGGATACCATAGACTGAACATGTGAGTAATGATGAAGTTTTAGAGAAAATGGAAATGAAAAGGAAACTAATACTTAACATCAGGAAGAGACAGTTGAGGTTTCTGGGACATATAATAAGGAAGGAGGGCTTGGAAAATCTGATACTCATGGGACAGATAGAGGGCAAAAGGAACAGAGGAAAAAATAATGCATAACGTAGTTAATGAGCTTGAGTAAATGGATGGTGGAACAGGGCTTAGGAGAAATAACAGAAAGACAAAGTTTATTAAGAGCTACAAAGGACAGGAAGTTGTGGAAGGCCATGTTCACCCACGTTCTGAAGGGACATGGCAAATAAAGAAGAAGAATTTTAATATATTTCAGATACCATTTTTTATGATGCACTTGGGTTAAATGAAAACAGTTCTCTTGGTGAGGTTTGAAAGTATTGTGTTTATTGGAATGACTAAAAAAATATCACCATGTTTTCTCTATCAGCTGAGGATTTATTCCTTGAGTCAATGTCTAGCTGTTGTTAGAAAACATTATTAATATTGACCAGATATTATCAGTTGAAGTGAAGTAGCATCTTTTTTAGCACATTTTCTACAAGTTGTCAAATATGAGTTACATATATATATATATATATATATATATATATATATATATGTTATTTTTCTTTTAAATGATACAAGGATTAAAAATATTTTTTAGGCAATTACTGATACGTCAAGTGTAAATAGACAAAATATCAGGATAAACAATGAAACAATATTAATACAAATTTTAAATTTGTATTTATTTTTAAGGAAGTAACCATAATGCAAATAATTATAATTAAACAAAAATGAATGTAAATATGTAAATTTATGCAACTCAGTTACAAAATATAAATAGTTATAAAAATGTTAAATTTTTAAGTTGCTTTCAACATTGAATGGGACAGGGTGGTATCTACTATTCAAATTTCAACAGAGTTGTTTAAGAAAACAATGAGTTCAGTGATATTATCTGAATCATTCCCCTTAAAAGTTCTTATAAATTGGACAAGACAAACAGTAAATTTCTTCTATGTGCTGTGTCTCTTCAGGACGTGGGCGATCATAGTTCTCCATAACTTCTTGTCCTTTGTAGCTCTTGGTAATGTTTGTCTTTTTGCTATCTCCCCTAATCCCTGT
This sequence comes from Acanthosepion esculentum, assembly GCA_964036315.1. NCBI lineage: Eukaryota > Metazoa > Mollusca > Cephalopoda > Sepiida > Sepiidae > Acanthosepion > Acanthosepion esculentum. The sequence continues at coordinate 28,573,077 of OZ038475.1, read as the reverse complement.
TCTGCCAACACAAACTTACTCACTGCTTTCCTCTACCCCACTTGCATTCAACATGTCCTGTAAATTTTCCAAGCCCACTCTCCTTATTAGGTGCCCTAGAAATTTCAATAGTGTCTTTCTGATTCTATGTATAAGTGTCATTTTTGTTTCCATTTTCTCTAAAACTTTGTTGTTTCTCACATGTTATGTGCATGGTATTCTCAGTATCCTTCTGTAGAACCACATTTCTGTTGCCTGAAGTGTCTTCTTCATTTGTGAGAACATTGTCCAGCATTAAATGAGGAGGACTGATAATACATAACTGTCCAATGCTCTTTTCTTGTTTCTAATGAAATGTACCTGTTTCTTAATACTTTGCTTAGCCTTTGGAAAGCATTTTTCACTATTCTAATGAACCATTGAATTCTGCCGTTGCATTTTCTGTACTCGGTTAGAACTAGTAGTATAAAATAGAGGGGGTTTAGGAAACTGGTGGCACTTTTGCTGTTGTATAAGCCTGCATAAGCTGTATTGAAATAAAAGTGGTTTAATGTCAGGACACAACTCAAAATTAATAGACCTCTTCATTTTCATATAACTTAAACTAGAGCATATGTTTTTTTTAGCAATTTTTAACTTGGTTGAACATTATAGGGATGTTTAATCATTGATGACAATGTGAAACCTGTGAACAGATGCAGGGTGTATTCTCTTAATACTGCAGCACCACTGTGTGTGGGAGACACATCTTGGTTGTTACCATATAAATTTCAGTTATTTTTCTTGTGAGAAGTTCATTTGAGGATATGTGTTGTTCTATTTTTTGTCTTTTGGACCTGTTATATATATATATATATATATATATATATATATATATATATATATATATATACACTCAAAAAAAAAAGAAGGGAATTGTATTTTTTGTTGGGGACTGAAGAGGAGAGGGAGAGGTAGCAAACTTTAGAGCTACCAGGGGTGGAAAACACTCTACCCTGGGTGGCACACACTCTAGCTATGTTAGTGATTAAAACACTTCCTAGAGAATGTATTTTAAATTTACTTTAATTTTCTAGATGAAGCATTGCCAATTATTATTTTTTGACTCATATTTCTTTTAATGTCATTACATTAGCAGTATTAGTTGTAATGACATTTGAATTTCTTAGATGGTGAAGTATTTTCAATTATTATTAATAATGCATTAAATACTATGAATTAAGATAAGTGATTCAATGCTTGCAGATGTTATATCTTTAGTCTAATGCATAATACTGGAAATCAAAAGGCTATATTAAATACTATAAATTAAGAACATTTTCTGACAGATTATTTTAAACTAGACGAATTGATTAATATTAAAAATCATATAAAAATATAGTAATGTACATAGCTTTATTATAAATTGTCTACTGATAATTATTGCTAAAAAAAAAGTAGCATCTGTAAATGAAAATTTTAAAACAAAAGCAAAATCATAAGCAAATTTTCATGGAAAAAAATCAAGTTAGTTATTTTTTCCATACAAGGAAGAAAGAGAAAAAATAAAAGTAACTTTTTACTTAAAAAGCTTAGTTAAAAAGAAATAAACCAGCTAATAGTTGCTGAATATTTTTATGAAAAATAAATGAAAATAAAGCAACTTAATACAAATTAAACAAGTAAAATTCATGTCCATTCCTTCAGACTGGATATCTTTGTCCTATTGCTGAAAAGAAATGCATTTTGAGTTAGTGCATTGCTAACATCAGAACTTGCTGGGATTTTTAGCTATTTTTATGTTTTCCAAGCAGTAATTTAAACACATTAAAGTAGGATTTCTATAAGAAGCAAAGGTATGTAGTAACAGCTACTAAGGTCAGTGTAAGTGTAAAGGTCATGGTGGTGGTGGTGGTGGTAGATCAGCTGTTGAAGCTACTGAAGGCTTGAAAAAATAAAAACAACAAAGGCAAATGAATCTATTACCAGCAAAATGGTTTATAATATAAAAAGGAAAGTAAATAAAACAAAAATAAACAAATATGAAAACGTTTAAGAAAATAATAATCTCTTTTTAACTTGCATTTCTCTTATTTTCTTTCTTTTAATGCAAAATTATTAAGTATTCATTTAAAAAGGGAAAATATTCTATAATATGATTCTATAATAGAAAATATTCTATAATATGATTCTATAATAGAAAATATTCTATAATATGATTCTATAATAGAAAATATTCTATAATATGATTCTATAATAGAATATATTCTATAATATGATTCTATAATAGAATATATTCTATAATATGATTCTATAATAGAAAATATTCTATAATATGATTCTATAATAGAAAATATTCTATAATATGATTTGGAATATATAATAAGCTGTAAAAGTATGCATTTTCTTCTATACAAGACAATTTAAAAAAATTATATCTGAACTTCCCAAGTCCCTTTTATTACTAAATTTACCTGTTAGAAAAGAATATTGTGGGAAAAGGCAATAGGAACAAAATTAATGACCTTCCTATACTCATAAAAAGATTAAGTTAAAATTACACTGCAATAATTTGTACTATAGAAAATTTTGTAAAGGAATTATTCAAATTCCAAATACTGGTTGTCTTATAAAAGATCAGAAGAAATCTTAATTTAATGAATCATTCAGTAACATTTTTCCCTATAAAGACAGATTAGAAAAGTAAGAATATTTTTGTTTTTCCTCTTTATAAGAAATGATAAGTAACTGAATTGGAATTTTTCTTACAGTTCCTAAATTTCTTCGTCTGAGATTATATAGCATGACAGCTTTTAACTAGTTGCTCTGCCCAAACTTATGAAAATAAATAATTTTTGGAAAAGAAACATGTAAAGCAAAACAAAAAAAAATGATTATATTTAATTCAAAAGTTTGAAAGACTAAAGGCTTAATTCTTATAATAGGTATGCTTTGTTTTTTGATGTTTCATAATAAAGTCTTGCAAAGTCTGCATTTTTTAAAGTAATATAATTATTGTTTTCAAAAACTTCCAAAATTAACGTCTTTGTTATTTTTATATGGCAAATTTTGCATACACCTAATATAAACTCTACAATCTCACCAAATTGAGTTATACATATTTAATAAAAAACTAAGTTAAAATCAGTTAAACCTCTTGGAGAATTCCAGATTAATAAACTCACTTTTCAAAATTTTGTTATTAATTTTCACCTTAGACAAAGAGGATTTTGTTAGTTTATGTTAATTTAAAACTATAATTTTCATAAATTTGTATTTTTATTTCATAAATTAAATGTGTATACACATATATTATAGATCACCACCAGAAGTTTGTTATGTAGTTTCCTATTATGATATTTCTTTTTAAGATTTTAGAAGTACTTCCAATTATTTTGTAAGTAAAATAATGATGTGATTAAAGATTTAAAAAATATTACAATTGTCCTATATCTTAACAATATTCAATTAAATATATCTTGATAAGAACACCTTTCTTGAATATGAGGTAACATGGTGGTAACATGCATAAAAGAAAAGAAGGGCAAAATCTTGGCATGACTTTTTAGAGATATATAACTGGAATAATGAACATTAAAATACTTTCAAAGTTTGCTATTTGAGAAAAACTATTACAAGAATGAATGTTTCCAAAGCTAGTAAAATCATATTATCATGATTTTCAGTCTGTCTACTGTCTGAAGTATAGCATTTATATATCAAAGTGCTTTTTATATCTTTTATTTCAATGACTCTAAGATCTTTTTTCATTTTTTTTTTTTTTACTGTTTCATCCCATGCTAATTCTGGGGGGATGACTTCAAACTTTTGAACTGTAGTGCATATATATATATATATATATATATATATATATATATATATATATATATTATTATTATTATTATTATTACTTAAAAGAAAGTTTGAAATCATGTTAATTTTTAATGAAGGTGAAAGTGATACATTTTCAAAATTCAGCTAATTCAACAATACAGTTAATTTCAGAGACAATGAATTGTGTTCTATAGCGGACCTATTAAAAAATTTTGTATTACAATGTAAAAATATAAATTAACCGTATAACATTTTTATAACCCTTTCTAAATAAACTATTTAAATCTTGGTGACCAAATATGCAACTGTTATAGAGAGGTAAATGCTATTGGATCAATCCAAGCAATATGGCAATATTAGCAGGGGTGTGCTTCAAAATGAACAATTTATTTTGTGATTTTCCATCAATAAATGATTGAATTTCAATAACATGACAGCTGGACACAGATTTAAGCATGTTCAGAGAGCCTTACAAGCCATTCTTAACACTAATGACAAGTTTAAAGATGATGAAAAAGATGAATTTACTTTTGATGATGACTTGAATTTTCACAGCAAAGTCTAAATAAAGAGACAAAAGTGTGCTGCTGATAAAATTAAATTTAGAAGATTTAAAAAATATTTCGGCTGTTTTATTTCATTTGGTTTCCTTGGAATTGACCACCAAATCTGATATTCATCAATAAAAATGCATCTTTTTTTTAATGAAATGTCCTTTCAGAATGTAGGCAATCATGGCTCTCCTCAGATTTCATTTCTTTGTGATCTGTGCATTGTCATGATTATTCGAGTAGTTTTCAGTTGCCTTTTTCATGGTTTTGAATTTAGCATAGTCCTTCTCTTAGATTGACTGCCTTTCAAGGTTAGAGAGCACAATCAACCCAGCTATTTAACCCATAGCGAGAGAGTAATGAGATGGATTCATGACTTTGCCAAGTGATGATAATGACACAAGAAAGAATAGAAGAGTTAACTTATGTAGTTAATTAACAAACTGAGTTTAAATTTAGTTACTCGAGAACTGGTAAAATTCAGAAATGAATTCAGTCTGGAAGGGGTCAGCTGGAATTCAGTCTGGAAATAGGTTAACATAAACTCAGTCTGGAAAGGGGTTAACAGGAATTCAGTCTGGAAAGGGGTTAACAGGAATTCAGTCTGGAAAGGGGTTAACATAGATTTAGTCCGGGAATGGGTTAATATAAATTCAGCCTAGAAAGGGCTGAAATAGATTCAGTCTGGAATGGGTTAAAAGACTCAGTTAGGAAAAGGGTTAAAATGAATTCAGTCTGGAGAGGGCTAAATTAGATTCAGTTAGAAAAGTGTTTAATATGTAGCTACTCAATACCAGATATTTTCATTTACTTCTTTACTTAAAAAACAACTAAAAATATCTATTCAGAGTGTCTCCAAAAATATATACACATTTTAATTTGTTTTCACAACTCCAGCTATTAACTGAAAGTTAGTTAAAACAAATTCATAATCAAAAATAAACGTTATGAAATTTAATAAGATACACTTTAGATATTTCTGTTCAAAAGATATTTAAAATAGTCATAAAAATGAGCATATAAAATTATAAGTTGATAATATGGATAAACATTTTGTGTATATATTTTTTGTTTGAATAGAATTATTCTTTATAACTTTAAGAAGTGTTATTAACATGTCCATTATTGTTTAAACCATTTAACTTCTTATTCTCGTGAATTACACCTAACAAAAGTTGAATAACTGATCATCTGAAACAGTGTGTTAAGTATATGAACAAGGAATAAAATTTTCATTCCACCCAAGAGAGAGAATGATTGATATCTATTATAGCAGTAATACTTTATTATGAAAGCATTTAGCATTTAGGTAATAATCATAGCTGTGAAAAACAGAGTGTCTACACATCTTCGAGATACAGTGTTTTATTGGCAGCAAGATGTGAATCATGAAAACACAAGGGAAAAGAGGTAAGTGTTCAACAAATAAATTATTAATAATTTATTGAGATTCATGGTATTAAATTTTCTGTCACTGAGTTTATAGTCCAATGATTAAACATCACTTAGGGAGCTGCAACAGCTAAAACCAATATGACACATGTCATATCCTTTTTCGCTGTTGAAAGTCCTTGAGTAATGTAGTTTTCCTGAAGAGAAAATAATGACAAAATTAAGATGGTGACATTCCCCATTATTTACAAACAAAAAGTTAAGAAGGAAGCTCCCATCCAATACTAGAAAGAGTGATAATAATAGATTTGAGAAACCTATTTTCCTGAAAAATTGTTTTAAGAGAAAGATTATATAAATTTCTTCTGACAGTAGCACTAATTGATTAGTTCAGTGAATGCCAAATGTTTCCTCATAAGGAAATGGTTAACTACCACTATACACCATTCTAGTAACTTGGAGCAACCTCTTCACAAACACTGAATTCCTCAACAGTGCCAATACAGCAAAAAATACAGCTGTGCCAGGTCAGCCATATCTTAAGGATGAAATACTATCAACTTCCAAAGACTCGACTATTTGCTGAGCTGACCTCTAGCCAAGGCAAGAAATTAGCACCACAAAAGAAATAAAAAGATTCCCTAACATATGCTCTTATCACTTGTGGAACCTGTAGCAGTCTCAGAGCTGGTACAAGGGGATTAAGTACTAATAGGAATCCTATAGTTCAATCTGCATGTGGTAACTGCCATATTTTTGTAGGGAAAAGCTAAGTCAGAGTTGCTGTACTCTTGCTTAGAAAAGAAGCTTGTCAGAATTTGTACTTACTCTAGATTTCTGGTTAGATGGCGCACAAGGTAGATTGTAACACATTGATCACCTTTGAATTTCCATGCTATTCAAGACATTTTTTGCATTAGTGTATGCAAAGGGAAGCCTTTTTTTGGTATTAGCATATGCAACATGAAGCCATTGTTTTTTCTCTCAGTATTTCATGGTGTTTGTAGAGACAGAAATAAATTCACTTTTCAAACATCAGTTGATTCTTAGTGTTGTCTTTAACAGAAGAAAAACATTGGAAGTGATAACAGAACAAATCACTTTAAGTGGGAAGCAAAGGATGCTGACAGGCTTTTTGGTTCCATAAAATTTTCCAGATGATCATCATAATCAGTCTAACTGCAGAATTGGTGCAAAGAAGAAGCTTTGTTGTAAATGTCTCCATTGTATCCAGATCTTTGTGGCAAATGTGATCTCCCCTCCAGAATCTTCATTCATGAGTTCAAGACATAATATATTATAATCATAATAACTTTATAAATAGAATATATTGCTTGTATCTTTTTTTTATTATAAATATTTGGCATCCAAGTCTGAAATTTATCATTTTCATTCAGTTTATTGATCATTGTACAAGTGAATAACTCTATTGCTATGATAATATTAGCCATTTCCTTATAAGGAAACATTTGGCATTCATTGACTGAGAAGCCACTGCTGCTGTCATGAAATTTATAAAATCTTTCTCTTAAAACAATTTTTCAGGAAAATGGGTTTCTCAAGTCCAATAATTGTTAACACACTTTCCAGTATTGATGAGGGCTTCCTTCCTAACCTTTTGTTTCAAGTAGTGTTGAACGTCAACATCTTCATTGTGTTATTATTTTGCCTTTGATTTATATGTGATATCCATTTCAGTCATTGCTTTTATTGAAAGTCTTCAAGTGATGTAGTTTCTGTTATTTTGTGTAGTTCTTTGTAGTGCCAGTACATGGGGTTCAAAGAAGAATGGTCCTCACTAAGAGCTACAGTTGAAGAACTGCCTTTTCAGATATTTTTTAATTTTTGGAACTAATTTTTTTAAAGAGCTAAATTTTACTCATGTCAAATCATTTAATCTGAAATGTTAATTTTGTGATCTAAATTTTCTATTTTTGAAGGTTTAGATTTCTTGTTGTAAATCAGTTAAAAGTATTTTCAGTAAACATAAAAATCAAAGACAAAGAGTCTTTTTTTCTTTGGAGGAATTAACAAAATTTTACTTCCAACATGAGCAAAAGAACTGAAAGTCAACCTTTAACAGATTCTAAACTACTGTTCAACTAAGAAAAAGGAAAAATGAAACTTGCTTGCTGGTTTGGGGTTAAAGTAACTGCAATGCTCATGACCATCTAATTCTAATGTTAATTTATATGTGCAAACCTCAATCATCTTGAAAAAAATAACAACACTTCACATCTGTCATCATTTGTATTTAACAAAATATTTAAAATGACAGTCATTTAGGAAACCTAGTGAAAACTAAAATTAAACTACTCATCTCTTGGATCAATAATCACATCCCAGATGAAGAAATGTCTTTCTATATTTGGTCCACTGACACCAAACTGATTTTACAACAGTTAATGTCTTTATAAATTTTAACCTTTTCATCTTTTTTTTTTTAGATAAAAACCTTAGGCATATATTCTAGCTGTACTTTCAATTCAATCTATCCCATAATTACACTGCACTTAAGGACTGATTTTGAGAAATTATTTACCAGTTTTATATATTAAAAAAACTTTCAGCAGCAAAAGCATTGACTTTTGGTACATTTCAAAATTTTATCTTTTCCATTAATTACAAATGTGAAGTATTTTGGCTCAAACTTGCTAAGGAAGTGTTTGAAATTTCTAAACTTCAAAACCTATCCATTAACATAAGGGTTATCAGTTTTCTGATATTTTTGGCATATTTAGTATTTGTTACTAGTGTATATGCATAGGTGTATTCAATGGTGTGGAGACTTAGATTTTACAAGCCAGTGATAGTAACCATGTATTTAGATTATTTAAATAATCAAAGTAAATTACTCAAAAGATTATTGCACACTAGGTTGTCCGTTGAGAGCAAAAACACACAATTCCACTTACACTAGCCATGCCAAAATGTCAAAAGCTAAAGAATAATCAATTGTGTTTTTTGTTTCCCAGAGAATGTTTCTGACATGGAGGGTATCCACCATATTATTTACAGGGATTTTGAACCATCTGAAAGTTAACTAATCTGGAACAGATTATATTATTATTAGTAGCATTATTAAAAATATAGATGAGATTTAAAAAAATATGAGCATGGTCTGAAGTTTGTTATTTAGATAAGGTCAAAGGTAAAATTTATCACTTGTTGAAAGCTTTTTTTAAGATAGCTGGGAAATTGATACAGTCTTTTTTTTCTCTACAGAGTTAATAAAAAGCAAAAATTAAATTCATATCTCTTATAAGCAAAAAAAGTTACATCTTTCTATTTCACTACAAATATAGAGGAAAAAGACAGATACAACAAGAAAGAAAGAAACTAAAATATAAACCTAAAAAAAAACAAAGAAAGTATCTTTATAAGTATAAAAATCCCATGGATGAATTAAAATGAAAAGCAAAGAAAAGAGGTTCAAATGAAGACAGAAAAAGAAAGATAGAATACAGATAAAAGAAAGATTCATATAAACTCACAGTGAGTCAAGAGAAAGGGAAAGTATAGAAATTGAAAAGCTTGACCTCTGGAAGGTAAGAGCTTAAGTACTTTAACCAACACTATATATGAACTCAAGATCATCCATTAATGTTATAACAGTTGTGTAAGACAAAATGTTACTGTTAGGGAATGGTTGCTCTCAATTTAAAGTTTTTATTAAATTATATTATTTAGAGAGTTTTTGAACCATTTGAAAGCTAACTGATCAGGAACAGATTAAAGAGAACTGTTTCTGTAGTCATTATACCTTGTATGTGATTGCAATTCTAAGTTAGTTTTTTGTTTGCAGTAGCATATCACATATTTAGGTTACTTGATACCTGATATCAAACAAGTGATAGGTTACCATAATGACAATCACCATCACATCTATACTAATAATATGTTACTCACAGCATTATATAATTGATGACCAGCATGTCAAAGAAAGCATGGCCAAGAATGCATTGCCGTCTTCCTTCCTTGAATAGGCACAGCATCAAATATAGTATTTTTTGTTAACCTGCTTAGGCAAATATACAGTTCATAGAGTGATTCAATCAAATATTAGAATGAAAAATGAACAAACAATGAAGTTGTGGACTTTGATATCTATAAAACATCTTCTAAATTTATAGTCTATCTTTAGTGGGTAATTGAATGACAAAATGGGAGAACTCCTATGTTATGCACTTTGTTCCTTAAAAGGGATTCTTCAAAGCGATAATGGTTTTATTAATGGAGTTTTTTTTAATTCGGGGGTGAAGAAATATAATAAACATTGGTTTCTATATCAAGAAACATGGAACATACAAAGTGCTTACCTTTAAATTAATTTTTTTTAATTAAATTTTTAGCATAATAATTCAACATGTAAAATATATATACAAATATGTTTGTGTATGTGAGTATATATACAGTAATGTTTTGAGATACAAGTTTAATTTGTTCCAAGACCGAGCTCAAGACTTGTATCTCAAATCAATTTTCCCCAATTGAAATTAATGGGAATATTTCTGATCTATGCCAGGCCCCTAAAAATCACCCTTAATTTTCTAAAACTCACCCCTATTTCTGTGTTTGTGGGTTTCTTACAAGAAAAATGTGAGATCCTTCCAGAGCAAGATGAAAACATGTACTGTGAGTGGAAATACTCTTGAAGCTTGGCACAGCAAGTGTCAACTAGTGGATGCTTAACTGAAACTTGCTTGTGTATATATATATTTACTTAAATACTTGTATCTATAAAAACTCTTTAAATAATTGTCGGACTTTGTCCATTTCATAATGTGTGACGTCATTTGTTTACATTTGATACGCCATGAGCAGTTATGAATGTATGTGAGAGATTGCCAACCAAATGATGCTCAGTGGCCAAATCGGTTAAGGCACGTCAGGCTATATGACGGTTCCGTATAGGATACAGGTTCAAATCCTGTCAGTGGACGAATATTTTCTATGAAAATTTCTCGGACATTCAGGCTGGTAAATGTTATTTAATACTGTTTATTATAAACAGAGCATTTACTTAAATACTTGTATCTATAAAAAGAATGTTAAATATAAAAATGTCTTTTTTATATATATATATATATATATATATATATACACACTTCAGGTAGATGAAACTTGTCAGCTCAGGAGGGTAGTTCATCTAAGAGAAGGAAAACTCAGAATTTAAACCTATATATATATATATATATATATATATATATATATATATATATATATATATATTTCTCTAAAGAAATAAAGTATTTTTATTTATTAATCTGGCATTTTTATCCCTTCAACATTAGTTTTAGTGGGTGCCAATATTTGAGTAGATGCTCTGTTTATATTAGTATTTTCATCTGGAGTATACCTGCCTAACTTCTCATCTCGAACTGAGTCTCTGTTGAGTGATATGCATATAACCCTTTCCGTGGTTTCTGCTAACTTAGATCCCCACAAAGCATGTGGATTAGATGGTATCCCTGTAATAGTCATTAAGGAGTGTGCTCCTGAACTGGCTCCTGTTCTCTCTAAATTGAGACCACGCACTTTCCTACCTGCTGGGAGTCATCATCTGTTGTTCCAGTTTTTAAGAACTATGGTGAGCTGTCTGACCCTTCTATCAGCCTATTAGCTTTGTACCTCTTTTGGGGAAACTTCTAGAGGCCTGAATCAATGCTGTATTCATCAGCTCTCATCACAGGGCCTTTTCTCAGAGAAGTAGTATAGCTTTCATTTTTCCAGGTCAACTGTTGATGTATTGACAATAATTGCAGAAAGAGTCTATCATATTCTAGATAAAAACATTGAAGCCTGAGCTGTAGCACTGGACATCTTGAAACCCTTTGACAGGATCTGGCATTCAGGTCTTCACAAGCTGAAAAATTATAGGCACATTTTTGAACTGATGCAGTCTTTCCTACCAAATTACAAAATGAAAGTTATGAATGGCTACTCACCTAGATCCTTTCATACTAACACAGATGTTCACCAGGGCTCCATCCTTGATCCTACGCTGTTTTTAATTTTCATTAATGTTCTTCCTGATGACATCAGGTCTCAACTTGGCATCTATGCTGATGACACAACCATTTACTCCTGCCTCAATAGCAAGGCTGATCAGTTCGACAAGGCCAAAGTAGCAGCTGATGTCCAAAATGGTCTCAATTCTGTCGTTAACTGGAGCAAAAGATGGCTTGTTAATCTTAGCGCCTCCAGAACTAAACTTCTCTCCATTAATCATCTGAGAGACCTCATGTTGCCTTCTATCAGCATGGCTGATGCTAACCTCCAGGAAAGTGACTTGTTTCACCTACTTGGGCTCATGTTCTCAGCTGACATGAAGTAAAAAGACTATATTGAATCCATTGATAGGTCAGCTGCTAAGAAAGTCAGTTCACCATGTCATGTGAGACAATTTTTTCTTTCCGGAATCTATCTAACAAATCTATAAGTATACCATTTATACATGCTTAGAATATTGCTGCCATATATGGGATGCTGCTCCTGCTATTTTACCATAACCTCCTTGATAAGATCCAAAGAAGAATCAGAAATATTATTGGTCATGATGTGGCGTCTTGGCTTCAGTTACTTTCCCACTGCCATCAGGTTGCCTCTCTATGTCTTTTCTATAAATACTTTCAGGGTAATTGTTCAGATGATCACTTCACTATGGTACCTAGACTTTTGAATTTAAGTGTAGTACTAGACTGGCATTGAAATCTCATCAATTTGCTCCATGCTTTCCAGTCAATATCTGAAAAAATTTAAATGCAATGTCAATCATTATCTACTGTCCTCCTGATTATTCTTTTCTCTTTCTGCTCATCATTATTAATGTTTATGCTCATAATTCTTCCACCCTCTGTGTTTTAGTGGTTTACTGCCTTGCATGGGGTGATAATGATTTATATGTGTGTGTGTGTATAGGTAGATGAAACTTGTTAGCCCAGGAAGGTAGTTCATCTAAGAGAAGAAAAACGCAGAATTTAAACCTCTGTTGCCTTGTGGATGTATCCAATCATAGGAAAGGCTTTGTGAGTAAACTCTGAGGACAAATCTGGAACTGAATATATATATATATATATATATATATATATATATATATATACGACTCTTCGGCAGAATTGAGTCACTGTCAGTCACTGTGTGTTTATCTAAATCTAAGAATAAACACGCTAAAATTCACCTTCATCCCTGCTGTGCGCCGACAGCTTAGTGGTAGAAGTTCCGACTGACGCAAATTCAGTCGGGTTTCGATCCTAGCTAGAGGCAACCGGACGTCTAGCCACACTGATGAGCTGTGAAACAGCGAAACAGTCTGTCTGTGGATGACAAAATATATATATATATATATATATATATGGTGATTGCCAACTTGTGTTCTAGTATGGTCATTACTACATATCTTTTTGGAGAATATCTACTGATGTGCTGAACGAATGCAGCTCTTTAGTCCAGCAAGGGACCTACATACTCTGGCACAAACAGGGCACTTAAGAGGTGCAAAAGCAGGTGTTAAATTTTCATGCAATTTAAAATGTCACATGAAATTGCTTCTGGACCCGCATATCTTATCACAAATATCACATTTCAGTTGCTGGACATCTATGGCTTTATAGTCAATTGGCACCCTCTGTTGGTGCACTCTTTAGACCAGCCATTGACAAACACACTCTACCACAATCTGTACATGTCAGATTGAGCTGCCTGTGGATGTTTTCAGGAAATTCAATCGGGATGCCTTTATGTACATCTCTTTTAAGCCATGCATGCCTTCTCTTCTCCTCCTCAAAGTGACACTCCAAGCAGCCTCATTCCAATTATTGCGATCAGATGCACATTCTCCCAGTGCTTACAAGGAATGTTGCATTTCTTCAGTGCATCCTTGATGCAGTCCTTAAAGTGCATCTTAGGTTTGATGGCATTTCTCTTCCCTGTTTGCAGCTCACCATAAAACAATTGCTTTGGAATATATATATATATATATATATATATATATATATATATATATATACATACATACATACATACATACATACAAGTAAATAATTAAATGGTTAGTGTTTCTATATACATTTCTTGACAAAGGACTGATAATGAAATTAATGAGATGAATGATTCACAGAGAAAAGGGAGAAAGAGCTGACAGGACAAGCTGATAGTTATATGTCAAGAAAATCTTTTTTTTTCTGAAAAGAAACTTCCAAAGTATTGTTTTTAATTCCTTGTCTTTGCCATAATTTTTCAATATTTATAGATATATAGACCTATTATTTTATGTTATGTTAGTTTTATTTCCTTTTTGAGGAATAAAGAAAATCTATAGCACACAACACAAATATTTTTCTATTTATATTACAGTCAAGCTGGATATTTTAAAATTTATCATCATTCAGGCAACTTAATATCAGCCTTTGTATCTTCATGTCATATCTCTTGGCCAACTTTTTCTGAAAATGTAGTTCATATCATACCGCAGAATGTTTTAATAGGACCGATGATTTAGTAATAACTAATTGATCATACCTCAGACTAATACTTTTCTGAATTATTTATATTTCTAATGTTGTGACAGTAACTTATAAATAAAATTGATCTGGTACACAGTTCCTGATACTCAAAGTTTTCTGGCAGAGCACATGAAATTCAAAAGTAATGAACATTATTTAAGTTTTGATTAAAATAGTACTTTACAGCAGCTTTTATTTTCAATCCGATAAGTCACGTCTTCTTAAAATGGCAATGAACTGGATTTCTAACTGATAAAATTGAGAAAAATATGTATAGACCAGAGTTGTTGGCAGAAGATCGACAGTTAATATTTCTTATACCATGAGCCAAAGGTTACTTCCCATCCCTGGAATTATGAATCTTTATAATTTCTTTTTTTTTTTAATCATTTTACCCAAAGCAAGGCAATAAAACCACTAAGATGCAATGGGGTTACTGAGTGTGAAAGAATATGAGAAATAGAAAAACATTATTAAAGAGAGAGAAAAATAAAAGAACAGAAATTAAGAAGACAAAAGATAATGATTGACATTGTATTTAAATTTTTGAAGATAAAAGTTGACAGGAAAGAAAGAAGCTGGAAGTGAGTTCCGCAAGTGAGAAGTCAAAGAGAAGAAACTGTTAGCACAGAACTTCTGGTTACATCTAGCCATTTCAACTATAAAATGATGAAACCTAACTGCCAATCTAGTACTGCACTTAAATTTGTAAACTTGAGATACTAAAGAGGAAAATTCATCAGAACAATTATCATGAAAATATTTATACAGCAGGCACAGGGAAGCTACATTATGGTGGTTGGAATGTGACTGAAACCGAGGTACTAGGTCAGGACTGATAACATTGCAGATTCTTCTTTGGATTTTATAAAAAAATCTCTGAATACATATCAGTTGTGACAGCAATATTCAATGCATGTACAAATGGTCGACTTATACATGTGTAAGATAGAGCCTGGCAAGAAAATTTGTCTATCACTAATTTATAATATTTACAAAATATGTATTACTACACTATCATTTACTGAACTAAAGAACTTTTCAGATTGCATTAACTTGAAAATTAGTACATTTCCATTGACTATAGCAAATGTATACTGCTACTTCACAAAGGCAGTGAACTCACACTGGTTCCAATTGCACATGATAGTAACAGGTGAATAGAAAATCAACCTTTTGCTCAAATTAATAAAACACAAAAGATTGTGAAGATTTTAAAATGGTATGAATGAGCACCTTTGGTTTCCAAGCATTGAATATGAATATTTGTAAAATGCTTTAAGTGTATATAAAAAAATCAATTAAAATTGTATAATCTCTGAGTATTAAATACGTTATGAAATATATATAGTATAGTCTTCCCCACTAAAAAAAAAAAATTCTTCAATATAAAATTTGAATGAGATTGAAATTATAGCCTTTTGTCACATCTCTTAATTAAACATAACTTGGGTTGAAAGTTTCTGTATAGAAGGTTTCCACAGGCTTGTATTAATTTTAGATTTTATTTTTTGAAATATTTAGAAATTCTGAATGAAATATGAAAAATCCTCCCAAACAGGTTTGAGCCAAAATTGATAACTTATATCAGTGAATAGCTGAAAACTGAAAATGTTTCATTAAAAAAAATATTTGTTTCTAGAGATCTTTCCAGGAAATAAAGGGCCTTTCTAAGATATGATCAAAACATAGAAGTAAATAGTACTTAGTAAATTTTTAAAAAAATAAGCTAATTTAGTCAATGCATTAGCAGATGATAAGTTTAAAAATACATGTGATTTGGATACACTAACATGGGGTAAGATTTGAAAATTTCTTTTTTTAAGCAAAAAAAAAAAAGACAAGGTAGCAGAAATCTGTGTTTGGATTGAGATTATTTTCACAAAGTATACCAAATAGTGAGAATTACTAAACCAAGTAATATAAGTCTATCTTTCTGAGATGAGGTATTGTAATTATTTGCTGTATTTACATTGTTCATACTGTTGCCCTTATTTTTGAGATATCCGGAAGAGGCATGACACATGGAACTAGAACAATCTACTCCAGTGGATGAAATAAAGGGTTTGGTTTGAAATTCCAATCAACTGAAGAACGCTGGAGTGTACAATGGCGGAAACGTCTTGAATATAACAACAAAGATGAGGACAATAGACTGAACAATGTAAATAGTGTAAACGAATAATATAAATGTTAAAAAGGTATTTATAGAATATTCTGTACTTTCACAGGTAGACAGGAGTTTCTATACACAAAATTGACAGTGAAAAAAATTATAAACCAAAACTGATTTTAAAACAAATACAAAATCAGAATTTATATCAACTCAATGAACAAAAACAATAACGTTTGAAACAAGTTTTAAATATATATACACATATCTCTAATTTACTGGCTTGACTAGTAATTAAGCAGAATATATGCTTTTCAGAAAAGAATAAAACTTTTATATTAAAGAGAATAGTTTGTTGTTTTTTTCCTTATATTTTTCTGTAGTTGTTTGATTTTAAATTAAAATAGTTACTCTTAGGATGAAACAAAATGAAAATGAGATGGTAAAAAATTTACTTTTAATGAACGTTTTTTATTAAGATACACATAGAAGTGTTGTTTAAAATTAGAGTCAATACTAAAAATGTAAAAATCTAAAGTTTAAAAGTTCCTTAGGATGGTAGAAAAGAAAATTAATTTCATTATATATGTTAGTTTTGAGAAAAAAATAATTTTGCAACTTTTATGACATCATTTAATGCAAAATAACTTTTGAATAAGAAGATAAAAGTAATTATAATGTAACATTTTTGTAATGCTAACTTTTTTATTGATCAACAGAAACTTTCAATGAGAACAAAACTTAACAAATTTAATAATAATAATTATTATTATTATTATGATTATTCTGTTAATCTGGTAATTATTATTTTTTATAATATTTCTCAAGACATTTCTGGACCCTTGGGATAGAAATATTAAAATTTTAGTTATTGAAAAGAATTCAGATCAGAATTTCAAATTATTTTTGCTGACATTTAATGCTAATTTGTAAGGACAAGGACATTAACAAGACAAATAAATGACGTTATCCTCACACTTAAAAAAATGAATAAAGCTTGACAAACATTGAACAATACTGATTTATGTACATGTATATAATTTCAGAATTTTGTTATAAGTTCGGAACATGAATGGATCAGAAATTAGCATATTTTGAACTTGTCTTTTTTTGTAAATACAACATAACTTATGACTGGCATATCAATCATTTCAGAAGAATATTTGTGGCAAAGTGGAGGTTACAACAAATAAAACAGAATGCCATGATAAAAATTTGAATTGAAACCTGTTTTCATGAAGATGGAAAAAGAATTAATGAAGAATTATTTTTTTTTTAAATTGTGATGTGAAATATCAATAAATATTTGCATATTAAAACGAATATGAAATCATTATTATGCATTGAGAATTAACAGTGAACATTAAGAGTTTAGATATTCATGGAAAATATGTTTTATAATCTTTGGTATGTGAAATGCACTTTTTATATAAAGTCATTTTCAGAAATAATGTATCAATAGATGTAGGAAGTGTTAATGTAAGATCCTAGACCTTGCTAAACCAAACAATATATAAAAAAAGCAACAATTTTGAACATACCTTTATGAGGGAAAAATTTAAATATTGTTATAGTCTTTAAATATATTGTTGGTTTCATTAATGAAAATCTTATATTAAACTTATAATATTAAATCTTTGATTTATAAATTTGTAGATTTAATTTTTAACTATCAAGATACACAAAGAAAATTAGTTTTAATTTAAAACAATTTGAAAACAGATTTGTATTAAATAATAGCAAGAGTTGGATGTTAATATTTATTACAATGTATAAAAATTGATTTTTCTATCTATGGCTGAACAAACCTAACCCAAGTTATTTTTAGAAATTCTGTCCATATACTTGATATTCAATTTGTTTTTATCTTCTGTATCATTTTATCTACAACATTTGCAACTTGTTTCATTGAAATGAATAATATATTTAGAAAAAGTAATTTGAAACATTTAGATGAATCATTTTCAATTTTATTATTTTATTACTAATATTTCTCTATATTATTGATGCTTTTTATCCCAAACATTGATGTGTTTTTCATCTCTAAAGCAAAAATCATTTCTGATATTACACTATTCTCTCTAGTGGTCAAAAGTATATCAACTAGCATGTTATATTAAAAGGTAACATTAATAAAATTCAATAAAACCAGTTATATTTTAATAATAGTATAAAATATATTTATTTGCTTTTAGGTAATAACTTATATTAATAAATTTGAATGCTTTCTCATGAACAGAAACAGACAATAAAGATTTTTCCAGGTTTTATTTCAAATTTGAAATCATTTCTAAAGGCATACTGTTAGATTAAAATGGTTATGTCCTTTTTGTTAACAGTTAATATAAACTGGATCTTCTGCCCACCAATATTCTTGTGCCAGACAAGATTATTAAATATGCTATTTTCTATATATGTCCATATTAGCTGATTATGATTTGGCAAATGTGTGTGTGCTCAGACGGGTTCAAAAGAATATACACAAAATATACCTATTAGATTCAAAGTTAATATTAACTTAAAATATTTTAAGATGTTTGTTCAATACTGCTTTAAAATTTAATTGAAAAAAATTAAAATGCTTTTAATCCAGAATTTTAATTTCATAGGTAAAAATGAAAACACAAATGTATTAAAAATCTTCAAGAAATTATAATTTTTTTTATTACTCATGATAGAAAAATCATGTTATAAATTTAAGCTAACTAACTTCCTTCTAATTTCAATGACATTTTACAAAACCCATATAAAAGAATTAAAACTACATTTGTTGACTTATATAATAAAAAGCTATGCTATTTATGCAGGCAACATATATAGTAATAAATAATCAACATATCTATTTATTTATATAATAAATATTAATACACAAAATTACAGTTAAAATAATGACAACAATAATAAACATTTTTTTAATGATGAAGTTCATTTTATGTATATTTTGGGAGAATATATTTCTATTTTTATTAGTAACAATATTTTTACATGATATAATTAATTATGCACCATGGATTTAAAATTTCAGTTCATAGGAAATCTACATTAATGTCACACACACACAATTGCACATTAGAACACCTTTAAATACATGCTCATTTACACAACACACAATGTTTTTTTAATTAACAATTTTTTAGGAATTGTTTTAAATATAATTTATTTACATACCATCTACTTACCATGACATAGTCGGTTACTAAATGGGATGTATACTGTGTCAGATTTTATTATGCAAGTCAATGTTTTCTCAATAAAACTGATACTAACCAGGATATATTTATATGATAAATATACCGTGTGAATTTCAGCTTCAAGTATTTATTAAAATATATGAAATAACTTATTTGGTGGTTTGAGATTTTATTATTTAGCTTGAGGATGATTCATTATACTGGAAATAACATAAATGGTGTTGTTTTTGGAATTTTTAGATATATAGATATTGTCATGTATCATAAGAAGTATTGCAAAGTTATTCAGTGATGGGATACAAAATGATGGGATAGAAAAATTGTGAAAAATTTGCAAAAAGATCACAGAATAATCAAAATACAAACTGAAAACATTGGCAGGATAAGAACAAGACAAAATAACTTTATGAATGTTACAAAAAGAGATTTGAGAAAAGTTTCAAGGGTAATAAGCAAGTAAAGTGGATTGACCAGCAAGAGAATATTTGAAGAAGCTGGAGGTTGCAATTGTAAAGAGAGAGAAAAGATGCAGAATATCAAAAACATTAGCTATAGATATGAAAGCAATCACCATCTTTAAATTAACATGACAAAATGAAACATGTAAGTTAACTGAAGAAGTACACAAAAACTGATTTTGTAACAGTAATTTTTAATTATAAATGTAGAGCTACATTAGATGGGCCTGATGAGTAGGCTAAAAATTAAGTCCTTCATGGAAATAGTGAAAAATTACAACTTTTTTTTACTATGAGCCACTTCAAGTAAAGTGTTACAGAGTAAGAGACACAGTTTATGGGAATATGTGAGGAAGATGACAGTAAATCCTAGATGTGAACAGGTTAAGATTGTAGTGAATGGGGAAGCATCCTCTTGGGAGTCAGTTCCATAAAGCAGTTGGATGAAGCTGATTGAGTGGAATTTACATCACCAATGGGATATGAAAGGAATGTGGGTGATTTGCTACAAAGTGCATGGCATGGCAAGTCTTAGCTGCAGAACTCATAGAACTAAGGAATATACTTTGCCTGAACACTTTTCAACAGAAATAGCAATACAGCAGTGAGAGGCTTGCAATATTACATCTGTGGGAAAGGAATTGTAGTGGGGAAAATGATTCATCACCTACAAAGATGTGGTGATGCTTTTGGATTCTATTGAGGCTTGAAAGTGAAGATTGGGTAGCTCCTGCCCATATATAGCAACAGTACTCCATTTTCTGCCTCATCTGGCTCTTGTTAAGGTAGTCAGGTACTTACAGGGAACTGACTATTTTTCTAATATCTTTAGTAATGGATAAAGACAACAGAGGATACATGAAGTAATGCTTATAATAGCTATTATTATAGGCAGCAAAATTATAGGCTCCTTCAAGGTTGATGATGGTATGAGGTTAAATGCAGAGAAATAGAGAAGAATTTGTTTGTGTTGGACAGGTCACAACCAAGAAGCTTTAAAATAAAGAGTATACTCATGCAAGACAATGCTCCTTCACATTCTGAAAAAATTGACTATTGCCCACCTTATTAAAAAAGTTTTCAAAAATTCCAAATTAATAGAATAGCCCCACCAGCCTCTCCATATATCAATACAACGGAAAACTTGTGGTCTATCATTAAAAGGGATGTATAAGAAAATGAAAAATAATATTAAAGCAAAGAAGGTGTCCAGGAAGCAATAAAAACTGTTGCAAGTAATGTTAAATTTGAAATGGTAGGAAAGTTAAAATCAATGAATGAAAGACTGAAGGTTATAGAATGTCAAGGAGCCCATATGAGCATGTAAAATAATAAAATAATAATTTAGTCTGCTATACAGAATATTGTGTTAATTAAATATATGTTTGTATGTCCTATGTCTTTTGGGTTTGTTTATAAATAAAAATTCACGTTTGGATAAAAAAATGGATACAAGTTATTAATATTGTTAATAATACAAGGTAAGCTGAAATTCAATATATTACTCATATAAATAGAGGTATATCTTGAAAGATTAATGAATATCATTTAGTTAAGACCAATTTTATTGTGAAAAACTGATTTGCATTATAAAATCTGACATAGTTTATAGGCAATATTAGTTTGTGCCAAATTCTTTAAATTAAAGACTTCAATATTAATTTTATATTCTTTAAATTATCTTTTAATAATTTGATAAAAATCTGAAATGTAAAATTAATACAACTTTCTATTGAGTATAAATAAAAGTTTGATATTTATAAAGTCAAAAATCATTTCAGTAAGGTCCACCAATCTGTTTGAAAATGTAATAAAAATATTATTAAAATTGACTTAAGTAAAACCATTTATGTAGTGTTATACAGTTAAATATTATATTTTAAGACTATATTTATTTATTGTGACAAATCCTAAGAAACTATCAGAAAAACTTTATTGAAATAATAAATATTTTTATGCAAAGAATGCATAAGATTTGTCTCGAAAATATGCAGCCATTTAATACTAACAAAAATGACATACCTAAGGTAATGGTATTTTATTCCTTTTCAAAATATTGTCTTTGTGATTTTACACACCTATACAACTATCCCTCTTTCCAGTATTCAAAACAATGTGCAAAACCTGCTTTTAGAATAGTCATCAGTCACCATGTTGCATTCCATTTAATTATATTCATGGCATTTAAAAGATAATTTTAGTTTTGACAAAGCCAGAGATCACTAGGAGTTAAATCTGGACTCATATGGGTCAAGGATGATGCAATGTTTCTATAAAACATTGAAGGGATAGTCACACAGTACACAAGTTCACTCAATGATATCTCATTGCTGACTGAGTAACCCTATAGAAAGAGTGCTTGTTCATGCATGAGTAAAAAGGTCCGCTTGTATCCATTGCCAATTTACATAAAACAAACTTTGCACATTGTTTTGTTTCTTGAGATAGTCAAAATAAGTGAATACATTCCAGTATGTTTTTGTTAGTTTTTTATTTGTGTACAATTCCTATGGTAAGATTAACTATTTTTCTCTTACAAGCTTAAATTTATTTTGAATTACATTAACTAAATTTTAAAAAAATTCCTTATGAACAACATCTTAATGAGAATAAAATAAATTTTGATTAAAATGTTTGAACAGAATAATTTAAACTTTATGTTTAGTATAAAAAAGTGTTTTTTAATAGCTTATAATATATTTTTAATTTGTACATATGATTTCAGTTCTGATCAGCTACAAGTGAACAAGTAGAAAGGAGGATACTTTTGTTACTACTTGCTTATTTAATCATATATAATATTTTCATTGATAAATTTGTTTTTGCTATTAAAAATACTGACAGAGTTAACTTATTAAAATGTTAAATCACTGGTGGTGTTATTTTCTAAATTATTCCAAAGGGTTTTTTGTGTAATATATCATCTATCAAATAGTTAACACTTTATGAATTTATGTCATTCCAAGAAAATAGTTTCTATACTTAAGCCTTTTTAGGGAAATATATGATAGTTTTCTTATAGTAGATAAACTACATAATTTATCTGATAAACTAGAAAGTAACAAACAAGTAAATTTTAAGCAAACACAAGATATAACTATTTAATGAAAAAAAAAAGACCCATTATTTTGAATATATCATCTGCTGATAATAGCTTTCAGATTAGTGCTGTGATTAGAGGTGCTACCTAGAGATGGCCTGTAAAATAGTGGACTACTTACAGAAGTCTGATTCTTTCTTGTTGTGTAAGTCTTTTCGATTAATTGGGGATGAATCAACATCTGTAACAAGGGAATAGGGGTGAGGAATAACAGAAAAAAAGATCTTATGGCACAGAAAGCAGATGGAATATAGAGGCACAGTTGTCACATTATTATTATTATTATTATTATTATTATTATTATTTTACATTTGTCCTTTTTAAGAACACACAATCAGAATTGCTAACTATTATATAGGTGTTTTTCACAAAACACCAAACTACTTACAAAGTTCTGAATCTTTCTTGTGTATGCCTTTTCGCTTTATTGTTGATGACTCACGTTCTGTAATAGTGGGATAGTGGAACATCAAACAGGAAACAGGAAATGAAAAAACTTATATCACAAAAAGCAAACCAGTTCATTCTCACAATGTATGATGTAAATATTTGTATATAGACCAAAAAGTCATCTTTCAAAAAATAGCAAATCATTTAAGCACAATATACAAACACTACCTACTTCACTTGAACAAACAAGACAAATTTTATCAAATAAGACAATCCTAAAACTAATAACAAATCTTTATATAATAACAAGGTGTCTCTGGAGGTTATATGGAAGAGAATAAGAAAACAAGGAATGTAACAGAAATTAACTTACCATTCAGGACATGAACTTTTATACTCGTGATTTCCAGGTTTGAGCTACGGCATACATATTCTCCTGCATCAGACATCTTGCTGTGTGTGATTTCCAAGGTGCTTGTCAAAGTCTTTGTGTCATGAATGTGGTATTTATTTATATAAATCTTTTTCAAAGTATCTGTACTAATTTTATTACCATCTTTGAACCAATCTAAGTCTTGTGGAGGATATTCTGACCCAGTTGTATTGCACACTAGATGAATGGGATCACCTTTCTCGATGTATGATGTACCAGACACTTGAATGCCTGAAAACAAAGAAAATAAAATCAGATTTATGTAGATAGGTTACAAATAAAAGTAAAGCTTCAGAAACATTATGGTGATTTTTCTAAGCGTAGCCAAAAGTATGGGGGCATCCAGTGAGGATCGAACTCATTGCTCAGTCATAATTATTCTAGCAAGAAAAGCTTACTAACCATTATGCCACATTGAGG
The DNA here is from genome assembly GCA_964036315.1 of Acanthosepion esculentum. Taxonomy (NCBI): domain Eukaryota; kingdom Metazoa; phylum Mollusca; class Cephalopoda; order Sepiida; family Sepiidae; genus Acanthosepion; species Acanthosepion esculentum. The sequence goes on along the minus strand of OZ038475.1, from coordinate 28,548,733 downwards.
TGCTCAGATGGTGATTTTCTAAGTGTTGCTTAGATGTGGCGCAAGACCAAAAGTATGAGGCACCCAGTGAGTATCAAACTCACTACTAAGTCATAATTGTTCTAGTGAGACAAGCTTGATAAACATTGCATCATATCAAGGAGCCTGTATGGTGATTTTCTAAGCATGTGGCACATGGTCGAAAGTATAGGTGCTACCCAGTGAGGATCGAACTCGCTATTCAGTTGTAATTAATCGAGCAAGACAAGCTTGCTAACCACGATGCCCAAAAAGTGATTTTCTAAGCATAGCTTAGATGTACCACAAGGCCAAAAGTATGTGAGCACCCAGTGAGGATCAAACTCAATAGTTAGTCATAATTAATCTAGTGAGACAAGTTTGCTAACCATTCCATTACACCATGTCGAGGTACCCAAATTCACAGACATTATGTTTCAAGAGCAAATAAGATTCCTTATTTATTTAATAGATAAATAATATGTTTGGATTTCTTATATGAATATTCTTATTTATATTATTCACATTCAGACTAATATTCTCATCTTCGTTGTTATTATCACAATGTTTCAGTCATTATACCCTCTGTCCTTCATCAGATGTCTGTCAATCTGGGTAAATTTCAAGGAATTTCTAACTCAACTCTTTATATAATCTATAGAGGTTGATTGATTTCTTTCCCCTGTCCATGTCTTGGGATATCTCATCTTTTTTTCTTTTTAGTAGTGTTCAGCTATTGTTCTTTTTTCTGTTTCCACTTAGTCTATGTCTGTACTACCCAGTTCAGAGATGCAACTCACAGTTACAAAATCAACAAACTCATGAACAAATGCTTTAATCCACTAGGCAGAATTTATAATTCTTATTATTTAGCACAAAGAAATGAGACTGATATGATTTCTTTAGGTAATAATTTTTTTTGTATAAGATCCTTATTCATCTTAAAAACTCATGTCTATGCAACAGAATTTTGCTTTTCATGCTGAGGTGTTGTGAATTCTGGTGTGTAAGATTCTCTTAGGTGAATGAACTTCATGCAATATTACCTACATACAGAAACAAAGAAAAGTGTGGTGAATTGGGATGTAATATCAATCCTTCTATATAACATTGAATACTGGACAATGTCTTTTCAGATGAAGAGAAGACTTATTTTGAATCATTTCTCCCCAAGCAAAGCAATAAAGCCACTAAGATGCAAGGAGGGTTACTGATTATGAAAAAAAATATAAGGAAAGGAAAACATTATTAAGGAGCAAAAACAATAAAAGAATAGGAACTAAGATGACAAAAGATAACAATTGACATTGCATTTAAAATTTTGAAAATCAAGCTTGACTGGAAAGCAAAAAGCCAGAAGAGAGTTCCAGAAGGGAGAAGTACAAGAAAAGAAACTGTTAGCATAGAACTTATGGCTAAATCTAACCAATTCAACTGTAAAATGATGAGATCTTGCTGCAAATCTAGTACAGTGCTTAAATTCATAATGTCTAAGTTCCATAGAGGAAAGTTCATCTGAACAATTACCATGAAAGTATTTATAGAAAAGACATAGGGAAGATACATTACACAACCTATTAACCTCTTACCTCTTTTTGGTAAAGTACTAAAGGTTCTAATCAACCCTGAATTTGTCAAGCATCTCACCTAGCAGGGTCTTCTTTCATATAAGCAATATGGCTTTCAATTCTCTAGACCAATTTCTGTTGTATTATCAATTATTGCCAAAATAGTTTATCAAGCTTTAGATAAAAATAGTGAAGCTTTGGATATCTCAAAGGCATTTTATAGGGTTTGGCATACTGGTCTTCTTCACAAGTGGAAAGGTTATGGTATTTCTGGACTAATTTTTAAACTGATTCAGTCTTCCTTATCAAATCATGAAATGAAAGTTATCTTGAATGGCCTCTCTTCTAGATCTTTTTGTATTAATGCAGGTGTCCCCCAGGGCTCTACTTCTGGACCTACGTTGTTCCTAATTTTCATCAACGACCTTCCTGATGACATAAAAATTGTTTTTAATAGTAAGTCTGATCAGTTACATAGGTAAGGTCATATTGGCAAGTGTCAATTACATTTTCTTTTAAAAGTAAAATTGTAAAGGTATCTACAGATATATTAATATGCCTGTTTAGAAAAACAAAAGTACAAACATTCTTTTATTTCTAAACAGATTTGTACATATGTCATTTATATTTGTATATGTTTTGTTTGTAATGTCTGTAACATTTTGCTTTACTAGAATTATCTCTCTTGCAAGATGATAGTGTCTTTGTTATGACAACTATGGACTCTTCAAAATGGTTACATTGCTGGGAGGTGAAAAAAATCAACTATCGAAAAGCAGAATATGACAAAATTAATTATGAAAAATATCTACGTGAAAATATTTAAATAATTAACAAGGAATTAGCAAAATATCAGCTTCATATATGTTCTAACTTTTGTTGCCATGAGTAAACCTTTATTTGTATATTGGATTTTCCTAAAATATATAATGTGTGCTATCTATATCAGTGCTTCCCAACCTTTTTTCAACCAGAACCCCCTTTGGGCACAAACTTTTTTGTAAAATGTCAAATTAAATTTCAAATATTATATCGAATTCATCTTTCATAGCAAGATAACACTTAGGTATTAGTGCAAAAATAATTTTAATTTTTAATTAAAATAATTTTTATTTTTTGTTTTCATTTGTATTATAAATGCCAATGATTAAAATACTAAAAAAAACTTTTATTTGATAGCTTATCTCAAAGTTTTTGATGCGATGATTGTTGCTTACTAGCTAAGGCTCTTAATCTAGGTTCCATGCTGTTTAGAAGTAATCACAGATTTCCTCATTTTGTAATTTGCAGGCAGTTTCTTTGTTTAGTAAGAAGCTGTGAAACCACATTCAGCTATATAGGAAGTTGGGAAAGCAATGAAGAAAAGTTTGATAGCTTCCCACTTCTTTAGATACCTTTCAGAAATTACCTTCTGTAGCCAATATTGAATAATTTTTGAAAATTTACAAAAAAATGGATAAATGCCCTCTCCAATCGAGTATGTTCACCGTCCACACTCTGAATGAAATAAAAACTCTCAGTGCCCCACTTTCAACATAACAGGGCCAACAAGAGAGTGTTAGCACCTATGTTAGGAAACACTGATCTATATGAAGGGTCAGGAACATGTCATGTATAATTCTATAAAATTAATTAGATTATATTTAAAGCCTTTCCAAATTAGATAAGTGGTAAAGATGCCCTACTGAAAATTTGTGGAATCCCAAAAATACTTAATTTCAAAACTTGAGGCAATAATTAATACAGAATTGTACGATAGAGAATGAAAATTATACAATACTGTCCTTTTCTTTGATTCCATTGCTGTGTATTATAGATGAGAAATGTCATTGTCTACAGGGGCATTTTAAAGAAATAATACAAAATGATACAAATAATTGATGTCTAAATTTCAAAATCATTTTATTGCTTTTGTTTTCTGATGATTTATTTATGGGACCATTTTACATGGCCTGAATTTTACTGTTGGCAAAATGAACTAGAAATATAAATAATGTATAAAACATTCCCTTATGAAATATTAGCAAAAGATATGATTAAAACTTGAATAAAATAAGCTGATTGATTGATTGTTCTGTTTTAATGGCATATCAACTCTATCAGTTGTTTAATGCTGAAAAGATATTTTTATTTTTAAAAAATAAACTATTTAATAAACAGAGAATGTAGAAAATTTTTGTCATGTGAAGAAAGCAGAAAACCCAATTTTTGTCAACAGAATATGAATCACTGCTAATTGATTTTTTTAAATTAGATACAGAGTGATGCAAATGTGTGTATACAGTAATGAAAAACAAAACATGCTCACAAAATGTATTGTATTGATTATACAAACATATCAATCCCTCAAATCTTCAAACTATCTACACTCATCATTCAAGACAGTCTTCTTTGCTGTCAAAAAATTTAATATTATTATTATTTAAAAAAAAATAAAAATTATAATAAATATATTGTAATAAAGATTCTGAAAATAAAAGTGAATTAAATGAATTCTAGAACCACGATTGTAATACTGGTATAATACTTATTGTATATATTTACTCTTGCAGCACTCACTCTCTCTCTCTCTCTCTATATATATATATAATTTTTAAAAGTATGAAAATAATAAAAAATTACTGTATAGAATTTAATCTTTTTTTATAATAAATTTGAACTTACTTGGTTTTGTATCTTCTTTTACAGGATTATCTGAAAATAGAAAAAATAACTCTGTTCATTCAACACTTAAACAGGAAATTGAAGAAAGCAGTACAAAATATAAAATTGATGAAATAAAGTCAATCTGATCATTTTTTCCTCATCTATTTGAATTAGTTATTACTTAACTTTTCTAGTGTCTGCTGCTCAGACTAAAATGACTGTTCTTGTTTCAGGAATGAAAAACAAAACATATATCATTTTTCTTATTAATCACAATTTCTGTTTTAAACCAAAATTTTCTTGACTAAATAGTTTTACCAAATAATAAAAATCAACTTGCTTGAATACTTCAAACAGCAATAACAATAAAAATGGTTAATGCACGTAACCAGAACAGAAAATAACAATATAATCAAGATGTTAACTTTCCACGCTACCTTAAACAAAAGGTTTACAAGGAAACCCCAATCAGTACTAGAAAGCACAATAGCAGTTTATGGATTGAGAAGTTAAATTTCCTGAAAAACTGTTTAAAGAAAATAAATTTCAACTGATAGAAATGCTAACTGTCCAGTTACTGAATGCTGAATGTGTGTTGTATGGAAATGATCAATTTCACCATTAATATTTGAAAAATTATCCAGAATTCAACAATCTTGGACATTTGTTCATGCAAAAAAAAAGGAAGTGTCAAAAGGGCAGTTTTTCCCTTGACACTGCTACTATTTTAACTACCATCACTCCTCAAAAATGTTTATTCTTTTAAAAAACAATAATTAGAATTGTAATAAAACTGAAACATGATGAAAGTGAATTTATACATTTTGTTTTTGAAAATTTACAACAGAACCATTAAACACTATATATTTATTAGATTGTTTATTTACAAGAATAATTTTGTATTTACAAATATTCTAAAACTAATACAATTGTATTAAAAATAATGCAATGCAATATTTATCATTTACCAATTTATGAAGAAATAAATAAAGGAAAACAATTTTTCTTTACATAAATTTATAAACATTTACTACACTATTAAAATATGTTAAACCAACTATAAGGAAATCCTTATTATTTACCATTTTATAAACTTTAAATTGATTAGCAATTAGTCAATGTTTTGCCAACCATTCTAATAAACAATCTAATAATTAAATAGTCTTTATAATTTTTGTTGTAAATTCTCAAGAACAAAGGAAATATATAAATTCACTTTCATATGTTTAAAATTCTAATCATCTTTTTTTAAACAATAAACATTGCTGAGGAGTGAAGGTAGTTAAAATAATAGCAGTGTCAAGGGAAAAAACATCCTTTTTACACTTTATTTTTTTTTGTGAGCATGAAGATCCAAGATTACACAGAATTCTATATATGCAATGAAACAAAACATCTCTGATGAAATAATTGTTGATGACATGGTTAATAATAGAAAACGTAATTTCTTTACCAATTCTCAAGCAGTTAAACATTTGTTTGTTTTATTCAAAGTAGCATAGACAGCTATATTATTCACTGTATCAGAAACTAGTATCAGACTTGCACTACATTATTGACATATATTAACCTTATTTTACTATGGCACAAGGTTAAATGAGGGAAAATGGGAACAGAAAGGCTGCATTGCACCAATCTTCCAAAAGAGAAGCTACAACTTTCTTTGAATATCTGTATATGAAATCCTAGCTTTTAATTGGACTTAAACATTGACCATTGGTTCAAATTAAAAATATAAAACACTAATGCAACAGATTAATATGACATTTAATAAGCTTATCATAATCAAAAATGTAAGTGTAGGTTATCTAGATATTACTTTAGTAATGGCCTGTGAGGACAACTTTTTAATCAATGCTCTACAACAGGGTTTAACAACCTGGGTGATATCACCTGCTGGAGGGCAATTTCAATTTTAGGTGGGCAGTGAGCAACTGGAGAGAAAATGGTGGGTTATATAGGATTTTGACTATTAAAAATGTATTTCAACATATGCTACCTGGATAAAAATATTCAAAGGAGATATGCAAAGAACCTGTATAAAAACAACAAGCAACGAAAACAGGAGGCTAAATAGGAATAACTGGGTCACAGATAAGATAGGAATATTCCCGCAAACAAGAAATATTTTGGTATTTTCTATAGTTCTGAGAAGGGTCATTAACATTCAAATAGTTCTTCAGAAATGAAATAACATTTTTTTCAGATATAATTTAAAGGAAGATCTAGAACAACAACAAAAAATATTGCTGATTTTTGATTAGTTGCTAGAAGTGTATATTCATTTTAATTTTATAATTATAAACAAAAATTGTTTAATTTTTTTTGTCAACACTTGCAATGCTAACCCTAACCATAAAACTAAATTATATACAGTGTAACCCGGATATAAGAGAAAACCGGATATAACAGAGATTTTCTCTGGTCCCAAATTATATATAATAGACCAAACCCGGATATAAGAGAAACCCGGATATAAGAAACTTCTTCTCCGGTCCCGACAACTCTCTTATATCCGGGTTACACTGTATATGCTTTTCAATGGTTAAGTTTGCTTTCTTTCATTCTGCCTAAACCAGCAGTTATTTGTTACCTCCCTTTAGTATTTTTTGCTACATCATAAAGCTGGTTTCTGAACCAGCAGCAAAGAGCTACAAAGGACAGGAAACTGTAGAGAGCCATGGTTGCTTATGTCCTGAAGGGACATGACACATAGAACAACAACAAACTTTTACCAAAGAATTTTGGTATGCTTTTGAATATTTACTATATAGGTGGATAGTAGAAAATTTTTCCATTTGAAAGTGGGCAATAATACTAAAAAGGTTGGGAACTCCTGCTCTACAACAATACCTTGTATTATATTATTTTTATTTAACAAGATTAACACAATATTTAACAAAACTGTAAATGTAGAATATTCATTGAGGTTTTAACATTTCGATGAGACAAACTTGTTCACCATTGCATTTTATAGCTCTCTCTTTATTATTAATGTAAATTCTAAGTAATATTAAATTACATTAGCTGAGTACAATATAAAAACACAGTCTCTGTTCTTTATGCAAAAAGAAATACTTAGAGATATATGATGAAATAAAATTAGACAGCAAAATGTTGTATAATAATAGATTATTACATTTATTGTCTTCTTTTGTTACACTAATTTACTTTATCCAAGTGATTTTGACATTTTATTGCAATTAGCCAATACAACACCTGAAAGCAAGCAGACTGATCTCAGAAGATGATTATGAGTCATGTTGGTTTAATGTAATCGGTAAGATATAAAATACAAAGAAGTCAGCACAAACAAGTTAAAACAAATTTCCTAACATCTATAGTTCCAAAGTCTTACCAAATTAATGATATTACAGATCATGTGAGGTCAAGTAAATTATAATTCAATAACATGACTTTGATCTACAATTCCAAACTTTTGTAATACCACAAATGTTTAGTAATTTCAAAGTCTGAGAGTATACTGCGTTTCAAGATTATATGCAAATCACATTTCTGAAATTATCCTCTGGTTGACTGCATGTATTTTCACAAATTTTTAATAAAAGGTTGGTAGCACTGGCATGCACAATGTTAAATGGTTTTTGCTAGTAATAAATAACTGATAGTCATTTGTTTGTTTGTTTAGTGGCATATCAAATCCTTATGGGTCATTTAATGCCAAAATTTAAGTTTCTTGGGAGCATTAGTAATTTCTTTTACAAAAAATGTATTGCTGGTAATTTCTTCTTTTTTTAAAAATGTATTGCTGGTAATTTTTTTTAACTATGAAAATGTATTGCTAGTAATTTTTTTAACTATGAAAATGTATTGCTAGTATTTTTATACTTTCATAGTATAGTGTTTTAACTCCAGTTTGGGGACTAACTATTTGCCTATGGCTAGGACTCTAATAGGTGCTACCAGTCAGGGTCAGAGTGGACTTGGGAACACCAGCAATTAAGAGGTAGTTCCACACTCCTCAAAACCTCCTGATCAGAGGCGTTGCCGATAGAGATGTAGTTTATCATCATACCCAGCCATTTGATGATATTACTTATTTTCCACCATTCCATATTATATAACATTATAGACTGCAAATCAATTCTGAACAATGATGAGAAAGCAAAAACTTTTGAAATGGTTTATGAATGAAAAGCAACAGTGGAAATGGCTAAAACTCATGCATCTGATGACATAGGTTTTCATAGTTGGGATAAAAATGATCTTGAATAGAAAGTGAACTTCCTCTACCAAGTGTTACGAGAAATAGGACTTAAGATAAACCTTTCCAAAACAGAAACTATGATCTGGAACTGGAATGAAAGCAGTAAGGATTCCTATCCTGAATCCATCATAAAATTTCAGGATGTATTAGTAAATACTAAAACCACTTCAAATAGCTCAGCTTATGGATCAGTTATAACAAATTTAGTATAGGAGATAAGTAAAATTGAACATAAAATAGGCTGCACTAGGGGTAATATTGCACAACACAGCAAACTGCTACAAAACCAAAACTGAAAACTTGAGTCATGTTTGTAAATAGCCTCATTAGATTGAGACTTTCATATACATGTCATGCATAGTGCCAAACCCATTCAGAAATATCTAAACTGTCTGCTCTATACAAAAACTTTCTCAGATCAATGGTTGAAAAGAGGCTTTGAGCGAGTGAAGCCTGTGAGTCATGGCAAAGACCATCCTTCTTTGAACTTTGTGGATTGGTATTACAGAATCACAAATAAAGAACTGTACTAAATAACAGAAAAGGCATCACTTTCAACAGAAGAAACAACTAAAATAGAGAGCACAGACAGCAACTTGAAATAAATAATGACATAATATGTTGACATTCCACACAACTTCAAACAAAAGATTAGGAAGGTAATCTGCATCAATACTGGAAAGTGTGATAACAGCTATTGGACTTGAGAAACCTATTTTCCTGAAATTTTAAGTTTTAAGAGAAAGATTTTATAAATTTCAACTGACAACAGGACTGGCTGCACAGTCAATGAATACCAAATGTTTCCTTATAAGGAAACAGCTAATATTACCATTACCATATGATCAAGAAATTAACATTGGGTCCAGCTGCATGTAGTGCATGTGCCAACAAAATGAAGACATGTGGATGTTTGTATCAACAAATGAAAACCTGTATGAAAATAAAGATGCATAATCACCCAATTAAGAGTAACATTGAATTATTTGCTGCCATTGGAGCTTCAAATATACTTAAAGCATCACAATGGCATATCATGAAGAGATTAGAAACATGCTCCAAACTCATCATTTTCTCTCCCCTGAAGCCAAATCACCTAGATAAACATGTTTTCCAGACTGAAAAGTATTTAAAATTAAATTTTCACAGTGTGTTATTTATGCATAAGAGCAGGGCAATGCTGGAAGGTCCTGACAGCTGGGGAACAGGATGGTGGCTGAAGGACAATCCTAAGCCTCTTTTGACTGCAGAATCAGCAAAGGAGTTATGTTTTAGGCAAGGATTATTGGAAATGAGTTGGTTGGCCCCAGGTTATTTACTGATGCCTTCAAAATAAACTTTTCTGCCTATGTTGAATTCCTAAGGATAAATATTCTACCATAGTTAAAAAAAATTCACTGCCACTCTAACAGAAAGTGGTATTTATGCACAAAAATTCTCCAGTTCATACTGTTATCACTATTGAATACTTAGTTAAATTAGGGTTAAAAATAGCTGACATGAAGTAATCAGTGTGTTCAATGGATCATAACACTTTTGAAAATCTTTGAAGTGTCACCTTGAGATGCCTTTATGAGGGCAGCTAACAATTTTCATCCAGGAATGAATTTTGGGAAGAAATGACAGCTGTTTGTGAAGATGTCATCCTGGAAGAAATTCTGAATTTAAGATTTTTGATGGACACTAGGCTGCTTGATGTCATCAGAAAAAATGGGAGCAAATAATATTTTTCTACAGTATTATTTTATCAAGGCTTTGCTTTGTATGTCATTCCTTTGAGCGAATCATTGTTGTGTTTGCTTATCGTCATTCTTTAATTACCCTTTTCTTTAATTATCACTTCAAATTGATTAATTTGACATGTTTGTATATAGATCAGAATGCTTTAAATAATCATATTTTGTATATTCTAGCATAGATAAAATTCTCTCTGTATGTGTGTGTATATATATATATATATATATGTATGTATGTATGTATGGACGCATGGTGGAGTAGTGGATAGCAGCTCGGTTTGAGGAATCAGAGAGCCAAGTTCGAATTCCAGTTGAATCCATTACATTCACTTACATGCTAATACCCTTGGGAAAGGTATTGATCCTCTTCTTCTCCCTCCAGCTATGAGTAAATAGCAGGACAGACTGGGTTTGATAGCCTTGGATGGCAACTGGTCTAGGAGAAGGACAACTTTGAATTCAAAACCTGTGGAGGGTCGTTTGGGGACCTTGTAGCATGTAGTGTACCAAGTCTCTTTATTCGGCCCTTCAAAAAGTATTATTGGTTCTGCACAAAGCCTTCACCACTATAATCAAATCATATGTGCTGGTGTCTGGGCAGTCGGTTCCTAGAAACTGAGCTGCTTGATATATATATATATATATATATATATATATATATATATATATATATATATTAATCATTTCACCCCAATCAAAGCAATAAAGGCACTAAGATGCAAGAGGTTACTGAGTGTGAAAAAATATGAGGAAAAACATTATTAAGGTGAGAAAACAATAATGGAACAGAAATTAAGAAGACAGAAGATAATGATTGACATTGCATTTAAATGTTTGAAGATCAAAGTTAACTGGGAAGCAGAGAAGTGAGAAGAGAGTACAAGAGAAGAAACTGTTATCATATCCATTTCAACTGTAAAATGATGAGATCTTGATGTCAATCTAGAACTGTGCTTAAATTCATAAAGTCTAGGTACCAAAGAGGAAAGTTCATCAGAACAATTACCATGAATATATTTATATATTTATTGCACAAGCAATCTACGTTATGGTTGTGGGAAAGTGACTGAAGTTGAGATGCTAGGTTACGACCAATAACATTGCAGATTTTTCTTTGGATTTTTTCTAGAATCTCTAAATACATAGCAGAAGCACCGGACCAGATTTTAATGTTTGTAGATTTTGTAATATCCCACCTTAATATACAGTCTATAGTTGATCAACATTTAATGACTATGACTATTAGTTTCATACATATTTTCATTCTATTGATTTACATATAATGTTGAGATATAGTGTAGATTTACTGTGATCAAAGAAAGAATTTCATGTTTACTTCATGACTGACATAGGTATTTTTGAAGTGACAAATCACAGAGTAAAGTATAAAAGAGTGTTCCATATTGAAAAGAAATTAGCCTAAAATTACTGGATACATTGAGTGAATTATCTATTCATTATTGTTACATAATAAAATTAATTAAACTTAAGATGACACAGAAAACATTAGTGTAGCATATAACAATGTTGGGTAAAAAAACAATACTATGTCAGTGCATTGTTTGAATGATAAATATCTCTAAAACAATGGCTGGGATGAAGTCAACTCACAGAAACAGTATAAATATATACAATTTTGATTTAGCAGTTTGAAAAGTTGAAACCAGAAGTGAATTCGCTGTCTATTTTGCTCTACTTACAGGATTCTCAGCTGGTATTCAACCAAACCTGCTCTTCTCACTGCTATATGTCTATAGAGCATATTTTGTCAGAAGAACTATGGGTTTTAGTCAATAGAAAGAGTTTAAATGCTTCTGTTATTAATAAAACTTGTCATCATTGTTTGATTGACATTTTTTTTCTTTTTTACCATAATTTGAAAGAGCTATCATTCCTCTGTATTTGTTTAAAACATCTCTTTGCTACAAAGTCATTATAACCAAAGTCTTCATCAGCTAAACTGTTTGGATCTTCAAATCAAAATGTGGAAGCGACTGAATGACCTAAGTGTATACAGTTCCACTTATTTGATTACAGTGAATACTTTTATGATTTTTTATAAATTTCTAAAACTCATGTCCTTTTTTGAATTTTTGTTAGCAAAGAATATCTACACTTTATCTCTTTGCTTGCATATATATCTCTCATTAAAAGTTATTTTATGAAGAAGTATGAATTCAAGTTTTATTGCTGCTTTTTTCTTGTTTCCACTTAGTTTCCCAGTTTTTTTCCAGCTATTCCATATAAAATACAAAGAAGAATCTGTAGAGTTATTGGTCTTGACCTGGCATCTTGGCTTCAATCACTTTTCCCCTGCCATAAAGTACATTTCCTGTAACTTTTCTATAAATACTTTCATGGTAATTGTTCAGATCAACTCTTTGCTATGGTACCTAGACTATATGAATTTAAGTGCAGTACTGGATTGGCAGCAAGGTCTCATCAATTTACATTTAAATTGGGTAGATGTAACAGTAAGTTCTATGTCAACAGTTTCTTTTCTCACAATTCTCACTTGTGGAACTCTCTTCTGGCACCATGCTTTCTAGCCAACTTTGACCTTCAAAAGTTTAAATGCAATGTTAATCATTATTTATTGTCCTCTTGATTACTCTTCTATTGTTCTATATTGTTTTATATTTAAAGGTATATGTAAGTTGATTTTTTGTGGATGTATCTTTTCATAGTAAACAGTTTATTTTAAATTATCATAGAACTGGACACCTGTCTTATATAAAGAAAATTCATATATTTTAGGAAATATTATTACTTACTTTTTAATGCTGTGTTGTTCATAATAAAAGAGAAAAGAAAGTGTAAGTGTATTGACTTGTTGAGACTGTCATGGAGTTTGTTGTTGACTTTTGATCTCAAGCCATTTCACTTTCTTTTTTGGGGAAAAGGAGTCGTTTGATGTAGATTGCTGTTAACAAGCTAGCATTTCTGATTTGACTGATGATGTCCTGTTGCAAAGCCTCATATTTATCTGTTTTCAAAGGATACAAACTTGGAGATTTTTCAATAGATTTTCTACTACATTCACAAATTTTGAATCTTGACATTCTTCTTAAGTCTTTACATCCTATTTTAATCCTTTATTCTGATAAGGAGGATTTTTATACTAAATTGTATTTAAGATGATTTTAGCTGTCTAAAAGGCAATGGGTTAGAGTTACCACATAGAATCAAAAATAAGAAAATCTACTGGTTGAAATACTGGTGATACAAATGATAAAAATAAAGGTGAAGGTGAAAATAATTTTGAAGTTGTGATATATCCCTTTTATTTTTGGAATAGATTTTTTTTATTCGATATTATTTCTTGTCACTATCTCTGTTTTTATTTCCCATTTTTTCTTTTTCTTAAAGAAAATAAAAAAGTGATAGCAACTTAAATACTGTGTTTACACCAAAAATAACATTTATATAAAAAAGAAATGTCTCTTTTTACAATTAGAAGTATATGTTGATATCCTCATTAGTAAATTCAATGGACATCTCAGTAAGAAGCCATTTTGTGAAAATAATTTATATTTCATTAGAACTTCAAAAAGGCAATATGTTTATCTTGCAGTAACAATAGATTGATATCTTTAAAAAAAACGTTAATTATATTTTTAATGTTTATAAAGTTATGCAAAAACATTACACGATTTGGCATTCATAGCAACTTCTTATTTAAAACATCTCTTACGAAAACATTCTCTAATATTGCAGTCTTATTTGCAGAAGTTGTTGTAAAAATTTCTTCTTTAGTATCAGATTGCACTCTCAAAAATATAATTTATAATCATAATAATTAAATTTAAGAATTAAAACAAACTATTTTGCTAGTTTGTAATAATACCTTTTTCTTACAGTTTTAAATTTGAGAAATCTATTTGATTACCTTTTTGGTTGAATGAAATGTTCTTGCAAGTTCTAAATCATCAAATTTATTTAGAAACCACAAGAACTTTTTTTCCAACCAAATATTTCAGGTTAAGTGGAAAAGTTTTGAAATATAAAATTATTTGAACATATTTTATTCAATATTGATAATGTCATGCATAAAATATTAAACAAGGAATAGATTAACTGCATCTAAACATTTTTTTATTCTGCAAAATCTTTATGAATATTTTATTAAATAAGTTGACAAAGTTGGGAGTTCTGAGTTATACTCTGAGTAAATTTATTAAAATTCATAGATAAATCTGGCAAACATTTTAATTTCCTAAGTACTGTGAATTTATGCAAGCATAACAATATTCAAAGTGTTCTGCATGTAAGTGGCATTCAAAATTTCAGTTTTGTTTTGGCCATATTGAAGGCAAGAGTAGCAGACAGAAACAGCAGGTAACTGCCTAATGTAAGTGAATAGCAGAATATGGACTGGGTGGAATATTAAAGAGACAATTGTTGTTTCCTGCTACAAAGGATAGGAAGTTGTGAAGAGACATGATCACCCATGTCTTAAAGGGATATGACATAAAAAGGAGGAAGACTGTTAAAAATATGATCATTAAATTTATTTTTCAGGTTTCTATAATGTATTCAGTTCTAATTTAGACATTGTCATTTTTTGTAAAGGGCCAAATTTTTGGCAGATTTTAGTTGGAAATCAAAATTATGATGGAGTTTTGTAGTAGGTAATGAGATCAGAAATAATCATTTATTTTTCATATTACTATAGATAAATACTTGAAATTACAAATATCAATTTTTTTATTATTAAATTTTATAATAGTTAATAGGGGGATTTTGTTTGCTATGTAAAATTCAACTGCTTATGTCATGTGACTTTTTAAAAAATTAAAAAAAAAAATTATTGAAATTCATAATCTAGAGTACTTAATTGATAATTAATATATGAAAAATGTTTTGAAAAAATAGATGATTGTGCTATTTCACAGCTGCCTCATAATGGAAAGTATGAGCGTATTTTGTTTTGGCTTCTGTAGGGGGGATCAATTTACAATGAATTTATATATAAAACTGGACCCTCCCTATCAACTTTAATAAAATACAAAAATATTTGTGATCTAGAGTGCCTAATCTATAATACTATAAAAAAAAACGAAAAAATTAAATAAGAAACGATTATTTTGAGTTGCAGTGCCTATTCTAAAATTCCACCTAAATAACTTTTTTTTTCATCAGAAAATTTAGTAATCTGTAATGTTTTAAAGTTTTGGAAGCAAAGTTTGCACCTAATTTTATTTTGCCTAATAACATGAAGGTAAAGTTGCTGTTGTATTAAGAATAATAGCATCAAGTGGGAAGTTATCTCTTTTTGAAACTTTTTAAAATATTTTACTGACTGATAAAATATTTTCCATAGACAAAAATGAAACTTTTCAATAAATCTACCCTACAGGTTGCAAATTAATGATGAGAAGATATTGTAATTTTTTATGAAAACATATGATGACATACTGATACTTACAAAAAGAAACAGACAGTGGCAATTTCTGGTGAACACAATGAGTAAAAAAAAATGCTTTGAGAATTTCACACTCACAGGACATATTGAAGGAAAAAGAAGTGGGGTCAAAAACGGAGTAACCTACTTGATAATATTGTGTGAAGGAATGCACAAAAACAAATAGGGATAGTAGAGAGTGAAAAGTTACATAGAGCAACAAAAGACAGGAAGTTGTGAAGGGCTATAATCATGTCTTGAAAGGACACAGCACATAAGAAGTGAATGGATGGTGTATAAGGACAAAGAGGAATGGTTAAAAAGTTACTTAGGCTAACAGACAAGGGAAGACATTGTACATGAAAGAAGTAATTCTGCATTGAATATGAATGGAATATCATAAGAAATATTATTGGATAATCTTCTTTGTCTTGTCATATATATAGCAATTATTCCTTGGTGTTATAAAAATTCATGATTGAACAAAATTTTTTATATCTTTAAAAGAATAAAAAATTTAATTCACATGAATTTTCAAAAATTCTATAGCCACTGTAAAAAAATGTTAACTTTTTAGAATTTTTAATTATTTTTCTTCTATAATGGAATAATTTGACAGATTCTAAAAAGTTAGGTATTTAATTTTTTCTCTCCCCCCTCCTCCTCCTCCTTAGTCGGAACTCCATTGACAATCCCTTTCTACACTGTTCAGTCCTGTATTGCTGCCCCCAGATCCCTAATGTCCAACACTGAGTCCCGAGCTATGGTGTCTGGGAAAGTCAGTTTTCATGAGAAGACACTTCCAGAAGAAGTAAGGATGAGATACTTTCCCTGTCTGCTCGGTGACTGACAAATAGTAATTGTTTTTGTTTGAGCTTAAAAGAGATTGGTCTCAGTTCTCCATAACATACCGACTAAAACAACTGAAGGATAACAATGGAAACCATTTCCAGTTTCACGATATAAATTCTACTTTGGCATTGTAAAAATATTCAACTCACTGACAAAATAAAACGAAAGCAAAAGAAAGCAGATAAAGTGCAAATTTTTATATTCCAGAAATTAATTTTACAAAAATTTTTTTCCTTTTTTTTATAGTCCAGTTTCTTATTATGACAACAAGGACACATGGTCCTGTAGATAAAAGTATTGGTACAGTGATCCAAAAGTGACTTGACCCAAAGACTTGTTAGTTCAATACCCAGCCATAGCAGAGGGAACAAAAACTTGGAGAGTTGAGTTATCAAGGGAAATTAACTGGAACTGAGATATCTAAAATTAGAACATGTGAACTAAATAAAGGGTTTGGTTTGAAATTCCATTTAGTATCACCTGATGAAGGCTGAAGCATACAACAGGTGAAACATCGTAAATATGGCAATAAAGATGAGGACAACTGTCTGAACAATGTAAATAGTATAACAAGAAATAAACGCAACACAGGAAGATTTCTTCAACTTGGACTGTTACATTCAGTTGTTACTTAGACTATGACACAGATTCTCATTCTAACTACCTACTTGATACATTGTCCTTTTATATATGAATCTAGTAGTAGACACAAAAATGTGTATGAATATTTAACAGAAAAATGCTTGGCTCCATTTTAAAGTTTGTTACTTGAAGAGCATAACATTTCTAATGACTTAATAACTATAAAAGCTTAAATACTGAAACTTTGCAGATTAATAATTTCATATCTATTTTTGTATTTTTTTTTTTATCTTTCTCTGTAATTTATAAGTTAATTAACTTCTATTTTAAGTAGATATTCATTCAGTTGGGATATCATATTTTAATAATTTTAAATAAAAGAAACGTTTTTATTTTGCCTGAAACTGATTAACAGAATAGATTCTAATTATGTATCTGCTATAATTTTAATATGTTTAATTTGTTCATTTTACCAACTCTTAATTTATACATATTTTTAAAGATTTTCTTTACAAACTTCAGTTTGGCATGCAATCACCCATACAGTGTTATGCTATAAAATTCATTTCTTAATGCTCATTTTCCAATCAGCAAAAATCAACCTAACAAAAAACAGATGTCTTTTCTAACCAATTGCAAACCTTGAGACAAAAAAAGAAAATCAGAAGCCCCAGGAACTGATTCTGAATTCGTTTCAACTATTTAAGTTACTTTTTTTTTTTTACAATGGTCAGAAATTAGTGAAGTAGCAGGACTATAACAGGCCATATCTTCCTCTCTCTTATTTCCTGGTGTGGAAAGAGGATAGGTAAAAGAATATCAAAGGAATACTGCCAGACAAAGACATGGTAATATCCTTTTACTGGAAACCCTCATTTCATTTTCACAAAAGTAAAAAAAAAATTTATGTTTAATATTTCATCTACGCAAACCAAACAATTTCCAAATAAATTCTACCAAACAAAAATCTCTTTATAAAGGGAACTTTCTTACAAATCTATCATGTTTGTAATTTAGTAAAGGATATTTCTCCTCATACAAAAAGGAACTGTTTTTTACATTGTTGTACCTTTTGTTTATTTCATCTCTGTTATCTCACAATAATAAAAACATATTATTGTTTTTGATAATTTCTTTTTACTTATTTCAAGTGTTCCTATACCATTTAACCATAGTTACATTGCTAGTAAAACCACAACAAGACGTCTCATAATAAAATAGCTAAGAAGAAAATTATACTCAATGATTTTTTTTTTTTTCAAGATCAACGGGTCAAAACAGTGGGACATAGAAACCAAATCAGAAGTGAGAATCATTGCAGAAACAATCAATGAAATAACATCAATCAAAATCATGCCATGAAATGCAGTCAGATCCTGAACAAAGAGAATGACAGGAATTTACTTGCTGGAAAGCAGTTTCATTTGACTGTTAAGTCTCGGCTCAATAAAAAGCCTGCAATGGCAAAAATAAAACAAAGAAAGTATAATGATGACTACTTGGTATTCGGTGCAGATTTGCCCAAAGATATTTATGTCAAGTGTCTTGTTTGTCGTCAGTGTCTTACAAAGTCAAATTTAGCTCCTACCAAGTTGAAAACCCATCTTGTAAAAATCTTTATTTTGCAAATAAATCACTAATAATTTTTAAACAGATTCTGAGAGAATTTTACCAAAAAAAAAAAAATTTCTGATGATTGCTTTTTTTTTTTTTAATCATTTCACCCCATGCAAGACAGTAAAGCTACTAAGACACAATGGGTTACTGAGTGTGAAAGAATAAGAAAAAAGAGAAACATTATTAAGGAGCAAGAACAATAGAAGAGTAATCAAGAGGACAGTAAATAATGATTGACATTGCATTTAAACTTTTGAAGGTCAAAGTTGGCTAGGAAGCATAGAGTCAGAAGAGAGTTCCACAAGCGAGAAGTGTGAGAAAAGAAACTGTTGACATAAAACTTACAGTTACATCTATTCAATTCAACTTTGAATTGATGAGACCTTGCTGCCAATCCAGTACTGCACTTAAATTCATATAGTCTAGGTACTATAGAAAAGAGTTGATCTGAACAATTACCATGAAAGTATTTATAGAAAAGGCACATGGAAGTTACATTATGGTAGTTGTGAAGTGACTGAAGCTGAGATGCTGATTCGACTTTGGATTTCATCAAGAATCTCTATATATATAGCAGGAGTATTGGACATCCAAAAATCTGCTTATCTCATATTTCATTTTGTCACTTCATAATCTGCATTCACTGCCATATAGGAGGATTGATATTACATAAAGGTTCAGTATGTTTTTCATATACAAAAAGGAACTGATTTATACATTTTTGTATCATTTTTTTATTTCATCTCTGTTGTTGCACAATAATAAAAAGTATTATTTATTTTTTTATCATTTCTATTTACTTATTTTAAGTGTTCTTGTTCCTTAATACTCTTAATTTTCCAGTCTCTTAATACTTTTCTGAGCTTTTGGAAGGCATCTTTCACTATCCTGATGCACCTTCAGATTTCAGTGTCACGTTTTCTGTCCTCTGTTAAAGTAATTCCTACATATTTAAATTTTTGTACCTGCCTAATTTTGTTATCTTCAATTTGTAGTTCGCATCTTGGGCTGTTCCTTTTGCTGACAACCTTTCCTTTACTACCTTCTGCTGGAATCCCTGTAGTTTCCTTTCTGTGTCTGCTGTCAACACTGTGTCATCTGTGTATTTTAGTTTGTTAAGTCTGTGGCCACCAATAATCCTGGTAGGACTTCTAATTGTCACTTCACTTTAAAGGTTGAATAAGTCTGATGAGAAGACACATCCTTGTTTTATGCTCCTTTCTATTTTCGTGTAATTAATGAATTCATTTTCTGTGATAGAATATTGTGAGTAAATCATACTCCTACTCGGTACATGAATACAAAGAGTTGATTATTTGTGTGAAAATTTAAAAGACCAAATCTTGTTCTCGTTAAGGAATACATGATAATGCAGTTTCTAAATGGATTAAAGCATTGACATGACTATGCATTTGTTTGTTCTGTATGTTTTCCAAATGTTTTTGATGACACAGAATAAGAGTTAAACATTATGTTATACTGACATTGGAGAGGAAACCATGAGAGAAGCTATTTTACAGTGGCATTGATGATCTTGTTAAAGCTAGATTACACTAAGACAAATATGTTCCTCTAACTAATGAAGTGGTTTGTAGTAATCATGAATATTCTTTTGAGTATAGCGATACATATGAAACATAATTCTTTTAACAGTATCACACAAACCATACATCAACACTTACTCAAAAATGAAGAACCACCATTGTGCATACCATGTCAGGAACCATACATGATTGTGCATATTCTGATAATATGTAATGAGTTCCTACTAACATGAAACAAGTACTACAGTGCAGATAACCGAAAGGAACTATTTGGAAATACTGAACCAAGTGAGATTTTTAAGTTTGTAGAGGAGATTGGCTTCTACAATACAATTAAGTTTACCATCTATTTCTGTATCATTTATACTTAGCAAAGTCCTACAATCCATTTTTATGTAAGTTCTATCTGGAAAAAAATATTATATAATTTATATTTATCCCCAAAATTATTAAAACAATATTCATTTGAAAAAAGAGGAATTATTTTTATAAAATTCAAAAATATATTTATGTTTTAATTAACCCACAAAATGTTGATAAATCATAAAATAAATAAATCTAACTGCATCAGTACTAACTGGATTATTAACTTGGATGCACTGATTGCAAAACAAGAAAAAGCAAACTATAATTATATGAAAAAAAAAATTTGATGATATTGTAAATTGTGCCTATCATATAAAAATGTATCCAAAAACAAATATTCTGTGAATATATGGATAATGGAAGTACAGTTCTGTTACATTTACCAATTCCATGGCTTTCAAGACAGAAATTTCTGATTTGGGTTTTCAATCTTTGGAAGAAAATCGTCACATTTCTCACTAATAGAAAGAGTGACTTTCTTTGATGAAAATGAAAAAATTACATTCCTCTCTTTTGTTGCTTTAAGTTATTCTGACTTCTTCAATTCAGCTCTCTGTGTGGTCCTTTGTCTTCCATTGATTTGCTCAAACAAGTCAAGGAGGTTACTTTCTGTTTTACTGCACTTCTCATCTTCAATATACCCTCTGGGTGTTGAATTTCCCAAGTCTTCTTATCTCATTATGCATTGCAACATTACCGCTATCTCTTTCTTCTTCCCCACACAATATGTCCATAATATTCTCAACATTTGTCTGTTGAAACACATCTACATGTTTCTTTTCCTCATCTGTGTGCATTCACTACCATATAGAAGAATCTCTAACTGTATGCAAGCTCTTTTGGTCCCAGTATTGTTTACAGATTACTTGAAGATTCTCTCCATGCAGATCAAGCTTTCCTACAACTTCAAGTTCATTGTTTTGTATTTTCTTGAATGCCTTTGTATAATCTATGAAAAGGTATAGATATTTCTGCAATTCTGTTGTTTGCTTTGATAGCATTCTGATCATGAAAATTGCAATTATATTTTCATTATCTATATATAAAATTCTGTGACTTCTGTTAGTCCATCCACTAAAATAACCATACATTAATCAATCAAAACCAAATTTTGGGGAGAAGTGCACACAGGTAAGGGGGTACAAAGAACAGGTGGCTTTACTAGGGTGCTTTAAACTGCAAAGTAGGGTTTTTGTCAAAGATTTCCGAACAAATCAGCTTATTCAAATTTCATTGATTGGTTTGCAAAATTGAATGAAACAGAGTTTGTAAAATGATAACTTCAACAATACTAAATACTGTGAGGATTTCAAGACACATGTAAAAAATTCTAGTCTTGAAAAAAGTCTTGTTTCTGCTCTAATTCTGCTACAAGATCTACTGATTAGAATCTTAATCATGAGTTTTATTATGTAGTTCATCAAGCTGATTATTCAGTGGGGTTTGCTTTCATTCACACCTAATTTATTAGACAGTGCAATGAACATTGATCTACTGAAGTCTTCTAGTATTTTTGCTGCTCATAAATCACTTTAGTTACTCTATCAATTCTAAAATATTCTAAGGCTATCAACATCTTTATTAAACTATCATCAGTTCCCACATTATTTAAAGTGCAGCAATTTGAAAAATGTTCATACACAAAATGTTCTTTTCTGTATGAGAAACAATAATGTATTTGTCAGTAACAGACATTCATCTTGAAATCTAAATGCAGATTAACTAAAAGAAGTTTAGAATACATTATTAAAAGCTTTACAGAGGATCTATAAACAATTATTTTTGAATTTGTCTTCCTTATTTCTGTTGGTTGAAAAATATTACTTGGTTTGCAGTGATTGGTCAGATTTTAATTATGATTATCATCCAAAACATTTTAGCTGTTTTATCTTACTTTATTTGGTCAAAACAAAAGGTTGTAGTAATTTTAATTGAATTTTAAAGACAATATTTAAATGTTTTGAACATAGATATATTCAACTGCATTTGTACCATTTTCACCATATTTGAGGCAGATTCATGATTCCACCCTCCCAGAATTTTGGATTTTCCTGGGTGATAAAATTGTCTAAGTGGTAGCAAGTTCTCCTCATTAAGAAAATTCTGTAAGGATCAAAATAAGGGATAATCTGAAGGTGCAAGATCAAATGATTATGACAGGTGTAGTAGGACATCCCAGTTATGAATCATAAATTAAACTATGGCACCATCTGCATAAATGGCACATACCTTTTTTGCTGTTTATACAGCACTTTTGCTTTTTGTGGAAGTAAAAGAGCATCAAATAATGAAAATGCATCTCATTATCTCCCATATTTCAGTTAGATGTGAAATAAAATCATGTTTTCAAATGAAACCCATTGAAAAATGTTACAAACTTTTGTTCCAACCTAATCCAAAAGTGATTTTAACTCATGTGCAATTTTGAAGTTTTCACTTTCAGATTGATTGCTACAACTGAAATATTTCTTTCAAAAAGGCATGCTACAGAATAGCAATTGAGAGTAAAGCAATGATTGCTGATATGCCATGAATAAAATTAATATTTTGATCTGGAACTATTTTTTCAGGGCTATAACTTTTCATTGCTCCTTCATCTAAAATAAAATCAAAAGATAACAGCCTTCTTAATTTTCAGAAGTCTATCTGCATAATCATCTATCCCAGGAAATTAAAAAAAAAGATATTAAAAGATAAAACTATTTGAACATATTACATTCAATATTAATAATTAGATATCGAGGAATAAAATATTAAGCAATGAATAAATTAAATGAATCTGAACTAAAAATTAATTTTTACTCTGTGGTGTTTTTTTCTATTTAAATTTTTGAATTAGAATCAGTGAATTTTTATCATAAGGCTTACAGGTAAATCTTCTTGGTAATCTATGTTGAATAAAGCCTGATTTAGAGTGAGAAAAAGAAAGTTTTCATTTATTTTTTAAAATAATTTAAAAATATTTTTACTGTTATTATTATTACCTGTTGTATTTTCATCTTATTGTTACTTTTATATCACAACCATCTTGGTTGATAAACTTTGACTTGAGTAAACAAAAGTAATATTGGAAATAAAGTAGTTGCTTCTAAAAAGATTTGATCTTACATCTGGAGGACGCTGCCTTTCATAGACATCACCATAATAACTAGACATTAAAAACCTTTCATTGTCCTAAAATCTATTCTATAACTATTTTATTAATTGTAAAACATTTGTCAACATTTTTTTATGTTAGCTGATGATATTTGTCTTCCTTGTTGATTGTTATGAAAATGAGAATGAAACTGTTTTATTCAAGAAACATTTTTCAACATTAAATCCATACAATCAGTTTATACATCCTGTTAAAAGAACTGACATGATTATTATTTAAAACAAAGGGAAGTAAAGTGATTTAGGAAAACAATGAATCAAAACTTGAAGCAATTAATACAATAAGCAAGACAGATCAACCACAGTAATCAAAGTAATCCAAAACTGTCCAGTGAATGTTAGCAGAGTGACAGCACAAAGCGAATTTGGTAGCATTATTTTGGGTATATATATATATATATATATATATATATATATATATATATATATATACATGAAGAAATATAGTCTTAAAATGTGCTATATTTATGGGATAAAGTGCTCAATATCAGAGATAGAGCGTGTGTAAATATAAAAGTGAACATAGAAGTCAACACTTAGAGGCGACAGTCTGTTTCATGCTAGATTCAATCATCGGGCCCGATGATTGCATCTAGCATGAAACAGACTGTCGCCTCTAAGTGTTGACTTCTATGTTCACTTTTATATTTATATATAGTTTTAGGCATTCCCATAATTCACCTTCCTTCTGTGAAGATTATCAATCAGCATCTAATCAGCTAATTATTTACCAATATATCAACCATTATTACAACTTTATTGCACTTAGGCAATTTTTTTCTCTATTTCAATATTTTCTGTACTAGAAGCATTGACATGAATATAAAATTCGTGAGAGAACATGAAATAAATGAAAAAATTACTGGAAAATAAGAAAAATATTTTCTTTTTCATTTATATATCCTACACCTTAGTATCATTTAACTCCTTGGGGAGAATAGGACCACAGCCTCATCAAGCAATGCTGTTGCTGCTGTAGTTACCATGGCAAGTAGCTTCTTATTGGGTGGAGCCAGTCTTATACTTAGAGTGATTGTCAACCACGGTTACAAAGTGTAGTCTTCTCTGCTATTTAACCCAAAGAATTTTGTACAGTAAACAAAAATTGAATTATAAAGGCAATGATAATGGCTGGCTGCTTGTATCTGAGTATGTCTGTCTGTCTGCTAGTGTGGTTAGCTAATCCCTGTTGTAGACGCCTGCTCAGGCACATTTGTGTGTGTTCAATACCCATAGAGCCTACCTGTGGCTTATACTGCAATTATGCTGAGCGGACATTAGTTACAGTTTCTGGGACAGAGCACATCTGGTGTGATAACAGTCTGAACAAGACCTGTATATTCAACTCCTCAGTCATGATGACTTGTGACTTCATGCTAGCACAACCATTGACAAACAATTTTATCTATCCAGTTTCAATTACAGGGTTTGAGTCAGATTGTGGCATGATTTTTGGTCTCTTTTCAAGGGTGCTACGCACTAGGATTATCTACCCAGGCTGATGACATTAAGAATTCACCTTCCTGACAAACTGACCATGGTGGGATTTGAACCCGGGTCTCATGTCTGGAAAATTAACATTATAACCACTCATCCACATGGAAATAAATGTAACAAATTTCTGGGGAAATCATACACTATTGCATATGTTTTAAGTCATTTACTTTTGTTTTATACATACTGTGGCTTTAGATATCGTGAAGGTGTTTTACAGGGTTTGGTATACTAGCCTTCTCCACATGCTCAAGAACTATGGTGGCTCTGGCTGAATATTTCACAATTCAATCATTTTTAACAAATTGGGTAATGAAGGTCATATTGAATTGACATGCTTCTAGATCTTCTCATACTAATGTGGGAGTTTCTCAGGACTTTATCCTTGGACCTATGTTGTTTCTTATTTTCATCAGTGACATTCCTTATGTCATCAGTTCCCAACTAGGTATTTATTTTGATGACACAACCATCTACTGTCTTAATTTTAAGATTGATAGGTTTGACAAAGTAAAACTGGTAGCTGCTCTCAATAATGACCTCCAATCAGTTGTTAACTGGGGCAAGAAAATGTAAATTTGAATGCCTTCAAAACTTTTATCCTTTAATCATCATAGAAAACTATTTTTGCCCTCCATCAGCATGGCTGATGCGAACCTCCAGCAGAGCAACTCTTTGTACCTACTTGGTTTTAAATTTTTCATTGACATGAAGTGGAGTGATAATATTGAATCAGTTGCAAGGTCTGCTGTTAAGAAACTGTGCTAGGAAAAGTGTTATCCAAAATTTTGCTCTTTCCAATGATCTTAGTACATTTCTAAGTTTGTTCTCAACTGATTTTGTTAGTTTCCATGTTACACATCCATAGAACATTACTGACATTGAGTATACACTTTTTTTTATCAATTCATCCCAAGCAAGGTGATAATTCAACTAAGACACAAGGGGCTACATGGGAGTGAAAGAGAATGAAAAAAAGGAAGAATGGGAGACCTAATCCTAAACAGGAAACAAGAAATAAACCTCTACTCATGTTTAGAGGAGGAGTGTGAACCAATCAAATTGGCAATGTGCTTCTCATTATGTCACTACTTTCATTAAATGCTTTCTCATCAATCGTTTTGCATCATTTTAATTTTCATTGTTTTTCTTTCCCAAATCAATGCATTCTTGGACTTCTTCCAATTCAACACTTTTTGTGTTATTTATTATTTAGTCTAAAGAGTTGCTAAATTTTTGACAGTTTTATGATAAACCATCTCTCCAGATCACCACAAGGTTTACTGAAATTTCCATTAACTCAAATAAAATTCAAAGATTTTTGAGTTAATTCTAATAGGAAGACAATAAATCTTAGAGTATTTCTAATTAAATCCATGGAAATAAATAATATCAATCTATATGGATATAACAAAATAGTTGCAATATTTTGGAATAAAAAACAGACATTAAGTAGAATAAGATAAATGTAACCTTATTGTTCACAAAAACAGATTGCCTTTGTATTTTTAATAATTGACTTGAACATGTGGGCATATTATTATTTTAATATTATTTTGGACCTCATTAAATGACAAACTATTCCATATATACATGGTGTGATGGATAAACTGTCATCTAAATTATGCAAAAATGAAAATAACACTGATATCTCATTTTAACAGAGATATTTACCAAAGTTACAAAAATATCTTGAAATACTAAAGAGTAAATTTATTCAATAAAATAGCCATTGGTTTCAATCACGGCCTCCAGACTATTTTGGAATCTCTGGTAACTCTTCTGCTTAAGTTGGTGAATGCTACCATTAACCATGCTTTCAGTTCATCTTTGGTGTTACAAGGAGTTTTGTTGATCTCTCGCTCAACTGTGCCCCACACATAATAATCAAGGGGATTGCAGCCTGGGGAGTTAGATGGCCAGATATAAGGGGTGATGTGGTCACAGAAACTGTTTGACAGCCATGACTGAGTTCTCCTGCTTGTATGGATTAGTGCAGAGTCATGTTGCCAGACATAGGGTCTTCCAGCAGACACTCTCTTGATCCAGGGCAGTGCTACCTCCACAAGACACTTCATGTAGGCCTCGGTGTTGAGTTTGAGGCCCTCACCAACAAATTCAAGAGTTCTTTTGTTCTCAGAATGATCAGAGTGTGTTTTCTGAACTGTTGTACCTTCATGATCACCATTAGACTCATCCAACTCTTTTTGAATCCTCTGCATTGTCCTCAGATTGACACCCAAACATTCTAAAATGTTCGTACAGCATGCTGTTTCCTAATTTCTGGCAGAGTAAATTGTGTCATGGTGATTTTTTTCTCACAGACAGTGCCCAACTTACCCTACTATGCTATGCATCAACAATATAAAAAACAAACAACACACACACACACACATATATATATATATATATATATATATATATATATATATATATATATGTATATTTGTGTATTTAGGCAGCAAATTCTCCTTTAGCTGTCTGATTGAATAAATTACAAACATGCTTATTTTTATCATAATCCTTTCATATTAACAAATATTATTTATATATAATAGTATATTACAATTAAATAAGGCAAGAAATGCACTGTAACACTTATTTCCCAAGTACTTTCCATTTCTTTCTGAGATCATCATCAGGGGTGCAACTGTATGGCAAAAACTATGCGTACCTATCCATTACTGAATTTAATTGTAATATACAGAAAAATATTTGTGAATATGAAAGGATTATGATAAAAATAAGCAGACATAATGTTTGTAATTTATTTTCTCTCTCTCTCTCTCTCTCTATATATATATATATATATTTATAAAGTTCAGTGCATATCCATATTTTTATATATAATACACCAATATTTTTGTTTGCAATGTCTGTATCTTTTTGCTGTATAAGAGTTGTCTACATTGTATGGCAATGACAATGTTTATATTATGACAATAGCAAATTGTTTATGAAAATGTTTATGAAGTCAGATTAAAAGACTGACTCCATGAAATAGGAAAGTGCAACAATCATAATTAGGAAAAAAACATTTGAAGATTCACATATAAAATCTGTGAAATATGCTGTCATTTTTATAGTATGGGTAATCTAATGTATGTGTGTGTGTTTATATGTGTAACATTTACAATCTACAATCAGATCCTAGTATAATGTGCAGATGCTACACTCTGATCCTAGATAAAGTGTACAGGTATTATATTTCGCTATGAAGTAGAGGTTTTGATGTCAACATAAATAATCATATTATTTTTTTACAGTAGTTACACAAGTAAATTAAGAATAAATAATATTAATTATGATAGAAAACATGAACTTCGCAAATTTTTTATACTTTATATTGTCTGGACTGTTGTCCTCATCTTTATTGTCATATTCACAACGTTTTAGCCATTGTGTACTCCAGCCTTCTTCAGGTGATATATGTTTGAATTTCAAACTGAACCCATTATGAATATGACAATAAAGATGAGGACAACAGTCTGAACAATGTAAATAGTGTAAATAGTTACAAGACCCCATCTCAGAAATACAGACAGATTTTGCAAATTTTGTTTGAGAAAGCAGAAAATTGCACCAACACTTTACATTATTTTATATTTAATCAGCATTTTTGTATACATTTAAATATAATTTTCATACTACACAGTTTATTCAATGTTTTTCTTTTTGTAAGAAACTATCTAAATTTCATAAACCTTCAACATTAGTTAGCATTAGTTTCATTAATTAATGACAGAATAAAACTGTTGCTGTCATTTTAGTTTTACTCAGAAACTTAACCTGTTATTTTTGTCAAACATTTTTATTAAAAAAGAATCAGGTCTTAAGACTGTATCTTTTATAAACTTTCAGTATATATCAGAATTTAGTTCCATAAACTCAAGTTGACTACATAAAAGAATAAGTTGCTAAAGATATTATCAAGATAATATTTTAAAATTATGTAAATTTTAAGAAAGATTATTATTTAATTTATTCAATAAATTCTTTAATGTCTTTACTACATTAATTTACTTATGTCTTTATATTTGATAGCTATATAGGTATACTCAAGGAGGGGTTAAAAATGTGGAAATGCCATGCAAAGGTATTCATTTAGTACAATTATACTAGATCACAAGGGTGCCTTTGTATTAGGTAATGTTTAGTGAGCTGATTGTCATCATTACTGAGTAGTTAGTTCAATCCTAAGTAGGTTCCTCATATTTGTAGTAAAACTTAGTAAATAATATCATATAGGAACACAAGACTATAATTCAGTTTAACTTATTTTATGCATTTCACAAAGCAATTTATAATGTATCTTTCTTAATTTTTAAATGAATCCTTTATTTTAATAAAATGGAATGCTTTAAAGTTAAATAAATTTGTAGCCCGAATGTGTGAAGGGTGTTCACCACAATTATTTTATTTTGTCTAGGAAAGGTGTGGAAAGGATCATGCCATTATGCTGGAGGTCGCTATCCAATGTGGTGGTCACAATGCAATTTATATTTGACGTAAAATAGCACATGGTATAAAATACAAAACAGAACGTAGGGTTGGAAACATAACAATTGAATTTATTAAGTATTTGATGTACATGCATGTGAACTGAAAAGGTTAGACAGAGTTGTGTCTCTTAGACTAGGTAATATTTGTACCCAAGCTCATAAGGGTTAGATTAACTATTAAATTGTAGTTTAGAAGAATGAGTATGTGTTGGATGTTTGGAATTGTGTATTGTACAAGTTGGTAATAGTTCAGAATGTACTTGCGTGATTAGTTGTAAAGTTCTTTTACGTCTGACTGGATTAGTCAAGATGGGAGTTCTTTAAGGGTCACATCTTGGCAGCAGAGTTGAGATGCGAGAGAGAACCACGAGGGCGAGAATTACTCCTGTTTTGGTTTTTATAATCTGTTGTATCACATGACAGGATCAAATTTAGTTGGCGCCAAAACAGATCTGTTGCGTGGGGGTGATTTGATTCAATTTATTTGAATATTATGTATAGTTGAATGTGTGTATGTGTTGGTATATATATCTATATGTATAGTTGAATGTGTGTATGTTTGTGTGTATGTATGTATGTATATATATGTACTTGTAGTTATATGTTTGTATTGACACCTGTTATATATGTCCTTGTTTATATATTTATGCACTTGTATATGTATGAGTGTGTAAACTTTAAAGTTATCAGTGAGCTAGATTGAAGGTGATTAACCAATGAATGCTTGTTGTATATTTTCTATGAGTGATGGTGGTGGTGGTTACCACAAATTAAAACCAAGAGAAATAACAAGCACATTTAGTTTGAAGTAAACATTAAACTCACTAAGTCAATACTAGTGTATTAAATCAATCAACAAATGACCATGAAATGTTCCTGTCCTACCAGTTTCAATTTTACATTTATCAGTATCATCTTGAGGTGTTTGAATTATCAGCAACTATTTACATTTCACTGACAGTCTTCTTCATTATGCAGAATGATTTCTGATTAATAGATTGTCTTTGCATCATATTAAAGCTTCAATAATTATTCCTTGTATTTTAGTAATTATTACATCAAAACAGTATTTCTGCATTAATTTATTTAAATACACATCAGGCATGAATCTGGGTTGAGAGGATCCAGGGGTCTGAACACAAATATATTAAAAAAAATATCACACACAGTTAAGAAATATTTTTAAAGTATCTAGATAAAGATATTTTATTAAAAAAAGCAAAACGAAACAAAAAAAAAAGCAAAACAAACCAAAAAAAACAACCAAGTAATCATAACCTTAAAAACGAAAACATTATTTTGTTTTTCTTCTATATTAAATATGTGCAAAAGTTTCCATTGAAAAATCGGTTTTCACTTGTATATTTGGTCTTTAATAGTCAAAAAATATTGCTGGGATCTTTTGAACATATTTAATAAATGCCTTCTGTCTTTTTTTTTATTAATGTTATTTTTAAAATTTTATATTTATTAGTTCTGTGAGAAATGTTTTGATTATTTTTTTTTTAACTTTACTCTTTTTTCAAATCTTATGCTAAATATTGTGATTCAAACATAAGTGGTTCATTTTCATTTTGCCCAAAATCTTGGATTTTCCCCTGTTTATAATACTTTAAGCTACAAAACATTGAGTTTATTTTTTGATACATGTATTTGCATAATATCTAAGCAGTTTAATAAATAATCTTTAAGAGAGATTGAAAAAATTATTTATTTATAGAGAATTTTATTACCTTTGTTGTTCTGTTGTTATTTTAATTTATTTGAATATTTTATTTTTTTAGAGAAATAATATCAAATTATTTTAAGAGTTTGACTTTGGTTCATTTGTTTTTTTGTTGATTAGTAGATTTATTAATCAAATAAAATTAGAATGTTATGATGTGTTACATAGAAAAAGTAAATTTTAAATCTTATTTGGGTACTATTAAACCAATTCAATCATGCTAAATTTTTATAACAAATACCATGGAAAAAATTTACTAATTCATATAAGTATAGAAAAATAAATTAGTAAAATAGAAATCCCTACATATGAAAAAAAACAAAAAGTTCTAACAATAACTGAGAGTTGTCCATTCCACTTATATATATTAACAAGATTGTGGATCAGTTTTAATATGTGATATTAGTAGGATCCACTTGGATTATATACCAATGGATTCATTACCTGTACTATATATATATATATATATATATATATATATATATATATATATATATATATATATATATATATATATATAGATAGATACATAGATATATGTGTGTATATAGTAAATTAATAAATGATCAGGCAGTTTATCTCTTAATTAACTACAGAGTTTTGCATAATACCATTCATCAGTCAGAGGGTTCAAGAAATTTATTGGACCTTCTGAGTCTGATGAGCTGTATTAGGTGAAACTCTGGCATTGATCAAGAGATAAATTGCTTGTACATTTATTAAGCAACCTATCATCTAGTTCACATTCCTCATTGTTTTTTTTTGTACAGGAATAGAGGTGTTTTTGTTTCCAGTTATTTCTAAAATTTTCTATTCTCTTTTCACTCCCAGTAACCTTGTACTTTTACATATTTTTAGTCATATCTGAAATTTTATATACATATATATATATGCATGTTTGTATAATATATTTCTTTGAATCTAAACAGATATCTGATTGGATGAGTTTTGGTTACATTATATATATGTGTGTATATATATATATATATATATATATATATATATATATATATATATATATATGTATATATATATATATATATTAAAAACTTTTACATTGGAAGTACTATGAATACATTCAAAGGACATTGGCAGGGACATGTGCAATCTTTCAATAGTAGTACTTATAAGTACAAGACTTCATCATCCAAGTATTTTGGGAGGTTAACAGAAAAACAAGACACCTACTGTTAAATGGAAATTAATCAAGAGAGCTCAAACATGTAATTCCCTATATGCCCCTTGTTATTTATGTCTTAATGAAAAATTTAAAATAATTAGATTTAAAGACAAGGCCCATCTCTTAAATCAAAGAAATTAACTCACTGTTAACTGTACACATTGCTATAAATTTAACTTACTTTAGGGTTAGTAATATTTTTGATGATAAGGCTATGTTACTGTAAGTTTAGTATGTTATTACTTTTATTACCTGATAACCCTCCTATTGATGTAAATATATGTTGGTATACGTATATTGTGTTGTTTGTGCCTGCACATATGTGTATATTTTTATTGATAGATTTATATATATGTATGTGAATTTTTATAAAAATATATATATATATATATATATGTGTGTGTGTGTGTGTATGTATATATATATATATATATATTTGTATTTGTGTGTACTTGTGTATATGTTTATGTGTATGTCTGTGTTGGTATATATATTTATATGTATAGTTAAATGTGTGCATGTTTGTGTGTATGCATGTATATATCTGTACTTGTAGTTATATGTTTGTGTATATATATATGTTTGTATTGACACCTGTTATATATGTCCTTGTTTATATATTTATAATATATATACTTGTGTATGTGTATATATATTATGTTTAACGTTCTTTTTATAAAAAGAACGTTAAACATAATATATATAAATGTCTTTAAATAAATTGTCGGACTATGTCCAATTCTAAAATATATTGTGTATGTGTGTATATGTTTGTGTGTATGTCTGTGTTGGTATATATATTTATATGTATAGTTGAATGTGTGTATGTTTGTGTGTATATCTCTGTATATATATTTGTAATATTTGCCTGGTTCTTTAGGTTTATATTAGGGTTGCTCTACTTTGTGTATTGAGCACTTTACATAGTTGCTTTTACTCATTTTGGAGTTTTTTTTCTTTAGACTCTGAGTTTGAGCTCTGGACGATTGTTTTTGCCTCAATTTCATGTTCTTAGTTCTTTCTTTTTTTATTCATTTTTTCTTGGGTACTGGTTTGTTCTTCTACAAGCTGAAATATCCAAGGTTTTTCCAAGTGAGTACCACCATTTATATATATATATATATATATATATATATATATATTTGTATATATGTGTTTTGGAATGTATCGTCAATGCTAACTCTAATCTACTTTTGTTTGATAATGGTTTTATAATTGCTTGTAGATATAATAATCGACAGTTGTGTTTTGTTACATTTTAATCTTGTATGGAATTTATGGTCTGTTATTGTCACTTGGATAATATTGTTAGTATATGTGTAGGTTTACGTATGTATATGTGTATGTATATATATATGTTTATGCATGTATGTGTTATATATATATATATAATTATGTATATGCATGTATGTGTTATATATATATATATGTTTATGTATATGCATGTATGTGTTATATATATATATATATATATATATATATATATATATATATATATATGTTTATGTATATGCATGTATGTGTTATATATATATATATATATATATATATATATATTTGTATATGTGTATGTATGTATGTATGTATATGTCTGTGTGTATATATGTATGTATATATATATATATATATTTATTTTATTCACTTTTTATGTTGCTGTGTAGGTTGATATATTTATTTCTATGTGTGTGTATATATGCATCTGTCTATGTATGTATATGTGTATATATAGGTATATATGTATATGGGTATATGTGTATGTATGTTCATAGGTATACTTTTGTATCTTTTTATTTGTAGTGAAGAATGTGTGTACACATACATATGTATGTATTATTTATTTTTTAAAATTTTTTTTTTCACATATTGTTATATATTTGTACTTGTGTATGTGTACTAATGTGTATATAAGTATATATGAGATATTTATATATATTTGTGTGTTTAGGAGTTTTCTTTTTTATTTATTAGATAGTGTTATTTTTAAGTGTTACATTTTGCCTGGACATTTGAATTTGGTGTTTTCTTTATGTGTGTGTATGCATATATATTCATTTTTCTATCCATTCCTATATATTTTAGTGTCCTTTTTCCTTATGTTGTTCATTGATGAATATTTGTTTTTCTATTCTATCCATATTAAATTTTATCTATTCAACCATTTTTATCTATATATCTTTGCCTGTATAAGTTATATTGTAATAGTATGTTTGAATTCGTTTACTAACACTTTCAAATTTGAATATTTCTTGGTGTGTATATGTGCGTGTCTTTATCAATGAATGATGTGTGTATAATCGCTTATACATTGTATGTATATGTTGTTTTTTTTAAGGGTCGTGGATATCTATTTCCTGTTTTCTTGCTTTTTTTGTGTGTTTACATATCTAAATATGTCTACATGTTTGTGTATTATAATCTGATTGTGTATGTATTGTCTTTTGCAAGATTTCACCCTCCCCTGCCCATATCATCACTTCAAATGTATCTAAGTTGTAACGAAGCTCAGAGCAACATTAGACTTTAACGTTTATTCTAAATGAATTTTTGGCCTTTTCTATAAAAGCAAATAAAATAACAAAACATATATATTTTTTCCTCAGTTTCTTCTTTAAATAATTTTATAATTTTTAAAACTTAATACAGATTAAATTTAAAATTGGTAATTTTAAATTTTATAGTAAAATTTAATATTAATTAGTTAGAATGAATTCTTTTTTTAGTCTAATTCTAACATTAAAGCATTAATTAATTATCAAGTTTTTTGAATTCTCATATACTTGTATTTTGATTGGTCATTTCAGTTTATGTAACAGTGTTTCCCCTAGCGAGGGGTGTTTGATTGATTTGAACCTTTTAAAACCCTTTATTCTACATTCAACACCATCACTTGATACGACACTAGAAGTGTTGAATAAGTAGGAAAATGATGCTGGAATAATATATATATATGTATATCTGAACTTTATTTCAATCCTTCATAAGCTTCCAATCCTTAGCTATGATTAATTAATGATGAACATGTCATTTTTTTTTTATGATTGATTTCATGACAATTCTTCTGTTAAGCCTGGAGAGTAATTATACATTCTTATTGCTCAAAGTAAAGTCCAATAGTGTTATAAAAATCCTGGAGAATTCCAGTAAGATATATTTAATCATTTCTAAGATACAATGGTTCAAACTTAATCTAAGAAATGGACAATTTTGCTGTTACAGGATTTGGACAATTTTGCTGTTACACCTGGTATATATATATATATATATATATATATATATATATACACATATATAAAGCTGAATGGTTTGAAAGTCACACAATTTTGGTTAATATAAGTTTCATATATGTGAAACATCCTGAAATCTTAGGTCACAGCATAAAATAAAAATTAGTTTATGCTTGAATATATCATTTTTTAAGACACTTGCAAAACTCAAGAGCCACTCAGGGTAGAGATTTACTGAATGAGGTTTGTGATATGAATGTAACAGTAGGAAGTGAGAATTATGTGGATATGGAGGATAGGAAACAACTGACCCTTGGCTTAAAGAAGTTAAGAGTGTAGCAATGGAGGAAGCATCACTGTAGGAATCTGTTCCACATAGAAGTGATTCTTGAGAAGAAGCCGAGTGCAACTTCCTCGTTATAAGCAGACTTTGGAAGGAGTGAGTGTGGTTTGACTCTGTAGATGCTGCACAGTGGGTTTGAGTTGTAAAGATCTGAATTAGTGGATGCAGAGAATACAGCTTATATGAACACTTGCCATAAAAATAACAATATCAATGACAGACTTGTGATGTTGCATCTTGGGAAAAGAGTGGTAGGGTGGAAAATATATCATTCTCCACAACACTGATGGTATCCCAAAGTTCATTTTTAAATACAAATTGCTTGTTGTCCTCATAAATATGCCTCTGGACAATGCCCCAAAGAGTCTTGATGAGGTTTAGATCTGGGGAACATGGTAGCTATGACATAAGCCAATTGTTTTTAAACATAAATATACCTAAGTATGCAATTTGATGCACTGGCATCATGAGCTGGAGTAGTGTTATGTATAAAAATAACTTTTTGTCTGAATGTCACTGTTTTCTTCTTAAGCCATGCTTGAAGGTTGACCTTTAGGAATTCAGTGTAGGCAGAAGAGGTTATTTTAATGCTATTGTCCACCTTCCATCTCATTGATGATTCTCAACCCCAAAACAATCCCTCTACCTCCTTGCTGGTACCTGAACTCAATAGGATTAAGTTCCTTTCTCAGGTACAACTCATTTTGTCAATCATTGGGGGCCATAGAGTTTTGCCTGTGAATAGCACTTTTTGTGTAGAACCATGTT
This sequence comes from Acanthosepion esculentum, assembly GCA_964036315.1. Taxonomy (NCBI): domain Eukaryota; kingdom Metazoa; phylum Mollusca; class Cephalopoda; order Sepiida; family Sepiidae; genus Acanthosepion; species Acanthosepion esculentum. Next base: position 28,511,800 of record OZ038475.1, on the reverse strand, counting down.
ATTGGACATGGGTCTATATATCATTCTTGATAAACTTTTGGCTAAATTAAGTTCAATTACATGAAGCCAATATTTGAAAAATATAACTAGCATAAAATGTTGGAAAATACTATATATATATATATATATATATATATATATATATGTGTGTGTGTATATATATATATATATATATATATATATATATATATATATATGAGGTGGGGAAAATATGACATAAATTTATATGTATATATCAGAACAGTGTTGATGAACTGAACGACAACAAAATGAAAAAAAAATCTATGTATCATGTATTGTTTCGTAAGAGGACAAAACACCACACTACATTGAAGTTTTATATTTTGTCATTTAATTACCTTATATATATGTGTGTGCGTGCATGTTTCATTTCTTTCTATTAAATCAAAATTATTTTCTGTTTTCTATGCATATTTAATTATTATTCATCTGTGTACAGTTAATTATATGAAAAAGTATCTTATTCATTAGTTGGAAATACAATAAATTAAAGATCTGTATGTATACAAATATTTGTTTCCCCCCACCATATATAGGTGTGTGTGTGTATATATATATATATATATATATATATATATGTGTGTGTGTTGTATGAAGGTGACAGATTGTAATGTATCAAGTTAGCCTCTTGTAACATTTGAAAAAAACTAAAGACAAATAGTTAAAAAGTAAATCTCCAAATCCAATCACAAAGAAAATGACTAAACACCAGAATTTGAGTTGTAAACAAATACTGTTAACCTAATCTTAACTGTATTTCAAATGTAATATTTCTTAGTAAAATGTCACACAGTTCTCATGATTACAAATATTATCATTAAATATTCTAATAATTTTTATCGTTTATTTTCTATGAGATGTCTAAATGATTTTCAATGCCTCATGATGTAACACAATTCAAGAGAGACACTGAAAAATTATGCATTGCTGTGACAATTTTTGAGAGTAACTGTAAATAAAATTTAACTCAAAAGCAGGCTATAAAAAAGCGCATAAGCATATTGAGTCTACAGTCTGTTGTTGAAGTAAATATGCCATTTAGGTGCCTAAAAGAAGCCATTTTTAAAAGACAAAATAGAAGGGAAAACACAAGTTTAGAACAGCAAAAATGGAAAGAGAAGGTTAATAATCTGTGAGGAAAACTGCAAAAAGCAACAAGCTAAGAAAGGGAGATTACTGGGACATGAATAATACCTTTCTTGACGATCCCTGATGTGAATATCGGCATCTGCACAGTTGGTGCAATTGTGTCTGAGACAAAGGCAAGTGAAAGAGAGGAGTGTACACACAGAAGCGATAAACATTACATAGAGGAAAGCATTTCAAGAAACTTTTAATCTACTTGAAATAAAATTCAATTTTAACTTTGATTTTTAAAATTAGAATATTAAAAATTATGTTTTGTATAGAACTACTTGATTTCAAACCTAACCAAGAAAATTTGATTTTCAGTTACCTAAAGTTAATTTCACTTTATTTTAGATTCAACCAGTTATGTTTGCCATGGTTCTTTGTAAAAATTTATTAGTGTTTTTTAAACTAAAATGTTCAGAGTAGATAAACAATCCTGAAAAACAATAATGATTAAAATCTACATTTTTAAATATTTACAGATATAATCTATTTATTATGAGAAATAGCTTCAGTATTTTTCTTAAAAAAAAAATAAATAAGCAAAACAAAAAAATAATTTCAATATGCAAAAATAAGAAAAATTCTGAAAAGAAAAAAAGAAAAATTAAGCAAAAAGTAAGATTTAATAAAGCAATTATTACTAGGTGATGGAGGCGCTAGAATACTTCTCCCAATCGTTTGTTCCCCTCCTCATGTGAGAATAATGTAAACTAATTTTAGTGTGTGAATTCTTACTCATAGCTTCCTGCCTTAAAGTAGTGACCCCCACCCTCCACCAACTAGAACACTCTGGTGAAAAAGCCTGTGCTAACTTTTGATCAGTAAGTGTTTCTAATAATGGATTGACTTGAAGATAAAGTGTTTACTATGAATTTTTTTTTAACAGAGAGAAGATGTCTCATTAAATTCCTTAGTGTAAGTAATTAGGGTAGTGTGTAAAGATTTCAGAAGTATGACAAAAAGCTGCACAAAAAGAAGACAAGTGGCAGGTTCAAGGAAAATGCCACACTAAATAAAATCTGAAATATGATTAAAAATTTTCACATGTAGTAGAAAATAGAGATATATGAGACTTTGCAACAGGTTATAGTCAGTCAACTCAAAAATGTCAGGATATCTATAGCGTTCTATGTCAAGTGGCTCCTTTAGTCTAGGGAGGGAAGTGATTAGGGATCAAAAGGAACACCAACACCTAAAATTACATGCCAGCTTCTTTCATTCAATATACTTGTATTTCCTTTTCTCTTATAAACTGTGAATCATAGCATATAAGAAAAAGTAGGATTTTTCAAAAATATCAGACATGTACATTTCTACACTATTTAAAATAATAAGAATGTTTACTATGGAAAGATACACTAGTGGAAAATCAACTTACATCTTGATATAGGAAAACTATAGCAAATAAATTGTGGTTTTAAATTTTACCATAATTATTCAAAGTTTATTTACTATGTTGTGACTATGACAAACTACCAATTCTACTATAAGTAAAGGACATTGCTGCATAAAGTATTTAAGCTGAAATTTTATTGTTAAGAATAAATCTTTCAGATTTTATTGTAAAATCTGTAAAACAGAAAAAAGGTTGTATAAATGCTAAGAGGTCAATCTTTGTAATATAACTTATATATAGCTAGTTTCTATTTTGTAATATCATGCATTAACAAAAAAATAATTTTCTTTATTTTATTCTCTAAAATGGGAAAGATAAGGTATTCTTTCAAAAATTTATTATTTTTTTAACTTAATTTTCTTTTATATATTTAGTTTACTTGAAAAATAAGCACATATGATTATTCACAAATGAAATATATGAATTTATTCTATTTGGATTGTAAATTCAACATTGAAATTTTGACAAAAAATATCTTACCTATTGTTAAGTGAAAAAAATGTCTTACCTTCTTATTAAGTGAAAAAACAGAAAAATGTTTATCAACTTGCAAAGTAAAAGACAGAATAAAATGAATGATTCAAACAAGAAAAAAAATGTTCAATCAAAAGAATAATACCGTATATTACAAAAAGAATAGTAAACACTATTGACTAAGCTGACTGAAATTTCAGTTAACAAAAGATGTGAATCATTTTTCATTTAAGGGAAGAAAATCCGACAACCTAATACCCACTATCAAATGAGCTAATAAATCATTCTCTTCATTTCCCAAGTGATCTGTCATAAATGTAACATCATCAGTAGAAATATATTTTTTCTTTCCTATATTGTTACAAATTAACAAATACTGGCAAAACAGACTTGAGATTTTCTTTCAAATTCAAAACTCTAAGAAAGAAACAAAAAAAACCTTACTTTTTTTAATTACTATTTGATGGTGGATTATTATTATCATTAGTAGTATTTTTCTAATATATTAAGGTTGATAAGTGACTAATGTTTAATTTGCTGCCAGTTCACAAAAATGGATACTGACCTGTTGATAAATTGAGAGAACATTATTTTGACATAATAAATTATGTATTTTTTTTCTTACCATTGTCTCATTACATTGCTGTTAGATTTCATTGATATATATTTACTGGTTAGAATATTTTTCCATTACCAGTAAAACAAAAACAGATATTATTTTCACATAACATATTTTTTGATTTTGTTTTTGCAAGCAGAACTAGTCAAAGTAATACTTGAGTTTGATATTGTAAAATATAACAATTTGTCTTTCTTACTGATGAAAATTACTTGGTTGAGAAAAACTGTTAAATTACAAATCCTTTTTCTAAAAAAAAATTAGTCTTAATTACCAAGTTCCTTCAAATAATTGCTTGATAATAATTCATTTTACAAGAAATACAAATGTAAAATATATCATCTTAAATGGAAAAAATAATTTCTCACTTTATGCTAACTTATTAATTTCTGATTGAGTATTGATATAAAATTTGTTTGGAAAATTATTTTATAAGCTAAACATGACACTTCGTTCCATCTTGATAGTTTTGTCTCGTAAGGAATTTATTAATTATAAAAGTATGAGAAATGTAAGACAAAGCTTACAGGTTAAAATAAATGTTGAAAGTCAGTTTATATATTAAGACATCCATAGTTGGGTTTATCTTAAATTGTCACAGCAAAGAACAACAAATTAATGCAGATAAAAATATTCACTTATACAAGTTTATGGAGGTAGTTTCATTTCATGGCAAAAATCTAAATATTCAGATTTTCACTCTCACATTTCTCAGTTTTATTAAAAACTAAGAATTTATGAGATCATGAGATGCTTTATAGATATCTAAAATGCATAAAAGTTTATGGCAATGAGAATTTATATAAGCAGATATTAATATATCTTACCACTTTCATAATAAAACCACGTAAGTAGAAGAAATTAATAAAATTTATGATCTGAAAAAAGCATATTTGATATAAAATTGTTCTGTAAAATCATAAATTAAAAAGTAAAATATTTACACTTACCTGCTTAACAAAAAAAATGAAATCATAAAAGCTGCAATTTTGCAAATGTTAAAGTTGAAAATTACAATCCATTTGTTCTATACTATTAATATTGTCAATTGAGAACTGTCTGATCTTATTTCAATATCCTGATGAATTCTTAGGCATATTCCTGTACAAGATATTTCTCCTTTATTTACATTTGAAGTAGTGGCATGTATTAGAGTCAAGCTGATTTCCCCTCAGGTTTTCTAAGTTTAACTTTCAATTTCCTTTAAGGCAAAATTTGTTCAAATTGGCAATACATGCAACTCACCAAACTCCAGATAGATCTTGCAAACAGAAGGTTCAGAAGCACTTCCACATATCAAGGTCTTTTGTTAGTCTAAGTAGTGAGATTGTATACATCCACAGCAAAACAAAATTATTTTTATAAGTTATAAGCAATCTTATACCTGGATCAACTAGTTAGAACATAAAACCACTAAACTGAAAATTCTAGAATACTTGATCATGTTTCATAGATTCTTATTCCTCAATATAAAACTGACTTTTCAGGAGAAAGATGGGTACTGCTGAATATTTCTATTATAATTCATAGAATAAAGACAACAATTAATTTGAATGAGTAATTTTCCACAGATTAAAATATATTCTGAATCTATCATTAATGCAAATAATTTTTGTGTCTAAAGTTATTTAATATCTCAGAATAATCTAGGCCCATTGAACCACAGCTAAAAGCATAATTGCTTAATATGTTTTTATTCTTAATGCAAAAGCTTTTTATAAAAGTAATAAAATATTAATATAATTGTGATACTGATTCAATACTTTATTATTTTAAAACAAACACTGTACAAAGCAATATTAACAGAATATAAAGAAGGTATACCTATTCTTCAAATGATAAATATTTCTCAAAGATTAAATGATAATTGATCAAACAGCACATATTAAAATGTTTTATGAGTGATACATTAAAACTGATCTACAAATATAAGAAAATTAGAAACAGCACTTTTTTCTCTCAATTTTCATTCACTTTAATATTTTTATATCTTTTTCTGAAAAAGTTAAAAAATGAAAGATTTTATAGTGATGAAGTATATCAAATTATTTTACTTTTCCAAATGAACAATTCAAATGAATTAGACTTTTTTCAAAAAAGTACAATACTTTAAAAGATGTTTCTCAAATATATTGGATACAAATTAAAACAACATTACATTATTATTTTTGAAGTAATACATATTTTCATACTTTTTATGTATTTCTTAATATTTTCAGTCACACACCAATTGTTTTTAACATAATAAATATTATACATATAATAATTATATATTGTCATACTTAAGATTATAGCTAACATTGAAGGTGGTTAAGGGAAAAAATATCAACTTTTAAAATCCTATAAAACCAAAATTATAGCAGTTGAAATTTGTTTAAAGTTATTAAGTCTCCAAATCTGAAAATTACAATAACTTTAATAAAAATGTATTTACATACTTGTTGCTGCTGTTAACTTTGTTTGGAGAGAATAATTTGTATTGCATTACAGAATATTTCCGAAGATGGAACTTTGTAAAGATAAATTATGACTGTTATATTTTGTTTATTAAATCAACATATATTGATAATTAAAAGTATCTATATGCCCAAGTGCAATGACTCAATATTTACAAAATAAGAGTTATCTCCCTTACTACACAAACCTCTTACATCTTATAATTTAGATGGTTAATTTTGTTTTAAAATATTTTTAAAAAATTCAACAAAAGTGTAAAAGGTAAATTAGTAGTCAAAAGAACATGAAAGCAATAACTATGTAAGGATGTTAGAGTTAGTAAAAGGTATTTTTTAAATTCATAGGAAAATTTTTACCTTGCAACAATGACAATCTTTTTAAAGGGTTTAAAATTACAGCTTCAAAAATAAAATTAGTAAATGTACCAATTTAGATTTAATTTATGTTTGCAGCTAAGATTTGGATACATTTCATTCATATCTAACATTATGCCAAAAGTAAATTATCATATATTCAAATTTATGCAAGGGAGAAAACTCGCTACGTACTTAAAAAAACGCAATAGTATTGGTTTCAATTCTTTTTAAATGATTTTAGAAAGATGGAAAAAAAAGTAGATAATCAATATTTGAACTTGAAAGAACTTACTTTTTAATTATCTATATTGTTGGTTTTCAAACAAAATTTTCAAAGAAAAAAAATCAATTATCATAAAAACTTGAAACAACTATACCAGCAGTCTGATTCTAATTTGGGATTTATTTTCTTTATTTTTTAAAACAATTGTTTGTTCCAAGTTAAAGTTTTTTGCATATGTCATATGTTTTTGTAAATAAGTGACTCATTCTTGTCAGAGTTAAAATGATTATAATTCAACAAAATTCAAAAATATATTCATGATATGACTTTAGTTTTAGCATAAAATTTTTTTTCATAATTCTAAAAAATATTATAGATTTCTGATATCTGAATTCAAAATAAATTTTTCTGTTGTAGTTTGTAATGGCCAGAAATCTAAATGAAGGAAAATGATGAAGATGACTAAAGGCAAGTTTTCACTGTTTGCTGTCTCAAAACATTTCTTTTTATGTTATTCTATGAAGAAGATTAAGATTTATTTATCTGAATATTCTTAGAGAAGCCAAATGGTTACAGGCCAACTTATTGATAATTATGATGATAAATTCATTAGATTTGCATAAAAGTCTGATCTTTGATAATGATGCCTGACTGAGGCATACATTTTAAAATATTCTATCAGACAAACTACAAAATAATTATGTTTCTCATAAAATATTTTCTTCAAATCTAAACTTTTTCCAGAGAATGCAACAAGGGATGATTTGAAATTAATACCTACTATTTATTCCCACAGAAGCTACAATAAATACTGTGAGTACAATAACAATGTTGGATAGAGCAAGTTTTGAGAGACAAAACATTATTTTTTATATAGTCACCATTATTAAATATGCATTTTTGAGTTGCTATATATTTCATAGGTTGAGAGTTCTGCAGGGCTGTCCAGAATGTAAGTTGTCATACAAATTGCTATCATCTATCATCATTGCCTAACTGTGCTCATATCCACTAAGAGGTTGCCATAAATGTTCAGCAAGCATTGACAAATATTAATGACTACACTTTTTCCACATGTAGTTATTAAATGATATATACTACAGTTCAAAAGCTTGAAGAAATCCTTGGTAATGTCTTAAATTGTCCCCAAAAGTAGTTGTTTTGTACTTTAAATAAGAGAAAATTATTATACATGGTTAAAAAAAGTGAAACATGATTTTTTATTATAAATTTTATTATGACAAAAAGAAAAAAGGCATTTTATGATTCGATTTTGCTCTTGTCAAAATATCCTCCTTTAGACTTGATTACTGCAGCACAAATCTTTGGCATTCATTGCAAAATTTTCTCAAAGTATAGGATCTTTTTCATTTTTCACTCTTCTGTCATATTACCTCCATGTGGTTTCAAACTTTTGAATTGTAGTGTACCTCTGTTTTTGCATACACTTTAATGTATTGCTATATGTAATAAGGTAATGATTATTGGTAAGTTAAATATCTATTGCCAACATCTGCCTTTGATATCAGAATAAAATAGGTGGTATTATGTTTGGAGTAACCCTTAGATAAATCTCCTCCAACTTTAGAAATCTGAAGAGACTATAATATGCATGCTAAATTCAGGATAACGTAATTATTACAATAACGCTTTAAACTGTTATAGCCAAGAAAGGTTGTAAAAGTCAAATCAAACAAAATAACTGTTTTAACTGTATATCAATATTTTTAATGTGTTTTTCAATTCAGATCTTAATTGAAATATTGGAGGACTTAATTATTTTCATTTTTTACCATCCATTAAAATTTTTAAGGCAAAATTGCAGTTATATGAATTTATGTATGGAAGACAATAAAAAGAATAATAACAGATGAATAAAATCAAAACCTGATTTATAGTAAGTGACAACCATACTTACCATTTACTCTTAAGAGCACCTGTCGAGATATCCTGTCTCTTGTACTGACTTGACATACATATACGCCACCGTGTCTTTTCTGGACTTGTTTTATCAACAGATTCCATTCATTTGAATTTTCTACATGACTGACAGATACACTGGAATCTTTCACATAAGTATAGGTACCAATTGTCCAAGGATGGGGGTCAGATGCCTTCCGCCACATAACCTAAAAATAAAAATAAAAAAATGTGTTATATGTTTTTGTGAGTTAATTATAGCTATTCAATCATTTTATTACTCATTACACACCCAGTCAAGGTGATAGAGCCACTAAGACATAAAAAATACTTTGTATATTTTATCTTGAATATCGACAGCACTTACTGAAAGTAATGTTTATATATCCTCGCAACAACTTTGTGCTTTTAAACATAATGGCAGGTTTTAAAATAATGTTGGGTGTCATAAAATAAATTAATTAAAGTTAAGCAGAAATTGAAATTTTCAAATTTGCACCTGCTGTGTTTATATATTTTAGCAGAGAATATCAAACATGGGTGGTAATTTAAAAATGCTAGAGGAAAAATCCAAATTAGCAAATGATACACAAAGTGTTGCAACAGGATGTGTGATGTTCTAAAAAAATGGAAAATTAGGTATGTTTGCAAAAAAAAAAAAATCGGTTTGGTTTGGTTTGTTTTACAGCATATTAATAGGTTATTTAATGCCAACAAGATTTTTTTGGGTAATATATTTTTTTTTGTTTTCAAAAAAATGTATAGCTGGTAATATTTTTTTCTCAAAAATGTACTGCTGGTAATAATTTTTCTTCAAAAATTTATTGCTGGTAATAATTTTTTACAAAGTATTTCTGGTATTAAAACTTATTTTTACACTTTCATAGTGTTTTTAGCCCAGTTTGGGGGTTAACTATTTACCCATAGCTGGAACCCTAACAGGTGCTGACACTATTCTCACATCATGTCACAAATTCTGTAACCCATGAACCAGCTGTACTGCAGTCAAAGAAGTAATGGTGTTTCAGGTAAGATGATTTTTGAATTCAAAGTTTTCCTTCTCCTCGACTGGTTGCCACCTCAAGGCAAGAGACCTCAGTGAACCCTCCTATTTAATCCATTGCTGGGTGTAGAAGGGATGTATTTATACCTTTCCCAAGGGTATTTGTGCCAAAGTGAACTTAATAAACTTGGATGGAATATGCATTCAGTATGTCAATTTCTCTTTCTAATTCATTAACTGTTTGACTACCTCTGGTTTTTTAAAAACCATAAAATACTTAGAAAAAAACTTAAATTTGAATTGATTTGTTCTAAGGAAATTGTTTGTACAGGTTATTGTTTTAACATTTCCTTATATATATTCTCTCCCTCTTTTCATATATATATATATATATATATATATATATATATATATATATATATATATATATATATTATAGGATAGGATAATGCTCAAATAGGAAACATTTGTAACATTTCTCCCCATATAATGCATGTTTTCCATAAATATTTTGCTTCTGAACTCATATCCCTGGGTTTCCAGAAGCAAAAAAATCACAAGCATAATTTCAGAAATATTTTAAACTTTACCAAGTCTGGTATAAAGTCACAAAAATGTGACACAGACTGAACTCACTAATAATTACTTGTTTAAGTATACCACAATGATCATGTTTTGGAGTAGTTACTTATACCTTTCCTGCCCACCAGAATAGTCCTGAGACAACCTTAAATGATATAAATAAAAGTAGGTAAAAAGATATAAAATTTTATTCAAAATATTTAATGCAAAATTTCCCCACTGTTGTTCTGAAAGAAAATATACAACTTGTTGAAATACACATATCAAAATAATGGTTTTATTCATGTATCCATCCTTCTTAGATATGGACATAGACTAAAAATGGAGTATTACTACCATATCTGGTCTGGGGTTGCCCAATCCTTACTTTCCAGCCTTGAAACAGTTCAGAAGCATTTACATGTCCTTGTGGGTGATAAATTATTTTCTGCTCTACAACCCATTTGCCAGAGATGAAAAGTTGCTATCCACTCATTATTCTGCTGTTACTTTCATGGCAATTGTTCGGATAAGATCTGCCTTTCCATGTACTCAACACCAAATCATCCTCATTCTCTTTGTATTTTATTGGTAAGGAGGGAGTTATACTCAGACAGCTTGTTCCCTACAACTCTTACTTTGTAGAACAAACCTCTGAGAGGATACTTCCCTGATCACTATGATCTTAACCTCTTCAGGCCTAGTGTCAACTGTTATCTATCCTACATATCCTCACAATCTGCACTTCATACTTTATCTGCATATGTCCCTACAGCAACATCCTTCAGCAAACCTCTACTTTAAATGAGTCCTTGGCCTTGAAAATTACAAACAGCACTTTTTTCATTTGCTTAAATATCTTTTTCCAATAAAATTTAAAAAAAATAAAGATTTTATGTAGATGAAGTATATTAAATTATTTTATTTTTTCAACATTAATAATTCAAATGAATGAGACTTTTCACAAAAATTCTCAAATTCACTGAATATAAATGTAAACAATATTAAATTATTATTTTTGAAGTAATATATATGTCTGAACAAGAGTAATAAAAGACTCAAGAAAATTGGCATGTAAAATATGATACTATGATAAGAGATAAATCACAGGGTAAAAAAACAAATACGAATAAAATTCTCTTCATATACAGCAATGAAAATATCAGAGGTTAACTATTATACAGTGTTTTCATAATTTTTGTAAAATTGTTATATTTTGAAGATTCACAACTTGAAATCATTTCAATGATTGAGCCAAGAAATTTTCTTCATATGGAAAGCGAGAGATGAATTGGCCTTCTATTATGGTTTGGTTTGGTTTGTTTTACAGCACATCAACCTCAATGGGTTATTTAATGCTGACAAGATTTTTAGGATAGATTCGTATGAATAGAATATATATTCTTTGGTTTAGATTGGTTTGGTTTATTTTGTTTTACAGCATATCAACCTCAATGGGTTATTTAATGCCGACGAGATTTTTAGGATAGATTCGTATGAATAGAATATATATTCTTTGGTTTAGATTGGTTTGGTTTATTTTGTTTTACAGCATATCAACCTCAATGGGTTATTTAATGCTGACAAGATTTTTAGGATAGATTCGTATGAATAGAATATATATTCTTTGGTTTAGATTGGTTTGGTTTATTTTGTTTTACAGCATATCAACCTCAATGGGTTATTTAATGCCGACGAGATTTTTAGGATAGATTCGTATGAATAGAATATATATTCTTTGGTTTAGATTGGTTTGGTTTATTTTGTTTTACAGCATATCAACCTCAATGGGTTATTTAATGCTGACAAGATTTTTAGGATAGATTCGTATGAATAGAATATATATTCTTTGGTTTAGATTGGTTTGGTTTATTTTGTTTTACAGCATATCAACCTCAATGGGTTATTTAATGCCGACGAGATTTTTAGGATAGATTCGTATGAATAGAATATATATTCTTTGGTTTAGATTGGTTTGGTTTATTTTGTTTTACAGCATATCAACCTCAATGGGTTATTTAATGCTGACAAGATTTTTAGGATAGATTCGTATGAATAGAATATATATTCTTTGGTTTAGATTGGTTTGGTTTATTTTGTTTTACAGCATATCAACCTCAATGGGTTATTTAATGCCGACGAGATTTTTAGGATAGATTCGTATGAATAGAATATATATTCTTTGGTTTAGATTGGTTTGGTTTATTTTGTTTTACAGCATATCAACCTCAATGGGTTATTTAATGCTGACAAAATTTTTTTTATTGCTGGTAATACTTTGTTTTGTCAAAAATCTGTTTCTGGTAATATTTTTCCTTCAAAATTGTATTGCTGGTAATAAATTTTTTTCAAAAAGTATTGCTGGTAATAATTAACTATTTGCCCATAGATGGAACCCTAACAGGTGCTACAACCACAGGTTAGGGTGGACCTGGGAACACCAGCAATTAAGAGGTGGTTCCACGCTCGTCAAAACTTCCTGATCAGAGACCCTGCTGCAGGACGTAGTTTATCGTCTTACCCAGGACGCAGATGTAGTTTAACATCTTACCCAGGACATCCTTCTATTATGGTTATCTATTTAAGACTCTTTACAAATAAGTGCCAAGTGCTAAAATTCTGTGGCATATCTTGTTATTGCAATGTAAAAAATCATGTTAAGCCCTACCCACTGGAACTTGGTATTGATTTATGCATTAAGGCACAAGGTACTATTATTTTTTTTATATATTTTTGTCACTTCACTAATTTTTTCTTATCCCAACCACTCCTTATAATTTACAGAATCAAGAGTTCCTTGCTATAAACCAGTCATGTCTTCAGCATTTAAAGTAAGAAAAATAAATATGATTTCAAAATCTGATTGTTTTTTAGACTATGTTAGATTTTATTATGGAAGTCAATGTTTTCACAATAAAATTGGTATTAACCGCCAATGTAAGTTTGATTTATTTGGGAAAGATATTAGAATAATTCAGAACTTAACTGGAAGCAACCCACCAACATACAAATAGAAAATGAATTCAGTAAATATACAAGGATAGAAAAGGGCATAAAACAAGGATGTGTCTTCTAACCAGATTTATTCAACTTTTACATTGAAGTTATCTTGAGAGAATAACAAGTCCTCCCAGGATTCATTATTGGTGCTTATAATCTTAACAACATAAGATATGCAGATGACACAGTGTTGATAGCAGACAAAGAAAGGAAGCTATAGGAACTACTACAGAATGTAGTAAAGGAAAATGAGAAGAAGGACTAAACATCAATTGTATGAAGATAGAATATATGATTGTCAGTAAAATGGAAAGCCTAAGATGTGAACTACAAATTGGAGACACCAAAATCAAACTAGTACAAAAATTTGAATATCTAGGAAGTGTTTTAATAGAGGGCAGAAAATGCAACACCAAAATCCTAAGGTGCATAAGCATGGTGAAAGTTTCCTTCCAAAAACTAAGCAAAGTATTAAGAAACAAGAAAATTTTGTTAGAAACAAAGAAAAGAATACTGAACTGTCTTGAAACATTGGTCCTTGTATATGGCAGTTAATGCTAGACAATCAATCTCCTCACAGATGACTTGAATCAACAGATATGTAGTTCTACAGAAGAATGCTCAGAGTCCCATAGACCGAACATGTGAGTAACAAGGAAGTTTTAAGAATAATGGAAACAAAAAGGATACTTGTATGTAGCATTAGAAAGAGAAAATTTACATTTCTGGGGCATATGAATTTGGAACTCACCGGACATATTGAAGGTGAGAGTAACAAAGGAAAGCAGTGAATGACCTATCAATGAGCATGTGTACTTGGTTGGCAGAACAGAGTTTAGGAAAGGGAAACCTTATTAAGAGCCTCAGAATACATGAGTTGTGGAGAGCCATGACTGCACACATCGTGAAAGGTCATGGCATATAGAAGATGAACTAACCAATGTTGATAAAATGTCCAGGATATGTTTAGATGTCAATAATACACGTGAGTTTCAACATAATATCCCCATTAAAAATTGTTGTGGAGTAAATAAGACACCTCTGGTAACACAAATGAACTAAGCAAGATGTCTTAAATAAAGAACTCAAAGTGAGTTACTAGAAGTCCATTATCATGGTGAGTAGCCCAAGCAAGACATAATATTATAAGAAATTAGAACCATGTTGGTTTAATTTTTTTCTTTGGTGTGTGTAAAAATAAAAAAAAAAAAAAAGAGAAAGAATAAAAAAAACAGATATTCTTTAAATATGGAAGAATTGTCCAAGTGGTAAAAATACAACAATGGCAACAACAACAGTTGTTGGAATTCCAGAAACTACAACAAAATTTAATTGAAATAATATGGAAGAAAATGGAAAATTCCCCAAGTTTTGTTCCCTCTTGATACAGTAGCAAATGCCATAACTGAATTCACATACAATTAAGATGATAGAGTTGGAGTTACACTAAGTTGTTTCTTCAGAATTATCCTTGCTGTTTTCTAAACTGGTCTGGAAGTCCCTTTAGTTTTAGCCAGAGACCCAATTAGTCCTCTGCAGGAACTAGCTTGAAAGTCTGCATAGAGTGCGTCTTATAAGCTAGTATAGAATAAAATAAAACAAAGCCACATTTTTGGAAAAATGACGGGTTATGAGTATCTTTCAAATATTGCCTCTTGCAAAGTTAATTTCTTCAGGTCACAGGTTTTTCTAGATCAAACCTTCTGTATTGCATCTCTGCATTTGTCTTGCAATAAGAAAAAGTTAATCTTTTAGAAAAATGTCTTTGTTCTAAATTATTATATTTGATTTTTCATTGAGCACATAACCGATGCATTCAAATATGTAAGATACTAGATTGCGGAATATGTTTACATTTGTTAAAAGGTAAAACATCTTCATCCATTATTATTTTTTAGTTTTATTTTATTCATATTTTTGCCACTTCTTATTGCAAGGCTTATGGTCATATCATATTGAAACACAGGTTCTCACCCAATCACCAAAGTTAAGTCATGTCAATCCTGGCCAGTATGATTGGTGACTGCTGGGGAATACCAGGTACTGTAAGCTTGGATATGTAGGTAGTGTAATGGATAGTGACTCAGAATAAGAAACCAAAGATCTGCGTTCAAATTCCAGTTTGATTTGTTACATTCACTTGCACATAAATACCCTTTGGAAAGGCATGAATCCATTACTCTCCTCTCAGCTATGGGTTAAGGGGCAGATTCAAGTAGGCTCTTCAAACTGGGTTGGCAACCAGTCAAAGCTGAGGACAACTCTGAATTCAAAAACTGTATCTGTCCCTGGTGAAGCACTATATAGCTAGTGACAGGATTGGGAAATTCACAATAACTCTATGATCTCGACTGGAGTCATTTTATGGCATTCATTTGTATGAGCATTTCAAATAATAAGACTGTTTGCTATGAAAAGACATCTGCAGAAAATCTACTTACACAGATGTTTATATGTAAAACTTTGTTGTAAAAATGTAAACTAATTGCAGTTTTTAAATGTTATCTCAATTACTGGAAGTTTATTGACTATTATTATTGTCTAGAAGAAATTATTAATGCCACAATAAAATGATGTCCTTGTAAAATGCATTTGAAAAACAACCTTTCTGATAAAATTGCGTCCTGGGTACGACGTTAAACTGCATCCAACAGCAAGGCCTCTGATCAGGAGGTTTTGAGGAAGCATGGAACCACCTCTTAATTGCTGGTGTTCCCAGGTCCACCCTGACCCGGGGTGGTAGCACCTGTTGAGGTCCCAGCTATGGGAAAATAGTGAACTTCCAGGTCTTTTCCAGCACATTGAAACAATGATGTTGCCAGCTATATGTTTATGAAACAATGATGTTGCCAGCTATACGTTTTTTATATATTTAGTAAATACTGGATCTGGCATTAAATAACCCATAGTGGTTGATATGCCATAAAACCCCAAACAACCAAACCAAACCAAACTGATAAAATTAATTTTGTTCCAAAAGACTTGAAACAAGTCACTTATAAGGCGACACACCTCCTTAGTATACTTTTATTATTTCAGACTATTGTTCTCTTCATAACTGATATAGATGTATATATAAAATATAAACAATGTTCAGGCCAATTCCTCTGGCCATCATCAGGTGTCCATTGTTTGGTTTATTATTGTGTTATGTTGTCTCTGTGATTCCACTTATTGTTCATTCCTTGAACTACGGATTGAACTCATGACACCTAGATAACAGTAACACATGTTTAATCAACTTCTCTACCCATTATGCCACTGTCCCAAAGGATATTAGTAATGTTTTTTGGAGACTTTGTATTCAATGGTTGGTTTTGATTTTTGTTTATCATAGCTGGTTTGTATCACTTTTCATAATTTAATATTTAATTTTTGAGATGAGTAATTGTCAATATACTTTGATTATTTTGAACTATTGTTCTCATCTTGGTTGATACAAATGCTTTTATAGACACAACATTTTGACCAAGTACTCTCTGGCCATCATCAGGTGTTCATTTTTTGGCTGATATAATTTGTTGTTACTGCCTTACTGTTGAATTTGTTACAAAAGTCTCTTCTTTAGTGCTAGATTCTAAAACAAATATAAAATAAAACAAGCTGTTTTGTCGGCTTATGAAAAAACTAAGCCTGACATGCTGGATAAAGTTATGAAGACAACCACAATAACAGGATACCTAATAGTTTATTTACAAGAAAAATTACATGCAGAAATTCCTGTAAACATTAACTTTGTCTATAGTATTTGTCATTGTTTCACAGAAAGACCTGACCTCTATTCTATTAGACAAACAAGCGAATAAGCTGATGCTTTTATTGAATAGATATTTAACAGCCTTTGTTGTACAAGAACAAATATTGCCACACTTAAAAAATATAGTAAAAATACATTTCATTCACAACAGAAAGCACTTTGACCATAGTGTAAAGAGAGACCAAACCTAAAATATATAGTGTCTATCGAATATGCTGACATGGCCAGAATGTATAAACTTTGCTGTAAATGACCCAAGAAGCAAATAATTTTCAACTGTTGACAGATTCCAAAACATTGGCAACAATTTCCAGTGACACAGTGAAATAATTGGACAGACTGCATTAACTCCAAAAGACTTGCCACTTCTGGAAGTTGTGCAACAAGAAGCTACAAAAATGTAATTTTTTATTGACAGTAATGCATATATTTCAGTATTACCAAATTCTCTTGTCAATGGAGTTGTTTTGGAACCAATTTCTATATCAATTTCATTGCCATTGTTGAGAAAAATGTCAAGGAAAAATCGATCTGGAGATTAAAATTCCTTGTTTAAAAAGATATTTCTAATGAACTTTTGCTAATCCTTTAACCTTTTGAACAAATTAGCTTAACCATGTAAAAGTAAAATTATTAAATGTAATATTACTGAAAGGAAGATTAATTTAAATGTAAGACATTTTTGATAAAATTAATTGTTAATTGTGTTAGTTTTTATTTTTTTTTAAATATTCACCTCGTACAAGGCTCAAGACTCATTTGAGATAGAGTGTTACAGAGTAAGTGGTAAGGGGAAGAGTTTATGAAGATATATAGGGAAGATAACAGTTAACCCTAGACTTGAACAGATCATATTTTTAGCGTGCAGGGAAACATCCTTTTGGGAGTTGGTTACACAAAGTAGCAGTTTGTATTAAAAAGCTGTTCAAGTGGAATTTACATCTCACTAATGGAATACAAAAGGAATGTGGGTGATTTGAATGGTATGGCAGTTCTTAGCTGTGAAGGTCAGAACTGGCAGAACTCAGGGATGTATTTTGTCTGGACACTTTCCAATGGAAATAGCAGTAGAGTAGTGAGAAGCTTGCAATGTTTCATCTGTGGGAAGTGTTGTAAGGTGTGAAGTAAATCATCACCCACCCCCACAATATGATCGAAATAAGAAAACATTCAAGTTTTACAACACTATAGAGAAATACTGTGATGTTCATCAGAGGATAGATACAGGAAGCCATGGCTTAGCTTTTGCCAAAATCAAACAGCCTCCCTGATCCTTTGAACAGGGATAGAGGTTCATCCCTTGTTTCCTGTATAAAATTATGTTTCTTGTTCCTTCTAAAGTCTACTTCACCTCTATATTTATGATGAATCTGTTTGAACTGTAAAATTTTATTTACATTTCTCTCTCTCTCCTTCTCCTCAATAGGAGTGGTTATGTTAAACTATCTTCCAGTTCACACTTGTAGTGGACCGTGCCGTGTGGTGTGAAATGGAAGAAGTAGAGAAGATGAATTATCTCTAGGTTAAGTCTTCTGCTGGCCGGTCCAGCTACATAAGAATGTTGGACTTTAATGGAGTCCAAAGAAACAAACAAGACCGATATATATGTATGCGAACAAATATATATTATTAACGAATTACAAATAGATTATAGCACGAGTTACAATACATTAAAGACATGAGTAAAACATTACAGTGTCTGTATGGAAAGTTGTGTATGTGTTGTTTTTAGTTGAATGTCCGTACGGGTGAATTTTGTCTTAGCGTGTTCCCTGAACATGGGAAACGCTGGTTGTGTATTAGAGTTCACATATTGGAGATGTTAAGAGAAAGTTTTTGTACCACGTGCGAGGTTGCCGGACCCAGGAGAGGCAGTTTGGCCGCACGTGGGCGAAGCCGTGGAAAGAGAAAGAGGCGAAAGGTCAGCCCGTATTTATACTCCTGGGAGAGAGAGACCCCTGGTGACGGGTTAAGGAAATGAAGGGGAGCTAACTGCAACACATTCCTCCCTGCTCTTTTGAACAACAGTAGATGTTTATCCTTGTTTCCTGTTTAAGATTGGTTTTAACATTTACTTTTAAAGTCTTTTCATTCTATTTCACACCTCATCACTCTTTGTGTCTTAGTGGCATTATTGCCTTGCTTGAGGTGAAATGATTAAAAAAATATATATATATTTCTATAGAAAAACCTAAAGCAACATGAGCAGAATTAAAAAATAAAATTCAGAATTCTAGAGTGATCTCTCCTAAAAGGGACTAGACAAGTTCCCACCATCTTGTTTCAAAATCTGATGGTCATCACTAATGCAACAGTGATTACCATGATCTGGATAGTATTACAAAAAGTGAACACTATCCCTTACCAATTATCAACTCATTTACATATAAAATTAACAAATACTAGTTTTCAAAAATAGACATAACTTCAACTTATCACCGGATAAAAGTACATCCTGATGATATGCCATAGTAAGTACACCATTCAAAAGGTTGTCCCATCATGTTATAATGATTAGTAAGATGGGCCTGTAAATTATTAGTAGGGAATTCTATCTTCACTAGAGAGCACAAGAATTGTGGCCTTGTGCCCAAGCAAAGCCATAATCAGTATATAACAACCACAACTTTAAAACTGTTTAATTATATATATATATGTTTTTTTGTTTAATCATTATCATACTAAGCAAAGCAGTACAGCCACTAGCATGCAAGTGGTTAAAGGGTGTGAAGGAATTAAGAACAGAAGCATTAGTAATTAGGAGAAAGAGAAAAGAGCTTATAGGAGGACAGTAGATAGCAATTGACATTGCATTTAAATTTTTGCATTTTAAAGTTGGTTGGAAAGTATGGAGCTTGGAGGGAGTTCCACAAGTGAAAAGTGCGAAACAAGTAACTCTTAGCATAGAAGTTCCAGCTACAGAAAGCTAGCTCAACTGTAAACTGATGACATTTCACCACCAGTCTAGTCTTGCACTTAAATTAATACAGTCTAGGTACCATAGGGAAGAGCTCATCCAAACAATTACCATGAAAGTATTTATAACAAAGTCATAGAGAGACAACCTTATGGTATTGGGCAAATAACTGAAGCCGAGTTGCCAGATCAGGACCAATAATATAGCTGATTTTTCTTTGGGTTTTATCAAGGAGCTCTAGGAAAATAGCAGGGGCACCGAACCATATATGGCAGCAATATTCTAAGCATGTATGAATGGTAGACTTATAGATATGCAAGATATATTCCAGAGAGAAAAATTGTCTCACCAAACATAGTGAAATGACTTTCTTAGCAGCTGATCTAGCAATGGATTCAATGTCATCTTTCCACCTCATGCCAGCTGAGAATATTAGCCTGAGAAGGCACAATGAGTCACTTTCTTGCAGGATAGCATCAGCCATGCTGATGGAAGGTAGAGAGGGGTCTATCAGATGATTAATGGAGAGAATTTTAATTTTGGAGGCCTTAAAATTGACAAGCCAGCTTTTGCCTCAGTTAATAATGGTCTTGAGGTCATTTTTTACATTAGCAGCCATTTGGATTATATATATATATATATATATATATATATATATATATCTATCTTTATTTTTATTGATTGAAATAAATGCCAGCAACATTTCTGTTCTTTACAATTATTTACCAATGAGGATTGGGTATTTAGATAATGTTCTTGTATTTAGTGATGATGAAACAGCACAAAAATCATTAATATTTGCCAAGCTTGGATTTTTGTGCCCACAAAAAACATAGTGTCAAAAGGATATCCTTGATGCAGCTATTATTTTAATAAAGCATAAACATCCGAAAAGTGAATTTATGCTTTTTCTTTGTTCTTGAAAATAGACAACAAAAATATTAAACACTATTTATTTATTAGATTGTTTATTGGAATGGTTGGCAAAACATGGGTGAATTGCCAATTGATTCTGATTTTAGAAAATTGTAAATAATAAGAATTTTCTTATAGTTGGTTTAACATATTTTAATAATATAGCAAATGTTTATAAATTTATGAATAAAAAATGTTTTTGATCGTTATTTCTTTATAAATTGACAAATGCTAATATTGCATTGCATTAGTTTTGTATTAGTTTTTAGAATGTTGTAAATATAAAATTAATCTTGTAAATAAACAATCTAATAAATAATGTTTAATATTTTTTTGTAAATTCTCAAGAACAAAAATGTATAAATTCACCTTTGTTATATGTTTTGGTTTTATTACAATTCTAATTATTGCTTTTTAAAAGAATAAACATTACTGAAGAGTGAAGGTAGTTAAAATAATAGTGGTGTCAAGGGAAAAGTTCCAGGATTGCCGAATATTTAATATTTAGATGAAAATAGCTTGAAAATTTCATTGTTAACATGAAACTAACATTTCTAATACAGAATTTCTGGGTTAAAATTTGAGTGCAGAAGTACTTTTCTCCTCTGAGAAAAATTTGTGAAATATCTTTGCAATGTAGCAGCCTGAGCTCTCCTGTAATTTAAAGTCTCTGATCATCAATAGGTTGTAGAAAAACTTTTAAAATCTATATAAATTAAAATTTGGTAAAATGAACACATTAGATTCAAATTGTAACAGACACATTGTTAGAATATATTCTATTAAGCATTATCAGACAAAATAAAAACGGCTTTTTAATAAAAATTATTAAGATATAATATCCTTACTCAGTATATACCAAATTAAAATAAAATTTAACTTATAATTTATGGAGAAAGATAAAATTTACACATCATTTTAAACACATCAATAATCTTCAAAGTTTCAGCTTCTAAGCATAGCTGTTAGAAATTTTAAACTCAAGTAATACACACTTAAATGGAGCAGAACATTTTCTGTTAACTACTCGTGTCCATTTTGTATCTACTACTATGTGCCAAGTATAAATAAAGGAGACCATATCAAATAGTCTATGTAATAATCTGAGTAGCAGATGGATGTAACAGTCTGAGTCAGAGTAAGTGTAGTCATTAAGAAATCTTCCTGTGTCTAGAGTATTTCCTGTCATACAAAAACTGTCATTAGAAGAAACTGAACCAAAAACAGAAAAAACAATTTCTGTAAAACACCTCATAAATTTCTGGAATATAAAAAAAATTGAGATTACATTTTATCTGCTTTCTTCATTTTCTTTACTTTTTCTTTGTGGATGAGTTGAATACTTTTACAAGGCCACAGTTGCTAACAGCCTACTTAACTGTACTTTACTCTTTCCTTATCATTGAAGGTTGTTATGTGATTTTACTGACAGATGGTGCTGATGAAAGCCAGCAAAATCTGGCACCTGTTGCTACTTTCTAAGTATGTTTCTGACATGTCACATATTAAGGTTTGTCAGAATATAGTAGCTGATTATATATAATGACTGGCCTTACAGTAAAAGTAGGTGTCTTCGATTTACTAGAAATCATTAAGGTAAAAGCTGATGATGACAAAATCAAATCTTTTATGAACTTTAAAGAGGTTTCAGTATCAGGTAACAATTATGGGGTATGTGATGTATATAATTCTGATTCTAAAACATTTATACTGAAATCTTTGAATAAATCTGTTTTTGGGAGGCTTTATTTATGGTTTCATTCTGGTATTGGATCAGTTAAACTTAGTTAAATCCTGATACTCTTTGCCATGGGTAGATAAATCTGTAAAATAATTTTGTATTAGGTGTGTATCTTGAACACAGTAAAAAATTAATAAACATACGAGATATCCCATTCAAAATTTTGAATCACCCTCACTATGTTTTTAAACTGTTCATATCAATATTATCTGTCCAGTTTCATCTGTTTATAATAGTCCAGATGTGTATTTAAGCTCCTATAAATACCTTTTGACATGTACAGGCTGTTCAACTCATTGGATTGAGTTTCGGTCAATAACTGAAGCTTTTGTAAATACATGGGTTACAAGATTTGCAGTTCCCCATTTTATCATGACAGAAGTCCATTTGAAAGTAAGATGTTTTAGAACTATCAAAAATTGTTGGGTTTCATAGATTAGGCACAATTACTTACCATTCACATTGTAATGATTTCAAAGAGAGAGTATATCAAACAAATAAAACAGCAGTTATAACACAAAAGAATCATGGCTTTCACCATCACCAATAGTCTTTCTTCATATACAGACGTATACCAAATGAATCAGGTTCTTAACTTTTTGCATTGGAAATGGTTTCTAAATATTAATTCCTCACTTGTATATGATACAATAAAAAATGATTCATTAAATAGTAAGTTTGCTAAGAATTTGTTTAAACTATGTTATAAGCTGGTTTCAATGATTTTTGTCATGGAATTTCCTGTACTTTGAATAAACCTTGCATTCCAAGTGAATTTATTTTCCTTGTGGCCAAGTATAATTTAGGATGAATCATATTAAAAAAAAAAACCTTTGGAAGCACCTTATACAGGACCCTACAAATTAACAAAATCCTCTGGCATCAAAAAACATTTCCTTGAGATGAATAACAATATATATAATTATATATCTGTGAACAGAGAAACACCTTATGTTGAAACAAAAAATAAAAGTAATTAAACTTCTGTCGTTCTAGAGCTAATATTACAAATAATGATAGTTTATGGCATGATGACAGCGTTCAAAGATAAACAGATCATAATACATGCAATTTTAAGTTAGAAGTTAAGTACTACTAATTCCAATAATTCTGATGTAAATGATCACAAAATTTCAAATAATCCACAGAAATCATCTTTAGGAAAATGAATAACTTGCAAAAAATATAAAAAAAAGTTGGCAAAAATGAAATCTAAAATAAGATTAAAACTTGCAGATCAAGTAGTAAACATATTACAAGATATAAAAAGAGAATTTTTAACCAATTGCTCTTAGTTTGAGTAACTTCAATAAACCTCTTATTTTTTTTTTAACTCTGGAAAACTAATAAATATGAGAATTTGCAACAGGCTGTAGTCAGTCAACACAAAAAGCCAGTTTATTTACACATATCTATGCCAAGCTACTCCCTTTACTAGAAAAGATAATCAAAGCTGATACATCTAAAGATCAATAGATGTGTGAATATTAGCAGAGAATGTTGGTTTTTACATTCAAAATGAATGATCACTGAGTGAATATTGTTTTAGAAGGTTTATTTTGTTTTTATGAATACAAACTGTATCCTTGTTAGGCAATAGAGTTCATACCACACAGTACATTGAAAGAGAGAGAGAAGGAGAGTGTAGTGAGATCCTTCTTTTTTTGTAACAATCAGTCATCCTGATTAGTTGTTTGGTAGCGGAGGAGATCAACCGGTCTTGCTTTCTGGCAAAAGGGTAGAGAGAACTGGCCTTGAAGCATTCTTTTTATGGGTTTATAATGTGATTGGTAAGTGGTCATGGAGTGCAGTGAGTGAGTAGGATTGTCTTTTGCTTTGGTACAGGGTCTTTGATCTTTTGTTTTGTTTATCCAAGTATCTGCTTTCAGAAATGAAGTTAGATGACTGACCTGTCCTTAAGTATACTGGTATTAATGTTAATGAGGTGTTAAGGAGATGATAAGTAGGTGATACTTTTAAGGGATTCAAGGAATATTTTTATTTTATTTTATTAAAAAAAAGACTCATGGAGTGATGAAACAATATGCCGTCTTCTATAACCCAACAAGCTTTTATTTTCCTATTCATTTAAGGAATGACATTTACTAAAATGTATGATTTTTTTTAATATCAGACACATTTTTACAAATATTTAAAATATCAAGATAGCTTACTATGAAAAGAATAAAAAATCAACTTACAACTACACACACAAAAATTTCATTTTAAAAATGGAAATAATTAGTTTTAAATTTTACCACTATTATTAATAATCAGTATAAGAAATTACTAACACTGCAGTATAGTTTGCGTTAAGTCATGTAATTGATTTATGCCACTAAAAAAAAAAAAAGAAGAAACAAAAGTTTTTGACTTTATTGCTAAACTTTTTAAACAGATTCAATCTTTTTAATTGTTGAATTGACAGAGATAGTATTTAGTTCTTGCAACTTTCAGTGACTTTGCTGATTATTTTCCTTGCTGGCTTACTTTGTCTTTTTAAGTCATAACCGTGCTTTCTCCAGACACCAGTGAAATTACTCCTATCTTTTATTACTCAATTATATGTCTCTATCTTAAAGATTCTTCCCTCTAACTTTAATTTCCAACGAACATGTATACACATGATTTCAGTTTCTAGTTTAACCTCACTTGTCCTTATATTTTATTTTTATCATTATGATACAAACTGATAATAAATAGTGTTAAGAAATATCAAACATTGATGAGAAACAAAAAACATCAACAAATGAATGTCTTTTCAATTTAAAAATGTTTTGCTGAAGAAAAACATTTGATTCATATCAATTGAATAAGTTATGCCTTAAGATGGAGAGAATATAAATGATAATACTTTTTCTATAACTTATTTTTATATGTATCATTTTTTTAAATTCTGAAAGATTTAATATTGCTTTTTTGGAGTTGCAGAAAAGCAGGAGGAAACTTCTGATAATAAATAAGTGTATGCCCAATATAAAATCAGATAAAGAAATAAATGAATTTATTGTTTTTTTTTCCTCTAAAACAATGGTGTCTAAAACCACTGATATAAATCACTTCAAAAAGAAATCAAAAGATGAGAAGACATAACTACTCAAGCTTCAATCATCTCAATCCAAAAAGCTGGCATTTTGCCAGCCCTGAGTTCAACTAAATGCCATAAACTAGACAGAAATTTTTATTTGAAAGAAAAAAAATTTAAATTCACCTAAATTAATTTAATGAATAGCAAAGCCTTCAATGGTAGATTTTGATAAATTGGTTTAAGACTGATGTTTCTAAAATTCAGGAAGAAACATATGTCAACGTGTAATTAAACATTTCTCTCTATCAAAAACGGTTTCATGGAATTACAATAAATTTAAAAAAAAATATGATTATTTATAAAAAAAAATATGAAAAATCTGAAAATATTAAAAAAAATACTTTAACCCTAGTAAAAAAAAAGTATATGTATAAAGTTTTTAAGTGAAAAAAATATTTAAAAATCAGAAAGGTGAATAAAATTATAGAAAATATATTGGAAGCCATTATTAATTTCTGACTAGTATTTCTTTCTTGTTAATTTCAAATATTTTTCATCACTATAACACAAACCATCAGTCTCTGGCTACAAACAATCAGTACAAACAGTAGAATGATGACCTGAGTTGTTGTAATGAGAAGCAACTGAAATAAAAATGAAAAAATACTAGTAAAAAGAATGTATCACTTGAGAATACCTTGTCTAAAAAGAATTCAAGATAAGATTAATACTGAATGTATTTTTTTTCAATTGTTAAGTTTACATAAAACAGTTAAATAAAAATAAAATCTTGTAAAACATTAAGGTTATTTTCTTTTTTGCAAGTTGAATTAAATATGAATAAAATATTAACTGATTTCATAAACTTTAATGTTCCAAATGCCAAAACCAAAGTCCGATCTATTATAAAAGAAGAGATAATTCTCTGTCCATCACACACTGTGTCTACATTTGACTTTGCATATTGTAATGTATATACCTATGTACCTCTGTTTTGTTGGTGAGTAACTGACATGTGCTTGTGCCATTTAATATATGCACACACAATTTGAGTAAGTTTTAAATGACAATACATTACCCTCCCACTCAGTCTGGACAACCTATATCTTTGGTTAAACAATAAAATCAAAGTTGGAGACAAGAAAAAAAAATTTAAACCACAAAATATCAGATAATTTAAAAATTTTATTGAATTTTTAAAAACTCTTTGGTCTTAATTAGACTCATTCTTTAAATTTTGTATAAATATGTTTAGGTCTGTCATTGAATTCAAATATATAAAAACATATGCAAATGTACATACACACATAATTTGAATGAAAGTGGAATGAACATTTGTGTCATAAGGATTAATTTCTCTTTGTCTAACAACAGCAGTTGGGTAACAGGAAAAAATTATAAGCCATAATGTGTGGCCCTTTGAAGTCAGTTTTATAACTCCTGTATTTGAATTGAATATATTTTCTAATAAATGCAGTATTTGAAATAGACAAACAATTTAGATTTTAAATTTGATCATCTTGCAAAACAACAGGTACTGAAATAGTATTAAAAGATGTTTACATCCCCAAATTACGTCATGTTACCAAGAACATGTGCAAGAGAAAATTGTCTATTTATTTTTTAAAGTAGGCAAGATATTTTCTTTAAGACATTTTCATGGATAAAAAATTGTTCTATGTTTTTCCTGTCTTTCTGGTACCAGCAACCATTCAGTGTAACTGAGAGAATATTAAGTCATGAAATAAATATTTTGTTTGTTATCTCAATTTTTAAGTTATAGAATATAAATGTTTAAAAAATAATTTTGCACCAAAAATTTGTAATACCTTTTTTTATTTTTATTGGATCAATTTTTTTTATTTGATTTACAACAATATTTGTACAGTCCATTCGTTGCTTTTTGCCTGTGGTTGTGTAAGCAGATGCCATTTTTGGCTTTAAAGGTATTAAAAACCACTAAGTGTAAGACTTCTGAAAGTATTAATAGCTGTTTAACATAATGAAACTATTTTTCGACATTTTTTCTAAAATCTATTCTGTCCCAACTTTCTTTGGTTGCATTCATTTATTTATTTATAACTGATATCAGAAACTACATTTTCTCAAATTATGCTAAACCATATTCAACTTATTAACATCTTTCTTGAACAGAAACAAAGGTAGATGAATTTATTGTAGTCATAACTTAAAAATTAAAATCTGTATAATTTAAAATAGCCTTTAAAGTAATATCTGAACGTAGTTGCATATATATCTTTTAGATAGTCACTGGCATAAAAATAATAATTTTAAAGCTTATATTAGTTTTATATAATAAATAAGTAACAAATAAAATGAACAAAAATAATATCATATTCATAAAGATATTTCACATTAAGCTTGTGGAAGCATTAATAAAAAATATCTTAGCATTAGATCATGTGACCATGTTGCTGTGAGTTGTTTTGCTGAGAAGGTGGTTAAAGAATAATAAAAAATATCTAAGAAAATTTTGAAGATTTTCTTTTTCTTTCTATTTTTTTCATATTAGCCCATCAGCAGCAATCACATTAAATTTTCA
The DNA here is from genome assembly GCA_964036315.1 of Acanthosepion esculentum. Taxonomy (NCBI): domain Eukaryota; kingdom Metazoa; phylum Mollusca; class Cephalopoda; order Sepiida; family Sepiidae; genus Acanthosepion; species Acanthosepion esculentum. Next base: position 28,483,715 of record OZ038475.1, on the reverse strand, counting down.
TCAGAAAATGCACATTATTAGTTTTTTTTTTGTATGCAGTATAACAGAATAAATTATACACAATTGAATTTATATATTTTCAAAAGCTACCTCAGAATGCATAGAGCATGGAATGATATTCCTTTAAAGGAATAAATCTTGCTAGCTTTTATTGATAAATCACAGATTTTGGTATTTGCTTTCTGTAACCTTGAAACAATTGTTAATGTCATTAAAATTTTTTAAAATATGCAAATATAATATGAGTTCAGTTAAAAAGTATTTAAGAATTTTTTATTTATACTAAGATTTCATTAGAAACAAAGAAAAAAGTATGGACCTGTTACATAATATTGGTCCTCCTCTATGATTGTGAATGCTGGACAATCTCCTCAGAGATGTAGACCAGACTTGAAGCAACAAAAATATGGTTCTACAGAAGGATACTGAGAATATCATGGACTGAACATGTGAGCAAGAAAGTTTGAATGAAAATGGAAAAAAGGACACTCAGGAAAAGAAAGTTGAAATTTCTAGGGCACATAATAAGGAAAGAGGGTTTGGAAAATTTGATCCTCACAGTATATATTGAAAGCAAGAGGGACAAGATGGTGCATAATTTACATAGTAAGCTTGGGTAAATGGATGGCAGAACAGAGATAAGGAGAGATAGCAAAAAGATAAATGTTATTAAGATCTAAAAAGACACATAATGCAAAAAATGCTAAGATGACCAAGTGAAAATAATCTTTGAAATTATACCAGTAAAGTTATAAAAATTTTCTCAGACTATTTATTAAATTCATCAAATTTAGTTTTAGACTTTCTGGAAATAGAACAAGGCTTTGTGTTGTTTTTTTTCTTGATTGATTTATTCATTTTCTACAGCTTACAAACCCCTTTGCAGGTTATTTAAAACCATAACATATTTTTTAGTGTGGCAAATGCATGTCAGTATAGATGTAAAAGAGGCCCCAAGTCACATGCTGTCATGTCTGTCGAAGCTAATCCCATCCAGGTTTTCCCCATTAGCAGTAGAACAGCTTAGCATGTCCAAATATGGTCCTCTCTGCAACTTGTCTAGATCCAGGTCTTTGTCAACTGTCTCATACCAATAAAAGCAATGGGAAAACCAGTAGTCAGCAGTGGGCAGTTGGTGAGACAGTGTCTTGTGAAGACATTCCCATGGTGCATTTTGTTCTGGAAGTTGTGTGCCACCTGCCATGCTATGGTTACTGATGCAGTGGCCTTGCTAGTCATTACTCATTATTTATTTTGTTTTCTCCCATCTCATTTCATGCTCTGCCTGTTACCCCGTAATTCTTAAAAGAACAATTGGTTAAGTGTCTCCCCCAACGTCAACATACTCTTGCCTTATTTTACAACATTTATATTGTAAGATTATTTCTTTTGAGATAATAATTTAGTGATACAAGTCTTAACCAGGGAAGAAGAAGTGGATGCATATCTTTCCCAAGATTAATTGCATATAAGTGAATATAACTAATCCAACTAGAATTGGAACTTGGCTCTCCGATTAGAAATTCTGAGCCATTATCTATTACACCACCTGCAAATCCAAGCTTACTGCACCTGGCATTCACAAGCAGTCACACATCTAGGTACTGACTAGACTCAACACTGCTTAACTTTGGTGATTGTAGGGGAACCTGTATTTCAACATGATATGGTTGTAAACCTTGTGTTGCTTTTTGAAATGTGGTATAAAATTAAGTTTTATCTCAGATTGTTATGTTTTAGCTGTTTTGCCCTCTAGCTTTCATCAGGCCCCCCCTATTGAGCTGGATAACCTTAAGGGAATTTCAAACTGAGCCCTTTATTTAATCTACAGGATAGATCATTCCCATATTTATTTATTATTATTTTTTTTAAACATTTTCACCCCAAGCAAGGCAATAATGCTACTAAGATGCAAGGGACTACTGGGAGGGGAAGGGAAGACCTCAGAGAGAACTAGGAACCCAGTCCTAAACAGGAAACCAGGGATAAAACTCTAATCCTGTTCAAAAGATTGGGAAGGAGTATGAACCAGATGATAGGCAAATCTATCTAATCCTATTAAAGACATATCCTGTTCTTTGTTTTTAGTATTGCTCAGTTATTGCTATTGGAATTTATATTAGTTTTATATAATAACCATTTTTCCACTGAGTTCTGTGGAACAATAGCCCAGTAGATTAAAACATTGGTTCATGAATTTGATGGTATAGTAATTGTGAGTTCAATCCAAGGAAAAGAGGGTGACAAATAACTAAGCTATATTAAAATGAGATATTCTTAGTTATGGTTAGGGGAACAAGTAAAATCTACCCCAGTAGATTAAATAAAGGGTTCAGTTCAAAATTGCCTGATGTTTACCTGGATCAACTGAATGGCACAGCAGCTGAAATATTGTGATAACAACAACAACAACAGGAGGGTATGGCAATCATGTTTTTTTTGTTGTTGTGATTAACATTAGAAGAAAGAAAAAAACACACCAGTGCATTCATTAACAATTTACATATAGAATAAACAGAGAAAAGAACTGAGCATTTACTTTTAAGTAAGACAGTAAAGCCACTAAGACACAAAAGGTTACTCGGTGTGGAAGAATTAGGAAAACAGAAACATTACTAATGTGCAGGAAAAAAGTAAGAGTAATCAGGTTGATAGCAGATAGCGACTGACATTGTATAAAATTTTTGAAGATTAAAGTTGACAAGAAAGTATGGAGCCAGAAGAAGGTCCCACAAGTAAGAAGTGCGAGAAAAGAAACTGTTAGCATAGAACTTATGGTTGCATCTAACCAGTTCAACTGTAAATTGATGAGACCTTGTGTAGCTCAAAATTTTTTTTTTAGCTATTTATTAAAAATATAAAATGTCTGAAATTAGTTTAAGATTTGATAAGTACATTTTTGTGCATGACAAATATACTGAAAATAAAATCATGTGCATGATATATATCTCACTGTTGGAATTTGTTGATCAAATAAAAATAGATTTTATAAACGTCTGACTGAACATAAAGTAAGTAAAGAAAGACTGTTGGTTTTTGTTTGAGATCAAAGTTCCTAGCATTAAGACTAAGAGTTATTTTCTTTGTATTGGTAAGGAAGGCTTAAATATTATTAATATTTCGTAAAATATATTTTCAAAATTAACATTTTCAACTGTTACACAATACTGCAGCATTTTAAGATCTGAAATCAATATTTCTACAGCTATATCTTTTATATTTATTGCATAATTACTCAGAAAATATAAACGGTCATTAGAAATATCCGACTGAATTTCTTTAAGTCTAAAACTGATGTAAGGGAAGTAACTCTGGAGAACCTGCTGCAAGTTGAAAACAACATAGCATGAGCCACAAGATTTCAACGAGATAATGCATGCTTAACACCCACAAAGCCGCTCGTAGTTGAGGAAGAAACAAACACTATCATTTGTAAGAACATTTCCGTGGAGTTTTTTGTATCACTTTTCTAGATCGCTTTCTGCAAATATCACCCCCACCTATCTCCCATTAAAAAATAAAATCATCCTGCGAATTTTTTTTTTGCCTAACGAAATGCTACTTACTACAACTACTAGTAGTAAAATAAAATCATTAACAATTCAATATTTTTTAGTTTCTGGCTGACTGCACCCAAAGCCAAACGAATGTATCAATTTTCTGTTTTCGGTAGAGTGCATTAATGATGCAAGTTTGATGCTTAAAGATAACACTATTTTCATTTATCTTCATAAATAAATAAATAAAGTTTTAGATCAGAAACGAAAGAGAGGAAAATACAAGCATAAAACATTTCTTCGATCTTCTGCCCCAATAATGTTATTTTCATTGTTTTGTTTATTTTTATCTAAATTTCTGATTAACCCTTTATTTGACAGGGAACTGCCCATTTTACAGTTGTAAATGAAACAATAACACAAAGATTTTTAAATGGTCATAACCATAACTATGACCCCCCCCCAAAAAAAACGTCATGGTAAACTGACTTCAGTTTTTCTATCAATAAATTTAAGTAGATAGAGATACTAGCAGACTGTCAGTGACATAGTCACTGTCAGTATCTATTGATGTAGCTGTAAGTCTGTGGGTAGACATCTGCCAGGCCATTGGTATCTTCATATCTCACTTGATCTATCGTTTCCTACTGATATATTTCTTTCTTCTTTCTCTGTAAATATCTATCTTAACCTCCTTATATCTATTTTCTTCTCTATGTAAACCACCTGCTGAATACTTTCATCAGATTTTATCATTGTTACTTTTAGCCTGCATGATTTGAGACAGAGAAGTTAACAAAGAGAAGCTGGCTGGAAATATCTTCTGAATTTGGGAGCAATTTGGTTGTAATTATTTATAACTTTATTTGTGATAATTTAAAATTATTTTTGAATTTGAAACTCACCTTATAATTTTTTATTTTTCAGTGGGCATTTGAAATTCATAAACAAGCTTTCTGCAAGCACAAGTGCTAAAAGTAATGTGTGCATTTCTATAAATCTTGAATCTGAGTTGAAAAAAAAATTACTGAACAAATATTTTATGTATACAACCTTATGTAGTCTATGCAAATTTCAGTGCACTTCCCACATATAAATTTAGATTTGTGAAAGGTCAAAATTAGTTGACTTTGGTATGAAAGGGAATTTTTGCTTTAAAAAAAGCATCAGTACCAAGTGTCAGTTTCATTAGTCTAAGAATTTTCAAGTCTATTCTTTTTCAGTAAATAAAAATAACTTTTACTCACAAGAATTTATTAAAATGAATAATATGATCAATGAGCAAATATTTATACTGGATGCTGGGATGAATATAAAATTTATCACACTTTTATTTTACATTTTGTGTGTGTATATATATATATATATGTGTGTGTGTATGTATATGTGTACATGTAAGATTGCATTTAATATATATAATTGTGTGTGTGTGTGTGTGTGTGTATATGAGTGAGTGTATGTTTATGTGTTCACTTTTCAGATTATATATAAACAAATTAACAAACTACAAATGCACAAGTAAATACAATAACAATAATAAATAATGAGTAAAAATTAGTAAACAAGACTATACAATAGCTACAAATAGCTACGTTTGTATCCACAATTATTTCTATTCAAGAATAATTAGAAATATAACTGTTACTGCTTACTCAATAACTATTAGGATAATACAATAGATGTTGCTACACATAATGCACCACTGACCAGCATATATAAATAGTCCAACCAACACAATGCCTGAAGGTTGTGTCACCACTTGGTGTTTTGTGTGTGTGTGTGCTTGCTTGTAAGGTATATATGTGTGTGTGTGTTTGTGTGTCTGTACATATTTTGATATAAACAAGGTGCAAATGCAACAAGAATTCATCCAAACAAATTTGGTTAAATTCAGCCAAAATTGGAAAATACAATAAGAATAATTAAATAGAAAAACCCTGTCAGTTGAATTTAACATACTTGTTTGGAGATATATATCTGAATATGCATACATATGATGTATGTGGATATTTGGATACAAACATATAATAACTTTGCCCTAAGATAATTTTCATAAAATAAAATATGAAATAATGTCTATAATTGTATATAATCAATATTGGAATAACAACACAGTCTTGATAATGTAATATTAATTACTTAAAAAAAAAAAAATGTTTCATCTTAAATATGTGTGTGTTTATAAAAGCTCAAAATAACCAATATATAAGAGAGTTTAGTAAATATGCCAATGTGGACTGTTCAGTTGTTGTATACAATTTGGTTGTCAGTTGGTCTGTTTAACTTAGCTCAGCAAGATATAAACAGGGATTGATCACCATTAAAAAAAGAAAATGCTGACAACCATTTTTTCTGTGTAATCCTCTGTTCATATAAATACACTGTAAATATCTATATTCACTGAAATATGCGTGCGTGTGTGTGTGTGTGTGTATGGTTAAGATGTGCCATTTCTGGTTAAACTATGACCAGAAAAATAGCTCAAAATAGGTTTCTTTCAAGACAAAAATAACAATCAAAATTGTCATATTTAAATTATTGACTGAACTGCTTGGAAAAGAGATCTTGCAAGAAATCTTTTATTATAATTCTGTTGTTAGAAAAAATACTTTTTACAACCAAATATATACATATGTGTGTGTGTGTGTGTGTGTGTGTGTCACTGAGCAGCAGTTTTTTTTGTGGGCAAGTTTTATTTAAAAAAAGAAAGAAACAGACTTTAAAGATCCGAGCTATCACATGAAAGTATGCTATTTGAGACTAATACATTATATAGCACACAATAAATTTAAAACTATAAACAAATTCTTAATAAAACAAATATAATCTAATTTTGACAAAAGCTTATGAAAGTTGAAAGCATTCAGAATTTGGATAATAAATATATAACCTCAATCCTGATATTAAATAACTTGTCAGAAGAGAGAAAAAGGTTAAATAAAATCCTTAACAAATAACATTTCTTGGTCTTTAATAAAATTTAATTTGGTATCAATAAAAAGAAATTATATATATATATATATATATATTTGGGCAGCATATCTTCATTCAAGCAAGTTTAGTTGAATAAGTTAGACATATATCTATTTATTTTAATTTTAATCCTCTCAAATTTACAGATCAATTTCCTCATGCTTTTACAAACCTAAGTAATAAAGACACTGTAGTTTTGGTTACTTCTTTTATTTTCCCCTTGTACTTTCAATCTCATCCAAGACGATCTTCAATAGTGAATTGGTAAGACAAAAACTTGTGTCATTGATAGCTGTAGATTTTTTGTAAATGTGCATGCATACCATTAAAGTCAATTTATATATAATTTATAAAGAGAGTATAGATTTGGTTGTCCACCTTGATGTGTGTGTGTGTGTGTGAGAGTGTATATACACACACCTGGTCACCAAATGGTCGCTGGATCATAAAACTTTAGTGGTCCAAACTTATGGTTCTAGATGTTTGACTTTTGGGCTTTTTTCTTAGTTTGTTTATTTTCCCCGTTCTTTTATAGATTTTCTTGATTTTGTTGTCAGTAAATTTTTTTTGTTATTTTATATTTGATTTTTCTTTTGGTAAACTGGCGGCAGGCTTTCTGTTGGCTGTACCAACAATTTGGATCTTTATATATATATTATGGTGGATAAGTAAATCCATAGCCTCTGATTTGTAATTCTTACTATAATGGTGAATCTGTTTGATTTGTATTCTCCTCTGCATTGATAAGAAATGAGATTATGCTTAGATTAAGTATTAGTTACCAAGATTTGCTATATTTATTGGGGAGGAGTGCTCAATGGCATGGATAGACCAATTGTAGATATAAAGAATGTGGGCATTGAAATCAACAAAATCTCTCTCTCTCTCTCTCTCTCTCTCTCTTTATATATATATATATATATATATATATATATATATATATATATATATATAGGGGGTGTGGCAGAATTACCTCACATATAATGATAAGTCATTAGCTAGATGAAGACACAAGTGACACTAATGTCTTATCATTATGTAGGAGGGAGATATATGTGGAAGTTATTTCCACTACACACACTATAGAGTTTTAAAAAAATGAAAAAAAAAAAATTAAGGTATGCTATATTTATGGGTTAAATATAAAAGTAGACATTGAAGCCAACAACCAACGGTGACTGTTTCATGCTTAAATGCAATTGTCAGGCCATCATCTATATATATGTGTGTGTGTGTGTGTGTGTGTGACAAGCAAATATATGTGTAGAGGCTGCTCATACACAGTGAAATGTACACTCCTACATGTAAAAATATCTATAAAACACATACACGACACATGTACTAAATAGATGTCTATTTCTTACTTTAGACTATGCCATTGAATCTCTTGAGTTACTGTGATATAAGTATGTAAAATCCACTATTATTATTCATTTTAGCAACTAAATTGCCCTTGTTATTGAGTGAAAGTTAACAAATTTGTATTGAAGATCATTCTGGTGAGTGTGTTCCTCTCTGAATATTCCATGATTGTGTGTCTGTGTCAGAATAAGTTAAGTTTAGTAAACATCTATGCCACATTTGATAAGTATTGATAAGTATATGGATTTACTTCACTTACTTTCCTAAAAAATGGCACTAGGGGACGTTTCCTAAGCCTATATATAGGGAGTGACATTCTCTGTCATCCTCTTTTCCTTTTTCACTCAGGGGTGGTAAAAATATAGGTCAAATGAGAAAAATGCTTTCCCATTGGGGAACACACACACACAAGTACATACCTTTCATTTAATTTTTTCTTGGAATTTCTCCTACACCAAAATACACACACACAAACACATCCTTTAATCTTTAAATGTTTTCTTCATTTGTAATCCTTGTTTTGTAACATGGAACAATATTCTATTGTCTATGTGTTGTGGTAGGATCCACCTAATTTGCATAGTGGAGTACCGACGATATAAATATGGTTGGTACCGGGAAGACATGGGAGGCGAATCAAGAGATTCAACTAGAGATTCTGCCCAACTGCGACTTAGTCAACACATTCTCCAGGAACGGTCTTCCCAGGAATATACAAAAGACTATATGTAAATATTGTGTACATTTTCTTGTTTCAATACATTTTGTTCTAAGTACATTTTGTGTTGCATCATTATTCCATGCATTAGTCAAGTTTCAACACTATGTATACCTTTGTTTTGTTAATACATACTTATCATTTGTTTATATATATATAATTTTGCTTTTACTTTGTTATTTATTACCCAGACTCGCATTCAGAATCCCACCTTTATGTTGTCGGATAAATACACCAGGAGACACATGTTTTCCACCTAAACACTGGCCCAGCATACTCCCACAACAGATATTTTTCTCCTGGATACAAAGCTACATATACAAACTCAGCTATGCATTTAGACACTTTTTCAAACCAAGAGCCAATGAAGAAAACTTCAACCAACTTTTCTACCTACCCTACCATGCATGACACTAAAAACTTTCAACAACTTGCAGTTACAAAATTTGTGTTTAGACCTGATGAAAAGAGCAAAATCTTAAATTTAAAATCTCTAAAACATATCTACACAATGTTACTATCTGAACAAGATGTTCTCTAAGTCAACAGATTTTTTCTTTGCAACAAGTGTGACCGCCCCCCCCCCAATCCCTATTTGCTATTGTAATTACTACCATGACTGCACAGTCAGCAGGCAAACAATGCACATCTCATCTCTAGTGCTTTTGCTTAACCCTTTTTCTCTCTCAGGCCATTACACCTGGCTTTTTCTTCAACTAGCAGACATCAAAAAAATATTTCCGCCAAAACAAAAAATATGATTTTGCCTTAAATGTTCTAGACACAAAATATAGCATATTTTCTCCAAAAATACCACTCAAACACCACAGAAGTCAACTCCATAGTCAACTTTAAACAGAATTGTTTCTCCTAAGCTCGACAGGTAAAGGGTGAAATAATCCCAAAGGTGACTCACTGACTTTTTTCAGTCATGGATATTAACACAAACAAACTAAGAAATCTGCAAGTACAATTTAATAAAGCATGGAGATAACTGCATCTCCAAGAAAAATCAACAATAATATTAGATATTTTCAAATGTTCTTGCAAACATGTATTTGACACTTGGTAGAAATTTCACCAGCCTTGTTCAAGAACTTTATAAATAAAAGTTTCTATTAAAATTTTGTACACCAACATTACACACAGCAAGCTCTTTTTCTACATTATCAACATATCTTCCAGGGTGAGGTACGATTCCAATCCACTAGAGAATTATATAGCACCCTGATGACACAGTACTTCAGACAAGTACATTTTTGTTGACATTTTTAAACACACATCACAACCACACTTTTTCTTTTCAGTCTACGAGAGACAAAACAAACATGCACAAACTTTATGGACATATGGGCAGAATAAAATTCTCCCCAACAAAGCTTTGTTGTTACATCGCTTTTATTACCTGGACTCACATTCAGAGTCTACCGTTTTTGTTGTGGGATAAATATACCAGGAGACATAAGTTTTCCGCCTAAACACTCGACCAGCATACTCCCACAACAAGTATGACTAAAAACAAATCTTTTCTTTCTTCAAGGATTCATTTTTATTTTTAATTTTTGCTTGTAGAATGGCAGAGAAGTTTTGATAATCAGGTCGAAACAAAGCCTCCCCTCCACTGTACACTGACTGAAGTTAAACAACATTGAGCCCAGTTAGATGGGTGACTACTTGGGAATAGCAAGTGCTGTAAGCTTGAATTAAATAAAATATTTTATAGGTATAATTAACCTGCAAAGGCTTGATAAGCCATACAAAACAAATCAATTCATCAACTTTTGATAAAAATTATCTAAAATATGCATAAAATTAATAGCAGCCCTAAAATTAATAATCATCATATAGTTTAATGTTGATAGTTTATCAAACTCATTTTAAGAGTCAGGTGTCAGTCTCTTTTATTGATTTTGTAACAATAGGCTATTTTTTCACCAATAATGGATATCATTATTAGATTGGTGAAAAAATAGCCTATTGTTATATATAAACTGTCGGCATTAAACTATATAGAAAATCATGACTTTGGTATCAAACAAGAACTGGTTATATCCTAGTCTATTTGACTGCCATTTTACCCTTCTATTTTTTTGGCTCCATTATCCCTAATAAATATTTTTATGATATTATCTTTTAAAGTTATGCATTATTTTTTTTTTTATAACTATTTTTTCTCAAACCCTTTTAATTTTTTAAGAGAAGAAATATATTCTTGTGATTTTTTCCTTTTGTTTAATTTCTTCTGTATTATGAAAATATTCTTCTGTAACTTATATTTGTCGTTAATATTTCTTATGACAGACATATATTAAATATATCTTTCTGCTTTTTCAAAAAGTCTTAATGATTCCTTATGGAAAATGGGTTTACAGATAAATTACTAAAGAAAAATATTTTAAAAGTATGTATATTCATTTTGCATTAGAAATTTAAATAATTTTCTCTTCAGCATTCTGAATCCCAAAAGCAATATGTATATTTATACATAGTCATTACACTTGCATGAATATTTCTATTTGCTGTAGAGCAAAAGTTATCCATTTTAGTGAGTTTTATTCATCCTTGATCTACCTTTCTTTTAATGTCATGTAACTTCAGAATGTAGGTGATTGTTGCTCTCCATAAATTCCTTTATTTGAAAATTGAGGTGATTTCTTGGGAAAGACCATGGCAAGATTACCTGAAGTTTTCTACATAGTTTGGAATTAAGAATTTTCCTTTTTGTAGACTGTCTTTCACACTAAGTTAGAGAGCCCAGTCTATTCAGCTATTTAACCTATAGCTATGAGAAGTGATGAATTCATGCCTTTCCCAAGGGTATTAGTGTGAAAGTGAATGCAACAGACTAGGCCAGAAATTGATCAATAAATAAAACATTCAACATATATATTGTTTTTACAATGGTGTTCACGCTGTATAAGGCCCAAGAGCCACTCGAGGTAAAGAGTTACAGAGTATGGGGCACCACCCCAGACAGGGTGATAATGCAAGATGCAAGGGGCCACTGAAAGTGAAAGAGAAGGAAAAGACTTTAGAAGGAAACCCAATCCTAAACAGCAAACAAAGGATAAACTTGTTGGGGAACAGTGTTCTAGCCTGTTCAACTGTCGAACTGTCTGCCTTGGGAGAAGAACCCAGATGAGGCCTTGCTGAAGGGCAAAGTTTCATCAGGGGAGATAGAGAGATTCTGAAATCGTTTATGCGGGTTCTAAGGGAATATTTTTGGTTGACCCTACAGGCTCGGAGAACCCATGGTAAACTCGGCCTTGTGCCACATACATCCCACGTGGGAGTGAGGACTGTTAAATATTAACAAAGGATAAACCTCTACTCCTATTCAAAAGACTGGGGAGGATTGTGAACTGGATGATAGGCATAACTATCTTCTCCTTTTTTGAACATATCTACTCCTATGTTTTAAGAAAGGTAAAAATGTGATTGATATGTAAAAAAAAAAACGATTTATGAAATTTATTGAGAAGGTACTGTGAATGATTGAATTTATCAAAATTAGTTTGTAATGTTTTGTCCTGGAGATATCTCATTGAATACTGCTCCATGGTTGGGTAAACTAGATGCAGTTGATAGTGATCAAATCAAGACATTACTTAACAATAATGGAGATCTGATTCATCAACCATATCCATCAAATATTGCACCATCAGATTACAGTTTATGTCAGTCTCTATGGAATTCTCTTAATGAAAAAAAAAATGTAATTCTCTAGAAGATGCTTAACAATAGACCCCTGGGTTGTTTCATCACTTCTACTTCATCCCTGACCCATGTTCTGATTTGAAGATGCACACAGCCTTGTCAGCCTTGGTTGGAATATCTATGCAGTACAGAGTTGCTGTGTACAAACATACAGGAATGATGGCATGTCCAAGCAATGGAGAAAAAATGGTTACTGAACAATAAAAAGGTTTATTTGTGACAGGGTAGTGACATAATCATCATCATCATCATCATCATCTTCAATCTCATGACTGGGTGTGGCTGTCAGGTCAGTGTAGCTGAGAACCTGACCAGATTACTCCATGTGTGTGCCAATGTCTGATTATCTGTGAATTATCTAGTCCATTTAGTGACATTGTTAATACATTTTCCCTTTGCCTATTCTTCTTTTGCTTAAAGTGGTACATTGCAGTGGAAAGATTGTTGGCGCCATGACAGGTCTATATGTCATAAGAATCAAGTGACATATGATAAGTATCACACATATGTCATCAGTATAATTATAAATCATATCTTATAAATATAAGATATGTAATAAGATACTTATAAGTATTTTATGATGTATCCTAAGTGTTCATACATAACAGAGCTGGAGAAACAACTGAAACTTTCCTTTTGACTCTTGGAAACATAATGAGAAAAGAAAGATTGGAGAATTTGACACTCACAGAATATATTGAAGGCAATTGATGTAAAGTGAAACAGTGAGTAACCTATCTAATGAGAAAATGGATGGCAGAACAGAGAACAGGAGTGATATTGAAAAGACAAACCTTACTAAGAGATGTAAAGGATAGGAAGTTGTGGAGAGCCATGGTAGCCCAGATATGGCACACAGAAGAATTAGATGATGGTCAAATAAGACATGCACTCATACATTGACACAATTCTGTGATTTGCACCTGATGTGGTAGTATGCTACATTTGTGGCTTTTGGGTTGCTATTATATGTTTAATTAATTTCATTGTGTAAGCACAAAGATGATTTGCCTGATGTATGCTGTAACATGCTGAGCTGATTTCTTTTCTATGTAGCACACTCCTTTTGACTTTGCCTTGTGATCTGACATATGGTGAAATTATCAATGTCAGACATGAAACAGACAAGGTCTTTTTTTCCTTTTAGTTCAGTAAAACTATATACACTTCCTTCGAATTTTGCATTGGAAATTTTCATAATGGCTGCAAAATCCATCTAAAAAAAAAAAAAACTATATTCTTTTTCTTTGAAATTACACAACAATCATGGTTTTAAGGCCTGAAATTGGCACTTGAAACAAACAGTTTTGCTGAGAAAGATAAAAACTTCTGGGAGGATAGAATTAT
>OZ038475.1:28452601-28460101 GCA_964036315.1 Acanthosepion esculentum | reverse complement strand
TCTAATCTATAGCTTCCTGAATTTTCATGGTTCTGAATTCAGTTTTGATTGGTCACTTTTGTTGAGCAAATAAATCTATGATAAATGCATTACAGGTAAAACAGGTAACTATGATTAATGCATTACAGATAAAACTCTTATCTGTACATAATGGACAAAATAACAGAATCCAGAGTTATTCTGTTTGAACTATTCCTTCAACTTTATTTACCTTGCACTATTTATCCCTATCAGCAGAGTACAAAATCATACAAGTATTTACTTTGTTCTATATTTTTATGCAAGAAGACTGATAAGATATGAAAGACTTGCCAAAAGTCTAGATGACTGTACCAGAACTTGAATCTGAGCCAACACAACTAAGAAAAAAAAGGCTTCTTCAAAAGAAAAGTTTTTATAAAAGCTTCTAGCATTTATATTTCACAGTCAGAATGATTTTATGAGCTTGTAAATGTAGCTCTGTATTTAGTTTCAACTATCATGTGACTTTAAAAGTTTGTTTTCTCATTGGAGTCACATACTGTCAAATCATTATTAGTGATTCATTTTTCAGACTTCAATCATTTTAAAAACTCAAATTGTTAATTATTAGGACTTGCGTGTGTGTATTTGTTTTAATGTCATGTCCCTCCAGGATGTAGGCAATCATAACTCTCCACAGCTATCTTTTCTGTATTAATTGCAAATAGCCATGACATTTTAGTTTCCTGTTGCCATTTCCATGGTTTTGAATTCCAAGTTGTCCTTCTATAGGTACTCATCAAGGCTAGAGATTTTAGTCTACTCAGTGATTTAACTCATAGCTGGGAGGAGATTAGATGGAATCCTGCATTTCCCAACAGATTAGCATGGAAGTTAAACCCAGTGTATCAATTTCATTTTCTGTGCTGATAACCAGTCTATTACCTACTCATTTGCATTGGTGTGTTATATACCTATCCTATATCTTTGAGGGTTATATACCTATCCTATATCTTTGAGGTAGCACTATTTATTGTTTTTATTTTTTTATCATAAAAATTATCAGGAAATTTTCTCATCTTTTTCTCACTCTGAGTTTTGGGAGACCATATTCTGGTGTAACAAACTTTATGAAGCCCTTTTCTCTGAAATATAAAGATACCCCCCATCCCCAACAGCAAAAACAATATATCTTATAAATGTAGAAACTCAGCAATAGAAGGTTTAATATACAGAAAACTTACTTGCATATACGCCAACTATTTTACTAAGTTTGTGAAATTGATTAAATATTTATTCTACCTGCTATTTAATTACTCTCAGTCAATATTGATATTATTTGGGCTTAGTTGAATAGTGACTACTACTTTACTCTTCCAATAGGCAATGTCTTACTTTGCAAAGGCCACAGAATTCATCAGAATAGAAGTCAGCCTTAAAAAGATGGCCATTCTTCATCCACCAATAATAGATCAACAGTATCAACTGCCTTCTCTCTCCATCCATGGAATAGATCCAGGATTACCCCAACCTATATTCTCCTGCACCATAGTGGGTAGACTAACAGATCATTCAAAACTAATTAAACTTTAGGTAGAGGCTAAAGATGTATCTGGAGCAAGAGATCTCATGAAAGATACCAAAACCAAAGTCTTCAAAACCATCATGTTCCCTGCCTTTCTGTCATCTTCCAAAGATCATCCTATTTGAAGATATAGTTTCTAGCCAAGAGAACACTGGGTACCCACTGAAGTGATACAAGCACTTCTTGTTTTTTGTGTATTTTATCCACTATTTTCTGAGAACAGGAAGCTAACAGAGTGTCATGGAGGCACACAATCTGTCAGAAAACCTACCTTGCTGAATATCAAGCTAGAGAAAAAAGCAGGTGTGGCAGTTTGGAGTCTCTACCAACTGCCAAGCACCCTCCTATAGATGGTAAATAAAAGCATGGCTCTCCTATATAAGCCACAATAACCATTTGAAAGCCTACAAAATGCATAGAAAACCTTTCCAAATCTTCATGGGTGAAGATATGATGATATTACTTTGTATGATGGGCAACATGAAAATAGGCAACAAAGAGACAGTGGAAATCATTTAACAATCTGAAGTGTGGAATGGCTTTAAAAGACTTAAGTCTATTGTGTCTACTTCGAAGACAATCAGAACTGACAAGAACAATTCTTTTCATGACTAAAATATGGGATATTAGTCTCTTTGTATTGAATTTGTAATGTTTACCTGAGACACTTTAGTTTATGGCCAGTTGTGGATGGAAAGCTTTAAATCGAACATTGACAAGTAAGTGGCCAGCAAATACATTGTTAAACTAAATGGTTGCATTTATTGCTTTGGGTAGAAAGATGCATTACATTAGCATTTGTGACAAAAGACAACATTATTTTCTTTGATGCTGTTTGTTTAGGATTCATAATAGCTTTTCATGTAAATACTTTAGTTATTTCTTTTAAAACTGATGATATTTGCACAGTGATTATTAAGTATTTGTCAAATATAGATCATTGCCAATATAGTCGGATACACAAAAACCTGATAATATTTGAAAAAACTTATAATTTATTAAACTGGCATATAGTATTCTGACTTTAAATAAGGATTGAAGTCTCTCAGTGATTTACAAGACTTGTATATTTTCTACTCTTCTTGGTTCCATTAGTTAAAATTCTTTGGCTCCAGACAATAGAGAACCTGCAAGAGTTATATATATATATATATATATATATATATATATATATATATATGAGCCAATGCTGAGTGGCAACAGACTATCGCCATTCAGTATTGACCCCATGTCAAATCTTATATTTACACAAACTCTATCCCTGATATTGACTACTTTTATCCATCAATGTAGCATACCTTAAAACTGTATTTTACCAGTCTATATCTGTTGTACCTTTCTTTATTTTTGATTTGAATCTAATTTGATAAGTGTTTTTTTATAAACAACACTTAACAATAAAATTTTTGCCAAAGGAAGATGGAAGATGAAATACATTCTTGGACTTGATAAGAATTAACATCAGAGTTGATAAATGGGTAATTGAAGTTATCTTTGATCAGTTATTTTTTGTGCATTTGTTTATTATGGCACGTTAGTAATTAATGTGATAAATAGAATTCATGATATCAGAGTGGATGAACAGAAATCATGTTGATTAAAATGTGAAAAACATACAAATTAAGATAAAGATATGAATTTAAAAAAACGCTTGCAAAATTTTGAACAGTATTTTTCATGATTAGAATGAGTTATATATTTCCAAATGGCAAAATTCCAAAGTTTTTTTTATTAGTTCTTCAGCAATCAACTATATTTCAAATGCCAACATTATTTTATTTTTTAATTAAATCTATTGGAGACAGATTGTACTGGAGCAAAACATTTTAGGTGCATTTCTTCAAAATTGGGTTATTTTTAAAAGGAAAGTTTAAGTGTTCAACACTTTCTTTAAAAATATTTTGATGAGAGAATATAGAAAGCTGTTTTTTTCTATCTTAAAATATACAAAGTTGCTCTATTAATAAATGTCGACAAGAGGTATAAAATATTAGTTGTAAATTTAGTCTGTCACATTAATTGTTATGATTAAATTTTGGATGGAAGCTTATATGGAATATATCAATTTTTTTTTAATTTGAATATTCGAATATTTTGAAATTGAGGTTAAAATTTGTTTTCTGCTGAAATTAATTAAATTGAAAAGACAAGATTCAAATGATCAGGTTTCTTTCCTTTTTATCTTTATAGGAGAAAGTAATAAATATTGGAGTTTGAATTTAAGTCATTATTGGCAAAAATCCAAGAAAAGAATTTTCACTACACTTTAAACTAATGGGTATAAATAAATAGTTTGTCTATATGTTTACCTTTTCTATTTCAATTAATGTTTTAAAAGTTGATCTGAGAAAGTAAAATTAGTCGACATAGTTAAGAGAAGAATTGGAAGCTATTTAATTTCAAGTCAACTTGCTAAAAAAGAAACAATGAAAAAAAACCTGCTTTAAAAAGTTTATAAAGAAATAACACTAAGAAGGTAAAAAGAATTTGTTGGCTCTTGGAAAAGCAAGTTGTGTTAGGATTAAATGGAAGAGATAAGCACAGGAAGATCTTCTTGGTCTTAAATTTATATGCAATTTGTTGGCTGCAATTTCCGCTAAGTGCTTTCACGATCATTTCTTTTTTCTAATCATTTCTTTATTTCTTTTAAATTTTAAAGAAGAAAAAAATTTACTCTTTCTCTGAACCATTACTCTTTGCTAAACTGTAAATTAACTAATTGATAAATTTAAATTAACTAATAAATAAATTAAAAATTCAAGCATGAAACACTACCAAAATTTACAAGTGGATGCAACAAGCCACTCCAAAACAAGAATGTGATACTATTTCCTTCAAGTCAAACTCATAGTTCAAGGCTGAGTGTTAATTTAATACCATAGAAATGCACAACTACAAGCAGAATCAATTACAAAAATAAGAAACAGAAAGTAGAGATATCTCAAAACCAGAAAAGAGACAGGTAAAGCCGCTAACCAAATTTGTCCTTGTGGGTGGGAGTTTCTGGTAGGATGGTTAAATGAAGAGACAGAGCAACCATAGTAAAGCTGTTCCTGGGTGAAGTAGCACAGAGCTAGAAAATATATGGTAGAGAATGTGGGTGGGAAATAGTCATCACAATCTGCCTGATTCTAGAGGCCATATGAAAGTGAAGAAAACTTATAATCGTGTTTTTGGTGCTTAAGTTTGTGGCATTATTGTATCCTAAATAGCCAGGTTTGGCACTTTACAAGTAGAGCCAACTACAAATATTTCAATTCTTTCCTCCATTTTCACTCATTTTTTGCAGATCAATATTTCCGCACCATATTTTATATTGCACAATAAACCTTTCAGGTAAAATGGATTTTATTTGTACTTGACTGACCTCTAAGGAGAAGAACACTTCACCTTAGTTTGAAATCAATTTTCATCCTTTTAGCATTGAAGTAATAAGCCTTATCAGAGAAGGAGAAAAAAATTGCTGCCGTAGGTATTCTGACCTTCAGTACTCTCTAGCAACACTTATGCTATAGATGCAACATCATTGATCTTGTGTCAGAATTGATTACAAAAAAAAAAAAACAACAATATGAAGAACTCATTAGTCAATAAAATATTGACAAATAGGTATTACTTGATGAAATATGAAAAGCTAATTTCTCAGTTGGTTGCTGTCTGTGAAGGCGAACACTTCCGGTTCAATGTCTACACTCTAAAAAAAAAAAAGAAAAAAATCACACGCAGCAGAAACAAGGTTTAAGCTTAAAACACTGCATTTTTACATTTGCATTGAATAGAATTGCTGTCATCTATGTATGTAATTTGTTATTCCTGGTGCGAACACTCAATTATAAATATTTTAAATGAAAGTATTAGGATGTTTGGAAAGTAATTATGTTTTACCAGAAAGGATATAAAAACAAATCTAATTATATATGTATTAGAAGTTTTTCATTACTATTTTTTGTATCTTAAAATTGTTTTGAGTTTAAATCTAGGTCATTGGTCATTAGTTGTGAATTGTGTTGGTCATGATCCTGATTATTTCATGAAGATATTTTCCCTTTTACATGATTATATTGGTCAAATTTAAGTATATCAGCAAGAAACTGGGAACAGAACAAAAACTACTAGTTAATTGAAGAAACAATGTTTTTATCAAGTGAACAAGGACATTTTCAGGAACCCACAGTATATCAAATTAAAGCTTTTCATTTATGTTTAAATTCTCACAATATCAATTGTATCTGAAAATCGTTATTCTTTAAATAAGCAGATATTATTTTTATGCTGCTTAAAAAAATTGATTTTTCCTATATTTCTTCTCAGACACCAACTGGAATGAGTTGATTGGTAAATACTTAATAGACTATTTCAACTGATTATCTTCAGACTATATTTTTTGGAAAATGAACCTTACACCACTAACTGAACAAATTTGTGGGAAAAGATTTAACTCAACTAAAGACTATTTTTACTCTTTTTTGGCTCTTTTGAATTAATGCACATATGATTGTAAATAAAATGATTTCTTTAACAGGCATGAAACCATGTTTTCTTTATTTTTATTTTATTATTTAGAATTTGGACATTCAAGTTTTAATATAAAAAAATCTGGACGACAAAATTTCCTAGAACTTTAATTAGTGACTCTTTCTATTCTGAAGATCACGTAGTTTCCTGCTTGAAGAAATATTCACAAATTATTTGAGTTCTTTCACCAAAGAACAGATCACTTACTAAAAGAACCACTAAAAAATAATTTGTTTCTTGGTTGTTTTTGAATTTAGGTAGCAGAGTGAGAAGAGTTGATTTAAATTCTAATAATTTCATTAACTATTTTTCTATGCACTGAAGACTGACTTAGTTCATTATATGCAAAGAAATGATAATCAGCTATTTGTTTTCTTATTTTGGATTCATGGTTATGGGACTCAAATGCTGTGTGGCATTGATACCTTGTTTGCAAACTTTTGTAAAATCAGAAATTTAATAAGACAATAAACAATATCAAATGACTTTGACAATTTTGGCACCTGACTTGGTAATTACTTTACTAAGAAGTCCCAGATTTAACAAATACATATTGTATATCATAGCTATACATAAATGTGTCTTTAGCAATGTATACACATTTTATTCACCAATAGCTGTGTTATATCTTTTCTGATAAAACTGATAAGAATCTTTTGTTTGAATAGCAGCATCTGTATCATAATAAAAATTTAAAAATGTAAATTGAAAGCAACAAAGAATTCTCAGTAGTTTACCTGAGTATCCATTTTAAGTGACATTGTGTTTATAGGTAAAGAGAATCATAATAATGTAATGACACTTTGTGGGAATTTTTGAGATGGAGAATTAGCATGATCAACATTATTGTTATTATTATTATTATTATTATTATTCTTGTTACTGTATGCCTTGTTATTTGAATATGCATGCTCATCTTGATTGCTACTTGAATATGCCCTCTCATCTTGATTGCTATTTGAATATGCACGCTCATCTTGATTGCTACTTGAATGTGTACACTCATCCTGATTGCTATTTGAATATGTACGCTCATCCTGATTGCTATTTGAATATGCCCGCTCATCCTGATTGCTATTTGAATATGCCCGCTCATCTTGATTGCTACTTGTTTTGAATGTGTACACTCATCCTGATTGCTATTTGAATATACCTGCTCATCCTGATTGCTATTTGAATATGCCCTCTCATCCTGATTGCTATTTGAATATGCACGCTCATCTTGATTGCTACTTGAATATGCCCGCTCATCTTGATTGCTATTTGAATATGCACGCTCATCTTGATTGCTATTTGAATATGCACGCTCATCTTGATTGCTATTTGAATATGCACGCTCATCCTGATTGCTATTTGAATATGTACGCTCATCCTGATTGCTATTTGAATATGCCCTCTCATCCTGATTGCTATTTGAATATGCCCTCTCATCCTGATTG
>OZ038475.1:28215101-28447601 GCA_964036315.1 Acanthosepion esculentum | reverse complement strand
TAGGTTGATATATTAAAGGCTGGCCATGATTTTTTTCATTTTTGGTTCTTGTAATAAAACCATAAAACCATTTTTCAAGACTGTTGTGAAGCATATGACTCAATGTTTCCGACTTGAATGCCTCACATCCTCTGTAGTAAAAAGACTATTCATACAAGTTAAGGCACTCATATGTAAATGAATCAAGACTTATTTCAATAAGTCTTGCCTTATTTACATATGAACATATGTCACTATAATAACCAGTGATTATCTTGTTTAAAAAATACTTTTCCTGTTTGAGTGAGAGGAAAAGACAAGTGTTTAAACACTGACTTCATGTTCCTTTTGGTAAGTTCATGATGAACAATATTTTCCAAGCATCTGAAGTTTTCCTAACACTTGTAAGCAGCATATTACAATTGATTGATTGCACAAGCAATAAAGAGCTGAATAAACTTCAAAGAAACTATGAAGATTTACCAAAAATTGTTCAAAAGATGCTGCTGCAAATTTTCAATTTATTATATTATCTAAAAAGTAATTTTACACAGTTAAAAAATCCATTCACTTTTTAATAAAGAATTATATTTATTTTGAGATTAACACCTTGAAAAAGTTCACTACTGATGACTTTCAGGAAATCAATTATAAGTAATTTGGTATGAAAGTCTGTGTCAGTATTGATAACTGGATCAAAAAATAATATGGTCCATTAATTTATTCTCTAATTGTATATATTTCTAAAAAAACATTTCTTAATAAAATATATTTAAATATTTTTTTAAGTGTAAACATTAATTTGAATTTAATAGATATAAGGTCCTAATGAAAAACATTGATTTACATAAACTGTATGAGTTATAGATGCTTTCCCTAATAAAGTCAAGATTAGTGGTTGATCCTTAAAGATGTCCTACTGATCTTGCAACTATGATTGAACAGTCTAACCTGTTGTAAGAAATAACCATTTCTTCACATAAATTATTTATACTATTTACATCACCATATTGACAATGTTTCAACTGTTGTATGTTCCAGTCTTTTCAGGTAATATACATTGGAATTTATGAGGACAACAGTCCAAACTGTGTAAATGGTTACAATACACTGAAATATAGGCAGATAAAATTATTTTATTATTATTATTATAGTGAACTATAAGAATATATCTATTACCTTGTAAAGAATAATTTATAGTTCACAAACGAAATTATATATTATTGTAAAAATATTGTGCTCACATTTTTTATAATCTTCTAAACAAATAACTGAATAAATAAAGAATGTTTAACATTTTTGTTGTCACTTCTCAAGAAAAAAGGTATAAATTCAGTTTCATATGTTATGCTTTATTAAAATTCTAAAAATAGCTTTTTAAAACAATAAAATGAACTGTGAAAATGATATGGCAATAGCAGTGTCAAAAGAAAAATGCTTTTTTGACATGTTTTTTTTTACCTGGTTTTATGTTCAACTTTGTCTCTAATAATTTTATACTAAACATTGTGATCTTTTCTTGTAAAGTGGATTAACTTTGGATATTTGATTCAAAGAACATTGTTAGTCTCATCTTCTATGGTTTGCAAAACAACTTCATGCCCTGTGAGTTTGACTGATCTAGTGATTAAGATTATAAAATGTTATTTATGTATTTTTTTAAAATCATTTCACTCCAAGCAAGGTGATAATGCAGGTTACAGGGCATGAAAGAGAATGAAAAGATTTTAATGAGGAGAAGTGAGGAAAAGGACAAAAAATAAAAAAGGAACAGAGTTTAGGAAGACAGAGTTTTGATGTTGCATTTAAATTTTTGAAGATTTTAGCTGGCAGGGTAATCAAGAAATTGGAAGGGAGTTCCACAAGCAAGAAGTGTTAGAAAAGAAACTGTTAGAATAGAACAGACAGTTGCATCTAGTTAGTTCAACAGTAAAATGATGAGACCTAGTTACAAGTCTAGTAGCAAGTTTAAATTCTTGCAGTTGAGGCATTAAGGAGAAAAGCTTACCAGAGAAATTGCCATGAAAATATTTGTAAACAGAGGGATGCCATATCACATCAAGAAGAAAGTGACTGATGACAAGATGTCATGTCACGATTGGTTACATTGCAGACCCTTCTTTGGATTTTGTCAAGAATCTTGAGATATATAACAGGAGCACCAGGCCAGATATGGTAGCAGTATTCAATACATGGATAAATGGTAGATTCATAAATTCACAAGAAGCATTTCAACCTGTCTAAGAACTGTCTGGCATGACAGTGAACCAACTTTCCTATCAGTAGATATAGCAATTGATTCAATATAATCACCCCACATCATATCAGTGGAAAACATGAGCCTAAAAAGGCACAAAGTGTTGCTCTCCTGGAACTTTGCATCAGTCATTTGATGGCAGGAAAAAAAAGTTCTCTGTGGCAGTTTTGTTTTAGAAGTGTTAAAATTTACAAGCCATAAATATTTTGAATTTCAAATTTTAATCAATGTGCCAGACAGTATGCAAAAATACAAAAAAATATGTGGCTGTAGATATTTTTGGAATGCATTACAAGTTCTGAAAATTTATGAATAATAGCAGTTATTAGAAAAAAAAAACTTGTTATAAGATCAAAATATTAAGTTAAACTCAATTTTGACTTTTATAATGAAAGTTACAGGAATTATTATTTAAATTATCCTTTCCATTAAATTTCACTTAGATTAAGACATTTTGTTGATAGTCATGTGATCTACTGCATGCAATGAGCTAATATTGAAAGAAGATAAAAACATAAAAACAAGTTTAAAATTATAATTTCTGAAAATTCAATGTGGGAAACAAAATTGGAAATAAACTTTAAATGTTTTTATTTTAAAATCTTGATATAGAGATTAATTATTTTCTATTAATTTAAAGACTATTTTATGAGTAAATACAATAAAATTTAATGTAAGTAAATGTTTATGGCTTTATAATAAAAATGATTAACATAACTGATAATGTGTCAGGAACATGATATAATGGTAAACTTTTATGTCTCATAATACGAAGAAATTTGAAACAATAAAAAGAAGTATTTTCTGTATGCATTGTGAGGAAGGTAGAAAAATGATTAAAGTGTAAAAACAATAGAGCAATGCTGGCTTAAAACCAAATGTAGGCTTTTGAACCTAATTTTGACCAAAACATTTTCTTTTAGCTCTCATATGCTACCAGAGATTTCCTATTTTTTTCTTTAGTCTTTGTCATGGTATCAACATTTGTTATAGTCAAGTCCCATAACACAATAGTACATATTACAATTTGATGCACAAATCTTTTAAAAGCACTAGTCCCTGATCAAATCAAATATCAAATGATGTTGCTTGTTATAGGATATCCCCCCTCATATATGTTGGAGTGGGGAGGTCATACTGATTAAAAAAGGCCCTGGTATTTTCTCATGATAACAGAAATTAAATCTAGAATAGACACATAAGTAAGTGGCCAGGTGTACAAATTTTTATGTATCAAAATATAGATATTTATTTATGAGATACAAATTGGAGATGTCAAAATCAAACAAATACAAAAGTTAAATTATTTGGGAAATGTTTTAACTCAGGTGGGAAATGAGACACTGGAACCTGAATGAGCATTGGAAAAGCAAAAAAAAAAACTAAAAAGAAAAAAAAACTAAAAAGAAAAAAAAACTAATAAAAAGTATGAAACAAGAATCTTTGTTAGAAACAAAGAAAAGAGTGATATTTTGGGCTATGTAATATCAGTACTCATATATAGCAGTAAATGCTGAACAATTTCCTCATAAATAAATAAGAAACTTGAAGCAACAGAGACGTGGTTCTACAAAAGGATACTGAAAATTCCATGGACTGAACATGTAAGCAATAAGGAAGATTTAAGAAAAGCAGGAACAAAAAGGACAATTATACATAAAATCAGTAAGATGCATTTGAAATTTATGGAATGCCTAATAAGGAAAAAAAGCCTATAAAATTTGATACTCACAGGATATATTGGAGGCAAGAGGGACATAAGAAAGCCATGAGTAGCCTGCCTAGCAAGATTGTGTAAATAGATGACAGAACAGGAAGTGGAGGGATAGTAAAAAGAGATAGGAAGATATGGAGAACCATGATCGCCTACATTCTGAAGACATAATTAGGGGAAATTGGGGTAAGGGGTAGAAAGAATGTATTGTGTTAATCTTTCAAGTGGGGCAGGTTTACCTTTCTTTTCTTCTTTAATTGATTTTACCCCAAGCAAGGCAGTAAAGCCACTGAGACACAAGAGGCATGGAAGAGTTAGAAAAAGAAACATTACTAAAGAGCAAGAACAAAAGAAGAGTAATCAAGAGGACAGTTGGCTGGAAAGCACAGAGCTGGAAGAGAGTTCCATAGGTGAGAAAAGAAACTGTTGGTATAGAACTTATAGTAACGTCTAGCCGACTCAACTGTAAATTGATGGAATCTTGTCACCAGTCTAGTACTGCAAATTAAAATGTCTAGGTACCATAGTAAAGACCTCATCTGAACAATTACCATGAAAATATTTATAGAAAAGGTGCAGAGAGGCAACTTTATGACTGTGAGAAAGAGATGCCAGAACAGGACCAAAACACCTGCCTTAAAAATCAACATTTAAAATTGTGGATTTTACCTGGGCTTAAACATTGGCTTCTGGTGCTGGTGTAAAGTATCTATGTTAGTAACTAAGTCGATCTAGTGTGTTATAATGAACAAAGCTTGTAAAAAATTCATTTTTAGCAACAAATTAATTATGTAAGTATATTGAAAGAGAAATGCACAAATAAGTCAAGGGAGATTGTTTATATATTAATACCAAGTATATGTTTAATTTGGAAGGTAATTAGTGAGATAGGAAAGTATATGGTTTATTTGTGCCTTTATACTGATATAAAAGAGAACATTTCAATAAAATATAGACAAGTCAAAAGGAAAATAGGTACATGAATGGAAAGGTAAATAAGAAAGATAAACAGTGATAGAGAGGTACTATAGATAAATATGAAAGTGAACTGTGATATTTTACAGTTGCAAATTTTTAATATAAGAGCCAGTGAAAACAATTACGGTCTTTATTTATTGATATTAGAACTATTACAGATTTTCTTCAGATTGGTAGGCTTATGGCTATCTCATACATTAACCAAAGTTAAACCACATTGAGCCTGGTCTGTATCTAGATTGGTAACTGCTTAGGAGTATCAGGTGCTGTAAGCTTGGATATACAGCTGGTGTAATGGATAATGGCTTGGATTTGGAAATCAGAGAGCTGAGCTCCGATTCTAGTCAGGATCATTCTACTTATGTGCAAATACCCATAGGAAAGATATAAATCCACCTCTTCTCCCCCACCTATGGGTTAATTAGTATTGTTTATATCAGTAAATCATAATTATCTCCAAAATATACTTACAATCTAAAAATATTTTCTATCTTTAAATAACCTGCAAAGGTTGATAAGCAGTAAAAAACAAAGCAATCAGTCATTCAGATTGCTAAGGTGAGTTTGAGATCAATGTAGATTTACCATATTGAATCCAATGTGACCAAATTTTAAAATTTGCTACCTTTACATTTTAGGCTACTTTTAAAACAATCTTGACAAACATAGAAAAATAATGAGAAAGGAAGTAAATTCAATTTGTTGCAGAATTTTCAGACATAATCATATTTGCTCTACTCATAGCAAATGAAAATGGACGCAGCTACACGATCAAAGAAATCAGCAGATAAACAGTTTGTCAAAATGATAAAAACAATGGTTTGATTTTAAATCTATAAGAAACTAAGGCAGAAATTGGAATTAAAAAATATTTTAAAACAATGTTATTTACTCTGTACAAGGCTCAAGAGCCACACAAGATAGAGGGTTACATAGTATGAGACACAGTTGATGGGGATATGTGGGGAAGATAGCAGTTGACCCTAGACTTGAATAGGTTAAAAGTGTAGTGATTGGGGAAGCATCCTCTTGGGAGTCAGTTCCACAAAGCAGTGGTTTGTGGATTAAATCAAAAGAAGGTAAGTTTATATGTAAATAGCTTAATAAAGAGATACAGTGGAATATGAGAAGTATAGAAAGATAAGTTTATATTTAAATAACTGAACAGATTTAGATGCAGGAGAATGTGCCAGGCATTTAATCCATACAAAAGTAAATTTAAATTGCTGTTATAAGGGACAAACTGAAAACCCTCAGTATACAAAGAACTGATACACCTCTATTAAATGGACTGTTCCAGTAGTAATATAAGTATCTATGGTTTTGGTCTCAGGAGATTGCTTTCCAGCTTCAGATGAACTTGTAAATATTTACTTGTATCGTTCTTGTTTAAAATAAACCCTTATACTTTGTAAGTTTCTGTTCTAGTTATTATTTCAATAACCATCCTGGACAACATTACAAAAATTGCAATAATGTTTAACTTATTTATCTGAAAAAAATAGTGCATGAAAAAATGACTTTTTCTTGATCATCTATTTATACTGCCTTGAATCCCTCAGTAATGTTTCTTGTTTTAAAATGTGATGTTTAGAATTTTAATAACAACTGCTGCACACTATTTCATTGTTAGATTATAAAAGTAGGTGAATATGCAGACTGATTGGCAATTACTCAATGTTTTGTCAACTTCAATTGCTTTGGTCAAGATGCTTAATCTTGACCAAAGCAATTGAAGTTGGCCATTCTTCATTTAAGATTTCTTCATCAGTCATCAATTGACTGACAATTGATAAATTATCTGCAGATTTTCTAGGCGAGGTTCATGGCAATTTTTAGAAAAATTAGCAATGATTTAAAATTTTTTCATTTAACAACTTAGAGTAATGTATATTGCTTGAATATAGTGTGAATTTTATGATCTGCTTTTTGTGAAAAACTAGATGAGTTTACACTATATAGATACATAGATCATTTTTCTGAAGTGGTTAAAAAATCATGCATTTTCAGTGACCATTTGCACTATACACAGGTAATTTTTTTCTGGGGGGATTAAAATTCATGCAAAAATATTCAGGTATTGCACTATACATGAATTCAGTTTATATACAAGTATGGTATACAGTAATAGCAGTGACAAGAGAACAACTGTCTTTTAACATACTGATTTTCACTGTAATGTAATCAATCCTGACATGGCATCTCGACTTCAGTCACTTCACTTTCTCATTGAGGCTTCTCTCTGTCTTTTCTACAAATATTTTCATGACAATTGCTCTGACAAGCTTTTTCCCTGGTGCCCAACTACATGAATTTAAGTGTGCCACTAGATTGGCATCTAGGTCCTACCTGTTTACTGTTGAAATAGCTAGATGCAAACATCACTTCTACTCCAACAGTTTCTTTTCTTGCACTTCCAATCTGTGGAACTCCTTTCCACTTCCTTGCTAACTACAATCTTCAAAAATTTAAACGCAATGTCAATCACCATCTTCTGTCTTCTTGAATCCTGTTCATCTTTTGTCTTTTCCTCAATCCTCCCTATACTCAGTTTTTTCTCTCACTTTCACTCCTGGTAACCCCCTGCATACTAGTGACATTTCTACCTTGCTTGGAGTGAAATAATTAAAAAAAAAAGAAGAAAGAAGTGTATCAATGTTAGGCTAAATGCTTATTAGATATAAATAGGAGAATGTGACAGGGCATTAATCTATGAGTTAGAAAGTTTTGATTAAGTGAATGTAGTAGATAGAAACAGTGGAATTTTGATGGAGTTTAATAAGAAGGTAAGATTACATTTACTAGATAGGATTGGGAGAATGCAGCAAACCATTAATAAGTTGTTAAGTTTAGATTTAAAGAACTTAGTAGGAACCGTAGGATGTGGCAGGGATTAATCAGTAGTAAGTTAAATTTACATTTAAAGAACTTAGTTGATATTGTGGCGGTTAACAAGGTTGCGGGCTTTGTGTGTATTTTTTAGCTGAAGGTACATGTTCAATATATAAATAAACAAAGAAGATAGAAGAAGGATATAAAAAAACATGAGCTTCTTCAACATATGGTTATTTATTTTATGTTGATTGGTGTTGAAACAAAATTAAATGTCTCTTGAGTATGTTGTTTTCCTTTTTGGTTCACAAATAATTTATGGGAAGTAAGCATAAGAATGGATAAAGATGGTTGAGGTCATGTCAGCCTCGTGCTGAGTTGGGATGGATGAATTTCTACTTTATGAGTAGGACTGCTAAAAACACATCTGAATAATCTAGTTGGAAAATGGAAAAGGAAAGATTCTGTCCTTTCAGGAAGTGGGGTCATAAGATCGCACATATGACCAAAAATCCTTTACAGTTTCTTTATATATTGCATCATGGGAAAATGAATTTATTTTTTTTTTTTATTCTTTATTATTATTATTATTATATTTACTGGCTTTATTTAATTTTCTCCACAATAGATACAATATAATGTAACAGACCATTAATCTATGCTAGTAAGTCTAGATTTAAAAAACTTAGTAGACATAAATAGTAGAAAGTAATGGGCATTTCATCTATAGGATGGTATTTATATTCAAAGAAGATTAGTAGAATGTTGTAGGCATTTCAGCTACAGGAAGCAAAGTTCAGATTTAAAGAACTTAGTAGATAGGTACTGTAGGATGTGGCAGGTATTTAATTTATAGGAAGATAAGTTTACATTTAAACAACTTAGTAAATAGTTAGAGTTGAATGACATGGATATTTAACCAATAGGAAGACAAGTTTATATTTAGATACCTTAATCAATAAGTTGGGAAGAATGTGGCAGGTATTTAATCTATAGAAAGACAAAATTACATTTAAAGAACTTATTTGATAGAATCAGAAAAGAAGGTATGTAAGATGTAGATATACTTTACAAGTGCAGGTGTATAATAACATAGTTAAATAGTAAAGTAAATTGTAAATTAAAATAATATGGAGGTATACATGTTGAGAATCTTCCATGAAGAAGCTGGTAGTTATAAACACATAGATAGATGATAAAGAAATAGAGTTTGAAATTCGTAAGTTAGGCAGAGTGTAGGTATTTAGTATGTCAGTGATCTTGTTAAAGCATTTGATTTTTCTTCAACTTAATATATTAAATTCTTTTCTTCTCAAACCATGATTCCAATCTTGTGCAGCTATCATGCAGACTCTTATGGAAAGTCTGCTTTGTGTCTGAATCAACATTAGATAAATGGAAGGAAGGAAGGAAGGAAGGAAATGTGTATTCCTTAAATATTGTAAAGTACAAGTTAGATATTGGATCTTAGAGCAAAGAAACCTAATGTATAGCAGCATAAGATGAAAATCTAAATGAATTATTCAGTCGATATGCCAAACTCCCGGAAGATGCAATGCTGTTAGAATCGTTCATCTCCCAAGGAGCTTCTTATTGATTATCCACAGTTGTTACTCTTCTCTTTCATTTTGCTATCAAATTGAATAACTTTTGTTTCATCATCATCATCATCACTACTGTTATTGTTGGCAAGAGCTTTTTCTTTGCCCTCTACTTCTACATTGTAGTGCTGTTGTTTTTGTTTATTTTAAGTTGACTATCATCATCATCGTCATAAATATTCTAGTCACTGTTACACATTGAAATGATAACCATTTTTATAAGAGTCTTTTCCCTTCCCCCTTACTTTTTTTTATTTTCTCTACAATATTAAACTGTCCTCTCATTTTCAGCTTCAGTAGTCTTTCATTTTTATATTTAATTTTCTTTCTCATTAACCCATTAATGTTCACAATAATATCTGGTATTAATCATTAAAATAAAGACCCGTCTTAATCATAGATTTCTACCTGTAACCTATTAATGCTTGATGTCCTATTTGTTCTGGATAGTGGCCATTAATGATTTAATAAGTCATTTTGTATTTTTTTATGTGCTAGCCAAAATACCTGTCCTACAAACAGAGAAAAGTTGCCATAAAAGTTATCTTACCTCTTTAAAATTTCTGTATAAACATTTTCAGTAAGACATCTATTTTCTAAAGTTCCTTTTGTTATTATGCTAAGTTCACTTGAATTTTCTACTCTGGACATAGCTACATAGAGCTGACCATGAGAAAAGCATTTGAATGATTTTCTCATGTTAATATTAATATTAATAATAATAAAAAGGAATTCAGCAAACTTAAAATGTTTCTACTTGTTTAAATAATTTAATACAGTTTTAAGAAAATCTAATTAAACAGATTATTTTGACTTATTTAGATAATGCCATAAAATGTTTTTCAGCTGCATTTGAATAATCATTAATAATGTGAAATAGCAGATGATGTTAATGCTTATTATGAACTTTGTAGATTTTCTAACTTATGACTATATTTTGAGAAGGCAGATAGAAATTCTTTTGATACAAATATTGACTGCTGAAAAATGCTTTGATGAGGAAAACTTTCTCTAATGAAAATGAGATTCAAGTTTGTGAAAAACTTTCATATCAAAACCTGTGAAATTTTATGGAAAACATAACTTTGCCACCTGATAAGTAGCAAGAAGCCATTGCAGCTAATGGTGAATACATATTATTAAAATTTGACTGTACTTTATTTTCTGAAGAATAAAATTGATAAATAAAAACCGAAATTATTTATGACTCAAACCTAATGTTACTTACTGATTTTATGAATTTTTGTGTTCACATCAAAAATGGTTGTTGCTAGGGAATGAATGGCAAAATGTTTACTCCAATATTCAGCAATTTTTTCAAGATTTTTACAGCTATAGTCTGGATAATCTCCAATTTTCTCAAATCTTAAAGGGTCTTTGGGATAATTCTAAGTACTCTGGCAAGACCATTATATTTTTCCTTGATCTTCACCTAGTGTTTTATCAGAATGGTCACATTATTCTATGATCACCTATGTTCTGAAGGGACACAACACATAGAAAAGGAATACCATTTGTTTACATGTTTGAACCTAAGTCACTTGCACAATTTTCACTGTTTTACTGTTCCTACACTATCATATATTTTTTGTTTTTGGATAAGCTTACGACTTTCTCTTATTAGAAATAATCTTGTTGCTTTCTTCATAAAGACATATTTATCATTTTTCCATTTTCTTAATTTTTGCTTTAATGTAATTGTTTCTGAAGCATTTATTTAGATCTGTAATAACAAAAGACTGTTTCTCTTTTTAGATGCCCTCTGTATAATCATATAAAGATCCGTTCATATGCAATAATTTATGATTGTCTAAAATTCTGTGAACTCTTTCTTGCTAAGTTTCTCATTGTTTGTGGCCTTTTTATCAATGACTTTGGTTGTCATTATTATTATTGCCACTGCTGTTGTTGTAACTTAGATTCTTTGTCCTAACATAGCATAATGTTTTCTTCCTTACCAAATTAAATTAATCACCATCATTTATGTCTTCTTCTTTAAGTACCAGCTTTCTTTTTTATCATAATCTTTTCTTTTTCCCTTTTTCATTTTATCTTATTATTATTTTCTTTATAAAATAATTATCTGTCAGCACATATCATTTGATATTTTATTTTTTAGATAAACCAGTAAAAGGTTTCAGTTTATTATTTTATTTTGTTCATAACAAAATTGTATAACATATATCATCGTTATCCTACTCAGTCCTTAGAGTTGCTTTTTTCCTTAACAGCATCTTCATTACCCTGCTGCTTATTTCTTAAGGACTGTAATTATTTTATTCTTTCTCTCTTTTCCAATGACACTGTCCATTTTCTTTATATTACTATCATTTTATTCACTGTCATATTTAACTTTTTCCACTTACTCCCAACTGTCCTTTTCCAATGCTGCTCTTTTTCATTGTGCTATCAAATTAAATTCTTCATCATCTTTTTTTCTTGATTTTATTATCCTTATTTGGTATCTTGTCTTTCTTTGCCCCATCAAATTGAATAACTCCTTTTCTTGCAAACATAATTTCCTTTAATAAGACATTTTCTAATTTTGTAAACTTGTCACACCATTTCCTTCCCTCTGTGCATATTTCATAAAATTTTGCCTGCTTTAATATTTTCTTTGCTAAATAATGAATAAAAGGCAAAAAAAAAGAAGATACCTTTCATGCTCCTAAAATATCAACCATCATTAGAAATAAAATTCTTGAACTATATGAACAAAAGTTTTAATGATGCAGTCAACACAAACCTTTTCTGGTGCAGCCTTTTATTAATTTTATTCTGATATTGTAATGTTCCTCTGTATTCTAAGACATGATAGAATGAACATCGACCTCCGTAGAGATCTCTGCAATAGCTTAATTGTTATGTACAAGGACAAATTAAAATTTGCTGTTGACATATTAACAATTGGAACAAGTTTTAAAAGTATAAACTTGAAAACAAATACCATTCCTCTACTAACAGATTCACTGAGACTTTTCTATAACATTTTCATGATAATTGTTCTAATGAACTTTCCTCTTTGATATCTTAACTTTATGCATTTAAGCACAGCATGAGATTGGTACCTATGTCTGATCATTTTACAGTTGGATTTGCTATATGTAATAATAAATTCTATAATAACAGTTTCTTCTCTTGCACTTTTCACTTGTGGAACTCTCTTCAGTTCAAAAGTTTAAATGTTATCATCTGTCTTCTTAATTCTTGTCCTTTTATTGTTTTCTCTTTTTAATAATGTTTTTCTTTTTCTCATATTCTTTCACACACTGTAATTCTTTGTGTCTTAGTGGCATTATTGCCTTCCTTGGAGTGAAATGATTAAAAAAAACAAAAAAAAACTAGTGAGTTCTGTTTTGGTAAAATATTTAATACTTAGGTTGGTGATGAATGTGCAGGTAGTGTAATGGATAGCAACTTGGAATGAGATTAAACTCTAGTTGATTTTTTTTTACATGACTATAAAAAGATTAAAAAAAATAAAATAAAATGGTTCAATTCATAACCTCGTGTTATTAAAAATATATATAACACATAAATTAATCCCAAACTAAAATAATTTAAATATTAATTTACATAATAAAAAAAATTCAAGAAAATCATTTATTCACTTTTGTTTATTAAACATTGAATTGTGTCACTTTGTGTCCTCCATAGTTTGCCCAATTTTTCAGCTAACCTGATGAATATTTTTGAGCATTCCTAAACTTTTAAAATTTTGCAAAACCAATAACATTTTTGTCCTTGTATATAAATACTTGTTACAAAATAATAAAAAAAAAACTTGCATTTGCCTTGATAAAGTCTCTCAGAGGACAAAACATGTTGGTTATGATAAGTTTTCCTTTTGTCTTTATTCATACATTTTTGTGCAAATATCCTTAGGGAAAAGTATGAATCCACCTCTTCTCTCCCTAGCTATAGGTTAAATAGTAGAGAAGACTGGGATCTTCAAACCTGGTTGGCAACCAGTCTAGGAGAAGGGCAACTCTGAAATCAAAACTGTATGTAACTTTGGCAAAGCACATACTATGCAGCTAATGTAAGGTCTATGGAGTTCTCAATGACTCAATGATCCTGACTATGGTTGATCAGATGGATGATGGATGGGGGTTGGTAATTTTTAATTTGTTTTTGTAGATTTTACAAACACAAAATTTACCTTTAAGGTAAAAAGTATTTGTTCTGTGTTATATGAAGCTATTTTTTTGTTCTGAATTTCTGCAATTTAATTTCCATAGTGGAAGAAGAGAATTGCTGAAAGCAATGCAATGAAAAAGTATGAAAATATGAAAGAAACATATTTTCATTATTCAACATATTTTTATTTTCTAATCATATTTTTTCCACCAGAATCTCAAACTACTTGAAGTGTTACTACTACAACTACTATGTAGTCAAATGTAGATGGGTTAAAGTCTTAGCGAAAGACGGTTCATAAATAAATAAATATTACATGCTTGATCATAATAATTCTAACAAATTCATATCGATGTTACCACAAGACATGGCAAGACTGTGGTGTGGGATGTGAATTTTCATTTTATCTGAAGTTTTTTTCCCTCTGTTCTGAATTAATAAAATTTAATTTGAAGGTCAAAGAATAGACTGGTTAAAGCATTACAATCAAAAGCATCAAAATATGAAAGAAAGTAGTCAAAAATAAAATTATGTTGAATTATGAAAATACTTTCTTTCAGAATCTTAAACAACTGAGATTATTACAACTACAGCGACTAAGTAATCAACCTACAGCATAGAATGAAGTTGAAATAAAAGAGAGTCATGTAGGGATAGTAATGTTAATTCAAATATTTCACTCTGGTTTGAAGTAATAATTTTCAATTTCACTGAGAGTTTCTTTTTTTAAAAATTTCACTGCATTTCCTTGCACTTAGGATTGGCCCCCAATCAATACTTTAAAGAACAATAAAAGTTATTGGACTTGAGAAAACTATTTTCCTGAAGAATTCTTTTAAGAGAAAGATTTTATAAATTTCAAACAAAAGTAGCACTGGCTGCTCGGTCAATGACTGCTGAACATTTCTTTATAAGGAAACGGCTAATATTACCATTACCATATGTCTAGAATCACAGGTTTTACTTTACTAATGGCTAATAGAGTGTATAGGTGAAAACAATAGTCACAATTCTTGAAAAATATATTTAATTTGTTTCTTAATGTTATTCTCTTACTTATTTTAACAATGTTTAAACATATGCAAAGCTTTTTAGCATCATTTGCATTAATTACTGACCACTGACAATCCTTTTTGCTCAATTTTCAATTTAAACCAAATTTTAGGCTAAAATTTATAAAATTCATATTTTTTAGACCTTGCCCCCAAAATATTTGTAAATTCCTTTTTTTTTTAAAATTATTTCACTCTAAGAAGAGTGAAAATGCTACTAGGACGCAAATAATTATTGGGAGTGAAAAGAAGACTTTAGTGATGAGAAACGACAATATAAGAGCAGGAGCCAAGAAGATGGCAACTGGCATTGCATTTAAATTATGGAAGATTGTAGGTGGCAGGGAAAGAAGAAATCAAAAGGGAGTTCAACAGGCAAGAAGTGTGAGAAAAGAAACTATTAAAATAGAATAAATGGTTACATCTAGCTAGTTCAACCGTAAAATGGTGAGATCTAGTTGCCAATCTAGTAGCATGCTTAAATTCATGCAGTTAAAGCATTAAGGAGGTGAGCTCATCAGAACAATTGCCATGAAAATATTTGTAGAAAAGACAGAAGGAAGCCACATTGTTGAGAAAGTAACTGAAGTCTAGCTGCCAGGAATATTGAAAAGTGAACTACTCCATTTTCAGGATGCTGTGAATTATCATTTTAACAACTCTTGATATTATATGTGCCTCAAACAATATTTTACTGACTCATGTGAGTGTGGGTAAATAAAGATACAAGGCATGGATTTTAAATAAACAACAAACAATAAATGTGTATAGAAAAGAGAGGAAAGATTAATTTATTGATTGGTTTGTTTTTTATGGCTTACCAATGCATTGCAAGTTATTTAAAGCCAAATAATATTTTTGGATTGTAAGAATTTTTTGGAGATAATAATGATTTTTCACTACTTAACCCATAGCTGAGGGAGAGAAGAGGTGGATTCATACCTTTCCCAATGGTACCTGCATACCAGTGAATATAATAAACCTGACTGAAGAGAGGAAAGACATGAATTTCATCACTGAAGTTGTTAAAGGTTCAACACAATCTTCACTTGATGTTTGTGAAATACTTACATTCCACATGTGTTGCAGGAGGTAGAAAAAGGCATGTATTGTTGCTTCTGAGGTTCAAGAGCAAGACTCAAAAAGAAAAAAAAATTGTGCTGCCCAAAATTCTAAGTCCAGGCAGAAAACCTACACACTAAGCTGAGAAGTGAGGGAGCATAAGTAATGTCAGTGGGTAAAAAAATGTTAAAATAAGAAAAAGAAAACAAATTTGAATTCAATCAATGTTATAATACAACCATGATTGCATTATTTTTCTCCTGTACTGTTTAAATTTGTACTGTATAGTGCCCAGCAAAGCATATATCACATGGACCATGACACAGCATACAAATGCTCTAAGCAGATAACTCTATCAAGACAACAAGAAATTTTTCTCCAATGTGGGGGTCCACCAGAGGTTTATCATTGGACCAGCACCGTTTTATATCTACATCAATGACATTCCAAATATCACCAGTTCCCAACTAGGTATTTATGCTGATGACATAACTATTTACTCCAGTCTTAATAGTATACTTGATATGTCTGACAAAGTAAAACTGCTCTTGAAAACAACTTCCAATCAGTCGTTAACTAGGGCAAAAAATGGATTGCAAATTATAATGCCTCCAAAACAAAACTATTATCATTTAATGAGCAGAAAGAAATATTTTTGTCCTCCATCAGCATGGCTGATGCTAACCTTCAGGAGAGCAACTCATTGCATCTTATTGGTTTCATGTTTTCCACTGTCATGAAGCTGAGTGATTATACTGAATCAACTGCTAGGAATGTTGGTCTACTGTGTTATGCCAGAATATTTTTCCTGTCAGACTCCATCTTGCACATTTATAAATCTATCATTTTTCGGTACATTGAATATTGCTACCATATCTGATCTGGGGCTCCATTATATATCTTCAAATTCTCAACTAAATCCAAAGAAGGTCCTGTAATGTTATTGGTCCTAACCAGGCATCTCGACTTCAGTCACTTTCCCACTACTGTGACATGGCTTCCTTCTGCCTTTTCTATAAATATTTTCATGGCAATTGTTCTAATGAGCTTTCCTCTTTGGTACCTCAACAATGTGAATTTCAAGCATACTACAATATTGGCTACTAGATCTCATAATTTTACTGTTAAAATAGTTAGAAGTAATTGTATTCTAATAATTTCTTTTCTAAACTCTGGAACTCTTTTCTGGTTTTTTACTTTTCTGCCACCTACAATCTTCAAGAATTTAAATGCAACATCAATTACCATCTTATATCTTCCTGAATCTGATTCTTTTATTGTCCTTTCTTCTCACTAAAGTTTTTCTCATTCTCTTCCACTTCCAGTAACCCATTGCATCTTAGTGGCATTAATGCCTTGCTTAGTGAAATGATTAAAAAAAATTCTCTCAACAGGACATTACAGACACTGTATGTATAAATAAGTATATACACCTCCATTTACTTATTTTTATATCCTTTCTATTTAGTCTTACTAAGCCAATAAAATGCTGTCATTGTATATGCCATATTGTTTGTAATTTTTAGCTCCAGTTTGAAGATGCATCCCATGTGACTGCAATACCATCGTTATAAATCTCTTACTAAATATCTCTCTCCAACAGTTATTAACACTACAAGTTTTGAGACATTGAATGGTGAATGTGAATTGAATGCAGTATCAGCTTTTACTCCCCACTTTGGGAACAGTACACTAACACTCAATTTTCATAGTCTTCTTTGAAGGAGATGGTTGAAACTGATTATTAGGGAAAGTAATTTTTTTTCTTTAAAATTTAAGGGTCATGCTTTGCATTTTTGTGCAGATTGTGAAAAGATATGCAAAGCATATAAATATCTACTAGTCTTTGCAATGTTGAATTCTGCAAAATAATTTAAGTTGGAAGAACTTGAAAGAATAATATAAAAAATAAAAAGTAGACAAGTACAAGGGTAAATTAAGTAAAAAAAAATTCAAAATGCATTTCTCTTGTCATGTATAGTTTCCTTAATACAAATGCAAGCATAGTATAACCTATTGTAGGTTTGTTTGAGCAGTACATGTACTGCAGCTAAAGCAGTAGGTGTGCCTAGGACAAGACAGTCTGATGGTGCCAATCCCTTTTCAGGCTGGTTTTGAATTCAGTGTTGTCGTCCAAGACTGGTTGCCCTACCAAAGCTTAAAGGCCCTACTATTTTACTCATAGTCAGGAGGAAAGAAGTTATATTCATGCCTTTTGTACTGGCATTGATGTGAAAGTGATTGCAAACTACCTCCACCAGAATTTGAACATAGCTTGCTGATTCTGTTTTCCATGACAATAACTAATATACTAACAACAGCAAACAAAAACTCTAAATATATGGTCAATAATAAAAATAATAAAGAATAATGAAAATAAAATTATTTAATAACATTTTTTCCACAGAGGATATGTTCCATGATTTCTAACAGGTATGTGAAAATAATGATAGTACCAAACTCTATATACTATTTCTTTTCTGACATCTACATATCTTTGATAAAGCTTAATTTATTAATTAGTCACAATAAGAGATGAAAAACAATAACTAAAAATAAAACCATTATAACAATGTACCGTAATAAATGTTATGTGACAGAAGATTCCGTCTTACTGTACATCTAACATTTCTCATACAATCACTGGTTAAGCAATGTTGAGCTTGGTCAGTACCTAGATGAGTGGGCTCTTGGGAACACCAGGTAAGCTGTAAACTTGGGTGGTGTAATGGTTCAGAATTGGGAGAGCTGGGTTCCAATTTGTATGAAACCACTTTTTTCCCCCAAAGCTATGAATTTATTACTAGGACGTGTGTCAGTAAATAATTATTATCTTCATCCAAAAATTCTTACAATCTAAAAATATATCCTGGCTTTAAATAACCTACAAAAGGTTAATAAGCCATAAAAAAAAAAATCAATCAGTATTGTATATCTAAGCAACCTCTATATATACGATGGAGAACGTTCACATTTTCACTTAAAGAAAGCACTTTGCAGCTTCTTTTTGGCATATCAGATTTGCCAGCATCGCTCTTATGCTTTGAATCCATTATTAAGTAAAACTGAGGAACTGTTTATTTTTAGGATTGTACAATTATCTAAAAACAAAGGATAGAAAGTAAACACTGTAATGATATTGTGAGGGGGATGCTAAAAAGTTCTTGACTTAAGAAGCCCTTCTAAAAAAAGCCTGTTTCTTAATTCCTATTCTTTTATTTTTCTCTTTCCTTAATAATGTTTTTTTCTTATATTCTTTCACACAGTAACCACTTGTATCTTAGTGGCTTTATTGCCTTGCTTAGGGTGAAATGATTTTAAAAAAGTAATTAATATCTAATCATTTGGTCAAATTTTGGGAATTAGGTCAGGCAGAGAACTTTTCAGTCCATCCTTGTAGATCGAATTTTATTAACAATAAAATAAATAAGTCAGTTACATATCCTTAATACTACTGTCTGATATATACAAATGCTTTTATTCTCTCAAGATGATGCATTCTAAATTATCTTCCAAAGTCTATGTATATCCTGTAATAATATGATACTTCCTTGGCACCTAACACATTAAAATATTTGTTAGGTCCATTTTGCTAAAATTTTTATTGAAGATTAAAAAGAAACTTAAGCAGAGATTTTATACTCATGACCATTCAATTATTATTTCATTATTTGGAAGAATAAAATATGTGCATTAATTGAATATGAAGTTTTTAGTGTTTATGTTTGTTATTCAAATGTTAAAATTTTTGTGTGTGTTATTCAAATGTAAAGACTTTTATGTGTGTTATGCAAATGTGAAGATTTCTGTGTGTGTTATTCGGATGTGAAGATTTTTATGTGTGTGTCATTCAAATGTGAAGATCTATATATGTGCATTGTTCAGATGTGAAGATTTGTATGTATGTGTTGTTTAAATTGAATATTTGTATGTATACATTGTTCAAATGTGAAGATTTGTATGTGTTCATTGTTCAAATGTGAAGATTTTTAGTGTGTGTTATTTTAATGTGAAGATTTGCATATGTGTATATTGTTAAAATGTGAAAATTTGTATATGTGTTATTCAAATGTGAAGTTTTTCAGTGTTTAAGCCTTTACTGATGAAATGGCAACTACATTGTCAAAATAAAACGAGATCTAAAAAATAAAGTATGTAAATTGTAATCACACTAGTGGCTCACTGTTTATTTTTAGTCTATGCTGCTTCCTGACAGGTCATAAAGTAATGACATGAGAGTTTGATTGATTATTTTTTACATCTTATCAACCTTTTAAAGTTTATTTAAAGCCAGAAAATATTTTTAGATTATAATAATTATTTGGTGGTAATAATGATTTACAAATACAAGTCTTACTAATTAACCCATAGCTGAGGAGAGAAGAGATGGATTCATGCCTTTCCCAAAAGTATTTGTGCATAAATGAATATAATGAACCCAAGTGGAATTGGAATTTGGCTCTCTGATTTCCAATTCCAAAGTTATCCATTACACCACCTGCACATCCAAGCTTACATCATCTGGTGTTTCAAGGTGGTCACTCATCTAGGTACTCACCAGGTTTGGTGTTCAGTGATCCTATGAGAACCGGAGTTTCAATGTGATATGACTGTAAGCCAATGGCATGATAGATCATCATCATAAATGCTGTAGCTGATACACCCATGGCCGAATGTTGTTAAATCAGAGAGGTCTGCAGGGTCATACTATTTCCCAGACTTGTGTTAAGCTTGAGGAGTTCATTATTTTCTGTCACAGCTCAAAGTTGGGTGGAAGGGCAGTTCCTTTTACTAAAGAAGCAGGATCTACAAGGCTGCAGGTGGTTTGAATTCAGAGTTTTCTTTCTCCTAGACTGGTTGCCAGCCTAGGCTATAAGGCCCAGTCTGTACTGCTATTTACCCATAGCTGGGAGGAAGAGATGCATTCATACCTTTCCCAAGGGTATTACCATGTAATAGCAATAGCTATTCATCTTGAGGTTCTTGACAAAATCCAAAGAAAGATCTGCAATGTAATTGATCCTGACTTGGCATCTCAACTTCACTCAATTTCTCACAAATGTGATGTGGCTTCCCTCTGTCTTTTCTATAAATATTTTAATGGCAACAGATCTGATGAGATTTTTCTCTGGTGCCTGAATACATTAATTTAAGCATGCTACTAGATTGATATTTAGGTCCTACCCTTTTATTATTGAAATAGTTAAGTGTAACTGCCACTTCTATTCCAACTTTTTCTTTTCTCGCACTTCCCACCTGTGGAGCCCCCTTCTGTTTACTTGCTTCCCTGTAAACTACAGTCTTCAGAAATTTAAATGCAGAATCAATCTCCATCTTCTGTCTTCTTGGATCTTGATCATCTTTTATCCTTTCCTCAATCACCCCTTTACCCAGTGTTTTCTTCCATTTCCACTCCCTGTAACACCTTGAGTACTGGTGACTTTTCCGCTATGCTTAGGGTGAACGGTTTAAAAAAATGCAAAAAAAAGTTCATTAGCAATGAACTTGACTGGAATTTGAACTCAGCTCTCCTTAATCAGAGCTGCTATCCATTACTCAACTGTGCCTTCACTGAGATGAGAGATACAATAAAAATTATAGAAATAAGATTATAGAAAGAAGAGTCAAAAATTAATAATAATGACAACTGGAATACATAGATTATTATTGAATAGATAAGTTTTGGTTATTGACTACATGCAGTCTCCAAATTCAAATCGAATCTGATCTTTCATCTGAGTGTTCTCTCATCTTACACAATT
Organism: Acanthosepion esculentum; assembly: GCA_964036315.1. Classification (NCBI taxonomy): domain Eukaryota; kingdom Metazoa; phylum Mollusca; class Cephalopoda; order Sepiida; family Sepiidae; genus Acanthosepion; species Acanthosepion esculentum. Next base: position 28,426,224 of record OZ038475.1, on the reverse strand, counting down.
TCATTCTGTTTCTTGTTATATTTTTCCAGTCCCTTCTGTTGCTTCTTATCAATGACTGAAGAGTGAAGAAATCTAAGATACAGATTGAAATGTGATTAACTTGATTTTAATCTTAAGCCGAGTGTGCAGTGCAAAAGAAAAAAAAATCCCAAAAATACTTTTAACAAAACATAGCAGACGTGGTGTAATAATTTGTGCCAGAGAATGCAAAAGCTGAATTTCATATCTCCTCATTGTGTGGCTACAGTAAATGATGAAGGCATGATAATATTATTACTCAACAGACAGTGACTGAGTTGTGTTTGATCAGATTTCATCAGCAGAGAATCATGGGAAATTCAATGTTATGAGAGACTAGTACGATTCAAAAGTATGTCACGCAATTTCTGAAATTTTAGTTTATTGGAGTGATATTAATAATTAAATCTTCTACTGTATTGAACATCGACACCAATCATTTTTATGAACCCATTTTGCAGAAAATATATTCTTGAAAAATTTTGTTTTATATAGAATCAGAAAAACGTTTATTCAAGAGATAAAAGAATAAGATAGTCTTTTTTTTTTTACATAAAATCCAAGTCTATACAATATGCTAGACAGTGTTGCTAGCTTATCTCTTTTGACTAAAGTTAACTTGAAAATGTTTAACTCTCATTTTTTTTCTAAGAACCAATACACACATATTTATCCTAGTATACATAACAAATAAGCAAGAGTATTATCATGTTATTATATATTTTGGTGACATGACTAAGTACCATATATGACAGATGCCAATCTTATGGACATTAATAATTTCATAGTTTTTCTTGTTTTTCAAGTTACTTTTATTTTTTATATATAGAGTACAGAGATTCCTTAATAACAAGTAACTTTCATGACTTTCTGATAAATTCCAAAATTTTATTTTATTTCTTTCTCTTGAATGAGGATGAAAGATTAAAAAAAAAAAAAAAAGTTACTGTTATGATTTTTGCTGATTTTATTTTATACAGTGCTAAGTCAGGCTTTTTTAAAAATACTATATATGATAGTATATTAGAAGCACATAGGCAAAAAGATGCTTATTTTATTTCAGTAGGGAATATTCAGGAAATAGTAAAGGTTAAAATTGGTTCAATGAAAAGAAAATATACATACCATAACATTGTATAGCAATATAAAAAGGATGCTTTCTCCATACACTACTATCTTACCTTCCTCAAGTCTAGGGTCAACCATTATCTATCCACCATATCCTCATACTCATCACTCCTTATTTCCTATTCTTACATTCATATCACACACTTTAGTAACCCTCTACCTTGAGTGGCTCTTAGGCCTTGTATCGAGTAAACTTCATCTTTTGATCTTTTATTTTTTATTTTAGATTTATTTCATTAAAATTCTTCTAAAAACAATGCGGAAATAATTATGCTTGCAGTGTTTTTAAAAATAATTTATATTTTAAGAATTTGGTTGTCATTTGTTTTAGATTGAATCTGTCTTGTCAAAGTGTAAAGTATTAAATCTTGTAGTAATAAATAAATTTAATTTCTGAAAAAGTTAATTAATTTTTACAATATTCATTTTTAAGATTCTATTACTGTCAATGGCTTTGGATTCTGTCTTTTTAAAAATCTCACAGAAAATATATCCACTGTGTTGCATGTAAGGAACCAATAAAAACAAAATGGAAGAATATAAGATTTTAATATTTCTTTTATATGCATGACACTGAATTATGATATCAGTTTGCTTAGGTTTTAAAATTTTCTGTTGGTTGAAAGACCTGGTGTTTATGATCATTATTCAGTCAAATTAACTTATGAACATCTGAAAATGCAAATAAACATACCTGATATATTTGTTGAAAGAACAATTCAGATATATGTATACTTTTTGCTTTCACATTATTTAAAAATAATGAGGAGAAGAAAAAGAAAAAACAAATCTTTTCTGCTCAGAGAAATTTAAATTCTTAATACGTCAAAAGAGAAGCTATGAAAAACTGAAAACAAAAATATATATTAAAAAAAAAAAAGCAAACAAGAATACATAATTTTTTCTGTAAAATTGTAGCAAATTGAACATAATTAGGTCTTTAGTCTGGAAAAGTTTTCTACTGAAAAATCTTTCCAAACATTGAAGGAGAAAAAGAGACTGAAAATAACATAAGACCTGAATTGACAGTGAAAGTAATTAGGAAGACTTTTTTGACAAAAGTAAATTATGAATTTGTTTTCTCGGCAAATTCAAATATAGACGTCATCTTTAGGAATGCCAAGTATTCCTTGTTTATCGTTCATCCCAAGTGTTTTAAGGCTTGAAAGCACTTTCTTCAAACTCCGTTTGCATGAGTTTATTTAAAGAGGAAACTATTTTAAATTTATTATTATTTTGATTCATTCTTAAAAAAAAGTTACATTTTTCAATTGTTTTCTCTGAGAAAATCACAGTCTATCTTGAGAGTGCTGACATTGACAATACTTTCAAATCTATGAACGCTAATGAAGGAACAAGTTTAGAATTCTATTTAAATATTTAATAATTTTATATTCTGTACTTTGCTGGAACCATTAAAGACATCAAATCACAACTTGAACTTAGATTTGTTCCTTTAAATTTCTGGTTAAGAGCATTTATGAAAATAAGAGAAAAGAAATATTATAAAAGAAACCAATTGTAGTAAAGGCATAACAAAAAAGAAACGAGAAAGCTATTATAAAATGGAAAAATTCCAGTAAAAACTTTACATAAAAAAATAAAATCAATAGAAAGATATTATAAAACAATTCTAGTAAAGATATTTATAAGAAAGAAACAAGAGGAAGGTATTAAAAATGAAACAATTCTAGCAAAGAAACTCATAATAAAGAAACAAGAGAAAGTTATTAAAAAAATGAAACAATTTATGTAAAGAAATGTATAAGAAAGAAACAAAAGAAAAAGAAACAAACCAACACCAAAAAACATTGGCAAACAAAAAACACAACAAAAAATATGAGACTAAAAAAAATATTTTTTTATATTTTTTAGTTTGGCTAAAATATTTCACTGTTTTAAAACTGTTGCAAGTCATCTTGTTTTCCTACATAAAATTGTATTTTTCTTTGTCAAATTGAGACAATTTAGTTCCCAGCATCTAGTTGGAGAAGAGAATCATCTGTTTATAAAATTACAATGCTAACAATTCAAATTTGACATCAATATTTTGAAATATATTAATAAATAGCTTAAAAGCTACCCTATCAGCCAGATTTAAGATAGCTCCTGTGGAGGGCCTTCATCACAATAGGTAGGGAGGAGTAGATGTGATAGGCAACAATAAACTACAGAACTCAAAACAGATCACCGCATTTCAGTATTAAAATTTAAGCTTACCTTTTAAAAGTTCAACAATAATTTTTCTGCCGCCACTTAATTTAAAGACAATTTGATGTACATAGGTCCTTACTTTCTGTGCAAACAATTATTTTTATTTCGTGGGTGATGTTTGCTGGATATTGCAATTCATTTTGGTTATTACTAAATTTATTTCCAAGTTATAAAAGTTGTTACCATACAAAAAATTTGTCATAAAAAATCATGTAAAAAAATATTGCCAAAAACAATTGCAGTAATGAAAACTTGGGAATCCAAAATTTCAGGATTGCAGATCCAGATCTGGCCCAGAATGTTTTTAATTTGTTCACAGAATCAGCCTGATTCCTAAATGGTATGATATGTTGGGCAGAGTAAATTTGAAAAAGTGTAACATAGTGACACACTGACATTTGCATTTATTATATAGATTGAAGAAATTTTTAATGTTTTTAAAAATAAACCTAAAAACAAAAAGCAGAATAAACCATTCAGTTCTCACCATTAAAAAAATAAGCCTAACTTTTTTGAAAGTGACAAAGTAAGCATCACATTTTGAAATATCATAATTTGGAGTACTTAACTGACAGTAATATAAGAAGAAAGTCCTCTGGATAAATCTAGATGAATTTCTTCTTATGTTACTATCAATTAAGTACAATTAAGTAAAAGCAAAATTTTACTTTTTTTTAATTTTAAGAAATCATCTGGTATGAGCATAATGTGTTTTGGTGTGATAATAATTTCTTCCCCCACACTTCCCACTTGTGGAACTATCTTCCAGCTTCTTGCTTTCCTGTCAACTACATTCATTGAAAATTTAAATATAATGTCAATCGCCATCTTCTGTCTGTTTGAATCCCATTGTTTTGCTGTTTCTTTCCCTTTCAGTAACCCCTTGCATCTGAATGGCTTTTATTGCCTTGCCTGGGATGAATGATTTGGAAAAAAATAAGGATTTTAAATAAAGCATAGAAGGTAAATAAAATAGTTGACATAAACCTGCCAAAAGACACTTGGATTGATTTGTAGGGCAAAGAAAAAAATATCTGATGCTAACTTGAAAATTTCAGTAAGAAAAATATAAGGGTGACTGTCATCACATCAATTTTTATGGTATCAAGATTTCAAGTAAAGACAAGAATATTATAAATATTGGTGGAGTAGAAATAATCATTAATTTTTTTTCAAAATCTTTTTTCATATTATTATAGATCAAGCACCCCAGACCATATAGAATCCCAAAACAAAATATGCTCATACCACATGATTTATTTTTTGAATTTAAAAAAAATATTGTAATCTAGAGTGCTTAACTAATAGTAATATAAGAAAAAAGAACCCCAGATTATGAATTAAAAAATATATATTTATTTTAATTTTGTTTAATTTTTGCAATATGAAAAATAAATGAATGAAATTATTATTTCTGGTCACAATACCTATTGTACCAAATAGTAAAAATCTTATGAATAGTATGAAAAGTATTGAATCTCTCAGGAAGTTTGTTATTTGACTGTTGAAAATTTTTACAACAGGGTAATGGTAATATTAACTGTTTCTTTATAAGGTAAAATTTGGGATTCATTAATAGAACAGCCAGTACTGTTGTTGGTTTAAATTTGATATCAATTTTAGTTATAGCTGTTGGTTGAAAGTCCTTGAGTGATGTGGTTTCTGCTACTTGGTACTGTTCTTTGTGGTTCTATAGTACCAGTCCATATGGTTTGATGAGGATGGTCCTCACTATGACCAACAGTTTTTATTTGCTTGACACTATTTTTAATCATTGATCTGAGAAAGCTGTTGAGTTTGGTACTATGCATAAAATTCATATGAAAATCCCAATCTGTTGAGATTATATAAGGACATGACTTGAGTTTTTAGGGTAATGTTTTGGTTTTGTAGTAACATGCAGTATTGAGTGAAACTACTGCTGCTGAAATTGGTTAAAATTTGAGAATGCCTCAACAAAGATCAGATTTGGCTGTGTTCATTATTCATGTTATTTAAGTAGATAAAAATAGTGGGATGTTACAAAGCAACATTAAAATGTTTAAAAAACAATAATAAGTTTTACTTGCACCCAAAATATAGAAAATCAGAAATTTAATCTTAGTAAAATGTATATTATTTATCTCCATAGTTGGAATCCATTCAATACGTGTTACCCATCTTTTCTTCAAGGTACAACAGCCTCAATGGCAAGTAATCTCTCCTTTTCTCCAAGATGGAAATAACCAAAATATCAACATATATAGCTGTAGAAAATGGATATATTAGTTTTGAGATAAGAATGAAAAAAACAAAAATGATTAACTTTTCATCCAAGCAACAAGTTCACTTCGACAAAGAAAAAAAAAAAAAAATTAATCCCAACTTGTTATTCATAGGGTAATTTGAGTTGTCTTTATTTGTCTTTTACTTTTGTAAAAGTTGCTTGTAAATGTGATATTTGTAAACATGCTGTGAGTAAACAAAAAACAAATTGAAAATAAAGTTGATTATTTTATTTAATGCCATGTTTTTTAGGACACATTTAATTTTTTAAATTATTATTTGCAAATTGCTCTATCGCCTTCATCTATGTACAACATCCATTCAAGACTTAGGCGATCATGTCTCTCCACAACTTCCTGCCTTTAGTAGCTCTTAGTAAGGTTTGCTGTTTTGCTATCCCTGTTCTGCACCCATCTACATAGGTTTGTGAAATAGGTTATTAGCTGCTTTTCTCTGTCCCTCTTGCTATCAATATATCCTACAAGTGTCAAATTCTCCAAGCACTCTTTCTTCATTATGTACCCTAGACATTTCAGTTGTCACTTCCTTATTGCAAGTATAAATGTCTTTTCTGTTTTCATTTTCCTCAAAATTTAATTCTTGCTCACATGTTCAGTCCATGGTGTTTTCAGAATCCTTCAGTAGACACACATTTCTATTGCTTCAAGTTTGTTTTTTTTTTAACTCTGAGGATTTTCTTTGAGTGATTCTCACATTGCCTTTTCCACGGTTTGGAATTCAGAGTTATCCTTCTCTTAAACTGTTTCCACTGAAGGATACGGAATACGTTCTTCCTTACTATTTAACCCATAGATAACAGGGAAAAAAAAGATGGCTTCATGACTTTTCCAAGGACATTTGTATGAAAGTTGCTTCAGCAAGCTGTAATTTGTAACCTGCTCAATGATTCTACTTTCCATTGTGATAACAGTTTAACCTCCCACACTAAAAGCTTTTTATCTGTATTTAATTTTTTCTAAAGCCTCCAAATCTTGTTAATATCTGTTAATATGACTGATGAGAGACAGAGTTATGTATCTGAAAGAATGTTTGGTGATAACTTTACAAATGAAGATATATTCTAATCTTTTTTGTTTCTGCCAGGAGAAAGTTGATGTGAGAAAGCAAGTGTTTATTATAATTCCTCATCCTCTAATATAATTCTGAAAAAAGTAATAAAAAACCTCCCGAATCCCCAAATAATAACAGAAAAATACTCACTGTTTTAGTGCCCAAATTTTCTATTAAGCAGTGAAGAATTGCTGTTTCTCCCCGATGAAAAGTTACATTTGTTGGTGAAGGGTGAAAACGAGGTACTGGTGCCGAGTCATCATACTGGGCAAATGCTACAAGTAAAAAGAAAAGGAAATTATAAATATGTTATCATCATCATCAATATAATCATTCTAATTTTCTTTTTAATAATTTCACCCAAAGCAAGGCACTAAAGCCTCTAAGACACAGAGGATTACTGAGTGTGAAAGAATATAATAAAAAGAAAAAGATTATTAAGGAACAAGAAAAATAAAAGAATATTTTCCATTTGAATTTCTGGGATGAGGAGTTATCATTATTTACACTATTAGTGGATTAAAGTGCTGGTTTATTAAATTAGTGATGTAGTGATTGTGAGTTCAATCCTTGGGTCGGACAGTGTGTACTTGGCTTCAGAGGAAGGTCGGAGTGCACAACAGCTAAAACTTTGTGATAACAACAATGAAGATGAAGACAATATTCCAAATATAAATAGAGTAAATAATAAAAGAACAGAAATTAAGAATACAGAATATAACAACTGACATTGCATTTAAATTTTAGGAAATCAACCTTTACTGCAGGAAGCCAGAAGAGAGTGCAAGAACTGCAAGAAAAGAAAGTATCAGCATGTAACTTATGGTTACATCTAGCCATTTCAATTGCAAAATGATGAAACCCCTTGACAATCTACTACTGTGATTAAATTTATAAAATCTAGGTACCTTAGAGAGAAGTTTATCAGAACAATTACCATGAAAGTATTTATAGGAAAGGCATAAAGAAGATATATTATGGCAGTGGGAAAGTTACTGTAGTAATAAAAAAATGCTTGACATTAGAATAATAATTAAATTATTATTAATACAACACAGTAATTATGACAGCAACTATGTTATTTATTTATTTATTTTATAATTGTTGGGATTGCTGCCATGCCACCCACTAGATGTCATTCAATTTAGGACCACAAAAAGAAGGACATAAACCCCCTTTTTCTCTCTCTGCCCCAAGATGTAGTAGTGACAACACGGAATTTGTCTCCATTAGGGGAGATTTCTTTTCTCTGGCAACTGACTAATAAATTTCAAACAAACCACACAGATATCACATACACACATGCATTATAGCTTAGTATTTAAATATTTTCTTTTCTTTCTTTTACACATGTAAATTGAATTTTTTTTCTTCTTTTGTGAGTTACTGTGTTCTTTATATAAATATCTATAAAAATCCTCCACATGTTGAATTAGTTTTGAAAGTTTGCATCCTCATCATTAACAAGTCAGACCTCCCACTAAAAAATGGAGATCTACAGTAAGCACATCCATTACAATCCTGCAGCATCTCTTTGCAACATAAAATGTTTTAAAATAATCTAATTACAAAATATTAACAAGTAATATCAATAACATCATCCTCATCATAAAATGCAGGTCTCTAGCAGAAATTAGTTGCAATAAGTGACATAATTTATGATAATATTAATCATTACAATGACCAACATGAGCCTGCTTGTTAAAATTAAGTAGATAGTGAAATACAGAGTCTGATAAAAATTATCTGTTTCTATGGTAATGTAGCTAAAATATGCAGTGAAGCTACTTGTCACAGATTGACTTTGAACTCTGTCAAACACACTAAGTTATAATGTTCTTGCTCATTTCCAAAAGTGTGTAAATTGTGGCTGTCTCACCACACCACAGAGGTCTCATCAGTGAGCATGGTTTGTGCAGAGGTTTTTGGCCAAGATCAACATTCTCCACATCTCAGGCTTTGTGACTTTTAACTATTCAAAAATCAAATTCCACTTGAAAGGAGCAAGATTTCAAGATGTCAAAACAATCAAAAAGAATGTGACAAGGCAGCTGCTTGCTCTCTCAAAAAAGGAGTTCCAGGAGTGCTTCCATCATTTGAAACAATGCTGGATAAACTGAGTTGCTTCAGAAGGATATGATTTCAAAGGAGATTAAATACTGATTTGGTATGTGTTGTAGTTTTATTTTTATAGCACAAGTCCTGATACTTTTTGAACAGCTCTCGTATATACATTTCTTATGTTTATTCATTAATATTTTCTTTGAAGTAACAAAAGTTATGCTTGTCATAATTATTGAGACCATTTGCAAGCCTGATTGTATTATCATTTTTGCCTATTACAGAAACTAGCTAGTTATTAAAAATCCCTATTATTAACACCTGACAGTTCCCCAAATTACTGTTACTGGATCACCACAACCACTACAAGTATTCCTACTACATATGTTGACATCACCAACTTTAGGACCATAAAATCTACCCAACTCCCTTATCAGTGTTCTGAGAAGCCATTATTATCACTAAGAATGCTCTTAATACTTTTCAAAGCTTGTTCTTCTTTGGAATTTCAAAATCTTTATTGATTACCTTGATAACTTAAAATGATAAATTTAAAAATGTAAAAATTGGCAAATTTAATATTATTCTCTTTTTACTTTGATATGCTTTGTCCCTTCAGGCCATTGTCATTCATGACCCTCTACAATTTCCTATCCTTTGTAGTTTAAAGCAAAGTTTTTTTTTGCTATACTTCCCAAGTAAATTACTGTTTCCTCTGTCCCTCTTGCCTTCAGTATGTCCTGTGAGTGTCAAATTCTCCAAGCCCCCTTTCTTTATTATACATCTCATGAATTCCAACCGTTACTTTCTGATTCTAAGTACAAGTCTTTTTGTTTTCCTTTCATTTAAAACTTCCTCATTGCTCTCATCTTCTATCCATAGTTTTCACAATATCCTTCTACAGAACCACATTTCTTTTACCTAAACTCTCCTCTTCATCTGTGTAAAAACTGTCCAACATTCACTGCCAGATGACTGATATTATGTATTGTTTTGGCACTCTTTTCTTCATTAAAATTAAGTCTGATTAAAGACATTATGAAGAAGCCCAGTTAATGTACTGGTAGCTGTTACTTTTTTTCTCAATTAACTTTACAAATATGTTGCATTTTAGTGCTGCTATCATTCTGGATGCTAAATTGAACATCCAACTTCAGTCTGTCTTTATATAAAGCAAGAACAAAAATAGATATTTAATCAGAAATAGAAGAACAAATTCTTTTTGGTAGATTTGGAAATGTTTACATCTGTGATGCCTGAATGTTTTCTCATGATTTCATTTCAGAGTCAATTTTTAATGACTAATTCTATTATAAGTGGTTATGTCACTGAATGGAAGAATGTTGGCATTCTGACCATGAAATCCTGGTTCAAAACTTATTATGGTCAATTTGTCAGAAAGGTGATTTCATGATAATACTGGCCTGGGGATATGACCCCTAGCATGTGCCACCATTGAGAAGTGCCTGAAAACCATACCATGGGTCAACCGAACCAAGCCACGCATGAAATTGGGTAGCTGAAATGGCTCAAAACTCATTGATGGTTGTGTTAGCACAAAGTTACAAGTCATTATGACTGAGGGTCAGAGTGTATTGGCCTTGTTCAAATTGTTGATTGTGCCAGATAAAGTACCTTCTCCAAGAAAATGTTACTAAGTTCTCAGTATAGTTGCAGTAAAAACCACAGGTTGACCATGTGGGTGTTAAACAAATAAAAATATACCTGAGCAGGCATCTGCAATAGGGATAAACCAATCACTCTATCAGACAGGCATAATGAGATATGAGTGGCCAGCCATATGTACACACGCATATATACATTTGTATTATACCAAATATTTTGTTCAGAAGCAATAAACCAATAAACTGTTTGCTATAAGTTCACCATTTGCCTTATATCCCACTTGAAGAGTGAATGCATTGCAGGTTAAGAATCATTGCCATTTTATACCCTTGCCATCAAATTAATGACAAAATGGTGCAAATAGGTTTATTTTCAGTTTTATTATGTTTGTTTTAATCTGTTATACTCTCAAGTTGGACACTGGTTAACATATTTGAACATAAGTTATAAGCTCTGTAGCAGAATCAGTGGTGTTCAATAAATTTACCGATAATAAGTGATTTTGGGAGGAAGATCTGATTTCTGACATAGTCAATTATAGATTCATCTGTTCTGTCACTATTGATCAAATATTCAAATTTCTTAATATTAAGGAATAAAAGTTGGATTCCTGGTCCACGTCATAGGTTCAGATCCCAAGAGTATTGAATTTAATTTGAATTAATTTAAATAACTTTGTAGGATTTTACATGAGAATAAAATTCTAATTGCATTAACATAATTTTATTATACCATCCACATTTCCTAGCTTCTGTATTGTTTCAAGGCCTTGCGAGTTTAATGATTTTGCCAGAGTGATATCAATACTAATTCAATAAAACATCTCTTATTCACATTTTCATCATTACTTATCACAGTAAGAAACTTTTTTTCATTGGTTCACCTATCTCTTGGAATTATATGGTTTTGTCCTATAGAATTATGTTACCTATTTCTATGAAAACATCCTGAGGATAAAGTCTAAGACAAGCTAAAAAAAACAGTATTTAAAGGTCACCTAGGAAAATCATATAAACTTGTTTGCTCGTTGTTGGAACTTCAATTGCTTTTTGTAATTTTATCTAAATAAAAAGTGATACAAGTTCATAGGTATAAGTGGAGCTGTTGTAGCAAGGAACATTTACAATCATATATTATGCAATGAATATATATATATATATATATATATATATATATATATATATATATATATATATATATATATATATATGGATATTTAATGCAAATTTACTGAAGACAACAAACACTTTTTATTGATTAATTTTATTGATCAACTTTTCCAAATTATGAGTAAAACTTCTCAAATAAGGAGTAAATTCTATCAGAAATTGTTCCAAGTTCATTTCAGAAAAAATATGGTGTTAGCTTTTAGCTTTCTTAGCTCATCAGCAGGGTAAGTAAAAACAAATGGTGAGTTTTATAGAACTGGTGGCTGTAGTAATGTGGCCAAAATGTGTTATGACATAGGCAAAGTGTGATGAGTGGGTGTCTTTATATTTTATTTTTATTCTTTTTTCATATACATTTTAAGGATGCAAACTCTTAAATTATAATTATTTTCATTTATAGATGATTTTTATTGTATGAGTATTGCATCAAGGATCATACAATGATGAAATTTCCTCTTGTTCGGATTATTCATAAGTTGGAAAAGATGATAATATAAAATTCATCAACGCAAAATATCTGTTGTCTTTAATAACATTTGCTATCATTATCATAATACAAACAATTTACATATATGTATTATTTAGCAAGGGACATTTTTAATAATAAATTATATAATGAATATATATATATATATATATATATATATATATATATATTCCCTAACAAAAACAAAAACTATATATATATATAATATATATTCCCAAACAAAAACAAAACTATTAAATAAGCTATATAAACAAATTTTTATTACGTTAATAAAAACACTGATCAAAATAAAAATAATAAATATATAAGATAAAATATAAAAATAAATAAAAAGAAGCAAAATAATTTGACCCAAATAAACAAATAAATGACTTCCGGTAAAATAGCCGCCATAATAGACTACCCACAATAAGCTATATAAACAAATTTTTACTACGTTAATAAAAACACCGATCAAAATAAAAAATAAAAATAAAATAAATATAAAGGATAAAAAACAAAAATAAACTAAATAAAAACAAGCAAAATAATTTGACACAAATAAACAAATAAACAACTTCCGGTAAAATATCTGCCAAAATAGACTACCCACAATGCACCACTGACCTGGATATATAAATAGCAGAGAAAAATAACAGCACTCATGGCCTGACGATTGCATCGAGAGCATGAAACAGACTGTCGCCTGTAAGTGTTAACTTCTATGTTCACTTTTATATTTACACATGCTCTGTCTCTGATATTGAGCACTTTATCCCATAAATATAGCACATTTTAAGACTATATTTCTTCATATATATATATATATATATATATATATATATATATATATATTCAAGGAGGTTTGGTTAAATAATTTAGACGTATTATATCTATTTATTTTAGTTTTAATCCTTTCAAGTCCACAAATTAATTTCTTGGTTACTGTAGAAAATTGATTAAGAAAACAATATTTTTTCACTGTTCATTTAAATAATTGGCAACCATAATCCAGGATACATGTATGGAACTATAAAAATACGTAAACCTAACTTCCATCTCTGTTCGATCATATCCAAAACAAATAAAGTCACCTATAACTATACCAAGAAAGTTCTTCAGTGTTTCTAGCAGCAAAGTTTTATATAAAAATACTAAATTAAAAAAATCTTTTTTTTTATATTGCATAACCAAGAGAAAAGTTTTGTATTTGTTTTGTTTAAAAGAAAGACATTCGAATGACCAACACAAAAACAGAGAATGTCTCATATCAAGAATATTTAACATTGAAAAACATAAAGGAAAAAAAATTAATTATTTTTAATAATATGTGGAAATCCCCACCCTTTACCTGAAGACAGTCGTGAGACCAGAAACACGTGTTGTAAAACTATGAAAAATAAAGAATAATATTTTTTTAAAAACCCACATTACAACCAAAAAGTTTGCGGTACCTCTCTTCTTTTTAATATACACACTTTTCTCTCGTTGGAACCATTATAACCTCTTCATTTTATATATATATATATATATATATATATATATATATATATATATATATATATTTAAAAAAAATACTTATTCTAGTAATTAATAGATTTTGATCTGACATTATTTTTTATTACTATAAATGTTATTTTAAGAGATATATATGTTTGGGTGGACATTTCCATTTTTTAAACAATGTTCACTATCCAATACACAAAAAGTTTTATTAAAGAAATTGTACCTCTTGGCAGGGATTGGAACCTACATTTACCCCATTCTGGGACATCACATTTTTACCCCATATGTGCTCTACCCTCCAGCCATAGGGGTATTTAGCTGGACATTTTTGGTTATCAAGTAGAAAGTTTGTGTGTGTGTATATGGAGTGTTTTATCATTTTTTTATGCTGAAATATCTTTCACAGTTATAATTACAAATTATAATAATATTGTGTATATCTTCTGTCAGGAAAGAAAAAATATCTGAATGCTTTGAAACAATTTCACTGAATACTTTTTTTCCAAAAATATATTTTTTCCTTTTCATAGTATTTGTTAATTGGAAACTTACAAGGAACAAATGAAATTTCATTTTTCTTTTAAGATACTAATTGCTATTATGCAATGAATATGACTGGTATTTCTGAAAATGAGCCTTAAAGAATCTAAATAATGACAATAAAACATTTTAATTAACAATAAGAACTGTCAAATTTCAAGAACATATATATATATATATATATATATATATATATATATATATATATATATATATATATATATGCAGCAGTTTAACATTGCTTTGCTGACACAATCTTAGTAACTTACAATCACGGTAATAAGGAAGCAGTCTTTTTCTTCATGTGCCATGTTTTGAAGAAATGATCATGGCTCTCCACAACTTCCTTTTCTTTGTTGCTCTAAACAATATTTATTACTGTCTTTCCCAATCCTTGTTCAGCTATCCATTCTACTGTCATTTTATCAAGTGATGATGTATTTTTTACCAAAACATATTAAAAAAGAGAATTAAAATAAGACAGAACTTGATATACAGTGTAAGCTGATCATGCTGAAGTGCTCATAGAGGTTATTTAAATTAGATAAAAACCACCATTGAATCAAAGGAGTAAATTTTCTCAGATCAAGTCTACTTACTAAGTTTAATTTGCGTAAACCAAAATGGTGTGTTGTTTGTGTTTATATATATATATATATATTTCATAAAATTTAAAAAGTTTGTATAGAATTTTGTAATTTTTATAGAATTTATATATATATATATATATATATATATATATATATATATATATATATATATATATATATATATATATATATATTGGTGTGTTCTTTGTGTTTGTCATTTGATTTGTTTTTCAACTTTGAAGATTTGACCAAAGACTTAAAACAAATTTTTTTATCATCTCAACCACAGATTGTATTTTTTTTCTTGAAATATATGATATTCACAAAATTGACTTCACTTTTGTTTTCTCTTACACAGACTGAACTCAAAGCAAACAAAAAGCATCATAGGATATTATCATGAAAAGTAAAACCCTTTGGAAATATTTGCAAATGAAATAATCTAATATCAAATAAAAACTGGAGGAAAAACAAGCAGATTATTATATAAAAATATAATCAGTGTTTCATTTCAAATTCCTTAAAAAATACCTATAAAATATTTCCACATTAACACATGCTCCTTTGCATTCATGTACTTACGAAATCAATGATAGCTTTAAAACATTACAAATATCAATATCAAGGAGGAAAAAAGCAGGTGAATGAGGATTCCTTTAATGTGTTTTCCAATAAGAAAATGGATAAATCAATTCTGGAGAATTTTGTTATTTGCATTTTAATATTTAACTATTTAATAATAAACTGTTTCCATTTTAAGATCAGATTGTTTCAATAATATGTAGTAAGAAGTGCGCAGGATAGGGACCATTTAATCTGCTAAAGAATCATCATCAATAACTGAATTAATCAATTTATCATTTCCACTCTGATCAAGTGACATTGATAAATGCTCAGTTCTTTTAACAATTTTATATTCATTGAATTTTCAATTATATCTACTGATATACATTCATCAAATATGCTATTGTATATCAACTATAAATGATAAAAAAATGCTGTCAAAGGATTTGAACCCAGAAAAAGATCATATCAAAGTCATACATCATTTCTTTTGATATAGTCATTTGCTGATTTATAATAAGTGAATATAACGAACATAATCTTTACCAACATGAAACAAATATAGAAATGGATAGTGAAGTAACCAGAGAAAGAATAAGATCACCAGAGAAGAAAGAGCCAAACTTCCAGAGAAGACAGAAAGAGGATGTTAGAGTGGAAATAGTGAGCATACCAGAAAGAAAAGGATGAGGTTGTCAGAGAGGAAAGATGGAAGATACAAGAGATAAAAGATAGTAGCTGCCAGAGAGGGAAAAACGAGTCTGCTAGAGAGAAAGAATAAGATTGCCAGAGAAGAAAAAGTGAGGCAGCATAAAGTTTTTCAAAATAGACAGGGTGCGATGGGTAAATTGTCACCATTTTATATTTTTAATTTCACTCATACATGTTGTTTGTTTTTGATTTTGTTGACTGTATAGTATAGTAGAGTCAGTTGGACACCATCTATCAGAAAAAGAGCACCGTGCCACAATTTACTCCACCAGAAATTTGGAAACAGTGTGCTGTACTGCTTGACATTCATGATGGAAGCTCCAATACAAACATTTCAGTGTGTTTGGGTATCAATCTGAGGAGAGTTTAGATGATTTGGGAAGAGTTGGATGAGTCTAATGGTGATTACAAAGGTGTTTTGAGTGATCAGTAGTGATGGCGACATTATGCCTCCATTCATCTTTTTGCAGGGCCTTGAACTCAACATGGAGGCCTACATCAAGTGCCTTGAGGAGGTAGTGCTGCCCTGGGTCAAGAGAGTGGCTTCTGGAAAACACATTGCCCAGTGGACAGAGACGTTCGTTGATCCAGTGACTAGAACAAAAGAGTTGTGATAATACCAGGCTACAGCAGTGGTGAACCAAAAACTTGGAGAGTTGAGTTAAAGGGAAATAACTGAGACATCTGGAAGAGGCATGGCGAGTGGAATTAGAACAATCTACACCTGTGGACGAAATAAAGGGTTTGGTTTGAAATTCCAATCACCTGAAGAAGGCCGGAGTGTACAATGGCCGAAACATTGTGAATATGGCTATGAAAATGAGGATAACAGTGTAAATAATGTAAAAGATATTTTAAATAAAGCAATAAAATTTATCTAACATTTAAGTCCAGAGATATATTTGACTAACATTCAATATAAAATTGATATAAATCAATGTATTCAACAATGATTAAAAATATAATTGAATATATTTTAAATTTGGTTAATTCTTTTAATAAATTATGAGAATATTCAGAACAAAATCTATTTTATGGGCATACTGAATATTTCATTATTTATATATATATATATATATATATATATATATATATATATATATATATACATACACACACATATATATATATATATATATATATATAGAGAGAGAGAGAGAGAGACATCTTTAATCATCAAAATAAAAATGCTATTGAATTTGTTCTAAATACAAACTGCCCAAGGCAAAGTTTAAGCTAAAACATAAGTTGATATTCTGGTAAATATAAATCATTTAATATATGTGAACTAGAAGAGTACCCACAAAAAATACATGATTATTTTATATATAGGCTGGCATTGATTTTAGGATAAGTATAGTATCTGTGCTGCTTGCTCAAATCAAGGATTAAAAATGTCTTGAAGCAAATGAAGCCTATAGGTCCTAGCAAAAACCATTCTTTGTTGAACCTTTTAGACTGGCACTACAGAGACACAAAGAACTGTATCAAATAATGTAAATCACATCACTTGAGGATGTTCAACAACAGTAACAATTAAAATGCATAGCAGCAAGTTATCAGGCTGGGTTCCCATATAAACAGTGTGAGCTGAAAAAGTGAGGAATTTTGTGGAGACTGGTAGAGAGGTTGACATAAACAGCCACTGAGAGTGGGACAAAGGGGTGTGAGCTGTATGAGAAACAGAAACAGAAAACATGTTCATTGCAATAAGAACACGCCACCAGCTTATTATCCTAACCCGCAGAAAGGGGCAGATGCCTAACTTGAGAGTGAACAGACCAACCCAGATTATAGTAACACATTGTGTTTGTAAAATAGAGGAGAATAAGTTAAGTTTAAGGATTAAGAAGTAAAAAAAAAGACTTCCTCATGAGAAACAGCTCCACAATTTATTGGAAATACATCATATTTTTGAAATATGATATAATTTATAGGGTCAGTTGATGTTCATAAGTCCGACAAAAATGAAAGAGTCAATACCTTTTCATTGGTCTGTGAATTGATTAATCAGAAATTAGAAAAAAGGCAAAATTTCCTGGTGAAAAAAAAAGGAGTTTTGCCCTTCAAACATTAGTGAGGATGTTTGCCTTGTAGGAATGTAAGTCTGTAGTTGCTAAAATTGGGAAGTCTCTCTCATTCACATGTATTTCTCTATCACTGAAAGGTATTTGGAAAAATTTCCTTATGGTAGACAATAAAAGTAGCCAATACAGATCATATGCACTGTGCTATGTAATACTACAAAAAATTCTCCTGGTGAAAAGATAGTTCATTTCACTTTTAAAGACAGTATCACTCTGATTTTGTTGCATTGACCTGAAGCCACTTGTGGTGGCTAACATAGTGACACAACTAACTTAGCCTAGCCCTGAACAACAACCATGATTGCCAAACACGATTTCAAGCTACATACTTAATCATATATGATGTGACTATATGTAAAGTCAGACTAGACAACACTGTTGTTTTATCATTCATCATAATTACAAATAAATGATTCAAGATACAGAGCTCTGTGTGCCACTGTCAAGCATTAGAATAGTGAAAAGACATCAGTTTGAAACATCAATATACTCAACAACTAGAATAAACTATATCTTATTAGGATCTTGTTAAATGTATTCTGGTCTTTCTTGTCATTATTCCAAAATCTTTGATTAATCTCAAGAATTCACCTGCTTTTGTTTTGCATGTGGTTGATCCATGCTTGCAACATTTCAACCCTGAACAAGGGACTTCGTCAGGTCTTCTTAACATGTGGGTTGAAGAGGATATCACTGAACCAATGACTGGAATACATGCATATTCCTCAACTGTAGTCTTGTATTTATCACAATCAAGATTGGAACAATTGGAGTATTACATTTGATGTCATGATCAATTTCCAGATTCTGAGGTTACAAGGAAAGAGGCATAGTGTAGGGATTTAACAGCATGCCTTCTCAAATGTAATGTGGCACAAGGTCAAGTTTAATGTGAATTGGTAGACCTTGTGTATGTGGACAAAAATTTTTCAAGCCCTCTTGGCACTTCCCTTTTTGGCGCCAGGTAATGTCCTGTTTCTTCCCAGAAATGTAAAACCTGAAGGGACTGCCCCCCCACCACTGTATCATTAAATTTCAGACCAGCAAGTATAGTGTTACATTTGGTGGCTGCAACCAGGATATCAAGGGTCAAAGAGATCTTTGCTAAGTGTAATGTTACAGAATCATTTCATTCTAATGAAACTTCCTATCAAAGAAGGAGTGAAATATTAAAACAAATTAATTAAAATAATTGGTAATTATCAACTCAGAATCAGAAAGAGACAGATGAAATTTCTCGGACACATAACAAAGAAGAACTTGGAGAATTTGACACTCACAGGACATGTCAAAGACAAAAGAGAAAGTCACCTATATATCTGATGAATTTGTGTGAATGGATAGCAGAATGGTTGGGCAGGAGGGTTGGAGAAAAGAGAAATGTTACTAAGAGCTACAAAAGATAGCAAATTGTAGAGTCATGATCATCCACGTCCTAAAGGGACATGGCAAAAATTTAGAGTCATTTATTTACTTTAAAAAAAATGTCATTAAAGATTAGTGTTATATCAGTGCACAGTTGACAGCAAAGCAGTATTTTATGAATAACATAGCTGAATCCCATTGAAAATTTGAAGAATTGCAGAAACTTGTGAACTTTTGATTACTTTGATAATGCAACAAAGGTGTGGGTTAAAATGAAGACAGAACTGAGAAGTAGAGTGAATAGGAGACAAAAAAAAAGATGTAAGTAAACTAATTGTTCAGTATAGTTTGTTTATTTAGACAGAGAAACTGAGCTACATACCAGGATTGGACATGTCTGAAAACATACTGTGAGGTTAGCACTTAAAGCAAAGAACTTCTTAGCAGGTAATCAGGCTCGAAATATGTAAATATTGGTTTTGCTCATATGCTTATTTTCATAGCTGACAAATGTCAACATTCATACTTGACAAACCCAGAAGAGGAGAGAGAGGTGCTTGAAGGAAATGAGTCCAGGGGAGTGATTTAGAGGAGGTGGACAAAAAAACAAATAAAATAAAGAGACAGGAACATGAGATAATATTTCAGTAAACAGAACTATTTTTATGATATAGTTTGTTTTCTCTAATTGGAGAAATTGAAAATAAATAAATAAAGCATAACCGTTTCTTAAAGAATTAAAGAAATATCTTATTTTGTTTATTTATTTTAATTTTTTTTACTGCAAACCAATAAATTGGAACTTAGAAAAATGAAAGAAACAATCGAAGTGAGAATATCAACACACTGAAAGATTTTATGAGGCAATTTTTCTTACTGTTAGAGAAATCTTTATACTGATTCATAAAGAGAGAAATAAAAAATATAAAGCATTTTCATTGTCTATATCAGCGTTTTTCAAAGTTTTTTTTCCTGCGACCCACAGCAAGAACCAGATTTTGCATTGCAACTCATTATACCTACGTGAAATAAATCAAAGACAAACTTTGTTCACAAGGTTCATTTATTTAACATCAACAATTTATATGTATATTTCTTAGTATATGCACATATTGGAATTGTATGTATCTATTTGTATATTTATAAAATTATTACTTTTAGAAAAACAAATTTAAAGGAAATTCTGTCACTCAGTCCACAATTATTTTGACAAACAAGATACATAAACTCAATGAGAACTGACTATATATATGTGTGTGTGTGAATAAAATATAATAAGACCTTATCTCAGTGAAAAACTAGCAATAATTTATGGGTGCTGTGTAACATTTAGAGTTGTTTATATTTTGCTCTTTGCTCTCACTTGCATATTTTTTCTTTCTTTCTTTATTGTTGTGACCTATTTTATTTATCTTGTGACCCACTGAATGGTTGGGACCCACAGTTTGAAAAACCCTGGTCTAGATTATTTAATATTTATTGTCATGTGATAAAAAGATGAAATTAATTAAAAGTATGAACTTGTGAGTAGTAGAGTTATTAGAGCATTTGCTTTCTGACCATAAGACCTTGTCTGCAAGGTGACTTCTTGATATTATTGGTCTGGAAAGGTGATCCCAGCATGTGGTATCTTTGTAGCATGCTCAAAAACCATGCAACAGATTGACCCAAGCCTTGTGAATGAAATTGGATTGATGAATGTTTAAAAGCCATTAATGGTTGTGCTAGCAGAAAGTCAAAAGTCATTGTGACCAAGCATTTGAGCATACTGGTGTTGTTCAAACTGCAGATTTAGCCATATGATGTGCTATTTCCTAGAAACTGTAACTAAAATCTGTTCAGTATAGTTGCAGTATAAAGCACAAATTGGCCCTGTATGTGGTGAACAAACAAAAATATGCCTGAGCAGGCATCAGAGACTGGCTTGTTACTCTAGCAGATAATTAAAATTCCTAGGGCACATATTGATGAAAGAGGGCTTTGGAAATTTGATATTCATAGGATGGATTGAAGGAAAGAGCTACCAGGGAAAACAATGCATAACTTATGTAGCCAGTTTGAGCAAATGGATGGTGGAACATGTCTTAGGTGAGATAACAAAAATACCAAATTTATGAAGAGCTACAAAGTACAGGAAATTGAGGAAAGCCATGATCGCCAACATCTTGAAGGGACACAGAAGAAGACCAGGTAACACAGCACTAATCTTGCAGTGAAATGGCAATATTCTGTGACCCAGATAAGTTACAGTAACTGATGCCATATTGTCAAAATAAGTTTACTTGTTAGTTGATAGGTACAAAACATATTGGAATGCAGTATAAACTGTAAACTACTTTCTATATTGCTCTGTTTAATTTTGGGGTACTTCAGTTTATATACACATATACTGCTTACATTTCATATTTGGTTATTATTTATATACTCAACCACCTCACTACAGTGATTTCTGACAAAGTATTATTTTGACAAATCCTGTGATTCTAAGTGACAGATGCTTCCAATTCATAAAATTTTCCCCTTGATGGAACTCAGATAAGTTTATTTTTGTACAAAGTTCCTGTTTCAATGATTTAGCTATTGTTGATTTCTAAGAAATTTTAAAGTTTTGTGTATACATTGGAAATATTTTCACAGACACAATAAAAAAACATGGCAATTGCACCAAAGTCCAAGTTTTGTATTGATGATTATTTATTATTTATCTTTAATAATACCAATTTAAAAAAAAATTTGCTGTTTGAGAAATTTATAAAATACTACAAAATATTATATCATATATGGAATGGATTTTATTTTGTGTGCTATCTCTCATCAGAATGTTGCCAGTTAAGCCTCTCCTCCACAACTACATACCCTTTGTCACTCCAAGCAATGTTTTTCCCTTTGCAGTATCTCTCCCTCCTGGTTCTGCCATCCATTTGCACAAGGTCATTAAGAAGATGATTTGCTGTTTAACTTTGCTCCTCTTGCCTTCAATATGTCCCATGAATGTCAAATTGCCAAGCTCTTGTAGCAGTACGCTCCGATTAATAAATGAAATAAAAATATTTCTTAAATCCCCTTAAAAGTATTGCCTACTTTCATCTCCTTAAGACCTCATTAACATTAACATCTGCATTCTTAAGCACAGGTCAATCACCTAACTTCATTTCTAAAATCAGATACTTGCATTACAAAACATCACAGACCCTGTACCAAAGTGAAACATGGTCCTACACAGTCACTGCATTCCCTAGACATTTACTGGTCTCGATATAAACCCAAGAAAAGAGGGTGTCAACTTCAGTTCTCTTTCTTCTTTCACCAGAAAGCGAGAGAGGGTAGTTCACTTCTTTAACCACCAAATAACTGGTCAGGACAACTGCCTGCCACAAAGAAGGAGGAGTCTTTCTCTTTTTCTCTCTTCCAATGTACCACAAGTTGTCTCACAAAAAGGATATAAGTTTGTATTTGTATACAAAGGAAAGTAAACCTTCAGAAACAACATGTATTCATTTTGAATATAAAAAAAAACAACATTCTGCATCAACCTCCATATTCTCTTTCCTCATTATGTATCAGAGAAATTTCAATTTCCGTACTTCCTTGTTGCTTGTATGTTAAATCCATGGTATTATCAGCATTCTTCTGCAGAAGTACACCTCTGATACCTCAATTCTCTTTTTTATCTATGAGAAAATTATCCAGCATTCACTGCCATATAGAAGGACTGACATTGCGTAGCAATTCAGTACTCCTCTTTGTTTCTAAGAAATTTTCCTGTTTCATAATACTTTGTTCAGTTTTTGGTGAGGCATATTTCATTATTCCAATTCACCTTTGTATTCTTGTGTCACAATTTCCATTAACTGTTATGATACTTTCCAAAAGTTAAATTTCTTTACTAACTTGATTTTGTAGCTCATATCTTAGGCTAACTCTCTTGCTGATGACCATAAATTCTGTCCTCTTACTATTGATAGTCCTTTTTTGCTTTCCTTTATTACTTTTGTCGCAGTTAGCTCCTCCTCAGTCCCTTAATGCTTCAACAGGGGTCTCTCTCCCCTGGCTATAAATACTGGCTGACCCTTTGCCTCTCTCTCTTTCTGACTCAGGCCTTGGGCCACCACCTTGCGTGGAGGTGAGGTAAATCTCTCTTTCCAATGAACTCCAATATGTGACCTCTCACAGATACAGCGTTTCCCAAATTCTGGAAACACACTAAGAACAATACACGTACGTACGAACACTCACAACACACACATAATTTCTCCATACAAACACTATGTAACTGTTCATGTCTTTGTGTAACTTGTTATTAATATATATTTGTTTACCCATATATGTCGGTCTTGTTTGTTTTCTTTGTCTTCTTTGGAATTAATTAAAGTCCAACATTCCCATGTAGCTGGACCGGCAAGCAGGAAATTTTAACCTTCTGATATCTCTTTACATCTTAAACCCACTGTCCGCTACACTTTGTCTAAGCATTCATGTAGGCTTCTTTCTTTGTCTGCGAATAACATCATGTATCTCTTGTTGTTATGACTGCATATTTGAGTGTGACAGTAGTGATGAAAAGTGAAGTGTTTACCTTTTCATATGAATCTGAATAAAAATTCTTCACATAAGACAATATAAAATACTGAGAAGAACTGGTTTCATCTGTTGAGGACAAATCCTTGCCAATGAATTAAAGTAAATGCAATAGAACTCTTGAGCAAAGGTTTTAAGATTATAGAGATTTTTCATAAGGAATCTGCATGTGAAAGTGTAAACAAAATTTAAAAAATTACCAATTAGCATGAAAAGAGAGAAAACTACTTTCCTGTTATACTGAAATTTTAGTTGAAATTCTTTGAGTTTAAATATACCTTTTGGGATCTTATTAAAAAATAATTAGCTTTCAGCTCATAGTGAATAAAAATAAGCTAGTTGTGTTTTTAATTTGTTTACTTAGTGTTCAAAGTAAATTTGACACAAGGCCATATTTAATGAGTACCTAGAAAAAAATAAACTTACTATTAATAACTTGCATCACTAAATTGTTGATTAATTTTTTTAAGCATGGTTAAGATCAATGTTCTTGCCAGGAAATTAAACCAAATAAAATTATGAATAATGATAAAAACAGCATTTTGGATTCATTAACATCTACATGAGTCACAATTCTTAATAGTTATATAATAATAATAGTAACTAGAAGATGTATTCATTTTAGTTAGTTTTAAGTGAGTGCTTGTAAGTGGAAAAAAATATTTTTCTTGGTGAGAATATAGATTGTAGGAGTAAATTCAGTTCACTGATCTGTGCTAAAACTGACAATGGATACAGTTGGCTATTTCACTTCCAATGAATGGGCAGTTAAGGTGATTTTGAGAATGAATTATTCAGATATTCAGTCCTCTGTGTCTACCATTACAACAAACCAGTGATAAGACCATTATTGATAACAGGAAAGATTGGAAAGTTTTATTCATGTCAATTTTTGCCTGAATGTTAATGTCTTTTTAAAAAAGTATTAGTGCATAAGTGATATAAACTTTTTCAATTGAATTTTGGACATAATTTGCCAGTATCTGATTTCTAAGTGGCTAATTATTATACAACCATGTGCCTCTAGGTTGGAGGAATACAGAGTTAGAAAGAACACTTGAATGGTTTCATATCATTTTATTATTACTAAGGTTTTAAAACTAAATTTCAAGAGACAATGAAGATAGAGGGTTACTGAATAAGGTTATTGTATAGATGTAAGCGGAGGAACTATGTATAGATTATGAAGATATCTAAGATAAACAACAGTTAACCCTAGACATGAAGAATTTAAGATTGTAGTGATCGAGGAAACATCCTTACAGGAGACTGTTCCACAAAATAATGGTTCACAGGAATAAGCTGTTTGTGTGGAACTTCTTACCAGTGGAATACAAAGGGAATGATGATAATTTGATTTTGTATAAATGGCATGACAGGTCCTAGCTGTGAAGATTTGAACTGCAATGTAGCTTATCTGAACATCTGTCATAGAAATTGCAATAGTGATAGGCGAGTGAGGTTACATTTGTGAGAAAGAGGCTGTGGGGTTGAAGTTGAACCTATAGAAATTCCACAAGTGTTGACAACTTAGATTATCCATTATCTCATATCTCTACTCTTCTCATTCTCTCTGCTATACATTCCAATCTTCACTGCTCAGCCAAATTTTTATTGAAACATTTTAGAAAAATGAATTAGTTTCACAAGTGAAAAATGAATACGGAATGCATAAATCTTTTTCCATTGCATTCTCTCTTTTATCTTTCTTTGTCCTCTTTTTCCATATAGAATTTTAATATACCAATTTTTAAGCCTTTTCATCCCTACCTTTCACTGTCTTTTGATATCATACTAGCAAGCCTGTCAGTCTTTCTTTCATCTCCATTTCTTCCACCACTCTCTTATTTTCTTTACTTTATTCTCCATTTTTCTTGTCTCCTACCTTTTATGCTTCCTCTTCTTTTCTGTCCCTACAACTTTCTGTAGATCCTTCCTACTTAATATTTTTATGTAGATTTCTTGATCAGGAAGCCAAACTGATTCCACATCAGAAATTGGGCATGTCCACTACACACTGAGCCTAGATAGAAGTTTAATGGGTATTGTATATATTCCAACTTTAGCAAGGATGATTTTTGCAAATTAATAATGATAATAAAAAGTATCTTGTAAGGTTAAAATCTTTAGAGAAATAATAGTAACCATATTAAGCTTTTTTTCCCTTCTAAACATGCACAAAGACATATATCACAAATTCATAGGACTACTCAAAGCATACATGTTTTAACTGACTTGATACATTCTTGAATAAAGTAGATTGTTTTAGCAATGTTCATCTGCTTCAAATTGCTTTCTTTTATATGTTGAAGTTATATGCAATAAAAATAATTTGATCAAATGCATAAACAATATAAAATCTTTGATTACTCAATAGAGTTAGAATAATAGGAAAAATGCAGAAGCACACAGTAATCTTTCTCATACTTAATTTCCAGCAATATACTCTCAGATGTTTTGATGCATGAAGACAAAACATTAATATAATTAAGACTTTTATGCACTAATAGTTAGCATTAACTTTTATACATACATATAAAATACAATCTGTATCCACCTACGTGTGTGTGTGTGTGTGTGTGTGTGTAACAGTTTCATAGAATGCAGATAGAATAGATAATATATACTGATCATAGGTTGATATGCCAGGGTGCAATAATTTAGTCCCAGGCAAGACACATATACACTACACTGGTATTTATTGGCATGCCCACTTGAATGGAATGTGGCACAAGTCCAATTTTAAAGTTGTGGTTTCATATATGGTGATTTTCTAAGCACAGCATAGATGTGGCACAAGGTTGGAATTATGGGGGCACCCAGTGAGGATTGAACTCACTACTCAGTCACAATTGTCTTAGTGAGACAAGCTTGCTAACCATTAAACCATGTTGAAGTACCTAAGGGGTTTCATGTATGAATGGGATCTGAAATAAAAAATAATCAAGTCTTTTTGGCACTTCTCTTTTTGGGATGCCTCAGGGACAAGCTGATGGAGAGGTATTGCCTGAGGAGGTCTTGACCTAATTAATTAGGCTGAGATGTGATGATATAATATTCTGATCCTAGGCAGAGTACAGAGATGTTACCCTCTGATCCTTTATTTATTCACCTTCCCATTATAGTGGGATGTAACACATTGACAGTTTTATTGTAGGCTGCCCATAGGCATACATATAGGCTAATGATAAAAATTACCTAGTCCTTGTAACCATTCTTTGCCATGTCTTAGCATTATTTCATCTTTCCATCTTCTATGTTCTTATTACTGCTCCAGCTGTTATATTTTTTCCTTTTGGCTATGGGCCTCTCTCATCTTCATTTTCATTGTTTAATCACTGTTATTAAATCTCTTAATCTTTTCACTGATCAATACAGAGCTCTTTATATCCATTAACATTTCACTTTCCATTGATTTTTGTTCATTTTTGAGTGATTTTATTGAATTCCAAATTTTCATCCATATATCATAGATAGCATCATATATACATTATATACTTTATGTTTTAAGCATAGTCGCAAGATACTTATACTGTAGTGAGTTAAAGCATACTGAGTATTCTACTGAGTCAAATTCCTTTTCATCATCAACTGAATTGAAACAATGTGGTTTGTTGCGTCCTGTTTTTCTTTTTCTATCAGTTGGTATATTGTTTACAAATACTGAATTGTTGAATAGCTCCTCCTAAAACCTGACTCTTTGTCTGTCTGATTTTCATGAAGGATGTTTATTCATCTGTTTCCATCTACTTTTGAGAATAAGAATTCTTTTGAAGTTTATTAATGAAGATGGCAATATCCCTACAAAATTGTTACAGTTAAACAAAAATGAAAATAACTTGTAGTGAGTTCTGCAAAAAATAAAATTAAATATGAAAATAAAATATATAAAAAAATAAAAAAATTGAAATAAGGCATTTATCCTTTGCATTTTTTCTTTATTTTCTCTCTCTCTCTCTCTCTCTTTCTGTGTGGAACCTGTCTTATTTTGGCAGATTTATAGTCATAAGTAAGCAAGCTCTGGTCCCACAAACTTCCGGCATTTTTGTCTGGATTCAGTCTATGTTTTTTCTTCTTTTTGTTTGAGATTTGCCTTCTCGTTAGTTGAGAGAGAAGTATAGATAGAAAAAGATAAGGTTTTTAAAGGAAATGCCTTATTTTAATTTGAATTCTTTTAGTCTTGTTTACATATTTTTTCATATTTTATTGAGACTCATGACAAACTTATGGAATATGGTGTGGTAGACAGTGTAGATAAAAATCTCATTAATTGTTTAATCAACATGATTAAATAATTTTTTAATTATGTAAAAGATATCACAATGATTTACGGTAATTGTATCAGCTAAAGTATATACCAATAATCCATTTGTGGTGGTGGATAAGTAATTTTGCTGGATTATTAGTGGCTACATTTATTTATGTCATAAACTGTAGATGAACCAATAAATAACAAACACACCACTGTCAAGTTTCTTCAAAAGTTCTACCGTATCTGTTATGGAAAACGTATGGTGATTGCCCTTCACACCACAAGAAGCGTTTCCTGTATTCCCTGGAGCCAAGACTGGGGCAAAATGTCAGCAGGTTACAATAAAAATGCACCAAAAAAAACAAGCAGAAATGTCTTACCAGTATGTAAAAATGCTAAAAAAAAAAGCTGATGCAGCAGCTAGCACAATGAAACAGCAGTGGCAACTCCATATGTTGAGAAATCTGAAAATGTTCCTGTGGAAATTAATGCTTGATTACTGACTGCCAGATTGGTGATGGCCAACCTGTACATATATGAGATGGTTAGCAAGCTTATCATGGAAATCAATTGGCTCATATTGGGAGTTCAATTCTCATTGGGTTTTCTATTATTGTAGTTTTTTCCTTACTAAGTTAAGCTTAGTAAACAACAAGGAAAAATACCGTACCATAATGAAATGGTTAACAAGCTAGTCTCATAGAGCTTCTAAATAAAATTAAATCATGACTTGGTAGTTTACCTTTATGTCCTTCTGCCAGACTAAGCTAAGCTTTGTAAATATGAATTATATCATTGAAGAATAGATGATAAGTTACTTATTAGATACTGTGTTCCAAATACAAATGAAATAGTAGATGATAATCCATTTAATACATAGTTTGGTGTCTTTCTTCATTTCACTGATAAACAGAGAAAATTGTTTTCATGTGAAAGCAATTTTCATCAGATGAGGAAATAATTCTCTTTACACAAAATTAAAAGTCTGCCCAATGATTGTATGAAGGTACTTTAAAGAAAATAATAAAAAAACAGGAAAAAAAAAACAATGATATTTTTTATCAAAAAGTAATAGAAATTTCAGTTTCAAAGACTTTTTACATTTCAATTCCTTGTGATCAAGAGTTTTGCTTTTGCTTCAGCTGCCAATCTACAAAATTATTATTAATCTATTTTTTTCTCATTCAATAACTTCAAAAGTATTTTCTTTTTTAATTCTTTAAACTGGATTAAAATATACAGATTTTCTCACTCTGCATAAGTGTTGTTTACATATTAAAATAGAACAAATTCTACAGAAAATTGTCAGATTTTTGCTTTTAGTTTCCTAAGTCAAAGAATGGCTACAGGCATTTTAATTTATACAAAAATTACTCTCAAGACTTTTCTTTCATCTTATGCTGACCAAAGATTTTTCAAACAGAATATATGTAAAGCAGTAAATTCTCATTAGAAATATTTGACACCTTATGTCTTATGTCAGTTATAGACAAAATATTATAGCCTAAATTTCTTTTCCGCCGATCAAATTTGAAAAAACAGATTTATTTCCATTAAAACCAACTCTCCTCTCAATTTCTATTCCTTATTAAAATATATCTTAATTTGATTCTTCTTTTGCTCCAAATTTGATTTCTATTACCATAAGCGAACATCATCACATCTAAAGCACAATTTGAAAAAATCATATCAGCCTATATATAATCAAAATGGATCACAAATGCTTGGCTGAATTCCTGCTTAAAATAAAATGAAAATCTATTCAACCAATCATAAAAATGTGAATAGAATTTTTCAGTCAGTTAAAGACTATGTATATACTTTTCAAACTTCTCATGAGAGCCTTTCTGACTAAAAAAAAAAAAACATTAATTCAGCAGACAAGGTATTGTCTACATGAAAA
Organism: Acanthosepion esculentum; assembly: GCA_964036315.1. Taxonomy (NCBI): domain Eukaryota; kingdom Metazoa; phylum Mollusca; class Cephalopoda; order Sepiida; family Sepiidae; genus Acanthosepion; species Acanthosepion esculentum. The sequence continues at coordinate 28,396,110 of OZ038475.1, read as the reverse complement.
TTGCTACATTCACATATAAAATTCATTTGCAACAAGTATTGAAAAACACAAGTAAATATGTTAATTTTTCAACATTTTTAGATTTAAGAAATGCTTATAAATATTCATCAGATTAACTGAAAAGCCTCGGTAAATTATGGAGGATGCTAAGTGATGTAATTTAATGTCTAATAAACAAAAGAAAGTAAATGATGTTGAATTTTTTTGTATGGAATTAATATTTATATTATTTTAGTTTAGGATTAATTTACATATTATATATTTTAAATAAAAGGATATTTGAATATTTTCTTTTATTTTTTTTAAACCTTTTTATAATCATGTATGTTCATTTGGGAATGGAGTAATTCTTTCAGAGATGGAGAGATTTGAAAACATCCATGGCACAGATTTATATTATGATAACATTCGATAGTGGCACTCTCAAGAATTTTCTGTCTAAGTAAATTACTTTCTCTTTTAATAAGTTTCGCATTTTTTTAGATCAAAGTTGTGACTGAATTTATTTCTATGTATGACAAATGCATTTGATAAATTGTTGTGTAAGATACCTTTTGTGTTCATATATATATATATATATATGACAAAGAAATTTGTGAACTTTGGAGAAAATAGATCATGAAGTAGTATTAAAAAGGAATATTTTCAAGTAATCGTACCAGATATGAGACTTTGCATCAGGTTGTGGACAGTCAACTTAAAAATGCCAACTTATCTACACAGATCTATGACAAATGACTACTTTTCTCTAGATAAGCAAAGTGACTCAGATGACATGCCAGTTTCTGTAAGTCATATGCTTGGACTTCTATTTCTCCAGAAAACTGAGTTATGACATTGACTAAAATGTATGAAGTTTTTCATATCACACGTGTGTATTTTTATGAACATTTTAAATAAGAAGACAGTTTCCTATGAAAAGACGAAATTGCAGAAAATCAATGCACACATATATGCAAATCAACTGGTTTAAAATTTTGCATAATAATTTAAAGCTTATTTATGGTATTAACTGTGACAATTGCTAATTACTAATAGTGCTGTACATCCTCCAAAGACATTTTGTTCACCTCAACATTTAATGTGTTAAATCTTTTGGGCATATTTAATCATATACACTATTATGCCAACTTACTGAAGCTATTTGATGCAGCACTTTTCATTATGTATAAATCCAATTCGTTTTTCTATTTATATATCCTTTGTTCATTTTATTTTAACATTACAAAGTTAGTTACTTGAAATGGCACTATTTTCAACCTCGTCTTTCTGCAATTATGGTGATGTGGGAGTGTAAATCAAAATGCATGCTTTTCAAAACTATTTCCAAGACTATGAACCACTGATGATTATAATTTATTGATTGATTGATTGATTTTCTACAACTTATCAACTCTTTGCAGATTATTTAAAGCCAGAAAATAATTTTAGATTTTAAGAAATTTTCATTTTTTTTAATGTTTTACTCATATAAGTCTTACTAATTAATCCATAGCTGGGGGGTAGAATATGTGGGTTCATACCTTTCCCAAGGGTATTTGCATGTAAGTGAATATAATGAGCCCAATGAGAATTGGAAATCAGTTCTCCAATTGACAATACTGAGCCATTATCCATTACACCACCCACACATCCAATCTTACAAAACCTATTATTCCAAAATGGTTAGGCTTGATGTTGCTTAACTTTGGTGTTTGTATGGGAACCAATATTTCAACTTGATGTGGCTGTAAGCCTTGATTATAATTAAGAGCTATCAGATTGAACTTTGTCTATTTACCATATCCCTTCAAGTTGTGGACGTTCATGGATCTCTACAACTTCTTTTTTTGTATTAAGTAAATGTTGCTTTATTAAGACAACTCAGTATCTTTGTGGTTCTTGTCAAATAAGTTACCTGCTGTTTTCTCCCACTTCTCTTGATTCTTTTCTCATTGTGTCACAAAATTTTCAGCTCTTATTGTTAGCAACAGTTTCTTTGCAGTTCATATTCTTAAAGGATCCTTGTTTCTCACATATTCTGTCCAAGATATTCTCAACATTCATTGGTATAACAATATCTTTGTTGCTTTAAGTCTTTCATCTGTGAGGAAATTGTCTAGTATTCAAAACCAGACAGGAGATTAAACATTACATAACAGCCCTTTTCTTGGTTTTTCAGGACATCTTTTGAATCTTTACTACTTTGCTCAGTTTTGAAAGCCCAACACTACTAAAATTTGAATTTCACTAATTGTGACTTTTTATACTACTTTTAGAATCAACTGAACTGACTTGGGCAAATAATGAGAAGTGAATCAATTATTTAAGCATTTATAATCTCTACCTGTAAAGCACTATGGAAGCTCTATAGGTTCCTGAGCTGCAAGAAGTATCTGTAGATGTTTGTGTAAACTGTATTTCTTCATTCCAACTGTATAGAGCTTCACAGCTATGACCTGCCATGAATTGTATACTGAGTAGACTTTTGACATTTCAGCACCCTTCAAATCCCTTTCTCATAGATGGAATACTACTTGCCTCTTCCTGTACTATTGTTATTTTCATGTTTTCACAGCTAGGAACCCTGTCATGCCATGTACAGTGATCCAGCTTCTCATTTTCAAAATATTTCCACTCAGATTTTCCCATAGAACTGTTGTAATATGAAATGAACTCCCAAGGGTATGCTTCTCTAACCATTACAATCATAACCACTTCAAGTCAAAGGTGAATTGTTATCTATCTGACATATTCCAATAATATTCATTTTCTTGTTCTAGTCTTTTATTTAAAAAATAAGAAAGAAAACAAGATATCATATTACTTAAGTAGGGGATGTCTCACTGTAGAGCAATGATTCTCACAATGTTATGATGCATTCGATCCTTTGTGAGTACTGAACATTTGTAGCCTTGTACCAGAATAAACTAACCCTAACAGATGCCTATAATATGTGGAGATTGTTGCCAGATTGTTTTGATGGGGTGACTTTAAATCAAGGAGGAGCAGTAAGAATTTTCGCATTAAAATTATTTTACATAATCTTCATAGGACAATAAGGAAATACCATGACACAATAATTGGTGAAAAACAAAGTGTATCAGGGAGCAACCATACTTGACTAGGTAGGTTGCAAAAAAAAAAGAAGAAGCTGTTACGCTTACTGTTAACCTTGACAGTGGCCAGTCATAGTGCTTAATTTCATATAGGAACTGACATTTTTGTATTATGACCATAGGAAAAGAAGAATATAATGTTGAAAAATAAAAAATTATCAATGTTAGGAGACATCTCCTGACAGCTTGTTAAGAAGATAGGACAATACCCAAAGGCTTTTTTCAATATTCTTAAAAAAGTAATTTACTTTCAAGATGTCAGTTAAAGTGTGCTGTTTACTAAAAGAAAAAAGGAAAGGAAAGAAATATATATTCGTACTTATAAAAAATCCCCTCTCTTAAAAAGATAAATAGATAAAAAGACTGAAAATTTAAAAATATTCTTACTGGTAGAAGGACAATACAACTATATTAGGATCAATGACAAAATAATGAAAAGAAATGGTACTCATTCTGATACAATGTTTTTAACCTAAAATAGTAAGCAATAAAAATTCTAAGTTCAATTCTATTCAGATAAGCAGTGGCCATCTTGATTCCATTTTGAATCAGGTCATGAATCCTTTTCAAATGGTCACTGTTTCTTTCAGGAATTGATCAGAGAAAATTGAATTCAACTAGTTTTTAACAAAGGTAAGTTGAATGATGGTGCTGATGTATTTGCCAGTGTAACATTGGAGCACAACCTTCAGATAATCAAGCATAAAGATAAGAGGGGAAAAAATCTGTGTATGACTGTAGGATGACCAGGGTAACAACCTTTTTCACTTCTCATTTATCAACCAGATTGGGGAAGCTATTTTATGTTTTTTAATTTTTGTCTATTTCCTTACCCTACATCCAAATGTCTTTTAGGGTTTAGACGGAATCAATCCATTAATAGAATTTTAATACCATGCGCCCCACCCATGCTATATACTATTGCTAAGATGTCTCCATTCTCTTGATTGTTTTGCACAAACTTATCCTTTGCAAGAAAGACATTTCTCTAAGTTGCTATTTAATTCCTCCCTTTTCTCTTAGACACACACACACGTGCACACATATATATGTTACTGAAAATACATTACATTTTATTCCATTTCCAACATTGACAATTAATTATACCTATATCAACCAGACAAAAGAAAATGACTTTTTACAGAGAAACATTCAACTAATATATATATATATATGTATGTATATATATATGAGATAACCATATATATTTTTTATATTTATATCATGAACAATATTGAGTAAAAATGTATGACAAAGTGGAAAAAGTTTTCTTGTGACCTGTTTCATCGTTTAGAACTTCATCAAACTAAATTTGTTATGTTGCTGCGACTACACATGCACATGAATGAGGGATGCTGGGAATTTAAAATTAAAAGTTCTTTTTTTAATCTAGCCGATTTCATTTAGATTTTTTCTTTTCATCATTTTTGATAGTAGATTAAAATTTAAAATTCCCAGCAGTATCTCTTATTCATGCACATGAATAGTTGCTCCAACATAACAATTTAGCCTGATGAAGTCCTAAAGGACAATACGTGTCACAAGAAAACTTTTTCCATTTTGTCATATATATATATATATATATATATATATGATAACACAAGCAACCTTAGAAATAACCATGACATTGTACAAATATGCAGGTATGTGCACACTATGAAAGGAAAAGAAATCAACCTTGCATCAATAAAAAGTGTATATATAAAAAAAAAACAAGAAATATAAACAGTCAATTGCTGATACCCCCTGATGAGTGGATGGATTGATATATATATATAACTGAGGCTGGCTGTTTTGTGGCATATGAATATAAAAACCTCGATGTTTGATTTTCTTTTTGCTGATGTTTATCTTTTCAATTGCATAAAAAATTCAACAGGAAGTGTCAAAGCACATCTTCAATAATTATGCTTCAAAGAAAATGAAAATTTCTTTGAAAATGGAAAGATTTTAAAAATTCAAGTATTGTAGTTTGATTACAATAAATGCGTACACGCACACACAAATATATTCTTCTACTGTTTCTAGAAATTATGTCTTACATACAGAACTACAAGTCAAATATTTTTTCTTCTTAAATGTTTCAATATAAAATATATAAAAGAAGGATATTTGTGATATAGCATATGATATTCTATAAGGGTGAGTATTTGAAAAGTTAACTGTCAAATAAAGAATCAGGAATCATATTCTTTCAGAAGCCAATGTTTAACTTGGGCTACAAGTGACTAACTTTTATTTTTGAGTATCTCGAACCAAAGATGAGAGTAGTTCTTCTATGCTTATGCATTCATCAAATACAATATCTGTTTATCTCAGTCAAGATCTGGCACAAAGCCATGATTAGCTGAATTGTTCTGGAAGAAATGAACTTAAACAACAACTGTAGGTGGCTAAATCAAACTCGATGCTGCTGTTTCTACTGAACCTTAAAACCTGGTAAAACATTTAGTTCTATTGCAAGATTGTGTTGCCTTGAATTCCTAAAGATGTTAGTGATGGTGCACTTGTCATATAAATATACATGCTTGAAAGTCTGCTATTCGAACAGAATGAAGTTGCTCTCAATGACTACCTCAAGACATATATAAGGGAGATAGTGTTTTATAATTTTAAGAACTGTGTTTATTATCTGAAAGATATTTAAAGTTTCCCATACATTATGTTCACATGACCAAGTGATTTGTTTTCAACTATTTCTTTGTTGACAACTCTGAAATGAAAGTTTCAGTGTTGTAATAAAAAGCAACTGAAATCAAGATAAAACAAATACTAATTGGAAAACTAATAATTATTGACAATGCTTCATCTAAGAAATTAAAAATTATGATGTTCAACTAGCAACTATGTTTTAATTATAAGTTAATTACATATTATTAGAATGTTAGTAAAGTAATTATGTTTTTATAAAAAAAACAAATGTAAGTTAAATTTATTTAAATATTATTTATCAAAAATGTAATCATCTTCAGTTTCAAACAAGAAAGTAAATTTTCAGGGTCACATTTACAGATGTTTGAAGGACTATTCTCAACTTTTTTCTTGTGCCATTTATGAAATGTTGCAATAATGGAGGATGTGACAGAGTCTCAAATCCCAATGATCACATTCTTTCTTTTTCAGAGTGTGTCCTTGCATTGTTATGCTGGAGTATAACAACTTTTCTGTTGACCAAAATGACACACATTTTGATGTAATACCTCATTACTGTTGGTTACAAACGTCTGCTGTGATGATCCTTCCATGTTCCAGTAGTCTGTAATGGTCAACATCTTTCATATTCCATTAGATACAAAACAAAAACTGTGGATGGAGTCTTAGTTTTGGTGTTTGCACAAGTTCCTCATTTTGTGATAATCACTTTCTCATTTTTTCTAACATATAAAACCTTTTTATTATCAGTAACAGTGTGATGCAAAAATAAAAATTTGGCATTCCTGTTTAAAAGACTGCTGCAGATGATGGAATGTTGTTTTTGGTCTTCAAGTAAAAGCTCATGAGGATCTTAAATTCTCTCTTTGCAATTTTTCCCAATTAAACTTTGAAATGAACTTTAAATGACATACTCGTTGCCTCGCTCTGTCTTTTTTACAAATACTTTCACGGTAATTGCTCCGAGGAGCTGCTTTCGCTGGTTCCTAGGCCTCATGAATTTAAACGTCCTACGAGGCTGGCATCCCATTCCCACCCCTTCACCGTTGAAACTGTTAGATGTAGACGTATCTTCTACTCCAATAGCTTCATATCTTGCACATCTCGCCTGTGGAACTCCCTTCATTATTCCTGTTTCCCTGACAAATACAATCTCCAACTATTTAAGTGTAACATCAATCGACATCTCCAGTTGCCTTGATCTATCCACTTCACTTCTCCACATCCTTTCCCCTTTCATTCCTATCTGCTCTCACTCCAAATCTTCTGTAACCCCCTTGCCTTGATCGATCCACTATCTTTCTCCACATCCTCTCCTTTACCACTCCTATCTGCTCTTCCTCCAAACCTTCTGTAACCCCTTGCGTGCTAGTGGCCTCCAGCCTTGCTTGGGGTGATAAGCTTAAAAAAAAAAAAAACTAATTGAAGACAAAGTTTCCTGCCATTCAGGGATAGATCTTCCTTGGTTGGTTGACTTATAATTCATAGCAGTGAAATATATTACAATCCTTAGTTCCACCAGTTCAGACCTTCACAGCCAGGACCCACCATGTCATGTTCATGGTGGCAAATCATTCTGATTTTTTTTGTGTTCTTTTCATAAGGAGTAACTTTCATTCAGAGAGCTTCTTCTCCCAGAACTGTTACTTTATGGAACAAACTCCGAAGAGGATGCTTCCATGGTAAGTACACTCTCTGTCTCTTCAAGTTCTAGGTCAGCCAATATCTATCCCACATATCCTCATAATGTGCACTCCTTCCTCCTATGTCAGTAACCCTCCACTGAGAGTAGTTCTTGGGCATTGCATACAGTAAAACAGTATTAAAAAAAATTAATTACTTTCTGAATGCCATAATATTACTACTGATATTGAAAATGCATATAAATGAAGATGAAGACGTATCAGGTAATTGGGGAAGATGGACAATAGTGATGTGTTTAAAGTGACTGTGGTTGGAAAGCTCTGTGTCTAATTGGTAAAGCCATTGCCATCTTAAGGCAAAGAATGCAAGTTTGAGTCTCACTGGAAGCTTATTCATTATTTCCAATATGTATCATTTACTAACAGCTATAGAATGATGGTTTCACATTTTCAATGAAATGCAACTGTAGTTAAGATGAAAAAAAATACTAGTTGGACAATTAGTAGTGACTGATAACGCTTCATCGTAGAAATTGAAAGAAAATAGTATATTAACTATATTTATCCATCTTAATGACAATATAAAAAACACAGCTTAATGTTATTATATTAACATTTTATTTTAAATCCATATTATATCAGATATTAGTTTCATCTTCTAAACAAATGGCAAATTCTGTCTGTCCATTCATGTGTCTGAAACCCCTCTAACTCAGGATACCACTGCTCTACATAAACATAATATACCTTTTTGGAATCAGAGTGATGCTGAGATTGAAAATCTATTCTTCATCTGGTGCTTGAACATCCAGCATTGGGGTTTGCATCCAGATAAGGATGGAACAATCAAAAATTCAAATTTTAAAATAACTGAAAAAAAATTAGTGATTTTAAAAGTTTTTAATTTATATTGAATTTAAAGTAAAATAAAAACTTTGTAAATTTAAAAATTTTAGTTTTGAATTCAGTTTAAAATATCTCCAAAACTTTGTGAATTGAAGAAATCAATTTTATTTCTTCAAAATGTCTAGGTCTCAGAGTTAAATTAAGAAGTTTCATGATGTGAAGTTTTGAATTTCTGCAGAGTTTGCAATTTGAAAAACTCAATTCAAGTTCCATGGAGTTTGTGATTTGAAGACTTCAATTTCTGGCCTGAATTGGAATTTTGATTCAAATCAGAGTTTCAGTCCAAATCGGTCTTTTTGCTGGGATTGGACTTATAACCTGAATCAGAGTTAAAGTGAGATTTTGAAGTTCCATGGAGTGAATTGAGGAATTCAAAATTATTTCTTCAAAATTATCATTGCTGTTTTCTAAGTTGAATAAGAGGTCCCTCTAATTTTGGACCAGAGGTCCAATTAGCCCTCTTCAGGAGGTAGCTTAAAATCTGCATGAAGTGAAGCTTTTAAGTTAGTTGATAATAAACTTAACTATTTTCATTTAAAATAAAAGTAAATTTTTTCATTTCTCATGTCTGTTTGAAAAAACTATGTCAACTGTCAATCATCCAATAATCTGATTCCTTCTGCACATTGGAAAGAGTCATCTTTTTTGTACTCATACTGTAGTGTAGTATATTGTGTAGATTCAAGCATAAGTTAGTTTCAGCATCAATTAGTGCTGGCACTTTCAAAAGTATAGATTAGTTATTTTTTGTATGATTTGCTTCACACATTCTAAAGTTACATGAGTCAGGATGAATTTAGGAAGATTGTGTTCTACCAATCTTAAAGTATATATGGCATACCTATCTTGAAAATCATCATTTAAAACACTAACCATTACTTGGGTTTGAACACCAATCACTGGCATTTTTGAGAAATATACACCTATATAACCCACTAAGCATTTTCTGTTAACAAACTGCACCTATTTAGGCTTGAATTATTCACATGGAAGCTGACAGTCTAGAGTTCACTAGAGAGTTATATTTGTATGTGCTTTTAGACTCTATTGAAACCAGAAAAAATTCAAAGAAAAATCTATTTCTGTTCTGAAACTTTTTTCTAGACTCTTTTCATTGAGCTTCTTTGATATTCTTAAAATCTTTGACATTATCTGCTACACAGAACTGTTGCTGTTTATTTCAAAAGTTGCCAAAGAAAAATTGGAAAGTGGTCATCTTTTGCGTCTGTTTGTAATTAGGTTCTTTCAAAAATACCATCAATAGATTTTCATGAAATCTCACAGAGAATATATATATATATATATATATATATACATATATATATGTTGTTTTCATAGGTTTTGTGATGAAATGTCATTTCAGATATTATTCTATTTTCTGTATCTTTTTTAACATAATGTTTGACCAATATATTCTTTATCCTTTCTGTATTGTCTACTTTTAAAGATGAAAAATTTTTATTATTCCATATACTTTTTGATTACTAAATTGTTTGGTTTGTTTTAAGCACATCTTTTCTGTTGGTATAATTTAAGGCTTTCTCCAGGTATATGATAAATATGCTTTCTTAAACATTGTCTGATATGATGTTTTTTTTGGCTTAGGATTGTATTTTGAATGTGATACATGAAAAAGAATATGAAATAGTTGGACACCCAGGTAAGTCTTTAAGAAAAAATTGAGTACTCTTCCAATATTTAATTTCCTATTAAAATTATTTTTCCAGTTACCTTTTTAAGTTCTGAGACAAAATAATTTTCTTATTCTCTCTCTCTCTTTCTCTCATTTAAATTTATATCTGCATTTGTTCTCATTTACCACATGCACACACACACACACATATATATATATATATATATATATATATATATATATATATATATATATATATATATATATATATACACACACACATACATAAAAACTTAAGCCAAATGTGTGCCACTATCAGTTTGACCAAACTGGCAGAGGCACATTTTGGCTCAGTGTGCTTCAATTCCTGTTGGGGAGACATTTTTTCTTTAGTAGGATGGTTGTTATTAATTTCACTGTTTAATAAAATAAAAACATGATAACAACTCAAACACGAATACCCATGAAAAATAACATTTACAGTAATAAGAAATAATGTTGGATAAAAAATAAGAAATAATGTTGGATAAAAAATTCATTATATATATATATATATATATATATATATATATAATAAATAAATTCTAATGAGCCAGTTACTACCTACCTAGGTTTCACCACATGGTATCATCAAGGTGCACTGGCTAAGGAGGAATTAACGAGGAACAAATGTATTGATAAAATTACTGCTAAAACCTAAAATTAGCATAAGATTAAAAAAATATAAAACACGTGTTTTATATCTTTTTAAATTTATGCTAATTTTAGGTTTTAGCTGTAATTTTATCAATACATTTGTTCCTCGTTAAACCTCCTTAGCCAGTGCACCTTGATGATCCCATGTGGTGAAATCTAGGTAGGTGGTACCTGGTTCATTAGGTTTATTTATTTTACTTTTGCTCTACTTAGTATATTGAGCACTCTTCATTTTAACTTAATACTTGCTGGGTTTTTTTTCTGTGTACCAGAAATTTAATGTACTGGATAATTTCTTTCGCCCTGTTTGGAGGTTTCTGGTACCTTTTTTTCCCCCCCATTTTTCCTTGGATGCCAATTGATTTGAAAATTGTGCTATCCAGTTTTTTTTTAATCAACCAAGTTTATATATATATATAAGAAATATACTTTTAAGGTGTGCTATATTTATGGGATAAAGTGCTCAATATCAGAGATAGAGCGTGTGTAAATATAAAAGTGAACATTGAAGTCAACACTTAGAGGCGACAAGCTGTTTTCATGCTAGATGCAATCGGTGGCCTGACGATTGCGTTTAGCATGAAAACAGCCTGTTGCCTCTAAGTGTTGACTTCAATGTTCACTTTTATATATATATATATATATATATATATATATATATCTATATATGGGATAACAATATATAATTTTTTATATATCAAGAACAATTTTAGGGGAAAGAAGCATGACAAAGTGGAAAAAGTTTTTATGCGATATTTTTTGTTCTTTAGGTCTTTATCAGGCAATGTTTATGTTAATTCAATTACAGATGCACTTGAGTAAAATAGAGATGCTGAGGGTTTTAAATTTTGATAATGTTGATAACTGATGAAAAAATAAAACTGCAGGAGCTCTTAGTAAAAATAGTAGAAAAAGAAGAAACATTAATTGTAAGAAGGCTGAATGGTTGTCAGCAAAATGAACATTCTAAGATATGAACTACAAATTGGAGATGTCATAATCAAGCAACTACAAAAATTAAAATATTAGGTAGTACTTTAACAAAGGACTGAAAACACGACACCAAAATCTGAAGGTACATTGGAATTGCAAAATATTAAAAAACAGAAAATTTTTGTTAGAAAAAAAGGAAAGAGTACTAAACTTTTATGCAATATAGGTCCTCTTATATGGTAGTGAATGCTCAACAATCTCCTCAAAGATGAAGAACAAACTTGAGGCAACAAAAATATTGTTCTACAGAAGAATGCTGAGAATACTGAACATGGGAGCAATGACAAAGTTTTAAGAAAAATGAAAACAAAAACAGCATTTATACTTAGAATCTGAAAGAGTCAACTGAAATTTCTAGGGCACATAATGAGGAAAGAGAGTTTAACACTCACAGGATAGATTGAAGGAGCAGAGGAAAGCATTGAATAGCCTACCTAGTGAGCTCATGTAAATGGGTGGTAAACAGGGATATTTTTAATTTGCTCACAGAGTTGGCCTGATTCCAAAATGGTGTGATATGTTGGACTACAGCCTCTTGGCGTAAAGTTGAAAAAGTGTAGTGACACACTGACATTCGCATTATATAGAAGGATAGGTTTCAAAGACTTGAATGGCAATCTTCCTTGATAAAAACACTCAGTCTACTTGGACTGCTATGAATGTTTGAGTTGGGCATCACGAAGGTCATCCTGCCTTGTAAAACCTTGCTTCAAATCATTATGACAAATCCTTTGTCAGGCAGAACCCACCTTACTTTGTACAAGATTAATCCTAGTTCTGCTTCAACAAAAAATATGGCTATGTATATATATATAGTGTACATAAACTTTAAAAAACATAAAAAAGCTCTCGAGATGATTTTCATGAATTGTCAGTTGATTAAAAAATGAAAATACTTCTAATGAATTTCAAAAAATGCTTTTGGAATATTGGTAAACACTGAGACTTGTGAACAAATAATTTTCATCTAACAATTCGCAAAATGTTTCACTTGACCATCAGCCTATCATTATATTAATGATATCATTATATCAAAGATTACTACAGCAATGGCCATTTAATTTTCTAGTTGACTCATGGGACCACATTTTTTAGCATATTAGTTTTTTAAACTTTTTTTTTTATAAGATGTTTGATTTATAATTCAAGTACAATACTTATTTTGTGTCTATCAATTTATATAAAGTGAATCATTATCTTTTACCTTGTATTTGTAATGAGACTCCTCCTCACATATCAAATTATTTCAATTTATTTTCAATATACATAATCAATGTGGCACAGATTTATCATCACACATGAAATTACCACAAGTTATTTTAAATATATACTCAAAAGAAACACTTTCTATTCTACTCAAGATGTTTATTGCCAAAACATTTTAATTTTCAGCTACCAAAAAATTAAAAATGTGTTTTTTACTCACCAGCTTATTTATGCAATTAATTTTTGATTAAAAGATGTTATTGATTTTTTTAAGGTTATAAATGAAATAACTGTGGGTCTTTTGGAGCTGGTTGAGAAGAGATAAAAAAACAAAGTTAAATTACTTTATCTGTTCTGGTTTTTGATGTGGAAAGTTCACTTCTATTGATGAGTTAATGAGCCTGGCCAACCATATATCCTCTACACTGTCACTTTAACCTATATGCTACCATAACGTTATATAGTAATATTACAAAAATGTCATAATTTAATTATTTTTATCCTAAGTAATTAGTAAGCAAGTAATTAGTAGCAAAAACGATTGATATATAATCTAATTTCAGCACAGAATTTCTAATTGTATACAGAAAAATATTTTCAGTTTCCTGATTTGGCTCAACATGACCTATTTGGCTTGAATAAAAGAATACAAAGTCTTTAATGAGAGCAAAGATGTCAGACTGTCACCATTTCTACCTTGTTAAATCAAACTATAATTCCAGAGATGAAAATATTTACTGCAAAGAGGATTTCTGACGTCTTATTTTATTTACCAAGATATAAATCGGATGAAATCTGACAAGTAAAGAAGGGAGGATAATCCTGAAAGTTTTTTATTTTTTCAATTTTTTTTTATAATTAATAAAACAGAGAGAAAAAGAAATCAATTGGTAATTAGTCGATTTAAATTAAAATATCAGAACAGAAGACTAAAAAAAAAATACTCATAATATGATTATGTGAAATGGTTTATGAAAATACAAATTACTTGCATTGCTTTTTAATGAACTTTCTTTTTCAGATGCCATATCTGCTCAGGATAGGCAATCATGGCTCTTCCCATCTTCCTTTTCTTTAATATCTATGTATCGGTATTACTGTTTTTGGGAAAGATAATGGAGTACCTTGCTGTTGCCTTCTTACAGAGTTTTGAATTCAGAGTTGTCCTTCAGACATTGCCCTACCAAGGCAAGAAAGCTTCAATATGTCCTACTAGTTCACCTATATCTAGGGAGAAGTGGATTCAGGCCTTTCCCAGGAACATTTAAATGAGGTGAATATAACAGAATTTGAATGGAGTGACAATTACATTTTTCCTTGATATTTGTACATAAACTTTCAAAATGTAAAAGTCAGTAATTTTTTATGAAAAGTGTTTTTGACTGTTTTATTAAGAAATTGCAATTTTAAAATTTAAAAGATTTTAATAATAATGTTTTAAAATGTAAAAGATTGCCATTTGATTATATTATTGCAAAAATATTTATATTAAAAAAAGGCTGTGAGAGATTCCCATAATTTTAAGCCCTTATTTTATTGAAGATTTTAAAATGATATTTAATTAAATTTTTAGATTAAGTGTTTATCTTTGTTAGAAATCTTTGTTAGGCTTAGAATCCAATCAACATTTTTTTTAAGTAATTTCCCTCCAAGCAAGGAAATAAAGCCTCTAGGATGCAAGAGGGTTACTGAGTGCTAGAGAATATAAGAAAAACTACTATTAAGGTGAGAGGACAATAAAAGAACAAGAATTAAGAAGATAGAAGATAATAATTGACATTGCATTTAAATTTTTGAAGAGCAAAGTTGACTGGGAAGCAAGAAGCCAGAAGAGAGTTCCTCTCTTTTTTTAGTTGAAATTAGATTATATTTTGTGTGAAGAAATAAAGTGTTTTCTAGTTCAAACTTATAAACAATGATTAATAACTTACAGCATATAAATTTGCTAAAAATTGAGTTCAAAAGCAAACTGTTTATAGATTTTAAAACTATATATAAACCAATGCTCAAAAAAGTTCAGCTAACTTATGCATCAGGGATTATTTTTACTGAAGTTTACCCAATGCAATGCCTAAGAACCACTGAAGGTAGACAGTTTCTGAATGTGGTGTGTGTGATATGAACATAAGAGGATGAATGAAAATGTGAAGATTGAGAGGATATGGTGGATAGACAATGATTGACTCTAGACTTGAAAGAGGTGAAGATTGTAGCATTTGTCAAAGTATTGCAAGTGTCTGCTCCACAGAGTAGCAGTTCTTGGGAAGAATCTTTTGAAGAAGAATTACCAAACAAATATGTAGGGAAAGAGAGTGGCTCAATCTTGTGGTCATAGCAAAGCGAATCTTGGCTCTAAGCTGGTGGCACTAAAGAATGGTACCCTTTCGAACATTTGCCATGGGAGTAGTGATAGGGTTGCAATGTTACATTTGTAGGAAAGGGCTCTAAGGCGGAAAGCTATTTGAAAACCTTTGGCCATGGAACAATGAACTTAATGTTTCCTATAACATGGTTCAACATAAAAGGCATATAACAACAGCCAAGGAAGCACAAATTGAGGTTTTTAAGCTTGATTGACAACTATTTGAGGATAGCAACTCTGAATTGGAAACTGTGGAGAGGGCAACCGGGAACTATTCCACTATATTTCCTAAGTACACCCATAGCAATGTACACTTTACAAATATTGAAGAAAAGGAAGCTGTAGATAGCCATGATTGCTTAAATCCTGAAATGTCATGGCACTTATAGAGAAAAAGATAGACTATTCTGATCTTGACTAATTTGAAACTTTAACACTCAGTCCTGTGATTGAAGTGAAAAAATGAAAATAAAAGCAGAAACAAAGATCATTGGATGCAACAGACTTGAGAAAGGTCCAAAAGTATATCAGCCAAATTGTGTTACATAAATAAAAAAAATATATATAGGGAATAATTAAAACACTTTCTCTAAAACTTCAGACAATACAAAAAGTCTGAAGAATATATTGATAAAAGTACTGTTAAAAATAACAAAGATAAAGACAATACTTAAAAAATATATAAAATAATGTTACTAAACAAGTCTTTGTAAACTTTACGAAGGATTTTTACAGTGTGGCAATGTTTATTTACTTACTAGTATATGTTTTTTTGTGCCTATCACAACTTGAATTGTTTTTGTTACATGTTTGCTCTTTCATATAAATTCTGTAAGCTGGTTATTTTATAGAGGTTTCCTTTTTTTATGTTTATGAGTATCAAATATTTGAAGACTGAATCTCATAGTGGTCTCTAACTAAAATAAACTTTCAAGTATACTCTTTAATATAAAAAACATCAATAATATTTTTAAAAATCTCAATTTTTTATAAATACCATTATTTTGTAGACAAAAGGCATAATCCTTAATAAGTGGGAGACAGAATATTTTTTTCATCTTAGATTTAAAAAAAATAAATATTTACCCAATACAAGGCCCAAGAGCCACTCAAGGTATTGGGTTGTTGAATGTATGTATGTAAGAGGAGGAAGGGGAGTGCAGATTATGAGGATATGTAAGATAGATAATAATTAAGCCTTGACTTAAAGAGATTGGAAAAGCATCCTTTTGGAAGTTCATGTTGGAGTTTTTGGGTATCCTGGTATACTAGTGAGCCAGCCAAAATGAGCTGACTCATTTTATAGTTCACCAATAGAAGAGTTAACCAATCAGAAGGCTCAAAATATTCAATGCGATGTGTATAAAGGCGGCCATGATTTTCCTGAATATGCACTGCCAGCCTTTGATATCGAAGACTGAAGAATTACGGAACAGCTGCTGATGGTATTGGCAATATAGTCAGATTCAGTAGAGTGTCTGACACGTGAGTATTAATCTTTAACATTGTTTCATTGAACAGATTAAGTACTGCGCTGTATTCTATATTCATAGACTATGGTGAACTTGGTCAACAGTCTATTCCACAAAGTAGTGGTTCTCAAGAAGCTGAGTGAAACATTCTTCTTACCAACAGGATGATTTGACCCTGTGTACGTGGCATGGCAGGTTTTATCTATAAAGGTCTGAACTCATGAAACTAAGGAATGTATCTCGTTAAACCAGTAGTTAGGCCAAATTTTTCTTCTGTAGATTATTCTAGATTAGGTAGTAACAATTTAAGGTCAGCAGCCAGATTAGTTTTATAAAAATTCTATTTCCCTATTTTCAATGATCATTCAACAAAAATAAAAAGACAAAAAAAATGATACAAAAAACAAAAAAACAAAACCTTGGCTTTGTATTCCTATTTTCAAATCTATTTCTTAATATTCCAATTTTCTCAATTTGTTGGAATTTTCAGGCAGAAATCTAATAAAGCATTTTTGTTTAAACAGTAATTTCGTTTGCTCATCAAATGTTTATCTAATTTAAGTATGGGATCTTTTTTAATATTCAGAAGCCTAATTTAAAATGGACGTGGAATAGTTATTGGTAAGAAAAATTATTTTTAAGGGAAACTATTGAATTGTGCATAAAAGGCACAAACAAGGTTTTATATATTAATACTTTACAAATTTGATCTATAATCTAATTTAGATCTCATTTCAAGAAGAGGCCTAAATGAAAATAAAATGCAAAATGATTTAAAGATAAAAGGAATTCTGTTCTTTATAAACCATTTTAAAGCTGATACAATATGAGATATGTTACCTTAACATGAGGAATTATGAGAAAACATTTTTTTTTGTCTTTTTTATGACAGCTGGAAAATCTAAAACATGTGAGACTTAAATTTAATCATCATAAAAATATAAATGTTTTAGTCTAAAAAAACAAAGTGACTACAAAACTCAACTGAAAAGATCTATTATTTTGATTTTCCTATAAAACTATTAACTTTTGACATGGTTAATACTAAATATTGTAATGCTTACTAATACTCACCTTTATAAGCATTTTTTATCAATCTCATTTTTTAACAAAAACATTGTCAGTGAAAAGGAGACATCTCTACTGCAGCAAAAGGTTACATGTGAGACTATATATATATATATATATTGATTATTATTATCATGTTCTGCCATTTCAAGGAGACAGTTTTTTCATTTTCTCGCATTGTAAACTTTTTTTTAACAATCTTTCATTTTCATGACAGAAACATTGCCACTGAGCCTTGTCACTGAAAGGGAGATAATTCTACTACAACAAAAAGTTACAAATACATACCGTGTATTATATTGAAAGAGAAAATGCTTGACAGTAATAAACTTTATAAATAGTATCTCACAACAAATACTTTTAAAGACATTGTTACATAATAATATTTTTGCATAAAATCATATGCAGACAGTTCATAGTGAGGAATGAATTATCTACAAATTATTTCTGAGATAAGATGAATCCTCTACACTATTTACATTATTTGAACTATTGTCCTTATCTTTGTTGCTATATTTATTACAACGTTTCGGCCATTGTATGCTCTGGCCTTCTTCAGGTGGTTGGAATGTTGAACTGAACTCTTTATTTCGCTCACTGGAGTAGACTGTTCTAGTTCCACGTGCCATATTTAATGGATGTCAGTTATCAGTTATTTCCTGCTAATTCCCCTCTCCAAGTTCTCCACTGCCTTAACCAGGTATTGAACTCACACTCTTTGGCTCCTGTCACTGGATCTAACTAACACCTTTATCCACTGTGCCATGTGTCCTCAAGGACACATGGCACAGTGGTGATGTCAACTGAAGTATATATATATATATATATATATATATATATATATATATATATATATATATATATAAAAATTTAAATTGTTTGTACAGCTGAATCTCTCCTTCATATATTTGCTGTTGTTAATTCAACATTTTAATCAGTCCATTCCTTAGCTATCATTTGATGTGTTCAATAAGAAAGGGAAAAGGAAACATTTTCTTCAAGGAAGTTTTTTCTTGAAGAATCATGTTTCCTCTTTTTATCATTTAATACACTTGAAGAAGGCTGAAGAATGGATTGACTCAAATATTGTTTTAACAACAGCAAATATAATAAAAACAGGTTTAATTGTACAAACAATATTGGTATCCTTCTTTGACTGATGTTTTTAACTGTTGTCAACCCTTTTTAAAGGTAAATGTGAAGACTGTAAAACACAATAAACACAACTAAATACAAGTAACAACAGTTAAATTCCTAATGACTTTAATGAGTTTATTTGTTTCTACAAAGTAATGTGTGCATTTCATTTAGCTCTCATTTGAGTATGGATCAAGTGATTCCCTCAAAAGTTTTTTTCTTTGCAGCAGAAAAGTATTTTCAAATGATTACTCAGCCAAAAACTAAATAAAACTTTATGCTACTTAAAATTATTAATCATATGAAAGGACAAGAAAGCTTATTTAGTGCTGCTGCTCTACTTTTATTAATAAGAACTCTTCAGTCGCCTTATTTCCTTTGAGGTTTGAAACTGATTGCATATTGAAAATAGGAAATGTTTTTACTTACCCAATTTACTATCAAGCTTAACTGTTGCTCAACCCTGGCAATGATATGTAATCTATTCCAGTTGACAAGGAAGACATTCATAATGCAGTGGCTTTCTGCATTTCTTTTGGCAGATAACTGCCAGAGACAATATAATTATATTCTTAGAGCTAAATACAAAAAGAAATTGGAGTCACAGAGCTGCTTTTCTTGACCACTGTCTTTAAAAAAAAAAAAAAATTTGAAAGTTAACATTCTTATGCTCATCCATTTTTTTGAAAATGCCATGTCCCTTCCGGACATAGGCAATCATGGCTCACCAGAGATTCTTTTTCTTTTAATATCTGCAAATTGTGTACTGCCATGACTTTTCTTGGGGAAGATAGTGCTTTCCCAAATGGGTTAATGGAAAGAAAAGAAAAATTCTGCAACATAGAAATATTTAAGTAATTTATGGGTGAGCTGCTAGCATTTTGTGAACTTGACTTTTTCCAAGAATTTTCAAATTGTTCTTCATGTCATTTTCTAACCTGGTTCAGTTTTGATTAACTAGATATACAAAAGATTTTCTAAGAGGTAATTGAAGGAATTAACTGAAAATAGTTACACTTTTCTGTCTTCTCAGTGACAGGTTTCCTATATTCATTTATGTGCAAATACCCTTCGCAAAGGTATGAATCTCTCTCCTCCCACCAGCTATGTGTTAAATAGTAGGATTTGTATCTGGAAAAATCATTGTTATTTTCAAAAAATTCACTCAGGAAAAAAGAAATTTTCTGACAGTCTAAAATATGTTTGAATAATTAATAATGTGTTGATAAAACATAAAAATCAAATGAATCAATTTCCCAGTGAATTGTGATGCTTAGAGCCCTAATTCCCCTGGTATAATATGCCTTCACCCATAATACGCAAACCTAAAATGTAAGTGTGGGAAAATGCTTCTACTCATGCATAATTTGCACTTGTTTGATAATCAAACCCCATAAATTGTACCTCTCCAATTTCATTACGGTCAGCATTTCCTACTCTTATCTAAAAAATGGTTTTAAACATAGAAGAATATTATTCTAATTTAGTTTTATGATAATTCTTATTTTATTTTACAGCGATTTTTTTAAAGAGTCTTTGTAGCTGTGCATAATATGCACCCCTGATTTTGCTTATTTTTTTTAGAAAAAAATGCGTTTTATACATGGGGAACTATGGTAAACAAGTTGAAAAATAGGATGCTGAAATGTTTGCACATATTGCTGATAATGATAAATCTCTAGGAAGTATATATGCATTGCTAACTGTGAATGTTTGTTTCTGTTTAAAAGCTGTTACTTAAAATAACCATGTTTTTGTTAAGGAATTGGTTCATGAATGGAGTAAAATGATAAAGTGAAAACAAGAAAGACAATTATACTTATTAGAAAAAGATTGTTGAATTTTCTAGGGTACATAATGAGGAAAGTGGGCTTGTAAAATTTGACATGCACAGGACATATTGAAGGCAAGAGGGACAGAGGGAAAAGCACATAACCTACCTAAATGTAAATGGATGGCAGAACAGTGTTTAGGAAAGATAGCAAAAAGTCAAAATTTACCAAGAGCTAGAAAAGGACAGGAAATTGTGGAGAACCATAACTGCCCAGGTCCTGAAGGGTCATGGCATATAAAAGAAGAATCTGACACTAATGTCTATGATTTTATGAAACACAGGTCAAAAGGAAATTATATGAATATAGGACAGCATTTGGACAAGCTGAACTATTGAAAATATAAATTGCTCTACCATAACGGCTAAGATATATACTTAAGGACACAAAATGTAATATTAATAAGAACAGATTAACATTTATGATAGGACAGAGAAAGCAGTTTAAAATATAAACCATTATTATAATGATAGCTGCAGAAGGAAGACACAATTGTTTGCTAGCATACTTGTAGGATTTGAGAATATTAAGCAGGGATGTGAACAAATTTAATTGTTCTTCTCTTATGTCTTTGTAAAAATTAAATAAAGTGAATCTGATGAGATTCTGATTACATTAAACTTTATATTTACGCACGAATGAAATTGAAATTGCTAAATAGATTGCCAATGTTCTTCCCTACCACTTCACATTTTGCTATAAACATCCACATTATAACATCATTATATATTCTGACAAGTGGAAATGTTTCAATTTCGTCATACATTCCCACTTCTGTTTTATTTTTAGTTGATTTACTTGAAAATGTTCATCATCTCTTCCTACAGAAGATAAGGTTTCCATTTTCTGAATCCAAATCATTGTTTTTATGGACAATTGTTCTTGACCAAGCACATGTTTATGCTTGCTACAAAAGCATTGATATGGAGAAAAATCTATATACCTACATAAATGTATGGAAATTTTAGTATTTGAGAATAATATGTAAATTATATATAGACCTATATCTTCAAAAATTTAAATGGACTGCCAGTTGTTATCTTCTGTCTCCTTAATTCCTGTCCTTTTATTGGCCTCTCTCCTAAATAATGTTTTTTATGGTAGATTCTGTCACACTCAGTAACCCCATGTGTTTTAGTGGCTTTATTGGCTTGCTTGGTATGAAATGTTTACAAAAATACATGATAGGAATGTTTTACATGAATTTCATTTGTATTACTACTCATTGCAATGTATTCTGAATCTCAAGCTATACAACCTCGACTTTTTGCATTAGTTTCTTATCTATAATACTAGTATATTGGATGAAGTGTAATATATATATATATATATATATATATATATATATATATATATATATATATATATATATTATTTCTTACTATCAACATCCATCTACTTACATATATATAAAAATAAATGGATCACTGTCCTAAAACATTTTCAACAAGATTTTAAAATATTGATTTTTACAGTGATTCCCTTGCTGACTGACTACTTAGAAATTGGAAAACGTTTTTTTGCCAACTGATAAGCAGTGTTATACAGAATATATATTCTTTTATGTACTGCATCCTTTCAGGATGTGGACTCACCATAAATTCCTATTCTTTGTAGCTCTTAGTACTATTTCTCATCTTAATATCCATCCCAGTCTTTGTCCTGGTAACCATTTACACAAGCTCATTAGGTATGTCACCCTCTACCTTTCTTGTCTTCAATATGTCCTATGAATTTTCCAAGACCTGTTTATTATGTGTCCCAGAAATTTTCTGCTAGCTCTTTCTAAGTGCAAGTGTTCTTTTTATTTGCATTTTTCTTAAAACTTCCTTGTTGCACACATGTTCTGTCCATGATATTCTCAGCATCTTTCTCTAGAAACATATCTCTGTTGCCTCAAGTCTCCTCTTCATTTGTGAGGAGATTGTTCAGCATTCACTTACATATAGCAGAAATTATATTACATAACAGTTCAGCTACATTTTCTTTGTTTCTAACATTTTCCTTTTTATTAATACTTTCTATACAAATACAGAGAATATTTAAAGAGGCTTTCTTACTATAGTGACAGCATTTAAGTTATTAAGTAATCCCCTTTGCTTATATCATACTTTTCTATATTAAAATCATTATATACAAATAGGATGGTAAGTGACACACTGAAATCCAAAGATTGCATTAGGATAGGGAATCATGTCTTCCAAAAGCTCAGCAAAGTATTAAGAGACAGGAAAATTTTGTTAGAAACAAAGAAAGAGTACTGTTGCATAATATCAGTCGTCCTATATGGCAGTGAATTCTGGACAATATCCTCACAGATGAAGCAACAGAAATGTCATTTTACAGAAGGAAGCTGAAAATACTATGGACCAATCATATGAGCAATGAAAAAGATATAAAGAAAAAAGAAACAAAAAGGACATAATTAGCACCAGGAAAGACTGTTGAAATTTCTAGGGGGTATAATGAGGAAAGAGGGCTTGGAAAATTTGATACTCACAGGATAGATTGAAGGCAAGAGTGACAGAGGAAAACAATGCATAATCTACCTAACCAGTAAATGGTTGGTAGAACAGGGTTTAATAGAGATAACAAAAAGACAAAATTTATTAAGAACTACAAAGGACAGAAAATTGTGGAGAGCCATGAATGCCAACACTCTGAATGGACATGGCATATACAAGGAGAGTAAATAAAATTAATATAAAGTTTAATTTCTACTAGCTTATTAAATATTCTAATGAATCAAAACTATTTTTTTATAGATCTTTACTCCAAAGTTTGTTGCATGTATGCATGTAAAGTGCAACAAAGACTCCTATATATATATATATATATATATATATATATATATATATATATATATGTAGCATTATTAGTACTACTGAGCCCTATTTTTTATTTGAGATGTTATAATGGTGAATACAATTAGCAAGATTCTGCTAATTTTAAGGCATTATTTTAAATTATGTCTGAAGGCCACTAAATGGTAAAGGTAATATTAGTCATTTCCTTATAAGAAAACAATTGGCATTCATTGATCGGGCAACTTGTACTACTTCAGTTGATATTTATAAAATCATTCACTTAAAACAATTTTTCAGCAAAATATGTTTCTCAAGTTCAGTAGCTGTTATTGCTCTCACCAGTAATTATGCAGGTTTCCTTCCTAACCTTTTATGTGAAGTACTATGGAATATCAAAATCTTCATTATGTCATTATTTTCTTTTTGAGTTCCATGTGTTATCCATTTTGCCGTTACTGCTGTTGAAAGTTCTTAAAAGATGTGCTTACTGTTATTTGGCACAGTTCTTTTTTAGTGCCAATCCACAAGGTTCAAAGAACTGTCATCTTCATCAAGACCCATAGGCTTCACTCACTCAAAGCTATTTTTAAACATTGATCTTTGAAAGTTATTGTATACAGCTGATAGTTTAGATATTTCTGAACACGTTTGGTGCCATGCATGACATCCATATTAAAGTCTTGATCTGAGGAGGCTATTTAAGAACATGACTTGAGTTTTCAGGTTAATGTTTTGGTTTTGTAACAATTTGCAGTGTTGGGAAAAAAGCTGTTGGCAGAAATCAGGAAGTGGTACAAAATGAACAAAATGAAACATTATCTTATTGTATTGCCCAAAACTGGTTTAAGCACTTTGTGTTGTTGACTTGAAACTTGATGCAAAAGCCAAAAGTGGACAACCATCAGTTGACCATTATGATGCTTTACAATTTAAGGTTGATGGTAACTTGGCTACTAACACTAAAAAACTTTCAGAACTTGAATGTAATGCATTACACAAGTTTTTAAACATATAGAAGTCTGTAAAAAATGAATCTTTCATAAATTTCATTCTCCAGTCTTTTTTAATTTTTCAAGTAAAATTTTGTTTCATGAAGACTGTTATTAGTTGGTTCACTGTCTTCCATTGTGGGTATTTGGCATCAAAGAAAATTTTGTCTGAAGACAAAGGAAGAATTAAATGTACACAACATGAGGAAAAAAAACTCAAAATATGAACAACAAAAACTTAAAAATTTTGTCAAAATCTTAAATATGAACAACACTTTGTTTTAAATTTTCAAGTACCTGTTTAATACGCTTACTCAATATTTTGTTAGAATTCAATATTCTTGGAAACTATCTTGTGTATGTTTCCTGATTATTTTCTGTCATAGCAAAAAGAAGTATTCTGATGTAGAAGTTGATTATCTCCCTTTTGGCAAGAAACAGTATTGGTGTCTTCAGTGGCCCTTGAGAGTCATGTGATAGGCCATTGGAGAGAAAAGTCAATTGCCACTTAACTCACAAAGAAGGTGCTGGCTGCAGTTCAGGCAATCATAGTAGGCATCACAATTCTCATGTATCCAAAATAGGAACCTAAGACATTTCACTGGCAGTACAGTGTTTGTAGTGGGGATATTACAAGCAAGACAGTCTTTTTTTGTCCCCTTCACAAACTGCTTGCCTTTTAATGTTTTAATTTCTGTGTGGCACAATTTGTTATATATATATATATATATATATATATATATATATATATATTACATCTTAGTATGACTTATATTTGTGTACCTTAGTGCTGTATATAAAATGTTTTTATGTATAATTAATTATGGAAATTTATTTTTTTATGTTATTTGAGTCCTTTCTTCCATCATGTTATGGTGTTAGTATATTACAGATACAGTAATGACTATAGGGGACCTTGGAGAGTGGAGAAGACCAATGTATTTCCCCCCTCTCTCTCTCTTAAAAATTTTGATTACTGAGAATAAATTAAAAAAATAGTTATTTAGAAAAAAATGATTGAAATTTATAATTTGAAAATTTGCATAAATTATTAAAATATGATAATGTTTCATTTACACAAAAGAAATGAAAAGTATTTAAGGTAATTTCATACACTTAAAATTTAAAAAAATTGCTTTGTATTTGAAGACCACATATAAGCTAGATCAGATTGTAGTCATTTTTACAAGAGAAAATTAAGTGAATAAGTTTTTATTTTGTCTTATTTCTATATTTTTAATTTTTTAATTTTATTAAAAACCCTTTTGTTGTTATGAACACTGATGATTTCTTCTAAAATTATGATAAGAGGAAAGGAACTCAGAAAGCAATAATTTTTATGAATCAAACACCTGTTTCTGTTTTTCCTTCAGATGATTACTTTTTAATAAAAAACCCTGAATAAATTGGATTTGGTCAGCCATTTAAAATAAAGTGTGATTTTAGACACCCTATTGGTGCCAGTCAAGATTATCAGCTAATGCTTAATAATGATTGCTTTCATCTTTTTTCTGTCTAGTTTTTGTTTTTTAAAAAATGAAAGTTAATGGCAGCCATCTTTTTGTTATTATCAAAGATATTCATTTATTTGTTTGAGAAAATATATTTCTACCTATTTATCTAAAAGTGTCAGGGTGACTTTTAGTAATTCATGAAAAGGAAACAAATTTAACAAAATGAGATAACAATACAAACACATATACATGACAATGTATATGCACACTTATATATTTACTTACATACATCTTTGTAATATTAAAAGTTTGATTCTTTATGTCTTAATGTAATCTCAAAGTAACCAAAACAATGTATTGTAGCCAGAGGTACTGTATTAAGATACCCATTAAAATGTACAAACTTAAAGAATGCAAAAGATGTCTAGGTGATTTTCAGCCAAATGAGAATATTGTCGGAACAGCATCTGCGTTAATCTGGAAAATTCTTCAAAGGGAGATAACTAATTTTTTTGTGTGGATTGCCTTTTTGGTGTTGGTGATCATGGTTCTCCACAAATTCCTATCTTTTGTAGCTTTAATAAATTTTTGCCTCTTTACTAACACGCCAAGTTCCTTATTCTTTTATTCAATCATGGCACCAAACTCATCCAGAAATATATAAACTATCAGCTGCATACAACTACTTTCTAAGATCAATGTTTAAAAATAGTTTTGAGTAAGACAAGCCTATGGATATTGCTGAAACCTTATGGACTGTCACAATAGAATAATAAAAAAAAAGAAACTTTACTTGAGGACTTTCAAAAGCAGTAACAGCTAAAAGCAACATCACATGTAACTCAAATAGGAAATAATAAGGATATAATCAAGCTGTTGACATTCCACACTAATTTTAAGAAGGAAATTCCTATCAATACTGGAAAGAGCTATAAGAGCTACTGGACTTGAGAAACCTACTCTTCTGAAAAATTGTTTTAAGAGAAAGATTTTAGGAATTTCAACTGAAATAGTACAAGCTGCTTGATCAATAAATACTGAATGTTTCCTTATAAGGAAACAGTTATCTATCTATATTTCTGGTATGCGGTATTGTAATTGTTTACATTGTTTGGACTGTTGTCCTCATCTTCATTGCCATATTCATGATGTTTTAGCCGTTGTATGCTCCAGCCTTCTTCTGAGGCATCTGGAAGCAGCATGGCATGTTGAACTAGAACAATCTAACCTGGTGGATGAAATAAAGGGTTCATTTCTAAATTCCAATCATCAATATGCTCTGGCCTTCTTCAAGTGATCAGAATTTCGAAATGAACCCTTTATTTCATCCAGTGGGGTAGATTGTTCTAGTTCCATGTTTCAGAAGAAGATTGAAGTATACAACAACCAAAATGTCATGAATATGGCCATAAAGATGAGGACAATAGTTTGAATAATGTAAATAGGTAACAGTTAATATTGCCTTTACCACTTACACAAGATCTTTAGTTATGTTAATCATTGTTTCCCTCTTCCACTTGCACATTGTAGGTAAGTAAGTAAAGGGAGTAAATTCAATGATAATCATTTTCTTCTCAACAGAAGAATTAAGAAATATTTTATCTCTGGTATAATTATACATATACAAATATCACAAATAAATAATATTAAACATACCAGGTTACTTTTATTTTTCACTAGCAACAATTACTTTCCCAGCACCGTGATGTCGCTTACCTCTTTTTTTTCTATAAATATTTTCATGTTAGCTGTTCTTATGAGCTCACCTCTTTGGTACCTCAAACACATGAATTTAAATGTAGATTGTCTAATATGTCTCATCATTTTACTGTTGAAATAGCTAGATGCAACCATAAATCCTATTTTAATCATTTCTTTTTCTCACACTTCTGACCTGTGGAATTCTCTTCTGATTTCTTGTTTGCTTACCACCTACAATCTTCCAAAATTTAAATGCACCATCAATTACCATCTTCTGTCATCCTAAACCCTGCCCTTAAAGTCTTCTCTTCCACTCCTAGTAACCCCTTGCATCATTAGTGACATTATTGCTTTGCGTGGTGTAAAATGATTTAAAAAAAAAAACAATTGAAAATGGGAAACATATTTCCAAGCTTTAAATTACACATGACAAAAAGGAGCATGGCTTCTTAAAATAATTTCTTTCATATATTCATATATATTTTTCTTTAATGTTTTGCTGTAATAAAGCAAATATTTATGTGAAATAATAAGTGAATCCCGCCTTGAACAGCATAATAAAGTCAATTCATAAATACTAAGTTAGGGTGCACAGGTACTACACTGATCCAAAGCAGGAGTATAAATCCATGCATAAACAATCCTATAGTTTTAAATGATTACCAAAAATCTTTGCTTTGGCATTCTGCAAAGTAGCACATTAAGCAAAAGAAGAAGATGTGGAGAGGAAAATAATTGGGCTGACAGCATCACAGAGTGGACTGGAAGACCATTCACAGACAGTCAGACATTGGCACACAACTGTCATATAGAGGAAGCTGGTCAGGTTCTCATCTGTGAAGTGACCCTATAATCACACCCAGTCCTGATGATGGTATATATTTAAAAATTCACCAATGAAAATATTCCAATAATAGTAAAGATTTAACAAAATATATTGTCACTTTTGATTACATAAGTAAACTAGTGATTAAAATGAATGATTAGTTGCAATTATATCATCATCATTTATGTGTAGTGTCCCATCAGTAAATGGATGATTATAACTTTCAACAACTCAATACGAGTAGATATGTTTCCCTATTGTCTGGTTCATACTCCTCCCCAGTCTTTTGAACAAGAGTAGAGGTTTATCCCTTGTTTCTTGTTTAGGATTGGCTTTTCAGTTTCATCTGAAGTCTACTTCAACTCTGTACTTCTAATGTCTCCACTTAAAACTCTGAACTTTTATTTGCTATTGAATTACTTTTTCTTTTCTCAATAGGAGTAGATAGGTTTGCTTATCATCCAGTTCAAACTGCTACCAGTCTTTTGAACAGGAGTAGAGATTTATCACTAGTTTCCTGTTTAAGAGTGGGATTCTGGTTCTTTCTAAAGCTTTTTCCTTATGTAACTCTCTACCTTGAGTGGCTTTTGGGCCTTGTACAGAGTGAATATTATTGTAAAAACAAATTCCTGTCTCTTCTAGCTTTAAGCAAATTTTAACTCATTACCGTATCTTCTTGTCCCTGCTTTGCCATACATTTACTCAAACTCATTAGGTAAGTTGTTCACTGTTTCCGTCTCACCCACTTTCCTTCACTACATATTTTGAGTATTAAGTTTTCCAAGCTGTCCTTCTCATAATGTGTCCCAGAAGAAACATTAATATAAAAAGAAAGAAACTTATAGTCATAATTTGGTATATTTTCACTGGAACAAAAATCAACTATATTATCTATAAAGGATAATATGTGGTCAACAAGTGTCTTTTAAGAAGAGGCAATTTTGTTTACTTGCTTCCATTCAGATTTCATTATGGAAGCTTCAACCATCTAATACTGGATTTTTTTCTAGATGTCTCATACAATGCCATCTTTACTTGTTAACAGAGTTGATTAGATTATATCAGTTTTTAGTCTTCTTTCATAATTTTACAATCAACATGCATTCAAAACAATTTGTTTGTGGCTGTTGCAGGGTCCACTGTACATTAAATGACAGGTTTTCTTCTTGTAATTTACTTTGAAGTTAATAAGTATTCAATACTTGCACTGTTGATAGTATTGGAGACTTTCTAACCATTAATCTAATGACTGAGCTATGTCATTGTGAGAAGACCAAACTACTAGTAACAAAGAAGAAAAGACAGCATAATCACATAGTGTCAGAGTGATTTCTCTGTTGAATCACAAGAGAAAAAGATCAATACAAGGTGGCATAAGCCAGTAATTTCCCAACTAGCTCCACTCCTGATTCTTCCTCCTTTTGGTATTATATAAGAGATGAATTTAATTTATGAATAAAATTTTCTGTTTATTATCAAGTCCTTCAGAAAAAGGTACAGAATCATAACAAGATATTTTATAAATAAAAAAAAAAAAATTCTTTTTGGTACATTGTATGCATTCCTTCTTAAAGATGTAAAACATTTCTTCACTCAACTTAGTTATGTTAAGATATCTTTTAAAAACAGACTAGAATTCCTTTTCTTTATCATTTAAAGGAAGATAGTAAATGCTACTTACACATAGATGTATGGTAAATATATGTAGAAATTTTGAAATGTTTCAGCAAGGAACCAGTTTCATCAGTAAATAATTCTTTTACTGTCTTGTATGAAAATAATTTTAAAAAAAATTAAGTGTAGGCTATGGCTTACATCACTAGGCTTTTCCAAATGCCCATTAGGTGGCATTGTTCATTTCTATAAAATGGCAAACATTTCCTTCCTCTTTTATCCTCTTGCTCCAAGATGTAAATGAGGACATCCCTGATGGGTCACGTTCATTTCCCTGATCCACTGATGACTTAACTCTCACACAACACACACACACACACACAAGTGCACGTGCATATCACACACATTCTTAATAGCTAAGATTTTAATGTCTTTTCCTTTCCTTTCAACTATGTACACATTAATGTAATTTCTTTTTGTTAATACATGCATTGTTTGTTTAAAATGCAGTTTTTTATTTCTTATTTTTACCCAAACTCACATGATTCCACCAAATATTGTTTGCAAGACAAATGTACCTGGAGCGATTAAATATTTACTGAAAAACGTCCACACCTCATAAAAAAGTGGTGATTCTGGCAACAAAGCCCAGAAAGAGTATTATAATCCACCTGTAGATAAATTTCTAAAGTTCATTTAATGAAAGAATAGACTCTTCAATGACAAAATTAAAGTTATTAAGGATATTGTAAGAATTATTTCTATAGGTATCTGGGCAGAAGAGGGTTGATATATGTCTCTCAGAGTCTTGAGTGACTCTGCTATATAATTTAAAAATAATCTTGGCTCATTACTTGCTTAAGTTGAAGAACTTAGATATTTCTTTATAAAATAATTATCAGAGTTTTGAAATTTATGGTTTATTGTCAACAAAGCAATACAGAGTCACCTTGCTGGTGTGTAATCTAAATGAAGGTTAAATTTTTATTTCAGTAACCTTGTAGTTTGTAATTCTGTACAAAAGCAAGTACTACTTTTCCTGCCTAGCTAACAAAGCAAGATTTCTTTTGACAGACAGGAGCTTTACTGATACTATCTTGTGTCTGTAGTGGCCTGAGTCAAAAGAGACTAACATGATTCTATATTTAGTTGTAACTTTGTTTAATTCTTTTACGACATAACCAATAGACATCATTTTTCCCAATGTCTGCAGTTGCTTCCAAGGATTAGAATGGTATTAGCAAACTTTTGTTTTTTCTTTTCATTTTCTCTTTTACGCTTTTTTTTTTTTTGAGGAAAAAGAAAATTGTAAATTTTCATTCTAAATGATTTAGAATTTTGTTTCTGTGTTTGTCTTAATTATTCCTTCAGCAAATAAGAGTTGGAAATTATAAAAGGAGAGAGAAAAAAGGCAAACAGTTATTTTGAAACCAGTATGTATATTTTATCATTTTTGTGACAAGAGGAAAAACAATCAGTTTTATAATAAAATATCAGATTAAAAAAAAACTATCATTAAAAAAAAAAAAACAATGTAGAAATACAATTTCAATCAAATGACTTAACGAGAGTGTCACCAATTATCTATCAACATTGCTCATCTGGACATTATCCTCGGAAAATGTAATAAAAAATGCAAGCAACTCAGGCACAGTTTACTGAACTTTTCCACAAACACTTTAATTACTTTCATATTATCAATGCAAAAGAAAAAGTTGTTTTGTATTCTAAAATTATTACAGGTAAAATTCCTTATCAAATAAAGAATAGAAAAGGTGTTGGTTTGTGAATTTGCAGTGTGGAGTACTATAAATAAGAACGAGACAATATCTGTAGATATGGGCAGTGGAACAAAAATATCTACCTTTGTAGATTAAATACAGTGTTACATTCAGGATTCCCTGTAGGTAACCCAGATCAATATACACCTGAGGAAGGCCAGAGAGCACAACGGACAAAATGTTGTGATAACATCAACAATAGTGGGGACAATAGTCTGAATATAAATAATGTAAATAGTAATGCAATCTTTTCAAAATTTAATGAAATCTGAACGTTTCTTGTACAGAATTAACAAAAAGTTTTTCTTAATGAATGATATTTGCTAAGAATTGTAGGAATTCTGGAATGACCAACTCAATAACAAAATTTGTTGCATAAACAAACAAAATCATAATACTCAAGTTGAAATATTACAGTTTTAGGAAAATAACATCCGTTTGAGAATAAATTATTTGTGTTCTAATATATTATTAATATTATAATATTTGTGCAAAAATATATTGTTCATTCCCAACGATTAAAGTATTTTCTTTGCTAATCTTATAGCAATCTCTTTCAGAATTTAATTTAAAACATATTGCGCATGAAAAAAGAAGTGATGCATTTATTTGTATTGTAGATCGAGCTTGTTTATAATGGTTCTCAAACTGCTACAAACCTCAACAAAATATGGGACAAAAGGTCCACTTGTGATTGGACCGTAAACAATTGACTCAATGGTTTGATCATGACGAAATACCAAAACACTTTCCAAAATCAAAATTACACCAACAGAAGTTTATTGTAACTATCTATTGGCATTATCCATTCAAGCTTTCTGGAATCTAACCAGAGCAGATTGCCAAAGTTTACTGCCAGCAACTGGATGAAATGTACATCCAGTTAAGTAAAATGTGACTGATACTGTTTAATCAATGAGGTCCAGTTCTGTTTCATGATGATGCTTGGTCACATGTTGCCAGGATGACACTGTAGAAGCTCACCAACTTAGGATACAAGACTTTGCCACATCCACCATATTTGACTGATCTCTTGCCCAATGACTACCACTTTTTCAAGCCTCTTGATAACTTTTTTTTAAGTCAAAAGACAGTCCATTGCAAAAAAGATACAAAAACTGCATTCAAAGATTTCTTAAGTGTCCAAACCTTTAGCGTTTCCTCATAAAAGCATAAATAAATTTGTAACTCAATGGCAGAAATGTTTACCTGTTCAGGGTTCCTATTTTGACTGATTTAAACACATATAGGATATAAACTCTTATATTTTATGGCCAATAAGTGATGCACAAACAAGTAAAAAATGCTTACAAATAAATCCTATTAAATTTAGTAGATATGAAAAAAATTTCTCAATTCGGTACACAGTGCCAAAATTAAATAATTGGTTTCTGGAATCTGATTGGATAGAACAAGTCATGTGATGTGCTCTCTACAACATGCTTGCAGTTAAATTCCAAGTTACCGGGAAATAGGTCAGGGCTTGGTTTACTTAATACGTTCCCACACAAAACAGATAGGATTTGTGAACTGGTCACCAACTCACCATAAAAGCAGCTCTTCAGCCACAGTCAGCACCAGATCTGCAATGGCACAGTTGGTGAAAGACAGTCAGCAAACCAGCCCATGCTTCGATAAACAGTTTAGACACACGTTACCATAACAATGCATATGTCAGTGATGATTTTTCTACATATGAAAGTAAGTCACGATGAAAGTAAGTCATGTATCTTCTCTCTACTCACTGTGTTTTTAAAACTACTGTTATTGTACACAATCAGTCAGCATTCACACACATTTCATTAGCATGTGCTTTACACACGCACATATATTGGTGCACATATTACCCTGAAATTTGGAAACTCAGTTGCAACAAATAACTTTGAACTTTGTTGACTCACTTGCAACAAATCACTTCAAACTTTGCAGACCCACTTGAACACACAAACTATTGGTCTCTTCATGGCCACAACAAAGACAATTGAATATGTTAATACGTGCATCTACTATATAAATGTTATTGTCATATTTAGCTTAATCATCTTCTTTTTCTATGAAGATCATTTCCTCACAATGGATATTATTTAAAAATTCCTTTGAAGGAAAAGAGATCCAGTTTGATTAGTAGCAAAGTCCACTGAACTATCATGATAGTGCATCATCCTATAGAACAATGATTATACCTGAAAAGATGAAAGTCATTCCACACCTGCCTTATTTTCTACATTTTGTTCTATCTGGTTACCATCTATTCTCAAGTTTACAGAACTTTCTTAAAGTATTTTAACCATCGGCAGACATAGATGTGAACAGAGGTTGGTTTGCCTCTGAGGATAAGATTTTTGAAAGATGTGGCATTTAGTTGAATCATGATAATGAAGTAACATGCCAAATTAGTTGTGCCATTTTAATGGTTTGGCCGATTCTACATGACCATAGAGGCACAAATGCTCGATACACCACTAATCTTACGCTCTCTCCATTTTTCCCTTTCAAACTGAGACTTACAAAAAATCATTGAAAAGAGGTTATTGATAATAATGAAACTTATGTCACTGTATAAATTCTAATTAAACATGACTTTTTAATATTTTTAGACTCAAAATTAAAACTTATAGAATGAACAGAGATAATGAAAACATAATGAAAGACAGTACACATCCTGGATACCACTTGTTTGATCTGTTACTCTCAGAGTAACATTTTATATCTATTAGTTCTAGGACAAAGAGCTTGAAATCCTTGGGCCATGTGTAAAATGAATGCTGCTACAGAGACAATTTAAAACATATTTTAAATGTTATTACTTTTCTTCATACAATATTGTATGTGTATGTTTCATCTGTGTTGTGTGCATGTATATATGTATGTATGTGTAATCTTGTGACATCCCACTGTGCGAGTTGGAAGACAAAATGCCCAGTAGACAGACACACATACATGATTACAAATAATCATTACCATATGATACCCACTTAGACATACAAGAATCTTCACAAGCTTACATACACATAGAGTTATCTATGGTTTTAAGAGACTTGAGATATGTCTGACCAATCAGAACTGACCCAAACATAATTGAAAATACCAGTGTTTTCTTTTTCTGAGGGTCTTTTTGTTTGTTTCTCTCAATTTCTGATGAAGCTTTAATAAAAGTGAAACATGTTAGACTGATATACATTTCCTATTTGTTCTTTATTTTATCATCCTGTCAGATTCTGATCCATATTTGATCTTTAACTAATATACATACATATATATATATATATATATATATATATATGACATTTTCGTGTGTGTTAGTGCAGCTGGGGACTGCTATCTAATTTCTTTGTGCATTGCACAGTGATAGGAAAAGGAAATAAATAAATAAATATATATATATATATATATATGTCTGTCCACATTTGCAATTTAGGATAATTCATATTGAAAATAAATCTATACTTTTTCATGAAAATAATAAACATAAACTAAAAATTCTTGAAGCTATCTATATTAAAAATTGAAACCAACCCTTAATAAAATTAATTATGAATACTGCACAAATGTTTAAAAATGTTTACAGTAGATAGTTTTAAAATATTTAGGTTTTAAGTAATAGATTTAAATAGTCTTTTTAAAAAAAGTTAGACATGTCAATAACTTAGTTACATTCCTTGACATTACTATATATGTATGTTTACATCATAAAATTTAAAAATGTACAATACATAATTTCAGTGTTTTTTTACTTCACAAGTAAAATATTTAATTTTCAGATGAACACAACAAATTTGTCTTAGAAAAAAACCAAACCCTGGTGATGGCATTGTGCTAATGTTGAAAGTACTTGGAATAAAATGAATATGCATCAGCATGGTAACTTTCTTTCTTCCTTTAATAAGGATACTAAGAAACTTGTCTGTAAATATGAGAGGATCCTATTAAGAATAGGTTGAAAAACTTACCTAAATTATTTAATGAGACATGTCTCTCTCTCTCTCTCTCTCTCTCTTATATATATATATATATATATATATATATATATATATATATATATATATGTAGAGAGTACCAAATATCAGAGCCAAATCACTTGAGGACATTCAACAGCAACAACAATTTTGCTTTTTTAATCAGTATCACCCTATGCAGTAAAACACAAGGAGTTACAAGCTGTGAAGGAATTAGGAACAGAAACATTAATAATGAGTGGAAAAAGAAAAGAGTCATCACGAGGACAGTAGATAGCAATTGACATTGCATTTAAATTTTCACAGATTACTTGCTGCCGCTTGCTTTCCTTCCTCCTGAAAGTCATCATCTGTTCCAGTTTTTAAGAACTCTGGTGAACCGTTCAAGCCTTCCAACTATTGGCCTATTAGCCTTCTACCCCTTTTTAGGAAACTCCTTGAAACCCTAATCAATGCTGAATTGGTTCATCATCTCTCATTGCAGGGCCTTTTCTCAGACCAGCAATACAGCTTTCATTTCTCCAGGTCAACTGCTGATGTACTGATGATAATTGTTGAAAGAATCTATCTTGGTCTAGATAAAAACAGTGAAGCCTGGGCTGTAGCACTGAACATCTCAAAAGCCTTTGACAGGGCCTGGCATTCAGATCTCCACAAGCTTAAAAGTTTTTACCATATCAGAGTTATCTCCCTTGCTTTGGTAATGTCATGTGACAGCATCTTAGCTAATTGTTTGAACATGTTTTTGATACTGAGAAGTGAAAGAATTGACTCTGAGAATATTACAACAACAGTAATTAGAAAAATATATTTAAAGAATCCCAAATGAAAAGCTGATCACAAAAACTTTAACGAAGATGTAATTTTTAGCAACATAGGTAATCTAATTTGTGTAAGAAGATTAACTGTTGATACTTGTATTATTGAATTTTCTTCCCTTGGCTGTACACATTAAATCAAATCCATCAATACATACAGACTGAGTAAATATTTGCTTATTATGCACTTTGTTAAATTTTATTATGCAAGTCAATCTTTTCACAGTAAAATTGGCATTAACCAACAGGTGGTGGTAAGATTTTCAGTATATATTTAAATTATAAATATACCATGAGGATTTTAGCTTACGTTTTTATTCGAAATATTTGCAATAACTTATTTGCTGGAGGGAGATTTTATCATAACTAGAGGGTTGTTCATCATATTGTAAATAAATAAATATAATAGTAGTTATTGATATCTAATTTTTTTAATTTCAGATATTTGAGAAATTGCTATGGATTGTAAGAAAGATAAAATTTCAAAAAAAAAAAAAGGGAAAGAAACAGGATATTGTAACGTTATTAAAGAATAGGAACACAAGTTAGAAATTGTAAAAAAATGAATAGGGATCACAGAATAATTAGGAAATAAATTAAAATCATTAGTAAGATCAGAAAAAGGTCAGAAATCAAAAAGATTTGAGAAAAATTAAAAATGTAATAAACAAAAAAATGAATTGACAACCAAGGAAATATTTTAAGATCCTGGTGTTGAAGATATAAACAAAGAGAAAAGATGCAAAATATTAAGACATGAGAGCAATCAAACTACTCCCTTTAAGTTAATAGCACAATAAGACATGTTTATGTCAGGCAAAAAAGTAGATGAAAACTGATTTTGTAACATGGCAGAGTAATATGTTTGTTCTTTCATGGTAATAGTCAATCAAAACAAATCAGAAGAAAACAGTAGAGAGTTGAAGTAAATGTTTTGAACTAGTATTATAGGCAGTGAAGTTATAGTTCAAGATAAATGATGAGAATTATTCTAAGTTTTGGGATGTGATATCTTTTGAGCAGTATATTTTTCAATCAATAATACTCCTACACATTCTGTAAAGTTGACTATTTCCCACCTTGTTAAAAACCTTTCAAAGATACCAGATTAATAGAATGGTCTTGAGCTTTTCCAAATATTAATTAGCTTCATTCTGGTATTTTGGGAATGTTACATTTCTAATTCAAATATATGTATTGTAATATTCTATCATCATCAGATTAAATGTGTTGTATACAAGTGATATCATGTGAAAGACATTTTCTCTTTTCAAATTATTTAAACTTTGAATAATAAAATTTCAAATCCATTTGAGGATGAAGATATGATGAAATTTTCTCAAACACATTTCAAAATGCTGTCCCTTTTGGTAAAAGATGTAGCATTTAATGTAGGATGTTTCTTTTAAATAACAATAGCTTTGATTATTTTACATCTTTCTTTACAATGAGTAGGTATAGTATTTTAACTACT
The DNA here is from genome assembly GCA_964036315.1 of Acanthosepion esculentum. Taxonomy (NCBI): domain Eukaryota; kingdom Metazoa; phylum Mollusca; class Cephalopoda; order Sepiida; family Sepiidae; genus Acanthosepion; species Acanthosepion esculentum. The sequence continues at coordinate 28,357,992 of OZ038475.1, read as the reverse complement.
ATCTGTTAATATTTGTCTTATGTTAATAGTTATATTTTGCTTGTTCATGATATTATAATTGATACGTGTAGGTATTGTACTAAATTTCAATAAGCAGCAAGTTAACCAATGAGACAGTGTGATAGTTGTGTAATCAATGTAAGAATTTAATGTTGTATCATTTTTATTATCATTATTGAAAAGGTAATTTTTCAAAGGGTGCAAGAATTCATGTTTTCTTCGATGAGAGTAAGTTTTGAGGTCGTGTTTTATTAGTAATGATTAGGTTAGATATTTTAAACTTTTCCTAATAAATGATAAGAGATCTTAGGTATTTATTACAATTTAAGTGTTATGTACTGATGGATTATATTTTAATGGCTTTTTTATCTTTTTTTATCAGTGCATCTAGTTACAAAAGAATAAGTTAATGATTATTTTTTTGCTTTGTTTATATTATTGTTATGGTTGTTTATATTATTTTTCTGAAATTCTTTAAAGTTAACTTTTGCTCTTGATAACAGTTTTGTAAATTATTGTTACTAAGTGTTTGTTTCATGTTGGTCAGTTCCTTATAAAATAAAGTCTGAAGGAATTACTTTAGCATGTTTGATTATGTTTGTTATAATGGCTGTTTCATATCTGTGTTGACATTCACTTTGGTATTGAGCAGATAAAAACTTTTGCTTGTGATGTTTTATATATATATATATATATATATATAGTGAAATAGTAAGTTTGACTATTAGAGCCTACTAAAGCATCATGAAAAGGGATTCTGTTAATTCTATTATTAGTTCATAAGTTAGTTCAAAAGTAGAGTTCATAATTATTGTAGAATGAAGAATTTTCTACCAATAATGTTTTTTTTTTATTTCTCTTCTCCCTGTTTTTATTTTCTTTTTGTCAATATGAATATATCCATCTATATATCAAACATATATCACAGGTTTGGCAAAATTGTTAAAGATTTTATTTTTTAAGTGAGCTATATAAAAATTACATAAGACTTGAATGCAACTCTATTTCTATGCTGTCAATCTTTTGCGTCTTCCCAATGGACTAATTAAAAACATACTATGCACATGTTGCCATTTGGATCTGAAACACATACATTTAACCTAAAAATGTAGCATTCTTAAAATAAAAAGATAAAGTTAATAAAACCTATTCTCTATGATACTGGCAACATTAATGTCCTTGAAAATGACTCAAGCTTATCAGAAGTATTTGAATATAAGCATTATGAACTTTAGCAAGTTTCCCCATAAACATGAACTGACAATACAATAATTTATACACAAACCAGAAAAATGTAAAAAAAATTCAACAGCCAATGTTTTTTGAATATATCTATATGCAATGCAATGACAAGACAAAAGTCATGCGACAAGTGTCTAGTATTTTTTAGGATGTCCTCAAGTCTGGTAATGTACAGCAACTTGACATGGCATTGATTGCACAAGTGGTTAGAAAACCTTTGGAGAGATGTTGAGCCATGTTGTATCAATAGCTGTCTACAGCTCTCTGATATTTTTAGTTAGAGGATCATGTACGTGAATAAATCTCTTCACTATGTTCCATAAACACATGTTTGAACTTGCGTCAGGTGAATGTGGTGGCTAATTTGTTGGAAGTCTCCAGAATACTCTTCAAACCAATTCTGAGTCATCGAGGTCCAATGATATGGTGAATTATTCTGCTGGAATAACCCATTGTTAGATTGGAGTGGGTGCTGGCTGATTTGGTTGGTACTGTATTTTAAATGCCATCCAGCACAAGATATGAAGAATAAACAGTTGGGATATACAAAATAACTATACAGTCCATATATTCTCCAGATATTTTCAAATTGTTATAATGTTGATTTTTGTTGATTGCAGTTCTCGTGTTTAACATTTTCTCTTTTTGTTTGTTGAAACCTTCCAGAATGTGAATTATTTTCATTTGGTTACCAGCCAACTTTAAAGCATTGTTAACAATGTTTATTCTGAAATTTATTTACTGAATCCCCACCAAAAGCCTTTTGATTTGAATATAATCTGTGGATTGACTGATTTGTTCTTTTATGGTTGGTTTATCAACATGCAGATTATTTAAAACCAGAAAATACTTTTAGATGGTAAGAATTTTTAGGAGATAATAATGATTTACTGATGCAAGAGAGTACCATATAGCTTGGGGGAGAAGAGGTAGATACATATCTTTCTCAAGCATATTTGTACATAAGTGAATATAACAAACCCAACTGGAATTGGAACTTGGCTTTCTGATTGAAAATTCTGAGCCATGATCCATTACACCAGCTGCACATTCAAGCTTTAGAGCAGCTGTTTTTTCCAAAGTGATCACTCATCTAGGTACAGGCCAAGCTCAATATTGCTTAACTTTAGTATTGTTTTTTACATTATATGACCATAAATTTAGTATCTGTAGATGAATTTGGAAATTTCAAGAAGAATTTGATGCATTGCCAATATGAATGCAATGGACATAACTAAATTCCCTTGGTGGCCTCAAATAGCCAATGGAGTTACATTAAGGCAGCACAAAAGACAAAACCATATATATATATATATATATATATATATATATATATATATATATATATATACACACACACTGTCTGGACACTTGTATCTGAGTGTGTCTGTCTGCTAGGGCAGCTAGCCAATCCCTGTGCTAGACTCTTGTTCAACACTCACAGCGCCAACTATGGTTTATACTGCAACTGTACAGAGCAGGGCTTAGTTATGGTTTTTGGGAGAGAGCACATTAGCAACAGTTTGAACAAGGCCAGTACTTTCAAACCCTCAGTCACAATGCCTTGTTACTTTGTACTAGCACAGCCATCGACAAACAATTCCATCTATCCAATTTCACTCACAAGGCTTGTATCAACCCATGCTATAGTTTACAGGCATTTTCCAAAGTTGTTGTATACTGGATCACCTCCCAAGGCCTCTACCATCAAGAAATTGACCTTCCTGATCAACCATGGTGTGGTTTTAACACAAGTCTCATGGTCAGAATGTGAGTGTTCTAACCACTCAGCCACATGTTCCTATTATATATATATATATTTTATAGTAAAAAGAAAGAACAGTAAGATATATAATCCAGTGTTCTTATTGATATTTTCATTTTTACAAAACAGTGCTCAATGTAAATTTACAGAGCATAAATATTCGCTTGAAAATGAAACAGAACTAGTGGTTTTAATTTACTTATATAATTGAATTTGAAGTTGTTAGTTTGTTTTTGAAACATGGTAATTCCTGTGTAGTGATGGAACCATATTTTTAAATCAGTTAATTTATAATATATATATATATATATATATATATATATATATATATATATATATGTATATATATTCAACTCTCCCATCGTATTCGATGTATGAGGGTCAAGCATCTCAGTTCCTAGGAATCGACAGCCAGACACCAGCACATATGCTTTGATTTTAGTGGTGAAGGTTTTGTGCAGAACCATCTACACTTTTTGAAGGGCCGAATACAGAGACCTGGTGCAATACATGCTACAAGGTCTCCAAATGACCCTCTGCAGGTTTTGAATTCAGAGTTGTTCTTCTCCTAGACCAGTTGCTGTCCAATGTCCTGCTATTTACCGATAGCTGGAGGGAGAAGAAGAGGATTCATACCTTTACCAAGGGTATCAGCATGTAAGGGGACATAACGGATTCAACTGGAATTTGAACTCGTCTCTCTGATTTCTCAATCCAAGCTGCTATCCATTACTCCACCGTGCTGCCTAATATATATATATATATATATATATGTGTGTGTGTGTGTGTGTGTGTGTGTGTGTGTGTGTGTGTGCATATATATATATATAAAAATATATGTGTGTATACATCTCTATATATATATGTGTGTGTGTGTGTGTGTGTGTGTGTGTGTGTGTGTATATATATATATATATATGAAAACCAGAAGTACTGGAATCTCAATATGCCATGCACAGAAATGGGTATTTATATACAGAACACATATATCTACAAAGTCTCCTTGTACTACCTCCTTCTTTTTAACTCTGTCACCTTCCAGCAACTCTCAACTCTGAAGACAGGGATAGCTTGCAGCTGGTGCAATATCGAAGCAAATGAAGTTTTAATATATCCCAAGTTGCTATAACTCTGGGCAAAATGAATAAGATCAAGAATTTATGGTGCTTGTGAACTTGTCTGATAATTCCTAGCTATTTCTGGCAACTTCAAACAATCTGCCTTTATTAATCACCTCAAGTTATTCTCTGGGTTTTTAATTTAACAGTCTTTTAATTTTATTGATTCTCCTCCAGGTTAAATTATATTTAGGTTTATTATTAAAATAAAAAAAATACTCAATGGTTACTGTTCTTTTTTCTTTTTTTTTTAGTATAATTGTGTAAAGACATTAACTGATTCCTGTCCTTAAATTTAAATTTTGCATCTTCTAGAAAGATCAAATAAACAATAACCAATAATATTTTTCTAAGTGTTTCTAAAATAGAAATTTATCTTCATGACTTTTATCAGAAAGGTCAAGAATAACAGATCAAGGATCAGTATTCTTAATTTTTATGTCTACAAAAGTCTAAAGAAAGCTTGCCAGTTATATAACTCAATAATATATTTTTGTATCTTTTATTGATTTTACATTAATGTTTTGACTGGAAGTTCAAGAATCTGGGTTCCAAATTTTCGGTTCTACCAAAAGACCTAACAAGAATTGTTTGTATCATTCATATGTTAGTAATGCAATATCTTTGCAATTAATGCACTTATGTTTTCTACTAGAAGAATGACAAGATTAATTACTACTGACTACAGTCATATAACTAACTGCATTGCAGCTCTTACACAACAGATGGAGTTAACAGAAAATGAATCAATATTCCTATATTTACCATTTACATCATTTATCAAAACAATGTTTTAAAATACAAATCAGACAAATTCTTATTAGTATAAACATGATGTTTAGTGGGTAAACTTGTTTGACATACCAATTTTTTTAAACAGTGAAATTATATCTATCAGCTTTCTTCTATGTATCATGTCCCTTCAGGATGTTGGTCATCATGGCTCTCCCCAATTTTCTGTCCTTTGTAGCTCTTAAGAAATTTTGTCTTTTTGTTATCTCTCCTAAATCTTGTTCTGCCATCCATTTGCACAAGCTTGCTAGGTAGGTTATGTGTTGTTTTCTTCTGTCCGCCTTGCTTTCCAACTGTCTTATGAGTATAAAAATTTCCATGTCTTCTTTCCATATGATGTGCCTAACAAATTTCAACTTTCTCTTTCTGAGGATAAGTGTCCTTTTGTTTCCATTTTTTCAAAATCTTCATAGTTGCTCCTGTGTTCAGACCATGGTATTGCTCGTATTCTTCTGGAGAACCACATTTCTTTTGTTTCAAGTCACTTCCTCAACATTCACTGCCATATAGGAGGACTGATATTGCATAACAGTTAAGTACTCTTCTTTGTTTCTAAGGAAACTTTTCTGTTTCTAAGGAAACTTTTCTGTTTCTTAATACTTTGCTTAGATTTTAGAAGGCACCTTTTGCTATCCCAATGCACCTTCAGTTTTCTGTCCTCTGTTAAAATACTTCCCAGATATTTATATTGTTATACATGTTTGATTTTGGTATCTTCAATTTGAAATTTGTATGTTCATTCTGTTAACAACGATACATTCTAGATTCTTGCACTTGTTACTTAGTCTTTTCTTCTTGTTTTCCTTCATTACATTCTGTAGGAGTTCTATTAGTTTCCATCAACACTGTCAACTGCATATCTTATGTTGTTAAGATTGTAACTGATAGTAATGAATCTTGGTAGGACTTCTAATTATCTCAGAGAGTTTTAGCCTCACTGTATAGGCTGAATAAGTTTGGTGTGAAGTCACATCCTTGTCATACATCTCTTCCTATTTTTGCATATTTACTGAAGTCATTGAAAATATTAAAGAAAATATGCTTCTTAGCAGAAAATAAATCTGTACCACCTTTTTAATCTGAGAAACTAAGTTTTCTTAATAAGGCATTTCTTTTAATAAGACTTTCAATCTTTAGGCCGGTAGATATTAATTTCACTATTATAAAAAAGACAAGAATATCTAGTCAAACATGAGTACTCACTCAATATGATGTTTATAGTGTCAAGAAATAATGTTGGATTAAAAATCCATTAATTGCTTTAAAAATTACTAAGTCAGATTATATATATATATATATATCTTAATCATTTCACCCCAAACAAAGCAGTAAAGCCACTAAGACACAAATGGTTACTGAGTGTGAAAGAATAAGAAAGCAGAGAAACATTATTAAGGAGTGAGAACAATAGATGAGTAATCAGGAAGACAGTAGAGAATGATTGACATTGCATTAAAATTTTTGAAGATCAAAGTTATATAATGAATATTTATTACAAATAAAAATTTAAGAAAAAAGAAAGGAAAACCAGGTATTATTTTTGAAAGGTCTCCAGAAAACTGGTGCATATAAATCCTCTTATTATTTTAAGGCAGTGTAACTTCTCACTTCTTCACAAATTAATATTAATTCTTATTGGTTAGAAGTATATTAGTCATGCTGGGTTTTGTTTCTGATACATGCAAAATGTAAAATCATTACTTTTTTTTTCTTCATGAATAACATAATATTCAGATCAAGGAAATCATTTCAATAACTTGTCATCTTTTAAGCCACATGCAAAAAAGATATAATAGAATGATAAATGCAATCTATGTACAAGAATAGGGTATCAAAGTGCAACAAACATAACACAGGCATTGATGCATATCATGGTAATGGTATCAAGTATAATGGTGCAATGATCAAATATATGTTGGTATAAAATATAATGTATTTTAATTTTGATAGTTAATACATTACACTCTGTCAAATTATTAAGCAAGTCAATTTAAAAAAAAATAAATTTGGTATTTATCAACTGATGCTGGTAAAATATCCAGTATATGCTTATATGAATGATACATATTACAAGAGTTATAACCTTATTAAATATAGTGACAATTTGTTTAGGTGATATTTTTATTATGCAATTAAGCAATTAGCCTGTATAAATTTCTGGAGAAACACACTTGATTAACACAACATGCTATATACCTGAATAAATTATTATTTTATAATTTAACATATTAATCTAGGATACTTGATATTCTATAACCTTTGTTACTCTTTCAACCATTTATTTTGCTTAATATTCACCAGTTTTGATCTTAATTTTTATTGATCCTCAGAAATATTTGCTTGAATATTGTTTTCCATTTTTATATACATCTCTTTTAATGATGTTATAAATGGATTAATATTTGAAAAAAAAACTAAGAGCTATTCCATTAATTCAATGTCTTTGAAAGCTCTTTCATTTTTTTAAAACTTTAGATTGCCCAGTACAAAGGTCACTCAAGTTAGAGGGTTACTGAGTGAGATTCTTATAAAGGAAGTGGACAGAGGAAGTTCATATTATGAAGATATGTAGGATAGATAATGACTGACCAAGTGCTTGAAGAGGATAAGATTGCAGTGGTCAAGGAAGAATCCTCTTCAGAATCTTTTCCACAAAAGTAACAGTTCAGGAGAAGAAGCTGTTTGAGTGGAACATGCTCCTTACCAAAAGAACATGAAGGGAATATGGATGATTTACAAATATGAGCATGGCATCACGAATCCTAGCTGTGGTCTGAGCTGGTGGGACTAAAGAATATAATTTCTTGCAACATTTATCATTGTAACAGAGTGTCTAGCAATGTTTTGTCTGTTGAATAAAGGTGGAAAATAATTCATCACCCACAAGGCCGTGTAAACACTTGAATACTGACAAAGCCAGACAATGAGGAATGGGTAGTACCAGCAGTATTCCATTCTTGGTCTAATTTGACTCTATACAAGAATCAAATCAGACCAAGAATGGAGTATTTTTAGACAATATGGATAATAGCTTTGCAGAATATGAAAGATGTTTATTTGCCATGAATATACACTTTAACTTAAAACTTATTAGTTGTGAAATGTACCACTCCAAAAATATCTTATCCAAGAGCATACAATAATTCTCTCCATTCATCTTGAACCACCATTACATTTTCTATGTAACTACAATTTCACTGGCTAGAATACTAGATCATACATTTACTCCATGTCTCCATTGTTTTCTTCTGAACTGTATTGGTTGACAACTTTCATGAAGGAATCAACATATCCCAATGCCATATTGTGGAATCAGTTTTCACCTACTTTTTTGGTCTAATATAAATATTTCTTATTGTAATATTAAATTAAAGAAAGTAGTTTGGTTGCTTTCACATCTTAATATTCAGCATCTTTTCTCTTTGTTTATATCTGCAACATCAGATTCTTTGAATATACTTTTCTAGTTAATCCACTTGTAATGCTTCTTACATTTTTAATTTTTGTCAGATCTATATTTTCTTTTTAAAGCCATTTCTTGTTCTTATCAAAGTTTTAGATTATTTTTTTTGTTATTCTCTGATCAAGTTTTTTTTACTATTTTCAGTTTGTATTGCCATCATCATTTAATAACTTTGTAATGTTGTTTCCCTTTTGAGGTTATATCCTTCTTACAACTCATAGCAAACTTTTAAATATCTGAATTAAAAAATATCAACAAGTATATTATCTAATATATTTATTTACACTATAATGAAGAAAATTCAAGTTATATATTAAGATTGCCTATCACCAAAAAAGTTAATGTAAATATTTCTAATAAAAACAGATATTATAAACTGAAATATGCATGGTGAATTTATCATATAAGCATATTGAGAAAGTCTTACCACCATTTGTTGGTTAATACCAATCTTACTGGCATGGTGGAGTAATGAATAACAGCTCAGATTGAGGAATCAGAGAGCTGAGTTTGAATTCCAGTCAAATCCATTACAGTCATTTACATGCTAATACCCTTGGGAAAGGTATGGATCCTCCCCTTCTCCTCCCAGCTATGGGTAAAAAGCAGGAGAGACCGGGTTCTATAGCCTTGGATGGCAACTGGTCTACTGTAGAAAGAAATGGCAACCTACTGTGGGAAAAATCAGCCTTGTCAGTCATGTATTAAAAGTTACATGATCGCTTAAGCATGTAACATGCATGGCACATAACTGACTGACTGACTGTGTAAACATTGTTTTGTAAATTAAATTGTGACAGTGGATAATAATCAAGTATTTACAAATTAGATAAGCTGTCCATATTAAGTCAAAAACCATCAATAATCATAAAAAGTTACTTATGATTCTGGAATAAGCATTCTATGATGTGTTTAAATGCTCAGAATCCCATTATTTCACATTAGCACAGCATCACAAATTTTGAAAACTCAACTGGAACTCCCCAGTCCTTATTTGCCTGTATTGATAGAGTTTAAAAGCATCTACATGACCTTGTGTGTGAAGAATTATTTTCCACCCTAAAACTCCGTTCTCACAGATGAAATGCTGCAAGCTCCACACTGTTTTATTGCTACTTTCATGACATGTGCTCTGACAAGCTACATTCCTTAGTTCCATCATCCCAGACCTTTACGTCTGTGACCCATATCCTGGGTATATCCAGCAGCAAGGCCTCTGATCTGGATGTTTTGTGAAGCATGGAATCACCTCTTAATTGCTGCTGTTCCCAGGTCAATCCTGACCCAGGATGGTAGCACTTGTTACACACCCAGCTATGGTTAAATAGTGAACCTTGAAACTGGGGTCAAAAAACAATAAAAGTAAAAAAAATACATTTTTATATTAAAAATAACAGCAATACTTTTTTGACAAACAAAAGAAAAACATATTACTAGCAATACATTTTTATAAAAGAAATTACTAATACTCTTAAGAAAATTAAATTTTGGTATTAACTGACCCATAAAGAGTTGATATGCTGCTAAAAAAACAAGCAACAACTGTGATCTGCCATGTTGCAGACACAAGAATGAATCATCCCTATTACCTTTGTATTCTTATAGTAAGAAGTAAGTTTAATTCGGACAGTTTTTCTCAAAAACTACTTTGTTGAACAGACTCCTGGCAGGATGTTTTCCCAGTCAATAAAATCTTCACCTTTTCAAGTCTAGGGTTAACTGTTTTCTTTTCTGCATAGTCCATAAACTTCACATCTTGCCCTTTCTTACACTAATACACCACCACAAAGTAACTCTCTACCTTGAGTAGCTCTGGGGCCTTGTATTTGGTGAACATTAGCATAAAAAACATCTCTAAAATTTCAAATCATCACACAAATGTAAAAAAATCACTAAACAGATTTTGAATTTCTTTGAATTTCACTTATTCTTGTTGAAAACTTGAAAGAAATATCAACATAAACTGTGGAATCTCCTTATACAGCTTTAACATCAAGATTTATAAATTAATATGTCAACAAGAAAAACAGATTAAAAAATTTACGAGACATAACTTTCTGCTTTCTTCAACAAAACTTGTTTAGAATATTAAATATATATACGTTTCTCCCATTCCCATATATATATATATATATATATATATATATATATATATATATATATATATATATATTTACTGAATACTTGCAAGTTTTAGTATGCATAAAAATATTCCAATATCAAAATAAATATCTACTGAAGTCTTATATGCAGCTATACATTTAGATGTATCTATTTTCATATATACATGTTCATGAATTATTTATTGCATGTATATATGTTTAGTATGTAATATGTATCTCTCTCTCTCTATATATATATATACATAATCTATTTTCATGGTATACATCTATCACATATGCTTATGCATTTGTCTTTATATGGTTTTGTGTATCCCAACACTCAAACATGTATGTATCTTCTGTGCGTATTGTATGTTATATAATATATCCACTTTCCTGTTTTGATATCTGTTAGTATGTGTATATGCTTGTTTATATAAATATTTGTGTGTGTGTGTGAGTGTGTGGCAATTGCATTTGCATGTCTTTTGGCCATGTTATAATCTTTGTGCTCTACTGACCAGCAGAGAAAGAGAATAAAAGACAGCCGTCAGTTGCAGGATTCCTAGCGGAATAATAGACACCAAGTGTATTCTTGGTCATTCAGATTTCTCTCTGCAAGTCCAGATGTTTTTCAGTGGCTGTAATTCATCTCAACATGGTTACTGCTCTAAGACATCATAATTACTATGAGAATCTCTCAAGTACTGACAACTGGCCTATGCTGTGTTCAATCTTGACATAGATACTGTCAATAACTTTGCACTTGGTTTCCACTGAATATCATGCACTTTCTTTCTAGTTAGTTTCCTTCAGAGAATAATCATCTTAGAATGAAATTAGAGAATTTTCATTTGATCGGAAGATTCTATAGGATAATCAAGAAAAAGGAATGTTATATACATTTAATGCATTTTAATTTTCACACTCCTCCCCAGTCCCTATCATCTATTTTGCACTCCTCCCTGGTCTTTTGAACAGGAGTAGAGGTTTACCCATTGCTTTCAGTTTAGGATTAGTTTCCAGTTCCTTCTAAAGTCTACTTCAACGTCTAATGTTTCTGCCTAAACTCTAAACTAACATTTTATTTACTATCTATTTATTTTTTCTCAACAGAAGTAAATAGGATCAGCTATCATCTGGATCCTATTTTTCCCCAGTCTTTTGAACAGTAATAGAGGTTTATCCCTTTTTCCTGTTTAGTAATGGGTTTCCAGTTCCTTCTAAAGACTTTTCATTCTCTTTCTATCCCAGTAGCCCCTTGCATCTTGGTGGCATTATCACCTTGCTTTGGGTGAATTAATTTAAAAAAAAGAAGGTAATATTAGCCATTCAGCATTCATTGTCTGGGCAGCCAATGCTACATTAAGTTGAAATTTATAAAATCTTTCTATTAGAACAATTTTTCAGGAAAATAGATTTCTGAAGACCAGTAACTTTTATTGTTCTTACTGGTATTGATGGAGGTTTCCTTTCTTACCTTTTGTTTGAAGAAATCTGGATTGTCAACATCTCGATTATGTCATTATTTTCTCTCTGAGAATAATGCACTATTTTAATTGTTGCTGCAGTTGAAAGTCTTCAAGTGATGAGCTTTCTGTTATTTGGTAGTTCTTTGCTATTGATTCTGTAGTGCACTCCATGACATTCAAAGAAGGGTGGTCCTTGCTGAGACCTACATGCTTCACTCTCTTGAAGACACCTTTAACCATTGATCTGAGAAAGTGTTTGCATACAGCTGACAGTTTATATATTTCTGAACAGATTTGGTACCATGCATGACATCCATATGAAAGTATCAATCTGATGAGGCTAGTTAAAGATATAACACAAGTTATGAGGCTAATGTTTTGACTTTGTAGCTATTTTGTGATGTGAAAAACTACTTCAAGCACTGACTATACTATGTTCAATTTCCTTAGCTCTGCTTTGTTATAACTGATCCATTTACTGAAGTATTTGAAGTGTTTAATATTTACTAATTCAACATCTTGATTTTATATAATTTATTCAGGATATATGTTAATTTCCAATTCCAGACAATAGTTTCTGAACTGGAAAAGTTTATCTTGCATCCTATTTCTTGTAACACTTGGTAGAGGACATATATATATATATTTTTTATTCAAGACCATTCTTATTCTATCTATGAATACCTATGTCATCAGCATAGACTTATCATCATCAGTACACTGGCCTTGGGAGAGAAAGCAAGAATGCTGTTTTGTATTAGTAGATTCATTTGGGATGTGGTATAGACTGCTTAACTGTACCCACCACATCACATCTATGCTTGTATATGTGAAGGGCATAGTCTAAGAAAAGATTAAATAGATTGGGGCTCTCATTTCTTCTTGTCATACCCCTAATGAAATTTGGAATGTTTCTGTATTGGGATCCTCACCAGATATGTATGATTGTGTAGACTATTCCTCTATCAGATCTAGACATTCAGTTATGATCATTCTTAAACTTCAGACTATAACAATCTACTAAGGTGGTTAGCCAATCTCTGTAGAAGATACATATTCAGGCACAGTTATGTTTTACAACATCCACAGATACATTCTTTGCTTAAAACTTCAACTATGCTGAGCAGACCTTAGTTATAATTTCTAAGAGAGAGTATATAATTTGACATGATCAATAGTTGAACAATGCCAGTACATTTTAACTCTCTGTCATGATGACTATTGATTTTGTGCTATTACTGTTATCAAGAAATTCCTACCTTGACAAATCTACAACTGAGGTCTCATTTATCAGACACATAATGAAAAATGAAGGCTTGATTTTGACACTTAAGGGACAGATTGAAGGAAAGCTGCTCACAGGGAAACAGCAAGTAACATACCAGAAAAACTTATGTAAATGTATGCCAGAACATGAACTGGGAGGGATAGTAAGGGGAAAAACACTGCTTAGAACTACAAAGGATAGGAAGTTGTGGAAATCTATGATTACCCAAATACTAAAGGGACACAACACATAAACTAAATAGGGAGCAGATATTACTGTGTTGCTTGAGACCAGTAGTAGATTAAAGAAAGAAGGAAGATAAAGAAAAAAGTTAATTGTCAGATCCCTACTGATTCTAAATTCTCTTTCCATTGGATTCCTCTTCAAGGTTATAAATTATAAGCCACAGGTCAGCAGTAAATAATGGGACCGATTTTGTACTGCAACTGACTAATAAAAGCTACCCAAATTGAATGCTATAAATTATGACTACAAAAACACACCATCTCCATTCCCTTTATTTTCCTTTGATAAAAAGCAAGTCCCACTCAGACAGATTCTTCTCCAGAAGTTTTGTTTAGTGGAACAAAATCCCAAGAGAATATTTCCCTGACAACCACTTGTATCTTCTAGTCCAGGGTTAACCAATATCTCTCCAGCTTATCCTCATAATACTCTCTTCCCTGCAAAAATTCTTACTCAGTAAACCTCTACTTTGAGTTGCTCTTGGGCCTTGTATTGGGTGAACTAACAGTAAAAAAAAATAAAAACAGCAAAACTGTAACAAGTAAATAATAATTAGTAATACAACTGAATTATATATCTGATAACATGATATGGTGGGTGAGACACTTCAGTGACTATTACAATCTAAAGTAATAGTTAGCTACAGAATGGACTTATTTGGATTAAATCATTGTGTATCTCTCACAAGAAATAAGGGTTGTTTTTCAAACCATGGCAAAAAAAAAAGATTTCAAATGCTGTTTTTCATGATAGACAAGAATTACCTAATTGAGAGGCTGGTACAACACAGTATTCATATATCATCCAGTATTTTTCCTTGTGCTACTGATTGAAACTATTTGCACTGTGCAATAAAAGTACTCTCAATATTGTGAACAGAAAAACATTAATAATATCACAAATATTCTTAAAGATGAATACACAGTTAATCTCTAATATAATCTCAACATATTTTGAGACAAACTTTTTTTGCAACTATGTATGTATGCAGATATATATATATATGTGTGTGTGTGTATCATGCAGATATATCTAGGTTTATAAAAACATGTTTCTTGGTATATGCTTAAAATTATTTTTAGATATTTTTGTTTATGCATGGACTCTACTTTCATAAAATTATATATATTTAAAAGGAAAAGTTGCATACATATATTTGACAAAAGTACTTATGAAAATAAATCATACTGACTATCTCAATAACAATAAGCTTTTAAAGTTACTTTTGAATTTGTCTGTTTTCCAAAGTAAACTGATTGTATCAATTTTCTCCGAGTAAAATTGAAATTAAAATGATCTGAAAATTCATAAATTATGGTCAATTTGCAGTAAAATTTTTCAAAGATTTTTCTTAAAATACTCTCAAAGAAACCATTGGATTATGCACTGAACACACTGTGTTTTAAGAGCAACAATAAATTCACCAGATTTAATCGCTGCAAGGAAAAATTACAAAATGTCTAAACAGTGAACGACAGAAATCTGATTTATTCTCAGAATTCTTTGAAATGTATTAAAAAAAATTACAGTTAAGAGAGAAGGAAAAATAAATAAGGGGGAAATGAAAAAATGCAAATAGATTAAAGAGGAATATTCTGAATGAAGAAAATATAAAAACCAAAGAATTAAAAGAAAAATAGTATTTAAAATCTGAGTGAAAGTGTTGTCAAAAAAGAAAAAAAAATATTAAAAAACGCAAAGAAAAGTAGAAAAGAAAGAAGAATATTAGATATAAGAAAGAGGTGAAAATGACGTGGGAAAGACAAAAAAATGAGGAAAAAGAAAGAATGGCAGTATGAATGTTAGAAAGAATCAAGGAAATAAAAAGGAGTGATGAGAGGGCAGAAGTTGATACAAGGATGGAAAAAGAAGGAGAATAAAGATTAGTGAGAAAAGAGAGAAAGAGTTATAAAAATGGCAGAGAACATGAAGAGGAAAAGATAAAAACTAAGATGAAAAGAAAGACAGACATTAGGATTAAATTGAAGGATGAATTGATAGACAGATTAAAAAGAAGGAGAGGGATCCAAAGTGAAAGAAAATGATTAAGAATAAACTATGAATGGGAAGGAAAAAAAGAAGTTGAGTTATAAAGAAAGAAGAGTAAACATTAAAAAAGGGAGAGGAGAAGTGAGCAAAACGAAGGCTGATGAATTATAAAGGAGGAGATGATGATGAAAACTGATAGGGGAAAAGAAAAAGGAGGACAAAAGAATAGAAGCAAAGATTGAAAGCTTCTCAATTTGAGAAGGAAAAGATAAATAAAGAAGAGTTTTAGGGAAAATGTTAATAAAGAGAAAGTGTTCTTCAAAGAAATACAGAAAAGATAGATAGTTAGATATATAGATAGAAAAAAAAGGAAGTCAGTCTAGTTGATTTTGAACAATAAAGCTACAGGACCCAGCAATAGGGCTACATGGAGTGTGATGAAGTTGTAAAACACTGTAACCTTGACATGCGTTGTTTACGGATGCAACCATATTGCATATGACATTAAACTGCATTAGACTGAAAAGAAATTAATAATAATGATGATGATGATAATAATAATAATAGCATAAAGAACAATAAAGATGTGAAGCATAAATAATAATAATAAAGTTAAATAATAATAATGATAAAAATAATAATTAAAAGGATGTTATTTATAAACTTTTCTCATGTTTGCTGTTTTAATGGTTATAGATAACTCTTTTATCAAAGTAATTTGGAAGCTTACATACATTTATCAGACAGAAGATGTTCATGTAATATGTTTCCCATTGTTATAGGTGTGATTAGGAAAAATATCATAGAATAACATGTGTATTAAAGGCATTCTTAAATTAATCAGATTGAGTACATTTTTGATGAAATTAATTTTATAATGTTTAAGCAATAAATAACAAGTCAGAAAATATACTGGTGATTCAAATTTATTTGCAGAATCTTAAATATTCTCTTCAAGTAACTTTAATTTATTTTCAATTTTACCTTGTACAATCCAAAAAAGAATATCATTACTTAGTAGGGTTTGCTGAAACATTCAAGATCTGACCAACAAAGGATTAAAACAATTCTGATGTCTCATCATCTGGTTAAATTTTGGAAAATGGGTTGGTTCAGTACCACTTTTCTCAATAAGAAATTTTAAAGCTGTTTCTCAGAAAATCAAGTTTGGTGTCTGTTCTTGTAATTCTAGGTTGATATATAAACTCAAAGCCTTAAAATATTTAATTTTTAAAAATCCCAATAAACATTTAAAAATTTAATGAATTTTCGGCATTTCTTTTTTTATATACTGAGTGAAAGCATGTATATGTTTCTATATTTTTCTTGATAACATTTAAAGAGTTTTTATAAATAAATTAAAAATGGTATGTCAATGAAGCAATCTTTTCTTCATATGACCTGTATATATCAATTTCACATTACAGAAATTTTAAACTTTATAACTAAAATGTAATATCAATTTCCCAATCCCCATGAAATGTTACATCAAGTTTCTAGGCCTTTTTCATGAAAAATTACAGTATATCAGACAATGACTTCTGACATATTTAAACTAAAAGAAAAGACAGGGAATAGTTGCTATATCTATTCCATTCTTGATTTGACTTAGTAAAAGCTATTTCTGTTTGACATTAGATATTTGTTTCCTTTGAACAAAGTAAAGAAAAATAATCCGGCAGATATCAAACATTTGTTTCAAAGATTGAACAGGCCAGGTAAAATAGTACTTTCTATTATTACAAAAGATTCTTTCAATCTAAGAAAATGTGTGTGTGTGTGTGTGTGTGTGCATATATATATATATATATATATATATATATATATATCTCAAAGAAAATTAGAAAGATATATATATATAATTATATAATTATATGGTTTAAAATTTGTGATATTTATAGGAAAATAAGGCTCAGTATCAGGGATTTATTATTTGCAGATATACAAAGTGTGGTGCACACTATTTGAATGCATATAAAAGTCTAGTGCACACTGTATGGTGATTGTCCATCTCATGCCGAAAGTAATCATCAGATCATGCTTTTCATTTTTATGCCTGTACTATATATATATATATATATATATATATATATATATATATATAAAAGTGGACACTGAGATCAACACACAGTTGCAATTGTCTGTTCCATGCCTAAACACAATATTCAGGCCATTTTTATTATATATATATATATATATATATATATATATATAAATATTAAATATTATAGCCATATGTCTATTTTTATAATAATCATTTCTATTTCTCTAATTATCTTCTTGATGTTAAGTTGAAATTCATCAAGGATGGAGCCATATTTTTTGTTAACCCAAGTACTTAAAAAATATAGCAATCTCTGAAGCTCAGAGTAGAGACAAGATAAGTGAACATTTAATTTTATTTATACATGATGTGACCATCATATTCACAGTGAAAATTTTGTTTGAAACTCAGACATTCATGTGCAGAAAATATTTAAATACAAAAATGACTTTTAAGTATGATTTACTGAATGAAGCACAAATACTGACAATTCAAACTTGGCAGGGAATTGGTCTACATTCTGGAAAGCCCTCAAAATACAGAATATCTGAAAATGTTGTATGCATGCAAGATGCCATTAAAAAAATCAGTGATTGACAGTGTAATAATTAGAAAAAAATCTGAGAATTCCATAGACTATCTAAAAGTAACAAATCATTTTGAATATCTTGACTGCAGATTCTTCTTGACTTTTACTGCATTTTTGATAAAACATAATACACTGAAAAGTGTTTGATACAATATACTACAAAAACTGTTTGAACTGCTAGGTAAACGTGTTTTATTTGGGAAACATATTAAAATAACCCAGCATTTCTGCTGGGAGCAAAAACCTGTAAAGAACTTAGCCGTCCTGAGAGAATTAGAAGTACAAACAGAATTCATTACTAATGGTCACAACCATAACAACATAAATTAAAAATATGCAGATGACACAGTGTTGATAGCAGATGTAGATAGGGAAATCTGGGATCTCCTACAGAAGGTATGAAAGGAAAACAAGAAGAAAGGACTAATCATCAATTGTAATAAGGCAGAATGTATGGTTGTTAACAAAAGGAACACCCCAAGATGCAAACTACAAATTGGAAATATCAAAATTAAGCAAGTACAGCAATTTAAATATCTAGGAAGTGCTTTAACAGTGAATGGAAAATGTAGCACCAAAATCAAAGGCACATTGTAAAAGCTAAGCAAAGTATTAAGAAAAAGGAAAATTTCATTAGAAACAAAGAAAAGTGTATTGAACTGTTGTGTAACATCAGTCCTCCCATATGCTGCACAATCTCTTCATGGATGAGGCAACAGAAATGTAGTTCTATAGAATGATGCTGAGAATACCATGGATTAAGCATGTGAACAATGATAAAGTTTTAGGGAAAATGGAAACAAAAGGACACTTATAGTTTGAATCTTGAAGACTGTTGAAATTTGTTCGGCACATAATGGGGAAAGATGACTTGGAGGATTTGTCACACACAGGACATACTGAAGGTAAGAGGGACAAAGGAAAACAGCAAATAAACTTCATTGGGCTTGTGTGAATGGTTGGCAGAACAAAGGTCAGGAGAGAGAGAGCAAAAAGACAAATTTTACTAATAGCTACAAAGGACAGAAAATTGTGGAGAGCCATGATCACCCACATCCTGAAGAAACTCACACATAGAAGAAAAATATTACCCCATTGACTCACTAATTATGCATCACTTGTAACTCTCATATCTTTACAGCATCATTGACCTGTATAAACAGTTATCACACACAATGTATTGTGAATTAGTCTGGCAATCTCATGAAAGTCTAATACTTGCTTGTAATCTTGTCAGGATTAAGAGAGGTGCCAAACCATCAGATTCTGAACAAATGGTGGTGCACATAGACTTATTCTTGTGTAATGATCAAACCATTTCACAAGAGTTGGGGGATTTACTACTGTCTAAATTAAGATTGGTAAAAAAAGAACACATATCTACAATTTTGGAACATCATATGATCACTTTACTAATGTATTGAGTTTAATCCTACTACTGTAGCCTTGAGCCAGATTAAAATAAACCAAGGAAATAACTTATTTCTCATTATAGTGTTCTGTTTGGGGATTTATGTTTATTTGATTAAACTAT
Organism: Acanthosepion esculentum; assembly: GCA_964036315.1. Classification (NCBI taxonomy): domain Eukaryota; kingdom Metazoa; phylum Mollusca; class Cephalopoda; order Sepiida; family Sepiidae; genus Acanthosepion; species Acanthosepion esculentum. Next base: position 28,338,369 of record OZ038475.1, on the reverse strand, counting down.
AAAAGACTTATATAATAGCATTCTTATTTTCTTATGCTTTACCTTGGTAAAGAAATAAACAGTGATCAAAATGAGTAGCAATTTGTTCACTCACTGGTCAGTATTGATTTCATGACTTTAATAAACCCATTAAAACAAAATGTAGTATTGGTAGCTACACAACTTGAAACTGTTTTCTTGTTTGTAATTTCATAGCACACACAAGATGGCTTTTGAACATAAAAATAATATATCTATGTAGCAAATATATATGAAATTTGTATATCTGTTGCTTTTTTATGTATTAAAAAAGTAAAAATTGCTTTTTTATAAAACTTTTAATAAAATTACTTTGACTTGACTAAGGAAGACTGTCAAGTTAGTGGAATGAAAATTTACATAATTGTATGTCTTCTTTGTTTAGATAAAAAAAAAGATTATTTTGTCAAAAATTTAGTGAATGTGCATTGAAAGGAAGACAGTTAAGTGAGAGTAAATTAAGATTAATGAGAGCTTCTTTAAATATGAATGATAGAACAATTGAATGTGGTAAGAATTCTAGCTCTGAAAAATGATCGTTATTGAAATAATTTCTATCAGAAATTCTAAACACTCTTAAAATAAAAAAAAGTATTAAATTCCTTATATAATTTTTTTTAGTTGGATGATGTTTTGTCAATCTGTGTGGCCAAGTGGTTAGAAGGTTTGCTTTGTAACCATGAAACCTGGGTTTGAATCTCAAAATAGTTAATGTGTCAGGAAGGAGACTTCTTGAGTCTATCATTGTGTAGCACCTTTGGAAAGTGCCTGAAAAAATATAACAGAATGTGCAAGCCATGTGAGTAAAATTGGGTAGATAGAAGTGTTTGGAAGCCATTGATGGTTGTGCTAGCATGAAGTCACAAGACACTGTGACTGAATGGTTTGAGCATATTGACATTGTTCAAACTGCTGATCATGTGAGATTAAGCATTCTCTCCCAGAAACTGTAACTACGGTTGACTCAGCATAGTTTCAGTATAAAGCAAAGCTGGTCTCTGTGGTTGTTGAACATCACAAATGTGCCTGAGAAGGCATTTACAATGGCTAGTCACCTTAGCAGACAGGTGTGCTCAGAAAACAAGTAACCAGCCACTATATATATATATATATATATATATATATATATATATAGTGACTATTTAAGCTAATTTTGTATGACTCTTCAGCAGAATTGAGTCACTGTCAGTCACTGTGTGTTTATCTAAATCTAAAAATAAACACGCTAAAATTCACCTTCATCCCTGCCATGTGCTGACGGCTTACTGGTAGAAGTTCCGACTGACGCAAAGTCGGGTTTCAATCCTAGCTAGAGGCAACCGGACGTCTAGCCACACTGATGAGCTGTGAAACACCGAAACAGTCTGTCTGTGGATGACATATATATATATATATATATATGGCCCTTTCATGACAGAATTAATTATTGGAATTGGATCAAGTCAACTCCCCATGTAAGATTATTACCTGTAGAACAACATTTCTGCTTAGAAAAATATGATTTTAAAAGCCATGCAAAATTCACTATGAGTGAAAAAATAGAAACAGACAGAAAAGATAACCTTAGAAAAATATTAGAGGAACATGGAGACAAATGAAATTTGTGCCTCAAAACACCTCATCCAGATGAGCTTAACCACAAATTTAACAACATAGATAGAATTAATATATAACTACATAAATCAAGCCCTACTCACATTTCTCACCCACACAAGACAAACATGCTTGCAGAGGTGTTGAGGTCTCACACTTATACACTCATTCATACTAATATAACATTTTTCATTTTATTAATGAGGTATCATAATTATTTACAGTATTTACATTGTTTGGACTGCCATATTCAGTTGTGAGTTCAATACCTGGCGACAACTGAGGTGATTGAAAAATGTGGAGAGTTAAATTAAAGGAAGATAACTGTTACTGAGACATCTGGAAGAGGTATGGCATGTGGAACTAGAACAATCTATCCTGATGGATGAAATAAAAGGTTCAGTTTGAAATTCCAATCACCTGAAGAAGGCTAGAGCATGCAACACTCAAAACGTCATGAATATGGCAACAAAGATGAGGACAACAGTCCAAACAATGTAAAGTGTGTGTGTATATATATATATATATATATATATATATATATATATATATATATATATATAAAGGCTGTGATGAGTATAATTTTATAGATTTTAAATTTGTAAACTTTCATCTATATTTAAAAAGTAAGTTTGTAACTCTTAATAAAACAAATACTTCCTATTTTTATTGAACTGAGATGCTTTGTGATAGATGTATAAAATATTAGGATTGATGCTTCAGTCAGTTTCCCACTGCCATAATGTAGCTTTCAAGTGCCTTTTGTATACATACTCTCTAAGGTAATTATTCCAATAAACTTTTCTCTATGGTAACTAGACTTTTTGAATTTAAGTTCTGTATTAGATTGGCAGTAAAATCTCATCACTTTAAAGTTGAAATAGCTATATGTAACTAAGTTCTATGCTAACAATTTTTTCTCCTGCATTTTTCATTTGTGGAACTCTTTGCTTGCTTCCCAGTCAAATTTGATCTTCAAAAATTCAAATTCAGTGTCAATTGTTATCTTCTGTCGCCTTACTTCCCATTATTTTATTGTTCTCTCACCTTAATAGTGTTTTTTTTTATCTCATATCCTTTTCACACACAGTAACCACTTGCATCTTAGTTGCAAACAAATCTTCATTCCAGATACTATATGTTAGGAAAAGAAAATTGTTTCTCTTGTATGCAAGATCAAATAATCATATACAGTGTAACCCGGATATAAGAGAGTTGTCCCCCCACCCGGGAGAAGAAGTATCTTATATCCGGGTTTCTCTTATATCCGGGTTTGGTCTATTATATATACATTAACACAGGCTCTAATTTGGGACCAGAGAAAATATATCTTATATCCGGGTTTCTCTTATATCCGGGTCTCTTATATCTGGGTTACACTGTACTATTTTCTGGTCAGATTTATGATTTAATATATGTAAAATGGTTGAGCAACAATTATGTAAGTGTCTTTTCAGATTAGTTTTATTAATACAATAAAATTCCAAAAATTATGCTTCATCTCTTTTTGGATTCAGTTGACCAAGGTGTGATATTTTCAGAAGAAATTATCATCTCAGATATTGCCTTTATATGCATTCCTGCACTAACAAAAGGTAATAATAATTAAATATTTGTAAAAGAATGCAAAAATGTGGAAGGAATTGAAAATTTTCGACTATGGTTAGTGTGAGGAAGACAGTTACTTTTACTACAAGAGAAAATCTGTGCAAAAAGTGGATCACAGAACAAGAAATTTTGAATTTAAATATTAATCTGTTTTAACCAATCAAAAAAATATGATTAACCAACCAACAAATGGATTTCACATTTTTTGTACCATGTCATTTTCTTATAAATAACTAGTTTTTGCACCAGTAACATTAGTGAATGAATATAACACGTTACACAATAAACCATGATCACCGACACACTCACCGACATTTCAATTTATGCTTTCTTTCATCTTCAGCTTTTATACATGATTCTTTTATAAAGCTTATCTTGTTTTTAATTGTAAAGAAAGTCCTGAATTCCTTTCTGTGAAAATGCTTTCAAGTGCAGTGTTAAATTTCAATCAGTAGTTAAAGTCATACAAGGTTAGTTACCATTATTACTTCTATAACTGTATATAAACATAGATACAAAATACCTTCTTACGCACACACACACACACACTTATAAAACAAAATTTCACTCTCATAATAATTCTAAGCCACTTGCTAATAATTTACATACAGAAAATAATCATGGTGTTTAAACTTAAAACATTACTTTTTTAATTCTATGCTAACAAAATTTGTTTGTTTCTTATATCTTATATTTGGTTCTTTGCTATAAATTTCATTTATTAAATTTGGTATAAAATGTATTATTTCTTTAGTACTCACCAATTTGTATCTGTTAAGAAGATTTAAAATTAGGAAGTTGTGGCAAACCATAAACACCCATGTCCGCAGAACATTTGTGATCATGTCCCTCAATGGCTTCCTAAATTATCTTGAATTACAAGTGGCATAGAATTGGACTCCACTTTTACATTTCTCACAAGTTTAGGGTTTAATGTTTTTAGATTTTCTATTTGGATCCCTTTACCACTTACTTTTTTTTATCCTTTCTCTATTTTTTTAGTACAAAAAATTAATAACAATATAAACATGAAACCAAAGACTCACCAAAATGTGAATTAATTTATAAATAAAAGATCTAAAACAAATTGTCATAATTCTTTTATTCACTCTTGCAAACAAAGTTAGAAAAACACTGAGAATATATGGTTACTAATCTTGATACTATTGATAAAAATTCCACCTTATTGATTTTCTCAAAGTGAAGTTGTTGATGTCTAATGTGATGGAAAATCAAGAGGAAAATTGACTGGTCACTCACCTTTGCTGGTATTAGTCAGAGTTTCTAATCTCAGAGAAAACTAATCTTTTTTTTGATCTTTTGATAAATATTAGTAATTCTTTAAGAATATTACACATGTAATATTTATTGTCATCATCAAGTTTTATTTCTTTCTTTATGTCATATGATTTTATAAATTCATTATGATAAATTAGGCTTACTTGTAATTTAATTCAAGTTATACTTGAGTAATTAATGTTGAAAACTATGAAACATTAAAAGATACACCTCAAACAACCCATTTAACAAAAAATGTGCCCAAGTGACCAAACATCAGAACTTTTGGGGGAATGGATTCTTGGTTGATTCAAGAACTTTTCAGCATCTACTCATATTAAACAAGTTTTTCTTTATTCTTTTTTTTAGAATTTTTACTATAGTTTTTCTGAATATATTTTTTGTGAACAGCACACCCGTGTTTACCGTTTTGAGATATAATGAAGGGGTGATGAAAAGTTCTCAGTTCAATCAAGAATCCTTTTCAATAAAAAAGAAAAAAAATGATATTTGCTTATTCAGTCAAATTTTGAGAAGTGGCCAAAATCATTTCGGAATGACATTATATTTCTGCTCAAGTTTCTGCCACATTTTTATGATCATTTTTTTTCTCTTGTACTGGAAAATAATGTAAGCTCTGGTATTTTTTCACAACTCCATTCTTAATTACAACTGACACTGATCTTCAGCAGTACTACTGATATTGAGAAAGGCAACACTGTAATGAACAGAATTTTCTTATTTATATCCTACTAATAGGAGTTTGGATATATACAGTATTTACAAATCAAAATAGCTGGTATGTTTGATGATACTGTTTTCAGCAGTACGTTTACAAATCATATATACTAGCACACATCATACTGATATCTCTTTTACTGTTGATATGTAAATAGAAAAATTCCATAGATACAAACCAACTATGTTGTTGAAGTTTTAGTATTTATCTTCAGGTCACACTTTGTTTTGATATTTCTCTCTTATAAAGCAAATGTGGAAATTGATTGCGGGTGATGAATTGTTTTTCACCCTATAACTCCTTTCCCACAAATGAAACACTGAAGGTTTTTCACTGCTCTGTCGCTATTTCTATGGAAAGTGTTCAGACAAACTACATTCCCTAGTTTCACCAGTTAAGACCCTCCAGGCCATACACATTTTAGCAAACCAGCCTTATTTCATTGCTGGGATATAAGTTTCACTCAAATAGCTTCTTCCCATGAACTGCTACTTTGTGGAACAGACTCCCAAGAGGATGCTTCCTCAATCACGACAATCTTAATCTGTTCAAGTCTAGGGTTAACTGTTATCTTACCTACATATGCCCATAAACTTTTCTCCTTACTTTTTACTCTGTAACACTCTACCTTGAATTTGTCAAAGTATGTTTCAGAAAAACATTAATCATTTTCCATTTAATGCCTACCTTTTTAACAAGATTTTGATAAGTACTTGTAGAGTGCAGATTACTCATTATTCTGTTATTTAAAACAAAGAAGTATTTAGACAGGTTAGAGATTATGCAAAAGCATTTTCTAAAATACATTACAAAGAACTGTTGAAACTGCTAGGCAAATATTTGGGAAGTATATTAGAATAATCCAGAATCTATACTGTTAGCAAACTCTTGGCATACAGATAGACAATGAATTCAGTAAATATAGAAAGAGGTATAAGACAAGGATGTGTCTTCTCATTGAACTCATTACATCTATACAGTGAAGCAACTCTTAGAGAAACATTAGTCCTACCAGGATTCATTATTGGTTGCCACAATTGGAACAATACAAGATATGCAGATGGCACTGTGTTGACAGCAGATATGTAAAGGAAACTACAAGAACTTTGACAGAAGATAGTGAAGGAAACTGAGAAAAAAAAAGGACTAAATATCAATTGCAAGAAGCTAGAATCATATATATATATATATATATATATATATATATATATATATATATATATTTTGTCATTCACAGACAGTACTGTTTCGCTGTATCACAGCTCCTCAGTGCAACTAGACTTCCGAATGCCTCAAGCCCGGATTGAAACAACTAATTTGGTGTCAGCCAGAGCTATCTTCACTTGGTAGAGTTACACAACTAAATCTAGCATATTATATCCCTGAAAAAACAATATGAATACAGACATAAGGAAAACTTTTCTTAGCTGATTTACTTTGACCTCTGATGAACTTAATCAAGCCAAATATTTGCCTTGATAAAGTTCATCAAAGAACAAAATGTGTTGGTAATGAAGTTTTCCTTTTGTCTTTATTTATATATTTTCAATACTAATACATACTCTAAAGGTTTATGGTTACGATGAATACATTCAACTCAGTTTTTTAAAATATATATTTTTTACTGCATAACTGTAAAAAAATATGAGAGATTACAAAAATAGTATATAGTAAAAATGAAATATCAATGTATTTACTCATCTAAGGCTAAATCCCAAATTTTTATATTATACATATGATATAATGATGTATAATTTTATATATCAACAAACAGTATTTACAGAAATAGTATGACAAATTGGAAAAAGGTTTTTGTGACATGTCACAAAAACTTTTTCCAATTTTCAACTTGTCATACGATTTTTCTAAATATTAGACATATATAAAAATAAATTTTTTCAAAATATTAAATTATCAACTACCAGCTATACATGATAGAGTAATGGATAACAGTTTGCTTTGAGGAATCAGAGAGCCGAGTTTGAATTCCAGTCAAATCCATTACATTCACTTATGTACTAATACTCTTGGGAAAGGCATGAATCATCTTATTATTCCCCAGATATGGGTAAATAGCAGGACAGGCTGGGTTCTATAGCCTTTGAGGGCAACTGGTCTACTGCAGAAAGAAACGGCAACCTATTGCAGGAAAAAATCTGCCTTGTCAGTCATGTATCAAAAGATACATGATCGCCTAAGCATGTATCACGCATGGCACGTAACTGACTGACTTAAAAGTTATACTTTGTTAGACATCAGATCTAAAAACAATTCAAGTATCATTTTTAATAACAATAGCATTGTGTTTTCTTACAATATATCAAAGATAATATAGTTTACTTACACCTGCTTGATCATCATGCAAACAATAAAACAAAAACATTACAAATATTAATTAGACATTGTTATATTTGTGAATGTAAGTATGTGTTTACAAATATTATCTGGTTTCAAGCCACAACTCTAAGAAAATTGTCTCATTTTTGCTTAAGGTTTAAGGATAAAAAACAAATTCATATACTATTTTTATAGTGTATTTTTTGATAAGCTGAAACTAATTTATTCAGACTATTGGTCAGATTTATAAAGAAGAATAAACAAAACAAACCTATTGATGGTTTTAGAACACAGAATACTTTTAATTGGTAATGAATTGATTGAGATTGTATTATTGGAATCTATATTAAACTGTTGTATACAATAGGTTGTATGCTAAAAACAAAATGGGTTAGATCTTATAGGAAATAACCGGTTTGGTCTGAAATAATTTCAGCAAGTGAAAATCTGAAGAGTTCAGTTAGATTTAATCAGTGAAATTTGCCATGTGTTATGGTTGGAAGAGTATTGCTTCATTAGAATCCTCCAGTTTTGAGAACCAGAAACCCTAATAAAGAAATACAGGGTTACCTCATCTTTTATAGATCCAGCCACCATCAGTGAGAAACAGAGGCTGCTGACAAGGTGACACAAAAACTTAGGTAGATATTTAAGATGCAAGGCAGAATTTTCAGTATCAGTTTTTTTGTTAATTTTGCACAAAGAGAGTCATAAGCATGAACTGCCCTTGATTTGGACTCTTCTGGAATCATCCACCTTTTTGCTGTACTATATATTACATGGAACATAGTTGTAGCCAGTAGGTCTCAGGAGGAGCATGATAGAAATTTCTTGAGGTGGCTAAGCTACATAATCTTTCAACAAAAATGTCCTCCCTATCAACTGCTTCTATTAATATTCTTGGCTACACCATATCTCATGGGATACTTAAACCTAATGCTGACTGACTATGCTCACTTAAAGATGTAGCTATCCCTAAAGATAAAGCTGCTCTTTGCAGGGTCCTTCATTTGTTTACTTATTATTCCCAATGGATATCAAAGTTTTCAGATAAGATCAAACCTTTAATTATGGCTGACTTATTCCCTTTAAATTGGAAGTCCATGGAAGCATTCTGAAAGCTTAAAGAAGAAATTGAAAGTGCCTTACTTCACATTATTGAAGAAAATGTCCTCCTAGTTGTTGAGACAGACACTTCTGATATGGCAACTGCCACTGCTTTGAATCAGACTGTCCATCCAGTTACTTTCAACTCACAATCACTAATGCCATCTGAACGAAAGTATGCTTCGGAAGAAAATGAAAAGAATCAGCATAGATTTTAATGGACCTCTTCCTTCTAACTCACAGAGCCATTATATGTTAACGGTAATAGTACTCTTGGTTTCCTTTTGCTTGCCCCAGTATGACAACTAATATAGTAATTAAATGTTTAACTCAGATTTTCACCATGTTCAGGACTCCTTCCTACATCCACTCTGACCAGGGTTCCTCTTTTCTCTCTAAGGAACCACATGAGTATTTTATTAATTTGGGTATACCTATGAGTTGAACAACTCCTTACACCCCCCAAGGGAATGGTCAGTGTTAATGATACAATGGAATTATCTGGAAGCATGTCACACTGGCCTTGGCCTTGAGAAATCTATAAGAATCTCTGAGGGAAGTTCTACCCACAGTACTGCATGCCATAAGATCTTTCCTCTGTACCATGATGAACACTACACCCCATGAAAAAATATTTTTATATCAATACTGGTCACCTAGTGACCATTCCACTTGGCTAACAGCCCCTGGTCTGGTTTCCTTATGTCATAATATCCATGCAGATAAATCCGAACCTTTAGTTGATGAAGTTCAGCTGTGAGAAGCCTATCTCCAATATACTCGTGGAAGATTTAATGACAGACAAGAGTCTACTGTATCTGTGCATGATTTGGCTCCAGTTGGGAACAAATATGATCAGGGAGAACCAAAAATTAGAGAACAAGATACTAGTACACACATGGAGGAACCAGAGTCTGATATACATTCTAAACCATTGAGTAACCCTGAAATATGTTGGTGTCCTTTGACTTTGAGAACCAACATTCTGCTCTGATTCCCAAAGATTCAGTAATGCTAAGATGATCTTCAAGGAATCAAAGAAAACCAGTATGATATCCAGAAAACTAAAAAAAAAAAATGATTAAAAAAGAAAATGTACGGGGAGAATATCATAAGCATTAATTTCTCTCGTATCAACCATCTTTTTGCAGTACTATATATACATATCCTCTTTTACTTGTATTCTGTGTATTCATATGTGCTCTTAGCCCCATTGTGGAATACTCTGTTTATTAAAGCCTTCATCAAGGTGCTTCTTTAGTTCTGTTTCTTATTATATAGAGATTACTTATGTTGCTAAAAATTAGATACTTTTTCTGAAAAATCCTTGTGAGTAGCTTTTCATTTGCGAATCTTTAAATATATTTTTCTAATTACTGTTGTTGTAGTCTTTTATCTCTCACAGAGTCAATTCTTTCAAAAGCATGTTCAAATTATCAGTTATTATAGCAGTAATATCCTTAATAATATTTTTCTTTTTCTCATATTATTTCACACCCAGTAACCCCTGACATCTTAGTGGGTTTTATTGTCATGCTTGGGATGTAATGAAAAAAAAAACAACCAAATAATGTTCAATCTTACTTCTCTTTATAGAAGATTAAATGTTTTTTTTTTTTATAAATCTGTCACAATTGCCATCTTTCTTTCCACGAAATGAGTGATGGAACACAAGATAACTTTCAGTCTTTTCATTTCAGAAGTTTATGACTCTCTTAAATATACTGTTAAAAAATTAATTCAAGAATTTTCTTTTGTTGGTATTAGTTTTTTTTATTTGCTTTCTAAAACATCCATAAGACATTAACTTGTGGATTACCACAGTTGGCTTTGCCAAAAACACTCTTTAGGGTATGCTCTTTAAGTCTATTAAAAGGGAAACATATTCTTTCTCTTTCTCTTCTTGCTTCCAGATGTAGTTGAATGTAGATAAAGAATGCTGTTGCCAGGGCACATTCACTTCCTTGGCCCTCTTTTGACTGAACCCTTGCTCATACTCATGTGTATTACACACACACACATACACATGTTTTTCCTTTCATTTCTTTGTGTACACATGTAATTCCTTTTTTTTAATAACGTGTATCAATTGACGTTTGTTTAAAATTGCATGTCTTGTATCTTACTTTTGCCCAGATTCACATGAGTCTGCTAACATTGTTTGCAGGAAAAATATACCAGGAGCATTAAACATGTACTAAAAAAAAGTTTTTATTCTCACAAGCTACAGCAAAGAGAAACAAGGTTTTAAAACACTTGAAAATAATAGTTGTGACATTTAATGTATGAAATGTGTATGGAAATCTAACAATTATTATGGGACAAAGGTAGAAATATATTTTCATTGGTAAAATTCAATTTGCATATACATGAGTTATTAACAACAACAAACATTTTATTTATATTTTTTTTTTTTTTTTTTACAAATTCCTTTTGCTGTTCTTTCTTTCATCATATCAGCAAAAATGAAAAAAAACTGGGCATCAGCAATTCAACAAGTGAAACAACTTTGAAAAAAACAAGTAAAATAATAATCTCTATTTAAAAAAAAAATATCAAGAATGAATTTTTAAGCAGTTCCAGCCAAATAATAGCTAGAGCCTTAAGGAATCTGTTAACAATCTTAGACAAGAACTGCATAAAAAATAATGTTTCCCTCTGAATGAAAAATGTACTGGAAAATTCTTTTATATTTCTTTATTCATTGATGTAAAGCAATCAATGAAATATAAAAATGTTGAAACTTAATCTGTAATAACTTTTTTTCCAGAGTGAAAAAAAGGTATTGAATTACATCTTATTCTTAGTACAGAAAAGATAGAATTTAAAAAAAAACTAAACAAGAACAAAGAATTATCAGTCAAAAAGCAATATTGTATCATGACATGCATAAGAAATACTTATAAAATAAAATATTCATGCCATGCCTCTAAAATTACAATGGAAAGAAAATGAAACACAGAACAAATGAAAGAATCACTCAACAATAAATATTAAGAAAATAGGAGAAGAAACTCAAGAGAAATGTATTAACTATGCATTGGTCATGCATTGTTTCTTAAAGTGTAATGCAAGATGAAAGACTTTCTTTTCTATTTCATGCTGCTCATCTATTTCAGAACATTTTTACTTGACTGACCACAAGAACAATCACCATGATTCTACTTTAGGATTTCATCTGATTTGTTGAGGAAAGTGGCTATTTTCATCACATATTTAGAGCTAAAATTAATGCACTGATGAAGCAATTATGAGAAATATTTTCAATTACTTAAATGGTATGCTAAAAATATTCTTAGATTGTTTGAAAGAAAGACACTGCAGAAGAAAATTATCAAGAATTTATAACAATAGAGATCTGCTTTGCTTCAACATTGTTTAATTTTAAATCACAAAATTTTAGAGGAAAATTTTAATTATTCCTTAACAAAGACTCATTTTTACTACTGTATGTAAAATTAGTTTTAACATTTTGAATATCTCTTTGGAAATCTGATTTCCAGCTATCAAAGATATTGGATAGGCAATCATTTTTTTCAAGTTTCATAATCACATATTACTTTATCTATCTATCTATCTATAAACTTATATGTAATTTACTTCAATATTTAAATAAACTTCATCAGTTTGATGAAGTTCTTTTATAAAGGATAAAATGTGTTATATAAAATTTTTCCATTTTGTCATTCCTAACATTTCTCAACATTGTTATTATATATATATATATATATATATATATAACAGTATATTAAAGTTCCTAGAATGTAAACTAGAAAACATCTAGATGTGTTTTCAGGTTTAATTTAGTCAAAATAGATTACAAAGTGAAAAAAAAATAAAACACTTTTCAAGAGACATGTATAAATGTAGCTGGAGATTAGATACAGAAAATGGCTGTGCTTTTATTATTTTGATAAAAATCACTAATTTTTATCCCATGGCATTTTCATATACTCTTGTATGTGTGTATGTAAATAACACTGAAAACATTCTCAAACCATCATCTGAGTTACACTTCCTCTCAACCTTCAAAGCAAATCAAAATATAACTTTCTAATATTACAGTTGTTAGAAAAATATTCTAGTTAGATTCATTTTTAAATCAACTTGTATCTTTATTACACCTTTGTAAATTTGCATATGCATAAAATGATCAAGATGTTAAACAGAATAAATTTATAAATTATTGTTTTTCTAGCAAATGAATATAGTCATATTAATTATAGCTTAAACAACAAATGATAATTAGATACCGCAATATTGAAGAATATTCTCACTATCTCATTTTAACTAAGTATTTTGACTTATGTACTTGAAGGACCTTGTTTATCTTTATATTGAGATTTTAACTATTGTTTTCAATATAGAAACATAAATTATAGCAACTAGTAGCAAGATTAAACCATACATCCCCTAGGTGCTTCAAGTTATCCAATGTTTCATGTCTATCAACAGATATTTGAAACCATCTCTCAAAATCACTCAATTAAGACAAGAAATAAAGAGCCTCATTTTTGATAAAATATAAATATATATGACGAAATATAGTCTTAAAGTGTGCTATATTTATGGGATAAAGTGCTCAATATCAGAGATAGAGCGTGTGTGGCCCGATGATTGCATCTAGCATGAAACAGACTGTCACCTCTAAGTGTTGACTTCTATGTTCACTTTTATATTAGAATCCATCTTGCACATTTATAAATCTACCATTCATAGGTGCATTAAATTTTGCAGCTGTATCTGGTCTGGTGCTCCAGTTATATATCTCAAGATTCTCAACAAAATTCAAAGAAGGGTCTGTAATGTTATCAGTCTTTACCTGACATGTTAACTGCATTCTCATTCCCACCACTGAGATGTGGCTTTCCTGTTTTTTTTTCTAAAAATATTTTCATCGCATTTGTTCTTATGAGTTCTCTTCCTTGGTACCTTGACTCTATGAATTTAAGAATACTACTAGTTTGTTAAATAGGTCTCATTATTTTACTATTGAAATAGCTAGATTTAGACATTCTAACAGTTTCTTTTCTCAACGTTAGAATTCTCTTCTGGTTTCTTGCTTCCCTGCCACCTACAATCTACAAAAATTTAAAGGCAATGTCAATCACAATCTTGTTTTGTGGAATCTTGGTCTTTTATTGTCCTTTCTCCTCACAAAAGTTTTCTCATGCTCTTTCACTCTCACTAACTCCTTGTGCCTTTGTGATATTATTGCCTTACTTTGAGTGAAATGATTATTTATATATATATATATATATATATATATATATATATATATATATAGAGAGAGAGAGAGAGAGAGAGAGAGAGAGAGAGAGACATTGTAGATATAGGAATCAATACTGTGTTTGGACTGTCAGTTTTATGTTCAAAGTCTGAACATCATATTGAGGTGTGAAATTGATAGTCACCATGTAGTGTTGATTCATATGTCCAAACTATATCTATAAATGCTCTATCTCTGATACATAATCAACTTTTCCCATAAATGTAGAAAATTTCATTATATATATATATATATATATATATATATATACACACACACACACACACACAGATAGATAGATAAAATCCATCACTTCTTTCGAAATTGCTAAATTAGGATATGAAACTGAGCAGATATGAGCCTTTCAAGAGTCTGAGAAAGATTAGCATTCATAAGGCACCATTCAGCTTTGCATGATCACATTCTGTAGCTGAGTTGGTCGAAAGCATGTTGGATGGAACAATTGTTTCTTCTGCCAAGGTAGACACAAGTTCAAATCCTGTGAGATTGCACATATTTTCCTTTAATATGATTCTTGAATTTTCAGGCCGATAGATGAAAATAAATATAGTGTTTAATAAATAAATGAAGCATCCCTTCAAATATGGGTATCTACTAAAAATAATATTTAAGTAATAAAATCTGTTGGATTAATAAATAAAAAATAATCACTTTAGAAATATAGGCACACAATTTTATAAATTTATTATTCACACATCAATTATTTTACATAAAACTTTTAAGATTATTTTCATATTTATGAAGTACAAGTTTTATTATATTTATTTTCATTAGGTGAAATACTGTCAACCATTATTATAATTTTTTACTCTAATTTCTGTCCAGCTTAATTCATTTTTAGTTTCTTTTTATTACAAATTTACTCTAGTCGTCAATTGATGCAAAGAACAAACTGAGAATGTATCCTTTATTTTTAATTCACACTGCTCTCTACTTCAGATTGATGGCCTGTGTAAAGCTGCAATAAAAATCAATTAAAAATTAAGAAAGTAAATACTAGTGACAAACTGATAATGCTGTAAGATTTACTGCTATAAATTTTACTTTTCTTTTGCAATGTGTTAAAGATCCTGACTGATAGCCTCCAACTGAATGCACATGCAACATTTTAGATCTTATCAGGAGAATAAAAAGGAAGTAATGAGAGCCCCAGTCAGTATAATATCTTCCTAGACTATGCCCTATGCATATACAAGCATAGATGTGAAGAGATGGACACTGATCATTTAATTATTCCATAACACATCCCAAATGAATCTACTCATAGAAAACAGTATACCTGCTTTTTTTCTTGAGGCCAATGTACTAATGATAATGGGGGCTATGCTGATGACATAAGTATTCAGAGCTGGATGAGAATGATCTTGAACAAAAAAATATTATCCTTTACCAAGTGTTCCAAAAAAATAGGACTCATGATAAATCTTTTCAAAACAGAAAATATGATATGGAACTGGAATGAAAGCAGTGATGGCACCTACCTTGAATCCATCATATAAATTCAGGATGTAGAATTAGTAAATACTAAGCTCTTCAAATACCTGGAATCAGTTTGTAACACATTTAGTATAGGAGATAAGGAAATTGAACATAGAATAGGCAGTGCAAGGGATAGTTTTTCTCAATACACAAATTGCTATAAAGGCCAAAACATTAACCTAAAAACCTAAGGTCATGTTTTTAAATAGTCTTGTCAGAACAAGATTTTCATATGGATGTCAGGCATGATGCCAAACCATTTAGAAATATCTAAACTGTCAGCTGTATTTAACTTCTTTCTCAGACAAATGGTTAAAAATAGCTTTGAGAAAATGATGTAGGTCTTAGCAAGGGCCATCCTTCTTTGAATCTTGTGAAATGTTGCTATAGAATCACAAAGAAAGAACACTATGGAATAACAAACTTCATCATTGAGAGTGTGAGAAAAGAAACATATAACTTATGGTTACATCTAGCCAATTCAATTGTAAATTGATGAGACCTTATTACCAATCTAATACTGCCCTTAAATTCATAAAGTCTAGGTATCATAGCAAAGAGCTCATCCAAACAATTATCACGAAAGTATTTATAGAAAATGCACAGGAAATCAACTTTATGGCAGTGAGAAAGTGAAACAAAGATGCTAGGTCAGGACCAATAGTTTTGCTGATCCTTCTTTGAATTATACCAAGAATCTCTAAATATATACCAGACCATATATGGCAGAAGTATTCTAAGCATGGACAAATGGTAGAATTATAGATATATAAGATAAATTCTGAAGAGAAAAAAATTATTTAGCATGACACAGTGAACTAACTCTCTTAGCAGCAGACCTAGCAATGGATTTCCACTTCATGTCAATCCAGAATGTTAGCCCAAGAAGGCACAACTAGTCACTCTCTTGGAGGTTAGAATTAGCCATCCTTTGGCACTGGAAGGAAATAAATAACTATTTCAGCTATATGGCAGTCTTATGTATCAGTATGAATTATTTTGTTCTGTTTACAGTTTAGAATAAAGATAAAAATCTTATAGGAACAGGAAATTCAGTCAGTTAAAAAATAACTTGAAAAAGCTTTATAAGAAAGAACTTGAAAAAATAATTTTTCATTAAATTTCCCCTTGAATATTACTTTTTATAAAATTATATATAAAGTGTTCTTTCTCTTTGAAATGTTATTCTGCTATGATGGCTTTCATATGTTTTATAATTGTTGTATTTCCCTAATTTTCATAATGTATAACAGGATGCTTAACCCATTAACAGGGACAGGAGCAGCACATTTGCTGTTTCTCAAATGTTGAGCCATAGAAATGCAATAAATAAAATTCTAATAATTCACAGTGAATAGGTTAAATCCAGTTTCTGGTAACCAAGAAAAAATGGGTTGTATTCTAAAATGGCCAGATTTTCTTTCAGAAAGAAATGTTGGTCCTGATGATACAAAGAAAAAAAAATAATCTGTGTGTTGTTGGTTATCTGAATCAGTTTGAAAACTTTGGATAGAAACCAGCTAAAAATGACACCAACTATTATTGACTCCCTCACCAGACCCAAAACTTACATTTGGCATAGAGATGTATTTTGATCAAGTGAATATATTCATGTGCACAAAATTATGTTTGCTTAGTAGATATTGCTTGATTATATATAAGGGGATGCGGAGAAGTTTTTGGCTCAGCCAAGAAGGGATTCAAAAAACATTCTAATGTTTGCTCATTTGGTCACATCATAGAAAGAGAATTAGGCCAAGAATTTTTTAGCACCTCCTCACACACACACACATATATATATATGTATGTTTGTATGTGTGTGTGTATACACAAGGGAGAGAGAAAGCATGAATACTAAATGCCATACAAAACTTATTGTATATATACTTAAGAATTTATCTCTGGATGCATGTGCTTGTGCACACACAGACACACACACACACACATACAAACAAACAAAGCAATTTTTAAGTAAATAAGTAAGGATATAATTTATAGACATGTAAAGATAAATATATATATTGTGCATGCGTATCAGGGCTGTAAATTGACATTAACACACCTGTTAAATAAAAACTAGAATATATATATATATATATATTTTTGTCATCCACAGACAGACTGTTTCGCTGTTTCACAGCTCATCAGTGTGGCTAGATGTCCGGTTGCCTCTAGCTAGGATCGAAACCCGACTGAATTTGCGTCAGTCGGAACTTCTCCCACTAAGACGTCAGCGTACGGTACGGGATGAAGGTGAATTTTAGCGTGTTTATTTTTAGATTCGGATAAACACACAGTGACTGAGAGTGACTCAATTCTGTCGAAGAGTCGTGCAGTATTAGCTTAAATAGTCACTGTTTACAAATTCACACCTCAAACCAGAGGGCTCAACCAAAATTAATTTTTCAGGAGCTAATATTTTATATCTATATATAGTATAATATGGGAGAATAATGGATAATGGCTAGGATTGATGTGCTGGAGAGTTGAGTTTGAATTCCAGTTGTTAGTTACATTCACTTACATGCAAATACACTTAGGAAAGGTGTGAATCTAGCTCTTCTCTCACCCCAGATATGGGTAAATAGCAGGACTGACCGAGTTCTATAGCCTTGTCAAGTAACCAGTCTAGGTTACGGACAACTCTCTCCTAGAAACTGTAATAAAGATCTGCTCAACATAGTTACAGTATAAAACACAAGTGGGCTCTGAGGACGTTGATCAAAAGCAATTGTGTCTGAGCAGACTTCTGCAAAAGGGACTGGCTAGCTGCCCTAGCAGATAGACATACTTGGATACGAGTTGCCATCCATTACTATATGTATATACACATGCACACACAAATATGCATCACTTACATGTAGCTTTATGTATATACATTTGTGAGTGTTCACTAGCAGAGACATATAATTTACTTCTATTTAATGAATGAATATATATATCTATATATTCATGTAGATATATTCCAATAATAGGAAAACAAATACACACATTATATATATATATATGCATACTATGTCTTTTCATATATATATATATGTATGTATGTATATGTATGCATACTATGTCTTTTCATATATATCATGCTTTTATTGGAAAAGAAGAGTAGGAGTATTAATGGTTCAATATGTGTATGTTTGGATGTATTCAGGAAGAAAAGTGAAAAAACAAGAGTAATTTAGTGTAATTTTTTCCAGGGAAACTGTTTACCTAGTAGACTTTTGGCATGCCTACAATCACTGAATATCTTGATAACTATGCTTGATAAATTTACACTGACGTTCTGTTGAAATTGTACTGTAAATATGTCCACGTCACTTGTAGACTGCTCTAAACAAATTCTGTCTTTTAGCTGTTGGGTATAAATGGATTTGGATGCCACTGCATAAGTTTATTTGATACTAATAGCATGCATGAGTTGAACCATAAGCTTTTTTGAATTTTTGACAGAAAAAAAATAATGAGTGCATAAATAAAAGTTTTCAAACTAGTTTTGAATCTTGTACATCAAAGTCATGCAATTATTGCCAGGCTATTTAAATCTCTTAAAAAGCAAAAATCTTTTATTTGAAATATTTTTTTTAATCCATCCCAAGCAAGGCAATAATGCCACTAAGTTGCAAGAGGTTACTAGGAGGGAAAGAGAATGAGAAGACTTTAGAAGGAACTGATAACCTAATCCTAAACAGGAAACAATGGATAAACCTATACTTCTGTTCAAAAGACTGTGGGAGGGATATTACATTAGTTACAATATTTGCTGTCTTATTTTAAGTCTTAGCACTAAATAACCTGTAGTATTAACCATTATCAGCCAACGTCTTTTTCTTTTATGTACAGTGTCCCTTCAGGATATTGGTTATCATGGCTTTCCACAACTTCCTATGCTTTGTAGCTCTTAGCAGTAATTGTCTCCTTACTAACTCTCCAACTACCTGTATTGCCATCTATTTACAAAAACTTCTTAGGGAGTTTACTCACTGATTTCCCATGTCTCTCTTGTCTTTAATATACATTGTGAGTATCAATTTCTCCAAGTCTTATTTCCTTATTATGTATCCTAGAAAGTTCAACTCTTTCTGATCCTAAGTGTAAGTGACCTTTTTTGTTAGCATTATTTCCTTAAAATGTTTTTGTTGCTTGCACAATCTATCCATGATATTCTCAGTATCATTTTGTAGAATCAAATCTTTGTTACTTCAAGTTTCTCTTTATATATGGTGAGATTATCCAGTGTTCACTGCCATATGAGATGATTAATATTACATAGCAGTTCAGCACTCTTTTCTTTTTCTTTACACATAAGGAAATTAAGAAATGTACACCTTTGTAAATTTATTATAGAAATTATTTAAATGCTCATGTGTTAAAAATATTTAATATTAGTTTTAGCATACAGACAGAACATTTGCTTAGCTTTATAAAGTATGCTATGATGATATGGTACTAAATATTGTAACGAAATGCTTAGGAATTTATTTCAGTTATTATGTTGGCTTTAGTATTGTTATACTGAGGGTTTGGCTGGTTGAGCTGTGAATTATAGTAAGCTTCATTGAATGACCATTGTTGTCAGATGGTTACGATGATGATGATGATGATGATAGTAGTAAAGGAAACTGATATGTATATGGCAGCAAGAAACAAAAGCCTTGTTGGTAAGAAGAAAAGAAATATGAAGATGAAATTGGAATAAAATTAATTATATTGCCAAAATTATAAACAGTTAAGTAAACTAAAAGTGTATAAGGAAATGCCTTATAATGGTCAATCTCTCTTTGTCAAAAAGTGTGCATGTTGGGAGTCTGACTGACATTCACAAAATGCAGTTTAGCCATTTGATATCAGTGCCCACTATAGTATTAGAAGGAAAGAGAATGATGCTGTGGTTAACTCTGTGTGAGAATGTAAATAACTGCCTGTTGTCTGGCCTTATATCTTGTATCTGGGACTCAGCTCGGTATTCTGTTTTTGCCCTTTGATTTAGGTGGTAATGCTGGTGATTGGATGATTAATTTAAATTTTAAATGTATTTTTTGTTTTGTGAATTGGAAGAAGTGTGTGGAGCCATGTACAAAAGATAAAATTTTATTTGTAATTTTGCCATTGTGGTGTTCACTACTGGTTGGTGATGAATTTAACATAATGTGAATCAGATGGAGATCTATTGAATTTGAAGCAGGATATGATAGTATATAGTAGGGTAAATCAATGTCTGTAACCTGACACAGCACTCACTGTATAATGTTTGATCTATATGAATAATATAGAAGTGTTCTTTTCAGTGTACTGACAAAAAAGTAATGTTTGTATAAAATATATGCTCTTCATCATTATAAACCTATTGATGATTCATATGTATTATCCAGAACTTATATCTTCTTGAAATAGATCTTATTGTTCTGTTAGGATTTATTAATTAAAAGCTTAACTGATCAGCAGGATATTTTTATAAAGATTAAGTTGTCAGTTATTATTCTGAGTGTGAAAATACTGTGTGTGGAAAGGAAAGAACAATATTTTTTGTAAAGAGATCAACAGGTAATAAAAACTGATCCACCATTGTCAGAGGTTTAGATCTATAACTGTTTTGTGTTGGGAATTTTGCTCAAAGGCAAAGTCTTGTGACAGGTTGAATAGTAATTAAAAGCTATCAATTTGAAGCAAGCTGAGATCTGAAGGCTGTTTTCAGGAATCTCTTTTCAGCTTGCCAGTATTGGTCTATGCATGAACCTTAAGCTGCTCAGTAAACAATAAAGAGGCCATAGTGTAACTGAAATTGAAGGGTTTCACTTACACACAGAGTAGCCTCAGTCCAACAGATATAGATTATGCACCTGCATTTCTATTTAAGCAGCTAAAAGAGGCACTGAGAGACCTTGGAAAGCTATGCATGAAAAGACAAGTTGATGTATTACTTTTTGAATGGAAAGCAGGAAACCTTTTTATCTACAATATGGCTGAAAGCCTTAGTGGATTAAGGGACCTCATCAATTGAAGGGCAAAAGATTATGAAAGATATTTTGTTTGGCTTTGAATTCCTGAACTGCTACTAACAAGTTCACCCCACTATAATTCATTCAAGTTTTTGGAAAAGATGGAATACTAAAAAAAATCATGGTCAGAATTTTTTGCTGTAACTAATGTTGGACTCATGACACTGAAAATTGTTAATTATTTGGATATATCTTTCACACATTTTGGCTCAATCAAGAGAGACAACTTTCTTATAAATCAGTATGGTCTTACCCAGAAAAATATTTATAAGTATTTATTAGAATTATGTATCATCAAGGCAGATATTAAGATCATTCATTTGAAGTTAAGACATAGATGAAAAAGTGCAATGTATTTTTGTAAAGTTTATAACTCAATAAAATTTATGTACAACTGCAAATATTTTGTAGTAATCAATATAAGAAATATTAATCATATTCAAGTCTATTATATATATATATATATATATATATATATATATATATATATATATATATATATATATATATATATATATATATATATATGTATGTATGCATATTTAGGCAGCATATCTTCATTCAAACAGGATTCATTGAATAATATACACATATTATGTCTATTTATTTTTATAATAATCCTTTCTAGTTCTCCAATTAGCTTCTTGATATTAAGTTGAAATTCATGAAGTTGAAGTGACCTATTTTTTGTTAACCCAAGTACTTTCAATCTTCTCCAAGAGATATATGTAAATATATATGTGTGTGTGTGTGTGTGTGTGTGTGTGTGTGTGTGTGTGTGTGTGTGCAGGTATAACATATACACACTAATGGAAAAATCAAACTGCTTAACCCTGAATCTTCTTTTATGTGCCATGTCCTTTCAGGGTGTAGGCAATCATGGTTCTCCATAACTTCCAGTCTTTTGTTGCCTTAAGTAACCTTTGACTCTTTACTATCCTCACTGTCCTTGTTCTGTTATCTATTCAGGCAAGCTCCTTCAGTTGAAGGAGCGTGTATGTTCCACCCTGCTCCTGTTGCCTTCAATGTGTCCTGGAGTGTTAATTTTTACCAAGCCCTTTGTCCTAATTAAGCATGCAGAATGGAGGGTAGACAGAGCAGGGGGGGTGACAGCTCTGCACATCCATATCATGAAGGTATCCAATTAAAGAGTGAAATGGAAATTTAATTTTAATTTGAATAAAGTGCTTATTTCATGTTTCATCTCTTTTTACATATTTAAAATATCTTCCTTTTTCACATTTCTCAGTACTGGGTCCTATAGGCCTCTCCATTTGAATCTTAGGGGCATGCAATCAATGAGTTGGCCCTGGGCATTACCAAATCTCTGCACATCACTGGATTAATTGTAGTTCCTATTTTCCTGAAAATTTCATTGTTTTCCATATTTTTATCCATAGTAATCCCAGTCTACTTTAGTATAAACATATCTCTGCCACTTTAAGTCTGTTCTTCAGTATTCACTTTTGTACTGGAGATTAGATATTACATAGCACTTCAACACTCTTTTCTTTGCTTCTGAAGACATTTTCGCATCTTTTAATATTTTGCTTAGTTTCTGGGAGGTACCTTTCACTATAACAATGCAACTTTGGTTTTGTGTTGCATCTTCCTTTGTCTGTTACTGTGCTACCCACATAATTATTTTTCCAATACATAGCTCACACAATGGGCTGTCTATTTTGCTGACAAACATGCAGTCTTTCTTCTTTTAAGTTAATAGTGCTTATTTCTTGTTTTCTTTCATTATCTTGTCTAACGATATTTTTCAATGCCATTTGTGTATGTTATGTTGTTGAGATTATGTCTGCCAGTAATGAATTCTAGTAGGTTTTGTAAAATAATGTTGCTTGTGTTAGTGTTGATGCGTGGTAAAATGTAACAAAGACATATCAACATAGAACTATTGGTTTATTAAATATATACATGAGGGTACAAGCGTACGTGTTAGTCAACCCGAGTCCAAGTGTGTAGTCCCAATATCCTATCTATTCATACGCCAAGGGGTTACAGATATTGTGCGTATGAAAGTAGTTCCATGATATTACTACAGGTTTTGCTGTACAAGTTAAATAAGTCCTGTGAGAAAACGTATCCTTATCATACACCTCTTTTTATTTTTGTGTCCAATTTACTTGAGATTAAGCATGCAGTTAATGCATCTTGATTACAGAAAATGAGGACATATACAGATCAATAAGTGTATAGGTTCCAAAATAAGGCATCTATTAACAACATTCCTTTGCTATATTAATATACTATATATCCTCAATGAGCATTAAAACAAGCCTGTACTTTCATACAGATGGTGAACACTATCATGTGATCTATCATTCTGTATTTATTGTATCTCTTGTTACAATACAGAAAAAGGTATAAGAGGGCTAAATGAATAAGTCAAACATAATTCCAACATATTCCATACATATTTAGTGGCAGATGGGTCTGGTGATTGTGTCAGCCAGAAAAGATGCCAAATATCTTGGAAAGCTTAGTGAGTAGCATATGCATCATATTGATTGACATACTGTTGTAACAACACACTGACTTCCTGTTGCATGAATGGTAACAAAACATTGTTGTTCAATGTTCCCCCCACAGAGATGAAAGGAAAGCAAGATTTGTAACTTATGGTATCTCACACTAAGATGCATGGCTTGGCTTGTATGCTCTGGGTGAATACAATCTGAAAGAAATTGCTCCCCAGGAAACAAATGACAATCTCTTGTATTAAAACAGAATCTGCTCTCATCACTAAATGCTACAGAATAACATTCAGTCACCAGATGACTCTCTTGAATGAGGTGGTATTACTCCACTTGTCTGCCAGAGAACTTCTTCCACTGACTGCTAAATGTTATTTCCAAAGCAGTATATTAAAATGGTATAAAAGTCTCATTCTCTGTTTCCCCGTAGGAAGCCTTAGTGATAATAAATGTTTCCTTCCCATGGGATAACACAGAATAATCCACAGCATACAATGCTCTAAAGTTATTTACCCCCATACAGGCATGTCTAA
The DNA here is from genome assembly GCA_964036315.1 of Acanthosepion esculentum. Taxonomy (NCBI): domain Eukaryota; kingdom Metazoa; phylum Mollusca; class Cephalopoda; order Sepiida; family Sepiidae; genus Acanthosepion; species Acanthosepion esculentum. The sequence continues at coordinate 28,313,905 of OZ038475.1, read as the reverse complement.
TAATTCTACCTAGCCAATTGTAAATCTTTCACAATCTTTCAGAGGCACTTTATACACACACACATATATATATGTATGTACTATAAGAAATTCATTATAAACATACATTCATACACCCCTTTTGTATCTTTTCTATATGGTTTGCTCAGACAATAAATTATGTAGTTGTTCTATCTATTGATATCAAGAATTCATTGCAAACCTCATGAATCTTTCATTGGGTTCATAGTTTGTTCACTAGTTTTGAATACCATTTTTCTTCTAGACTACTTGCCAACCATGGCTAGAGATCCCAGTTTGCAATGCTATTTAATCCATAACTGGAAGGAGAAGAAATAGATTCATACCTTTCTCAAGGGTATTTGTGTAAAAGTGAATGTAACTGATTCAACTGAAATTCTGACTCAGTTTGTCGATTTCTCACCTAAGTTACTAACCATAATGCACCACTTATACATCCATAACCATTGCTGTTAATTCTATGCAATTGTATATTCATTCTTACTTGTTAGAGGAAACTCCAATTCATCTATTATCATAAAAATTAATATTCCTCAACACTGGATATACACGTGATGTTACTGTGGTGTAAGTGGAGGACTATACACATAATTCTACAGCAAGTAAACAGTTGCCAGCCATCCATGTTTGCTACAGTAAACAATGTGTCAACATTTGACACATTGTTTAGTACTATGTTGTCATCCAGAACAATCCATAATCCTAGCCTTATTAATTAGCTCTAATTAAATGAACAAAAACATTTGCTACCTGTCTGTGGCATGAAACCAGCATCGCTGTCTGAAGCTCAGATTCAGAGAATATAATAATACAAGTGTTACTATATCACAAGATAGTCAAAGAATTTTATTAGAATATCTACTGTCAATTAGCATATACATACTTTACCTAGGTATCAAGGGTGCTGCAATATTTTGTGTGTCTGTGTGTGCATATATATATGTATGTATGTATGTTTATGTTGGGTAGGTTCATACATGAGCAGGTGAATAAACTGGTATGAATATATACTTATATAAGCAAACAAATTTGCATAAAAATACACATGTATAAATATGTACAAATTTATATACATCAATATTGTTTGGAAATTCAAATATTTTTAATTCCATGACTTGTTATAAATAGTATACTCCTTTTTGTTGCTTTGGTTACCAAATGGAGTGCCGGATGACCGTTTGATCTGAGAATTGTTATAATTGAAGCAAAGCAAACAAAAACAAAATGAAACCAATTATAACTGAGATTAGGAATTTTGTTTAAAGATGCAAGATGAACCTAGAGATAACTAAATATAGCATTAAACTAAATGTAATGATCAAAATAAAGTTTGTTACAGATAAAACTAAAAGAAGTCTAAGATGGCAATAAACCAAATGTTGCAGTCAAATTAAAAGTAACTTGAGACTGTCTTCAACCAATTGTAGAAGGTAAACAAAAGTATATAGATTGTACTAAACTAGATATAATGATCAAAATAAAAAATATTGGAGACTGCACAAAACCAAATGTACTGATCAATGTAAAGAATATGAGAAACTACTAAAGGAAATAACATTTGTAGCAATCAGAATAAAGGTTAGAGATTGCACTTAAAGATATAATAATAAATTATAATGATCAAAATGCAAAATTAAAGAAATTGCAATAAAATAAATATAGTGATCAAAATGGGTAATGTTAAGTTGCATTAATAAAATAATCAAATGAAGAAGATTAGAAATTGTAATAAATCAAATACAGAAGATTAGGAACTGCACTAAACTAAATATAATTATCACAATAAAGAAGAACAGAATTTACACTAAACAAAATGTAATGATCAAAGTAAAGCTATCAAGAAATTAGATTAAAATAAATTGAAAAATATTTGCTCGGGTTATGTATTGAATAATGAATATAGGAATAAAGTGTATGTAAATATAGAATTGGACACTGAGGGGTGGAGACAGTCAGTTTCATGCTTGAACATGATCATCAGGCCTTGTACTATTCATTTATTTGTTTTTTAAAAAATATAGTATTCATAATTTTTTATTTTTAAAAAACAAAGTGTTAGGAAATCAATTGACTGAAATTGTGAAACCAAGGTCACGGAATATATGATAAAAATATAGTTTTAAGGAATGCTATATCTATGCAATATGCATATGCTATATCTATGCGATATGCAAAATATCAGGGATAGAGTGTATGTAAATATAAATCTGGACACTGAGGTCAACACCAAGTGGAAACAGTTTGTATTATGCTTGAACATAAACTTCAGTCCATATATATATGTATATAAAGTATATTTAAGCAGCAAGTATTCAAATAGTTTCATTAAAGTCACCTGACAAGGTCTGTATGTTGAAATTTCTATCCTATTTTTCCAGTTTTTTTTAGTAACATGTACATTGGGATAAAAAATTATAGATAAATTGTCTGATGTTAATATTTGTTCTGTTTAAAGTAAGCACTAAGTTTCCACAAGTGATAAGTCAACTTAGAAGACAGTGTTGTTTAATATAAGAATATGTTTTTATTCTTGATATTGGAGATGGCAATTCCTAAATATGATGAACATTTTTGAGGTCAAAAATTATTCATAATAAACTTTCAGCCCAGTAGAAGTGCCAGGATGTAGCCAACAGAATCTTGCCTACTACACTGACAGTGCATGGTTTTTAGTAGTAACTAATATGGTTGAAGGTACTTGACCAAAACAGAACAAACATGAACTTGGGACACGCTATTCATGATTTCCATTATGTTACATATTTGAAAACTGGAAAAATACAATAAAAATTGAGCATACAGACCTTCTTGGGTGAATTTAATAAATCTTGTTTTTATATTTATATATTTATATATATATATATATATATATATATATATATATATATATATATATATATATATATATATATATATGTGTGTGTGTGTGTGTGTGTGTGTGTGTGTGTGTGGACACATAGCCAAGTGGTTAGAATGTTCACTTCCTGACCATGAGATCTGGGTTCAAATCTTACCAAGATCAATTTGGCAGGAAAGTGACCTTGATGCTATCAGTCTGCTGGGAAGGTAATCTCAGCATGTAGCACCTTTAGAAAGTTGACTCTTGTGAGTGAAATTGGGTAGATAGGACTCTTTGAGAGCTGTCGATGACTTCATGCATGCTAGCATGAAATCATAAGTCATCATGATCAAGGGCTTGAGCGTGCTGGCTTTGTTCAGAGTGTTGATCATGTGAGATAACTTGCTATTACCTAGAAACTGTAACTAAAGTCTGCTCTGTATAGTTGCAGTACAAACCACAGGTGGGCTCTGTGGGTGTTGAGCAAACACAAATGTGCTTGAGCATGTGGCTACAACAAGGATTAGCTAGCCACCCTAGTAGATGGGCATCCTTGGATACTAGTGTCCAGCCATTTATATATGGATATATGGGTATATGTTTGAGTGTCTAGAATCTTTCTATGTGACTTTATTCAAATCTCAACATGGGCAGAGTCTTCTTTATGTTATCAGCCTAGTGATGTGATCTCTGTGTCTGAAAACCAAACTACAGGTCTACCCAAGCACAAAGTCACAAGTCATCGTGACCAAGAGTAGCCTTATTCTAAGAAATGGTGACCACATCAGATAATGTTCTCTATCCCAGAAACTGTAAATAAGGTCCACTCAACATATCAGTAGTATAATTCAAAGGTGGGCGCTGTAACTGTTGAAAAATGCAAATGTGCCTGATGAGATGTTTGCAACAGGGATTGAGTAGTGGTGTAAGCAGACAGGTGTGATCAGAAATGAGAAGGCAGTCTATATATATATATATATATATAAGAGAGAGTGAAAATATATTTTTCTCTGGAATATAATGCATAAAATTCATTTGATTCAGGAGGTTGTTATTTATTTTGGACTCGTATTTCTTTTTATCTTATTTCTGTTGCATCTCGAAAATCTCTATTCAATGACTGTCAAGTGTGCAGTGTGAATTGAAAATACAGAATAAACCCCTGGTGTGTAATTTTTGAACTTGTATCTCTCATTCTTCAACTATTCGAGAAATGTGAAGAAATGTATCAAATTTAAGATAAATGATATATAAGCTTTACTAATGTAAAATTTATGATAATTGACTCTGCTTTATCTAATAAATTCAATAATGATAACTCTAGGGTTTTCTCAAAGACACTTAGGTTAACAAGAGTATGTAGACATCAGAGGCCTCAAAACATTGACTTTCCAAACTCTAACCTTTGTGATAAAATGTACACTGATTTTAAGAAGAATTTACAACATATAAGTATGCATTATATGGTAGGAAATACAATATGCATATGTAAATTTGGAAATGTTTTCAAATATATGAAAATATATTCTTGTAATATATATGTATGCATAGTTTTTCTATGTATATGTGAGTGTGTGTGCATATATATATCATATATACATTCAAAACTTAAATACATACAAAGATACATAACAATTGCTCTCATAAAACATGCATATATTATTAGATACTTATAAAATCTTCTTAACAATAATCCTTCATTTTCTTTGTTTGATTAGATTGAGATTGTTTTTATTGAAAAGATTTGTTATTTAAAAAATGAAAGAAGTAATTTTTTCTATAAATTTTCTGAAAGTGTTTTTGAATTTTACTTAAACTGGACCATTGTTATATAAGAAATTAAGTGTAAATGAAAAGTACATAATTTTTATAATTATAAGAAAGAATCTGATAAGTTTCAGTTATTATATCTATTTGAAATTAAAAAAAGTTTATATTTCTGTAGAATAATGGTCAATCTTTGCTTTAAATTTGAAAAATTTAATAGGGAAGTTTTATATACTTTTCTCTCCAAAAGGTATATGAATGCATGAATGAACATATAATTAAATCAATGCAAATGGCATACAAGACAATAAAGCAATAAAATACTCATCAAAAGTAAAAGGAAAAACAAATTGCTAAAAACCAGTGAAATTCTAAATACAAAGCAATGACAAATTATATATTACATAGAGCAAATACAATACAATACCACACCCTTCTGTTTATTGATATATACTTGGCCATGTGTGAACTATGTATATATATATTATACACACACACACATATATATATATATATATATATATATATATATATATATATATATATATATATGTGTGTGTGTGTGTGTGTGTGTGTGTGTGTGTGTGTGTGTATTTATGTATGTAGATACATATATACATGCATCTTTCATTGAAAATGGTGAATAATGAAAATTTAATTAATCTCTTATTGTGTTTTTTCAGCATTCTAACATTTATTACTTTTTTCAGGGGTTAAAGGATATAGACATTTTCCAGAGTTGTTATTATTTTTCTGTGCACCGATGTTGTTTCTGGATGGTGAATTTCCATGTGTTAACATAGTAGTTTAACTGTGTAGAGTACTTATGCTTTTTCATTGCTTATGTGCTATGCACGACTGGTTAACCTGGGCATCGCTTTTATTTTTAGAAAAACTTTAACATGCCGTCTCCACTGCTAAATGGTGTCAAAAATTAATTAAATCTTCCTTCTCAGCTGTTTTCAATGAGAGATGATTGAAAGAAAGGTTGCTGCCCAAATACACATTAATTACATATTTTATAGATATATTAGGAGATGCTGAAAAGTTTGAATCCAACCAAAAATAATAATCTGGAGACATGAAATATTCATATTGCACTTAGCCAATTGTTTCAAAAATTGTTTTTTGTTATTACTACTGTTCATTCAATAAAAATACTAAGTGCCATTCAAGGTAGAGGGTTACTAAATGGAGTTGGGCATATAGGGAGGGAGCAAACATTGCATATTATAATGATATGGAAGATAGATAACTGCTGACCCTTGGCTTGAAGAGGTTAAGATTGTAGTGATCAGGAAAGCATCCTCTTGGAAGTCCATTCCATCATGCAACAGTTCTGAGGAAGAAGTTGTCTGTGTGAAACTTATTCCTTACCAATCGAATATGAAAGGAATTCATGAAGGGATAAGTTGAATCAGTATATGTAGTATGGAGAGTTTTAGCCATGTAATTTGCCATGAAAATATCAATAGAGTAGTGAGAGGCTAGTAATGTTTAGTCTGGGGAAAGGAGTTAAAGTGTGGAAAACAATCCATCACCCACAAGATCATACAAATGTTTTTGAACTTGGTTGAGGCCGAAAACTGAAGATTGGGTAGTTCTAGCACAGATGTGACAGCATGATTCTATTCATGGTCTGATCTGGCTTTAGCAAATAAAGAGCATGACAGGAGGGGTTAGGTATTTTCTGGAGTGATATTGAGAGATGACTATTTTTTCCGGAGACTTTAGCACATATATATATATATATATATATATATATATATATATATATATATATATATATACATACACATACAAGAAGTTCTACTTTAGGTTCAGATTTGTTGTAATAATAGACAATAGACATTCCAGGCAAAGAAACTCTTTTAAAGTGCAAACATTTATCATGACTGGTGAAAACTCAAGGTCTGCTCTCGGATGTGGAAACATTGCTTTCACATCCCAACCCAACAAAAAAAAAATTCTGATGTTTGGTTACTTAAATATTGATTTTTTTTAAAGTCGGTCAAAGAGATAACTTTTCAGCACCCTACCATATATATATATATATATATATATATATATATATATATATATATATATATATATATTTTTTTTTTGTTTTTTCCTTACTCTGTACATATTATGTGAGAAGAAATAGTGCATTAATGTATGTACTGTTATGGCAAGTAACTTATAAAACCATATTATTGCACTCAGTTTGAAAGTTGGGGTTTGACCTGATAAATAATGACACAAAATATCTTTTTCAAAATCATTATAATTTTTTGAGCAAACGTATTTAGCCATTAAGTTTAGGTTCAAAATTGTAGTGTTGGAATTTCATTCTGGTGATCAGTGAAAGCTTTATAGCACAGCCTTATAAAAATTATAATTTACTGAAGCTTTACAAGATGCATGCCACAAACACATTATTACTAAACCATTGTGCCATCAAATAAGACCATCTTTTACTTCAAAGGGAAATTATACTGAAAAATGTAGCTATATTATGATGCAATATGTTATATGGTGCAGTAGTCTTACAGTGATTTTCAATAAACAATGCAAATTTAAAACATTTTGTTTTATAATTTGTGCCCACTAGTATTATAGTGTTATATACACTTTTATTTATTTATTAATTACGATCTAACAAATCTTATTCACTGAGTAGCCTTTTTTGTAATCTTTTACAATTTTTTACATAGTTTTTACTTATCGAATACGTTAAATAATTGCTTATTTTGCTTGTGGTGATTCATAATTAGAATTCTAGTTTGAATTTATTCTTCATTCATTGTATCTAATAAAAAATATATCAACTTTATTTGGATTTTTTCTTTAAATAGTAAAATTTTGAAATCAGTTTGTAAGCAAAAATCTGCAAAAATTGAAGATAGAAATAGATACTTCAAAATTTTATGCATTGTAAAAAATAGTAGAATTTTTGACATTCTAGTTTGGATAGAAATTTTATATCATATAAAAGATATTTTGAACAAATTCATTATATATTTTTTTTATATGTTATTTCATATGTTATCTGAAGTTATAAAATGAGTGGCTGTAATTATTTAATGAATTATTTATTGAACAATTGACTTCATCAAAATGACAAATGTAAAGATCATATTCTAAATAATGCAATTTTTGGTTTAATAACCATTTACCAGGCATGATTAGAATTCATGTTTTACAGTTTATCAACACTTTGCATGTTATTTAAAGCCAGAAAATATGTTTTTGGATTGTAAGAATTCTGAACCATTATCCATTACACCACCTGTATATCCAAGCTTACAGCACCTGGTATTCCCAAGTAGTCACTGATCTAGGTACTGACCAGGCTTGATGTTGCTTAACTTTGGTGATCATATGGGAACTGGTGTTTCAATGTCATATGGCTGTAAGCAAATGCAGTTCAAGTGTGAACCAGCAAAACCAATTGTTGTACGTAATAAATTTCCTGAACCTAGAATTTCTAAACTTAAACTTGTCATACAAATTATCAGTAATTAAGTTAAAAATGTCATTTGCCCATTTAGTATATTTCTTCTCTGTAAACCTGTCCATTAGTTCTTATTCCTGAAGCCAATTAATTAATTCCAACCTCCTCCTACAAATTTTATAACATCATTTTATTTTATTTATTATCCTTTTATTTGAGCATGAGATTAATTTAAATGTTGTTTAGGAAATTTAAATCAATTGTTTCATTAAAAAAAGAAAAAAATAGTTACTTAGTAAGTGGCCAATAAATTTGCTCTTACTTTTCCTAAGCATGCCAGCTAAATAGTAGTTGAGCCTAACTTTTTTCAAGCAATTAATAGAATATTTTGTATTATTGTAAACATTATATTTAGTGGGCACAAGGGTGTCTACTAAAAAAAAAAAAACGTCAGGGAGGATATTTTCTTAATTAAGACTTTCAGTCTCTAAGCAGGTAAACACTGTTTAAAAGACATGGGTGTCTTTTTAAACATGTGTACCCAGTAAATATATTGTTTACAATTCAAATAATCATTAAATAAAGCCTGTTTTTTGTTCAGGGAAACTATTCTACTTCATTGGAAAAACAAATAGCAGCCTAATATAGTATTTAACAAATATCATATTTGGGCATAATAAAAATGCATGTTGTGATTTTGTTACCACAAAGAGTTTTTTCTTACAATGCAGAATGATTTTGATTTAGGTTAAAATATTTGAGTGTGCAGTCTTTCTTGCAGTATATGTATATGGTTTTGTGATAATGCTTATCCTCAATAGAAATTAATCAATGAAAGCCAGTTTCTGCTTAATTAAAATATTAATCAGCAAGAAATATTTCTTACACAATATTAACTTTATTAAATTTATGTATTCATCGGTGATCACCAAAAGAGATGAATTATCTTCTCTTGTTGAGTTATTTTAGTCACTGGGTGAATTATAGCAAATTCACAGAATTGCTGAAGTAATTTGAAGTAAAATGAATAGAAACCAACATTCAGCAACCATGTTGGAAAATATGCAAAAGTTCAAAAGAAATTACAGATTAAGCTAAATTCTGATAATGCATTAGCATGTGGAGATTTTATATAAATTTTGCTTCATAATGACTGTATTTTGTTAAAATATAAAAGGAATTCTTTTAAAAATATCTGCATTGAAAATATATCTATATTGATATCTGTATGAACATAACATATACCTCAGTTCATTCATTTTGTGTCCTATTCTTATTTCTTTTGTGCCTAAAAAGGCAAGTTTTAAGTTCACTTATTCTGAAGTTCCTTTGACATTTATATTTTTGGTAGCCTATATCTCAGTTGGTGAGGTTGTATGTGGTTCTAGTAATATGTCATCGAATATGTTTAACCGCAAAAACATTGATGTGCTTTTTATTTAATTAGCATTATGAGTTATGTGTGTCAAACAAATTTATGAACAAAATTTATAACAAATATATTTGAACATATAAACAGAGAGGGAAATATTTGTATATTAAAATCACAAAGTCTTGAAGATGTGAATACATTTATTCAATATAGCAAATTTAATTTCAAATTATACTTTTTGTTTATAATATATTAATTCATACATTTTTGTATGTGTTTGGTTCTATAGATCCTATCTATATGATAATTTTAAAATAAAGCTAACACCTCCACCTAATAATATTCAAATAAAAACAAGTGAATATGAGTGATTATCTTGATATTTTGTTGAGAGTGATATAATCATCAGAAACTACACATGTGAGAGAAAGAAGAATTTGTTAATTATGAGTAGTTGCTATCATGCTACCTTTAGAAATCATTGTTACTGAAGTTAGCTGGACCCTAACTAAATTCTCAATACATATAGCCTTATACCAGACTGAAATAAGCTTAGTATATTTGTGTGTCTGTATGCATAAGTTACAGTTGTGTGCAAAAGTGGGGAGGCAGAAGGTGTGATGGCCCTGTGCATCCATATTAGGAGGACATCCAATCAAAGAGTGAAATAAAAATTTAGTTTATATTTAATTTGAATAAAAGTTTTATTTTATGTTTGATCAGTTTTGCATATTTAAAATGTCTTCCTTTCTCACATTTCTCAGTACTAGACATTATATTTGAGTCTTAGGAGCATACAATCATGGGGGTTGACCCCAGGCATCATCAACCTTCTGCTTGTAACTGATAAGTTACTGGAGTGAGCTGAACCCTTACTAAATGCTCAATACACATAGCCTTGTACCAGACTGAACTAATCTTAGTATATTCACGTGACTGTGTGTATGTATGCAGAAGTTACAGTAGTGTGTAAAAGTAGGGAGGCAGAAGGTGTGACTGCCATGGACATCCAATCAAAGATTGAAATAAAAATTTAGTTTATATTTAATTTGAATTATTATTATTCATACCACAAGTTATCTTCAGACCATATATTTCTACTTCATTAATATGCTCTGTATACAGGCCACTGGGGGATTAAAAGAAAGGTAGAAAGAAGCAAAATAAATAAATAGACTAAAACATTAGTCCTAAACAAAAGTGTTCAGAAATGCTGGTTCCTTCCTTCCCAAAATTCTCTTAAATTCTCTTTGGCCTATATAGTGAGTCCATTAAAGGAGTAGTGATACATGATCTGAAAATTGCTTGATATATAAATTTGACAATTACCATGCAGTGACGATTCCTATATCGATACTGTCTAGATCTATAAACATTCTATCTTTGATACTGAGTACTTTTCCCATAAATATAGTAAATTCTGAACTATATATGACGATAAGTCAAAAATTATCCACACTTTCACCATAACATATCTGTGTTATGAGTGCAGATAATTTTTTACTTTCCCTCATATATATATATATATATATATATATATATATATATATACAGAGAGAGAGAGAGAGGGGGGTAGATGCATGCATGCACATGCAGGTAGCATAATGGTTATCAGTATGGAAAGTGAACAAGCTAAGTTCAAATTCCATTTGATTCTATTTCATTCACTTTCACACTAATAGCCTTGGAAAAGGCATGCATTCATTTTCCTTCATAATAATTTTCCTCCATGGAGAAAAATAGGCTCACTTGGCAGCCAAGCTAATAGAAAGGGAAAACTCTGTATTCAAACCAAGTCTTATTAGTGAGGCTCATGTTTAAGTACATCTACTAAGCTTTTTTAAGCTTTGATATTATTTGGTAGAGGTTAAACTCCATAGCCATAAATCAGAAGGAGGATTGTTTAGAGATTTCATGACTAATTTTGCCCCATTTCTCTGTTTTAAGTTCTGAAAATTTTTCTGCATACACCTTCACAAATATAATCAAATCATCAGTCTCTAGCAGTTCAGTTTTAAACTGAATGGTCTGTTAGATCCTCATGTTTTGTAGTTGATGTGATTGTCTATTTTTGTCCAATGTGTGTGAGTGTGTGCATATTTTGTAAAGATATTTGGCTATAGATTAATATACTCTATATAAAATTTATATATTTCTCTGCAGATGATTAATATTTATTTACTTATATAAAAGCTAGATAAAATAACTTTAATATGAACAAAATGCAGAGACCTTAAGATAAATCAATTTTGAAATTAAAATCTTTAATTTACATTTGGTAAAATGTTTTTTTAATCTATGGACTAACAATACTGATACACCCTATTGCAGTGAAGAATTCTTTCTGTCTGGCAAATGCTGCAATATTTCTAATTAATTCATTCTTTGTTCCAGATACCAGTGACTTTTCAACAATAGACTTAATTTCCTCTAATGGCATATTTATGCTACATTTTTCTTTTTTCTTTTCAATTTATTAAAACAATTTAGCTTTTATATTAAAAGGACATTTTGAAAACAAAACATTTCTCATCAAAATTTTCCAACAAATCATTTATATTATTTGATTTAAAATACCTCATTTGAATGATTAAAGGAATCACAAGCTCATTTTAGCTGAATATATCTAAAATCAATAAAGCTTTGGCTCAAGAGATTAAAAAAAATTAGTTGCTTGTAAACTTCAAGAACCGGAACTGAGCTTACATCATTTGTAATATTAGTTATTTATCCAATTATGCACTCCAACTAATTTGAAGTCAAAATCAACCTCCTTGTAATATTGGTCTGATTAGGTCAATTTTAGTTCCTCTTCCATAGTGACAGATTTTCTTCACTAAAATCTATTTTGGATATTCACATTACATGGCTACCTTAATAAACCTAATGATATGAAAAATTTACCCACTTTTGCCTCAGGAGTTAGAAAGCAAATATTATCCCTCAGCACTATATTTAATTATATTTCCTTTTATACTAAGCTTATAAGTGTGTATGTGTGTGTGTGTTCTTGTATATTATATGTAAAGTGTGTTTATGAGCATATTTAATGTAAATATATGTGTCCCTAACTCTCTGTTGATCTATCTAAAATATACACTGTAAGATCAATTGTGGAGATACCATTTTCATAACCTAAAGCTTAAAAGATCAAATATTGAAACAGATATAAATGTTTTCCAGAATGGCAGTGGGTATGAATGGTAAAGAGTTTCCCATAAACCATATGAACATTGTTTTTATCATTCAACTTCAGTAGCTATAGAATTTATCTGAAAATACATTTTAAATTCTTGGAAGATTTGAAATTTTTAAACCACAGATTGACAGCTGAACTAGATGAATGTTACTTGATTGAAAGAAAAACTGACTTTTTAGTAGTTTTAACGAACAACATAAAGATTGTAAAAAAATGATTAATAATTTATTTTTTTTACATTTATTTACATTTTCATTTCAAAGTTCAGTAGATTGAGTTATGTTATTCCTGGTTTGAGTAAAAGTTTTAAATTCTATCACAGTTGTGAGCTTATTAACAGATACAGACATAGTAGATATATTTTAATTTTTCCAAAATGAAAAATTAGGTGCTCTAAGAATTTAAAAGATTGTCTCATAGCCAAAAATTACAACTGCAAATTAAATCTGGGATGTGTGTGTGTGTGTGTGTGTGTGTGCACTGTTCTTATTTTACTCATTTTTTGAGGGATTACACTTAATATTACAGTATTATTGAGTTTGAAGAGTTAAAGCATTGGTAGTTTATGCAGTCTGGGTAAACATTAGCTGACCAGATACCTCAATTGCACTTATAAAACTCAGATCATATTTTGGGAGGAAAAATGCTAAGTCTTATATACAATAACATAGTATTCATGAATGTAGGAAAAAAATCTTTATTTCTTAAAGGAATATGAATATATTTTGTGCTTAACACAAAAAGCAAAATACATATGTACTTATGTCATATACATGTGGCTAGTGGTATGACATCATATATATATATATATATATATATATGTATGTATGTATACATTACATAAAGATGTGTAGTGATATAATTTTATATCACTATATTTACACAAATTTATATGTGATGTGATTTGACATATTGGCCATGAAGAACCTACTGGCCAAACAAAGCCCAAATAGTGCTTTTGAACACAGACCTTTCCTGATTCTTGAAATATATTTCTTTGCTCGGTTTTATATCCTAACATAAACAAAAACAATTTTTTAGGAATGGATAAATAGTCTTTATGTTAGGATATGAAACTTAGCAGAAATGTATATTTTGAGAATCAGGAATGGTCTGTATTCAAAATCACTATTTGGACTTTGCTTGGCCAGTAGGTTCTTTTTGGCAAAGAAGTCAAAGCACATCAGATCTAATGACAGTTTCCCCGAGGTGAATACAGGTTCACACACTGCTGGACAGCACAAATTTATGTGTATTTTCATAGAGGGTAATACAGTTATCTAAGTTTTACATATAGATACACAAGGTGCGATGGGTAAATTGTAGCGATATTATATTTTAAAATTCATGTATACACATTGTTTGTTTTTGTTGATTGCACAGTATAGTATGTTCAGTTGGACACCATCTGTGAGAAAAACAGCACCATCATGCAATTCACTCTGCCAGAAATTTGGAAACGAAATGCTGTACTGCTTGGCATTTGCACTGGAAGCTCCAATATGAACATTTCAGAGTGTTTGGATGTCGATATGAGGACAGTGTGGAGGATTTGGCAAGAGATGAATGAGTCTAATGGTGATTACAAAGGTATGTTAGCTTGGAAAACTCACTCTAAACATTCTGATAAGAAAAGAACTCCTAAATTTATTGGTGACGGCTTCAGATTCAAGACAGAGACCTACATCAAGTGCCTTGAGGAGGTAGTGCTGCCATGGGTCAAGAGGGTGGCTGCTGGAACATACTACTTCTGGCACCAGGACTCTGCACCATGCCACACAAGCAGTAGAACCCAGTCATGGCTGTCAGACAATTTCTACAGCTACATGGCAACTTATATCTGGCCACCTAGCTCCCCAGACTGCATCCCCAACTTGATTATTATGTGTTGGGCACAGTTGAGTGAGAGACCAGCAAAACTTCTTGTAACACCAAGATGACCTGAATACAAGGGTTATTGCAGCATTCACCAACTTAAACAAGGAGACTGTCCAGAAGAGTTGCAGGAGATTCTGAAGTTGTCTGGAAGACATGTTTAAAGCCAATGGCAATTTCATTGAATAAATTTACTCTTTAGTATTTAAGATTTTTTTTGTGTAATTTTGGTAAATATATCTGTTAAAATGAGATGTAAGTGTTATTTTCATCATTGTGTAATTTAAACAACAATTTATCCATCGCACCATATGCAAACTGAAGATTTTGTTTGACGAAACAAGTCTATAAAAATTGTCCTTATAAGATATTATAAATCAATTGTAAAATTATGAGTCTATATAAAAACTGGTTAATGTATGTTTTATTGAACTGTTCATATATCATTTGTGGTGGTGGTTTGCTTTAGTTGTTTTTATGGCTTATCAACCCCTTTTTAGTGGTGGCGTGTTAATATTACCATTAAGAGCCAATCATTAATTTAGTAATTATTTTTTTTATATGGTTAATTATTTCAAACACAAAGTTTTGTTAACAGTTAAGATATTGGAATAGAATTTGTTGTATTCTGTTGTATTCTGAATATGGTTTATGGAAATGTAAGTATTTGTATTTTAGAGAGCAGTCTAAGAATACAGACAAATATAATTTTATTCTATCTATACATATTCATGACAGAATAAACTGGATATTTTGTGTATTGTTCCTTGATTCTCTGGTTTGCAAACCAACATTTTTAGCTTTGCTCTTCTTTTTAGTTATTTCAACATTGCGATGTAATATTCCCCCTGCCATTTTATATATATATATATATATATATATAAATGGCTATCAAAACATGCACAAGGACTCTGATCTAAATTGTTATCCCCAAATTCACACTAAGGTGATCTTCAGGTGACAGGATCTTGTCTGAAGATTGCTTTAGTGTAAAACTTAGAGTAATGATTTAGATCAGATTTTGTGAGTGCTTTTTGGTGTTTGTTACTTTATAGTACTGTCTAGTTTAATTTCTAGAGATTTGAGTACTATAGATTTTTGTTTAGGTCATAGGTGTCTGTCTTTTTTTTTCATTTTTGTTTCTTTATGTTTTCTTCTTTGACAGACTTGGTATTGGTAAAACTGTTATTTGATAATTTACCAATTGATTTATTATATAGGTATGATATGTATATAAATCAATAAGTATATAATCTGAAATATTAGTTGAATATTTATTTGAAATTTGCACTGTATAATTTTCAATTAGTGGAGAAATATTTTGATTGATTCATTTTCTATAGCTTGCATTTTTTTTTTAAAGTCAGAAAATATTTTTAGATTGTAAGAATACTTTTTTTGAGATAAATATGATTTAGTGATACAAATCATACTAATTAACCCTTTTGTGATGCCAAAAAACACTCGTTTGATACTTTTGTGATGTCAAAGAATACTCATTGTCATTTTCGTAATGCTCATTGTAGTAGAGACTTTGTAATTGCAGATACAACTATAGTACGCTGTTGAACAATACTGGTATCAGACGCCTTCAAATAATCTCACATGAATAGTACTTGCTTGATAATACTTGCTCAAAAGTAACCACTGAATAGAATAATAGTATAGTGAATAGAGTAGAGAATAGCAGCCCATATGGTAATAGACAATAGAGTAGAAATATCGATCTGAATAGTAATAGAGGATAGACTAGAAATTCAGATCAGTTAGATGCCATGTGACTTCCTACTTATGCATTTCCTCTATGGACACATGGTCTACTTAATTCAATAATGGGAAGGAACTAAAATTGGAACTTGGCACTCCAATTAAAATTTCCAAGCCATTATCTATTAATTACATCACCCACACACCCAACCTTATAGCACCAAGCAGTCACACATATAGGTACTGACTAGGATCAATGTTGCTTAACTTCAGTGATTGTAAGGGAATCAGAGTTTAAACATGCAAGCCAATTAATAGAAAAGTTCTAGATAAAGTGCATTATAAAGAAGATGAGGTTGAAATAGAAATATTATGTAAAATAAGTACTATTTTTTCATAATTACAGATTTATTGAAGAACCAATATTTATCTATGTGTGGGTGTGCATGTTCATATCTTTATCAGTCTTTGCTTGTTCACTGCAAGATAAAAGTATTTTCAAAATCCTTCTACTATGCTATTCTTTGCTATTTCTTACCAGCAAACTTCACTTTTACATTTCCTATATTTACACTTCATTAGGTACCAGTAAAACAACCTTTTGCTCCATCTGTTATCTTTTCTTCTTCCTATGTGCCTATTTTGCCCCTTAATTTTGTTATTTAATCCATTATGCATTCATTACATACTTTACATTTTAAGCATACTGGGAAAATGTTTTTTTTATTATATCTACCCAATATTGTTATATACTATTTTATTTTATTTCCCTGATCTTTCCTTATTATAATTACATATCCTAAGTACATGCATTATAGGACTCCTTCCAGTTCTTTATCTTATTTTGGGGAATTTGTTCAGAACATATATATAACACACAAACCAACCACTCACCCACGAGTGTACACATATATTATTAAAAATGTAAAAACAACAGACATTTTACAAACAAATTACATATTTTGTCAGACAAGGAGGAAATTCCATCAGAAATTGTCCAAAGTTCATTTTGGAAGACAAGTACAAGCTTTTTGTTGTTTTTTTTTAATCTTTTTTTTATATATTTGAGGATGTGAGCTCTTAAGGTACAATTGTTTTTATGTATTGATAGTTGTTTTTGCTGTATGAGCATTGCTTCAAAGATCATAAATCACTTTTTATTATATGATTTTGCTAGTATTTTGTTATTGTTCATGAATAGCTGTCTAATGTTACTATGCTGCTTATTAATATGTTGTCTTATGGCAATATAGTCCAATAGGTGGCAGATAAGTCTCCATGAGAGTGTGGTTGTGATATATCCTATGCAAATCATTTTGTGTATTTTTTTATTTACAGAGAAACATTTTCCAAGTGGGCAAGTATATTCATCCACTGCATTGGTCTTATTTAGGGGGTTGAGATGATTTTTAATAACTAAGTTGCTAGTTTTTAATTTTTTGCAGTAAATAATGAAACTAATGCATTTATATATCTATGTAGGATTTATTTATTGCTGTTATGTTCACGGCAGTGGAGCACTCAATGAGGACTGAACTTGATACAATGTGAGATGATCTGTCACATTAACTTCAGGTAAATAAAACTATAACTGCTTCAATGTTTAAAAAAACTGTTGTGGGGCAAATTGATCTTTCAGCAAATTGAGTTGAACAAATAGAAATATCAAACTCTATGTAAATATTGCACTCTGTGTGATAAGCTAGCAAAAATATTCATATTTTTAGTATTATTTGATCTGAGACAATCAAATATTACCTGAGCACATTTTAGGAAAAGGTGGCATACCATTGGAATGATTCATCTATCCATTTCATAATGTGTATAGCTAAATGGAATGGATGGGAGGAAACATTTATCCATAGACGAAAAAGATACACACTTGATGTATGAGCTTTTTGACAATGGTATATTTTCCCTGAAATTTTATCAGTTTAAAAGTAATAAATTTATAAACAATATCACATAAATTATGAGGCATATTTTTGGAAGTTATAAGGAAGCTTCTTTAATAATTTATATCAATAAATAATTAGGTTTTTGTCTTGAATTTTATTCTATTTAAATTGAATATCTTATGCAAAATGAATCGTTGCCTATTCCTTTGAATTAATGCACAAGCAGGCAGATGAGAGGAGTGTCATCATGTGATCAAGTTCAACCAATTTGCCTCTTCTATTATTTTTGTAGTGCATATATTTAAACATATATACACACACATTATAACAAGATGCATTAAGATGCTTATGCTCAGTAGACATTAGTATTTGCTATATTTTTGGTACATTCATTTTGAAAATTTCTTAATCTAAAGATTTTATCAATAGTTATCAATTTATGGCTATATTTAACCAATATTGATTTACTAATTTCAGAATAACTTGACTTATGGTGCTGTTACTGTTGTAATTTGACATACATACAAGTAGTTATAACTTGTAGTTATAATAGAAATAAAGCCTTTGAGTGTCATAAAGTTGAATGAAATCATTAAATTCTTAGTTTAAAGTTAAGCTAACAAAAGAATACACTATTTAAACAATGTTTGTATCAAGTTTCCAAGTTTAATCATTATCCTCAAATCATTAGGTTCTAACAAATAAAATGTTGGTTTCATGATGTTTCCAGACTTACAAGATGGATTTATGATTTTATTGTATTATTTAATATAATAAATCTGAATATTCTATTGTTTTAATTCAGTTAGTGTACATATTACTGTATCATTTGGTATTGTAAATCTGGGTATTTAATGGTTGTTCTTTACTTTTCAGTTATCATAAAATATGTTTTCACTCTTGGAAAAATTGTTGGATCTACAACTCTGTCAAGATGAGTTGAAATTAAAACAAAATGAGATGAAAGGAAAGAGAGACATCAGTTCTTTTAATAGCTGATTGAAAAGCAAAATGAGACATCAACCCAATCTATCAATTCCTGTTCTTTCAAGAAACCATGAAGTCACTCTGATGGCCATGATAAAAATAGTGAAGATAGGAACAAGTGGAATCCTCATGAATTGACAAAATTAGAAACACTGTTATTTTAAGGTACTCATTGTTGTTTCTTACTGAAAACAGTAACAATCCATTTTTGAAATATGTCATTATTAGTAATGAAAAATGATCCTTCACCATAACAAAATAAAGAATTTAATTTTTTTAAAGTTTTCCCTATTGAAATTCATTATTTCCTGCTGTATAATTTAATATTCTATAATTTCTGCAATTATTTTTAATCTCCTTTCCAAAGTGAAAAATCAGAGAAAGACTTAAAATTTAAGAAACTATTTCTTCATGCAGAGTATTATGGAACATATATTGGTTAGTCAAATATTACGTGCAATTTGTTAAATTATTATCTGGTGGATGTGATACTTAAGATGTGTCTGGGGTTCCTTCCAGTAGGGAATGTTCTGGAAGCAGTGTGGCAAGTTCATAAACAGTTGCATTCATAAGCAAACAGATAAACACAGGTTACAGAATGATTAAGCAGTTCATACTTACTCGTTACTGCAGATCGAAGGAGAGCAAGGATAATGGAAAGAAAAGAAGAAAATTAACTCAGGTCAGGAAAAATAAATTGTATACAGTTTTAAGTACAAAGATAAAACAGTAAGGAAATTCATATACAAAACAAAATAAAAAGAAAACAATGTCATATATTACAAAGTACAAAAACAACAATATGAAATGGGGAGGAACAGGGAAGGCCTGAGAAAACATTTTGGTAGGGTTAACAGGGTTAATGGCAACTTAAGTGGATAAGACTGGACCAATGTTCAGCTGACAGCATATGAAAATCATTTTGTGAGGGATGACAGAAGAATAGCTATTTGAGGGGGCAAAGAGTGGATAAGTCTGGGTCACTGTTCAGATGATGCCACATCCTGAAAATCATTTTAGGAGGGATGACAGGAGAATAGCAGTTTGAGGGGACAAGGACTGGATAAGCCTGGGTTACTGTTCAGATGATACCATATCATGAAAAGCATTGTTCTTTTGACATGATCATTCTCTATAAGCAACAACAATGACTAAATGCTGCATAATTACAAGAAACAATTTTAATAAAAAATAAAATAAAATGGGTTCTTAACACCTCCACAGAAGCAATTCTGATTGGTCTTTTTCTTCAGTACAATCCAATCAGAAAAACTTTCGCTAAAGCCTATTTAATTCGTAATATACTGAAAATATATTAGTTATACTTACCAAAAGTTTGTTTATTTTGTTGCCAATGTTTTATAAAAATGTAACTTAAAATACTAAAGGTTTGTTTTGATATATTATTTTCAAGATATTATCAACTATTTAAATGAATAATCATTTAAAAATCTTATTCTCATAATCCTCCAATTTATTTCTCTTTTTACTAATGTTCACCCAATACAAAGCCCAAGAGCCACTCAGGGCAGAGGGTTACTGAATCATGCTGTTGTGTGAACATCAGAAGATGAGGTAAGAAGTCCAGTTTATGAAGTTATGTAGGAGAGGTAACAGTTAACCTTATAATTGAAGAAATTAACATAGTAGTGATCAGGAAAACACCCTCTTGAAAGTCTGTTCTACAAAACAGTAGTTCTTAGAAAGAAGCTGCCTGAGTGGAACTATCATCTTACTAATGGAATATGAAGAGAATAGAGATGAGACCTCTCAGTGTATGTGGCATGGTAGGTCTTATCTACAAAGGTCAGGACTGGTGGAATGAAGGAATGTAGCACATTAGAACATTTGCCATGGAAATAGTTGTAATGGAGAGTGAAGCTTGTCACATTTCATCTGTGGGAAAGGGGTGGTAGGATGGAAAACAATTCATCACCCACAAGGCTGTGTAGATACTTTTGAACTGTATCAAAATAGGCCAGTGAGGATGGTAGCTTCAGAAATACCCCAGTTTTGGTCTGACTTGGCTTTTGTAAAGATACAGCATACCAGAAGGAGTCAGATACTTTTTTTCTTTTTTTAATCAGATTCACCCCAAGCAAGGCAGTAATGCTACTAAAACACAAGGGGTTACAGTTGTGGAAGAATTAGGAACAGAAACATTAATGATGAGCAGAAAGAGAGTAATCAAATAGACAGTAGATACCGATTGACATTTCATTTAAATTTTTGCAGATTAAAGTTGGCTGGAAAGTATGGAGCCAGAAGTGAGTTCCACAAGTGAGAAGTGTGAGAGAAGAAACTGAACATAGAATTTACGGTTAAATCTAGCCAGGTCAACTTAACTGGAATGGTAAAAAGAACAGATCATTTTTCAGCATCCTTAATGATTGGTCATATGAGCTCCACTTGATGTCTGGGGTAAGCTTGTGTCCCAATAGGAGTTCAAGGTAAGGAGTCTCCTTGACAGAACAACCATCCATCATGTTAAATTTTAATTGTTAACTTGTAATACAGTCATATATTATAAGTTATATTTTAAATATAAGAGTTGCATTTTAAAAAGTTTCATAGATATTATGTATAGTGTAAAACTTCAAGTTTACAGAAATGTAATAACTAGAATTATTCTTTGAAACAGAATTTTAAAAGTGATTTGTTTGTAAGTGATTTCAGGTTCTCTAAAATGTTAAATTACTGTTGAAAATAGAAAAATTAATAGGAAAACAAACTTGTTTTGTCAGTATCATTTTAGTAACATATATTTTTAACAAGGATTAGAAAATGCTTCAGTAACATCTAGTCACTTGGAATTATCCAGATCGATGAAAATAAGTTAGAAAGGCCCAAGGAAAAGAAAAGAAGATCTCAGAAAAAAACAGGGAAAAGATGGAGAAAAAAGAAAATAATGAAAATTTGTATGAAAACAGGAAATATCACTAGTTTTCAATAAATTTTCTTTTGAGAATGTTGGTTTATTTTTGGGCAACAATATATATATATATATATATATGACATTCGTAACCAATTAGAGTCATAGGGGCACTGCACTGCCACATGTATTGCAGCCACAGTAGCAGTGACTTTTCCTGCATAAAATCATCTGACAGAGCCCTACCCTCTCTAGGCTGAGTTTTCTTTCTCCTGGACTAGTTAACAGCCAGAGTTATAGGACACAAGCTATCCTGCTATTTACCCATAACTGGGGGGAGAAGAAGTGGAGTCATACCTTACTCAAGGGTATTAGCACATAAGTTAATGTAATGAACCATGCCTATATATATATATATATCTTTTTTTTTGTTTTGTAAATATGCAAGACAAAATAATTTTATGTTACAAGAACAAAGTGTATCATTATAGAAATATGATTTTTAACTAATATCATTTAGTATCATTTATTGTTTACTGTTTTTTTGTTTTAGGTGACTGATCTCACTTCCAATCTTGCACAAACTACCCGATTGGGTAAAAATTGACTGGTTACATTCAATGCCTTGAAGACCAAGCTAGGTACATCACTGATTTGACCCTAAACTACCACCAATCAGGATGAATGGATATCCTTTTGGGGAAGCAGCATGCTTTGAAGACTGTTGAGCTGCAAACTCACACCTGACCTCAAATGGAACTCGTACATATGATCCATTGTTAAAGATGCAGGTAAAATATTTGGCTCACTGCATTGCTCCAGTAAGTACCTGACTCATCCTGCTATAGTCTATCTTTACAAGAGCCAGATCTGACCAAAAATGGAGTACTATTGTCATATTTGGGCAGGAGCTGCTCAAGCCTCACTCTCCAGCCTAGATAGAGTTCAAAAGCGTCTCCAAGCCCATGAGGGTGACAAATTATTCTCCACCCTTCAACCTTTCTCCCACAGCCAGAATGTGGCAAGCCTCTCACTGATCTAGTGCTACTTACATAGAAACTGCTCAGACAAACTACATTCCCTCGTCCCTCCATATCAAACCTTCTCAGCAAGAACATGTTATGTCAATTACATAGTAGCAAACCACCCACATTCCCTCTGTATCCCATCGGTGAGAAGTAAGTTCCACTTGAGCAGTTTCTTCCATGAAACACTGCCCTGTAGAGAACTGACTCCTCACTGGATGTTTCCCTGACTCAAGGTTAGATTTAACTGTTATCTTCCACTCTGATACACACAAATGGCCTCCTAATGTAACACTCTGTCTCGAGTGTCTCCTGGGCCTTGCAAAAGGTGAACCTTACTGTAAAAAACAAAAAACACACACAACCAAAATTATTGAACAACAAAACATTTTGTCTACAGCATCTTCTGATTTCTGATTCTGAGCAGCAAGAAACATGAAGGATTCTGAAGCAGTTTTTGTTATTGCTATTTTAGAAGTTATTCAATGTGTTTGGAAATTAGATGTCCATTGGGTTCATTGCTTAGAAAATCAATAAATTTTGCCTGATGATCATAACAAGCCTATAAAATTTTGGTCATATTTATATAAGATGTGTTAATCTGTCTGTGCATACATACATGAATACTTATATATATATATATATATATATATATATATATATATATATATATAACACATACACACCTCTTTATGCAACAATGTACACATGTATATAGCTACATAACAGGCCAATAAAATTTTGATCACATTTATATGAGATGTATTAATCTATCTATATATATATATATATATATATATATATATAAACACACACATACATACACCACTTTATTCAATAATATACACATGTGCATATATACATATAATGGGCCAATAAAACTTTAATAATTTTCATATAAAATATACACATGGACATAGATATATGCACACAAATTCATCCACATTTATTTTAGAGTAACACATCTCAGATAAATATGAAATATATAAATATGACAAAAATTTTATGGGTTCATATATGTATATGCATAAATATGTATGAATTTGTTTGTGCCCGTTTATGTATATAGATATGTGTATATGCATGTGATTGCATAAAGAAATATATATATATATATATATATATATATATATATACGCACAAGTAGGCATTATATATATATAATGCCTACTTGTGTATGAATAATTGCCTCTCATCTATATTTTAATTATCTCTCATAACTTAACATTCAAGGTACCTGGAAGTTAAAAAAATTATAAAGAAAAACAGTTGCACTAAGAATATCCATTAAACATATAAAAACATGGCACTATTTTAATGTATATTACATTGATTTCTTTTCATACAGTGGTTGTCCATCAAAACACTAAAAAAAATTTAATTATATAAAAGAAAATTTAAATTAAATTTAAAAGCATAAAATATTATAATCTATCTTCAAAATACCAAAGCTATTTTTTTATAATATGCAATATATCCAGCTAGAAAATTTTTATTTATTAAAACAACAATTTTATTAAGAGTTAATGCAATTTTTAGAATAATCAATTATAATAATTGAATTTTTTTTGGTTAAGTAACTTGATCTATTTCAAAACTAATAACTCCTTCAGATAAACATTTTTAGAGAATTAAATTTCCTTTCTAGTATTTTATTTTATTCTTTTATTAGCATGTTCTCTTCATTTGATAGTGCATGCATTATTAATATCAAAACAATTTTAATTAGTCCAAATAGCCTGTGACATGAAGCCAACTTACAAATATAGTTTGTTTAAAAACCAATTAGATTAAAAATATTACATAAAATACTGTGAAGACTAATAACCATCATTCCATAAACTGTTTGAACTGATATTTTCATCATTCTTGGTTTTATTGCTATATTTTGGTCAATGAATTCTTTGATATTCTTCTCGATAACATGTTGATAAATTCAACTTGAAGACGAATAGTAGTCTGAACAACTGTATAGAGTTATGAATATTGAATCCATTTTCTATGATACATGTCAGATTTAGCATAATTGATGCAGTCATACATGTAAAAATAAAATAAAAATCATAAATTATGGCAATTTAAGAATTTTACTTTATTTTAATGAATTATCCTTTTGACATGTAAATAACTTTATTGTAATCTTTAAATGGTAAAATTAACTGTTGCAGAATATTCTCTATCATGAAAAGATATTAAGATATTGTGTATTCTACAAAGCATTCATGAAGCCTAAAATGAAATTATGATGAAATATGGCATATAAAAAAATAAAGATATATCTATAGTACAGAAATTTAAAAATTATTAAAAAAAAGCCTGTTATATTTTTCAGTGCCTAAGAAATGCCAGCATTTGGTCCTTATTTCATTGTGTAATTTTCTGTACTCTGTTCCATTTCTTGGTAGGGTTTTCTGTCTGCTTTCCATTATGTCAAGGAAAAAATTATCATATGCATTGGCCAGGATGGAGTACAGAAAATTACACAATGAAATAAAGACCAAATGCAGGCAAGCTAAAGAAGAATGGCTAAATGAAAAATGTGCAGAAATAGAAAGATTGAGTACTACCAACAAAAGAGACATGCACAAACAAATAGGACAACTAACAGGATGGAACACATGCTCATCAACAGGCTGCCTAAAATCAAAGGATAGAATACTCATAATAGAGAAGGAAAAAATTCTTCAATGTTGGAGCAAGTATACTGGAGAACTCTTCCATGATGATAGGGAACAACCAGCAGTACACAGAACTACCGATGGACCTGGAATTCTGAAAACCAAATTAAAAGCTGTACTGGCCAAATTGTACAGAAACAAGGCAGCTGGGCCAGATGAAATTGTAGCGGAAATGCTGACAGCCTTAGATGACTTGGGCATAGACAAGATCACCGAAATAGCAAATGAAATCTACAACAGCGGGGATATACCAGAAGGTCTATCTTCATAGCTATGCCTAAGAAACCAGGCACAAACGAACAATAAGCCTGATGAGCCACATGACAAAACACATCATCCGTATTCTGTTGAATAGAGTGTGCAGCAGAATCAAGCCAGAGATAGGACAAGAACAGTGCAGGTTCATTAAAGACACCGGAACAAGGAACACAATATTGATGCTCAGAATGTGTGATCCAGATGCAGAAGGATGTGTACCTATGTTTCATAGACTACACAAAGGCCTTTGACAAAGTATGCCACAAGCATCTGATGGAACTGCTCAGCAACCTTGATATATTTGGGAGGGATATCAGAATAATCAAGAACCTATACTGGCAGCAAACAGCATGCACATGCATAGGGAGCGAGTTCAGTGAATACACGAAAATAGAAAGGGGCGTAAGGCAAGTACGCGTTTTCTCACCCGACCTGTTCAACCTATACAGTGAGGCAATTCTGAGAGAATTGGAAACCCTACCAGGATTTAGCATTGGTGGCCACAACCTTAACAACATAAGGTACACAGATGACACAATACTGATAGCAGACACGGAAGAGAAATTACAAAATCTCCAACAGAAGGTAGCGACGGAGAGTAAGAAGAAAGGACTAAGCATAAACTACAAGAAGACAGAATGCATGGTCATCAGAAAGAGGAAGAGCTTGAAATGCAATTTGCAGGTCAGAATCAAGCAGACGCAGAAGTTTAAATATCTGGGAAGCATCTTGACAGAGGACACTGAAATCCGTAGATGTATTGGGATAGCCAAGAACACATACCAAAAGCTGAGACAGGAGGATTTCTTTGGTAACAAAGAAAAGAATACTGAGCTCTTACATCACATCTCTTCTTATTTATGGCAGTGAATATTGAACGATTTCCTCAAAGATGAAGAAGAGACTCAAGGTGATGGATATGTCGTTCTACAGATGGATGCTAAGGATATCATGGACCGAGCATGTGAGCAATGATGAGGTCTTAGAGAGATTACAAACAAGGAGAAGGCTTATACTTAACATCAGAAAGAGGCAGCTGAAGTTTCTGTGACTCATAATGAGAAAGGAGGGCCTGGAGAATCTGATACTAACAGGTCAAATAGAGGGAAAGAGAGACAAGGGAAAGTAGCTAGCCTGAGCAGGTGGATGACAGATCGTTGTCTGGGGGAGGAAGCAAGGGAAGGAGCTTGCTGAGAGCTGCAAGGGATAGAGGGAGGTGGAGAGCCATGATCGCCTATGTCCTGAAAGACATGGCACGTAAAAGCAAGAAGAAATGCCACCTTTGCTTAAATTAGTTTGCTTTTGTTAATGAATTATATATATATATATTATAATAAAGAGAAAGAACAGTAAGATATATAATCTGGTGTTCTTATTAATATCTTTAATTTTACAAAACAGTGCTCAATGTAAATCTACAGAGTATAAATATTATAAATTTTCTAATTTAAAAATATGGTTCCATCTCTACACAGGAATTACCATGTTTCAAAAACAGTAACTAAAAACTTCAAATTCAATCATAGAATTAAATTAAAGTCCCTAGTCCTGTTTCATTTTCAAGCAAATTTTGAAATAACTTATTTTGAAATTTACTGAGTTTGATAAGCACATACATTCATAATATTAGTCTCTAAGGATACAGGGGAAATCCAATCATTTTAACAAGGGGAGGTAGTAATTGTCTATATTTTTGGGATGAGGGGTTTTCACTATGGATTTCGTTAATCGGACTGACTTCCTCATCTTGGTTGCTTTCCTCACAACGTAACAATAAAGGGTTGGGTTCGAAATTCCAGACCGACGGTTCCCGAGTTCGAGATGCACCTGAAGAAGGCCGGAGGATCAGACGGCCGAAACGTTGTGAGGAAAGCAACCAAGATGAGGAAGTCAGTCCGATTAACGAAATCCATAAGGGGAGGTAGGGTATTCATTTTCACTGACAACTATTGTGTCAAAATATGAGTTACTTTCAAAAAGATGTTAACTCAAGGTAGGGTAGGGGTGCCTTTTCCAACGAATGATGACATCTGTTCAACACATGTCGTCTGGTCTTTATCATTGACAAAAAGTTTTTTTGCACTTTTTTTTGTGCCGTTAAATTTGTACTTGTATACATAAAGATTTTTTTTAAAAGGGTTGTTTGTATATGAATATGTCGTATTGAACTACAATTTTAAAATATTATTCTTAATTTTAATTACTAATAGACTATACTTTTAAAACAAATAGATGAAATAGAATTACTTAAATTATTTAAAATTTTTTATTAAATATCAAATATAAATATGCATATTTCCTTTATCAGCTTTTTTTATTAAACATTATTTAAGGAAAATTTTTGACAATGTCAGCAAAGAATAGCTATTTCATTTTTTCGATTAAGTAAATTTTTATTTTTATAGACCTAGTAATATATAGTTTCTCATGTATGCACAAAGGACAGTGGTCATTTAATGACCTACATATTCTAGATTTTCTTGTTAATTTCCATTTCACAGTAGGTGCTTTATTGGTTTCTTTTAAGTGCCAGAAATATTTTGATAGGGATGTCTGATTTTGGTATTTATTTATCCTAAAAGAACTTTGATGTTGGTTGAACCGCTTCTTGAACTCATGTCTTGTGCATCCAATGTAGACTTTTATATTGTCTGGATCCTCAATAGACGAGATATTACATTGGTACACTAATGATTCAGTGCAACATTTATTATTAAGAGAACAGTTATGAGGATTTCTACAGTAACATAATTTTTGTTTATCTTCATCACTTTTTATTATTATACTATCTAAATTTCTTTGGTCTTGGTCTAAGTGTTTATTCAAGATATTAGCATTATGTTTCTTAATCATTTTTTCTAAGTTTTCAGTACAGCTGTAACTTAATTTTAGGGTACTTTTATTGAAAAAGTACTCAGTTTACTATCTTTAGAAAATGTTTAATGATTAATGCAAGGAATTTTTGTCCTAATTTTACCATTTGGTTGTATGGGGGTGTATAACAAATTATTTTTCTACTTCTGTTTTTTCTATTCTTTCCATTTTCATTTTTTATGTAAGTTAGTTTTGGGCTTTTGTAGCCACTATCTTTTAGAGCTTTATTATAGAAATTAATATGTTCATAGAAAATCTCATTTGCTGAATTTGTACTTATTCTCTTTTCAATAGATAACAGTATATACTTAATTATCGATGGAGGATGATTAGACTTAGGGTGTATATACAAAAGATTAGTATTGGTTTTTTCCTTGTGAAAATGATTGGATTTCTTCGTATACTTAGAAACTAATATTATGAATGTATGTGCTTATAAAAGTCAGTAAATTTCAAAATTAGTTATTACAAAATTTGTGTGAAAATGAAACAGGACTAGGGACTTTAATTTAATTCTATAATTGAATTTGAAGTTTTTAGATACTGTTTTTGAATGGTAATTGCTGTGTAGTGATAGAAACATATTTTTAAATTAGTAAATTTATATATATATATATATATATATATATATATATATATGATAAAATATAGTTTTAAGGTATGGTATATTTATTAGTTAAAATGGTTGATATCAGGGATAGAGCATATGTAAATACAAAAGTTGACGTTAAGGTGAACACCCAGTGGCAACATTAAACAGACTGTTGCTGTTGTGTGTTGATTTCAATGTCCAGTTATATATATAAATATATATATAATAGATTATTACTGAATTCTAAAATGAGACTGTTACTTAAATTGGTTTAACTTATATATATATATATATATATATATATGTGTATATATATATATATATACAGGGGTTGGACAAAATAATTGAAACACTTGTTAAATTCAAAGAAAATTTATTTAATATGGAGTTGGTCCTCATTTAGCCTCACATACAGCTTTAATACGTCTAGGAATGGAATCATACAGCTTCCTGACTTCATCCAAAGGGATTTTCAGCCATTCTTCCATTAACACCTTCTCCAGCTCTTTACGGCACGACGATGGAGGATAGCGGCTCATAACTTGTCTCTCCAAAATGCACCACAAATTTTCAATAATATTGCTATCTGGAGATTGGGGAGGCCACTCCATATGTTCTAGCTCACTTTTATGCTCTTCATACCAATTCGTAACCACTCAAGCAGTATGTATTGGAGCATTATCATCTTGAAAGATGCAGTCACCATCAGGGCTAAAGTCTGAGCCATTGGATGAACATGATCTCCCAAAATGTTCAGGTAATCTTTGCTGTTGATTCTTCTATGCAGGGCAACTATTGGACCGAGACATTTCCATGATATGGCTGCCCAAACTATCACTGATCCATCTCCATGCTTCACTGCTGGAAGAAGGCAGTCAGGGCTGTAAGTTTCTTTGGTCAGCCTCCACACATAAACTCACCCTGAAGTTGGGAAAAGAGAAAAACTGAACTCGTCTGAGAATATAACTTGCTTCCATTGGTCTGCAGACCAGGCATTGTGATCTCTGCACCTCTTCTGAATGTTGCGAGTGGAGAGAAGAGGCTTCCTTACGGCGGCTCTTCCATGATATCTAGCCTTATGGAGCTCACAGTAAACAGTTTAACTAGAAACTGGACTATTCAGATGATTATTCAACTCAGCAGTCACTTTGGCCACAGTAGTTCAAGGATTTTTTGCCACATTGTGTTTCAATGCACGTCGGTCCCTGTCAGTAAGTTTGCAAGTCCAGCCCGAATTGCTTCGGTTACTCGAGGTTTTGCCCTGTTTCTAGAATTGTGTCATAGTTATGAGTAGCTCTTGAAAAACCAAACAGTTCAGCAACCTTAGGGATTGAGGCTCCTGCTATACAAGTTCCAACAATTTGCCCTTTTTCAAACTCGGAGAGGTCACGCATTTAGCTTAAATTTTACTAAATTCTAAAAATAAATAAGACAAAGACAGTAAATTAGATAAACGTATTTACAATATATATAACCTGCAATTACAAAGTTTTAGTTTTTTAAGTTCTTAATATAGTAGGTCTTTGAAATATAGGAGTGGAATTTGAACCTGTTCCAATTATTTTGTCCAACCCCTGTATATGTGTGTGTGTGTGTATGTAGGCATACAACTGACAAGTTATTTCAGATAAGTTTTTATTGTAATTTTTCTTGTGTTTTATAATTTTCTTCTATTCTGGATATAAATTATATAGAAATTTTCCGAATGTTTTGTATGTTTGAGTGCTTTTGGCTATACTTTTAGTCACTATCAAAGATGATCTTATTTTTACTTTTAACTGAATGTATAGATTTATGTATGTATCTAGAAGTATAGAAAGGTTTAATTTTACAAACACAGCCAGCACATTGTGGCCATGTTCACAATTGATATTATTGAATGTTGGGTTTTTCTTTTTTATTAATAATGCTTCCATTATTTTTAGCCTTTTTTTACATGTGGATGAGGCTATTATATTTGTTTTGTATAATCAATGAGTATGTATTTTCAGTGAAACTTGCATAATAGAGGGCTTGCTGCCAAAATACACAATATATATTTTGAAAAATCCCAATATTGTATATTAATTTAAATGTCCTTTGGGAGATTGGATCTCTGACAAAAGCGTAAATATATATGTTGGTTTCACAATGACACTATCAAAAAAGCTTACACAAGTTGGATTTAAGTTCTGTTACACAACATTAAAAAGAACATTCCTGTCCACATTCATGTTTTAGAGAAATATTAATCAGCAATACAAGTATACTCCCCCATGAAAATAAAAAAACAAAAACTTCAAGTTCTTGAAGTGATCTATAAAAAAATGAAACCAACACTAAATAAAATTAATTATTAGTATAACAACAATGTTTTAAAATGCCTATAAAAAGCAAATGTTTTGGGATGCTCAAATTGTAATAAGAGAATTAAAAAAAATGTTTTTTTTAAATATTGCAGATTGAGTGTTTTTATCTCCCTTACATATCCTTAATGTAAAATGACTATAATGGAGTGTGAGGATGTGCATTTACAAAAAATTCATAACTATGAATTACATTAATTTTTGTTATAGCAATTCACCCCTGAAGATGATCTTGGATGAGATTGAAAGTACTTGGGAAAATAAAAGAAATAACCAAAACTATGGTGTCTTTCTTACTCAGTTTTGTAACAGCAGAAAGAAATTGATCCCTGAATTTGAGAGGGTTAAAATAAAATAAATAGACATGATATGTCTAGATTATTCAACCAAACATGCTTGAAGATATGTTGCCTCAATATACAGACATATAATAGATTATTATTGAATTCTAAAATAAGAAGCAGGTTAAGGCAATATGTACTAAGAATCATGAGAAATGAAAACAGGCATTTCACTTTTCTTTAATATTAAGTCATTATTTTTTTTTTTCGTGAGGATAAGTTTTCTCTGAAATTGTTTCTATATATATATTAAGATTATTGCATACATATAAGAATAAACATTGGGAAACAATTAGTTTTATTGCTTGTACTACTTGATCAAAAAGTAATAAGAAATTCATTTTTATTTTTTCAGTCCTAAAAATTAAGAACCAATATCAAAACTGATTTTTTAAAAATTAATTCTCTTCCACGGTGTTTATATAAGTAATTTGCTCATTGTTCTCCTGCAGTCATTAACAAAATATAAAAAAAAATTCCTTTCTTTGGGGATTTATGATTTGTTTTTCAAATTGAAAGCAATTAGTAGAAGAATTAAAGGGAAAGAAACTTGGATTATCATAATGGTTTTGTTAGCCAAAATTTAAAGGTATTGGCTTTTAGCATATCAAGATTCAGTTGTGGCTGAGTCAAGCTTGGTCTAACATTATTTGAATTCCCCATATTTTAACCCCTGAAAATGTTATAGAAAAAAAAATAAAGAGGGTCATCAAAAATAAAACATATAAAAAAAATCTTTCATTGCAGAATATAAAAAGAAATACCTTTTACTATTGGACTGTCACTAACATAGAATAGAGTTAAAGAAAAATCTAATGGCGCAAATATTAAAAATCAAGAAATCTAATTTATGTTGCATTTAATGGTCTCCACTAGCTAGGAAGTCATTTCCTATTCATTAAATTTATATTATAATTATTTACAAAGGCTAATTATCATTAAGATTTATTATTATTAAAGTATCATTAAAATTATGTCATTATGGCTGATAAAGAAGAGTGCAGACAGCTCAAGGAAAACTATTCTGTAATTAGCAGTTAATAACCACTTGGAAATACATGTGTCATTATCAATTTATGAGATTAAATTAATGAAAATTATGAACTTTTTAGAAGCTGTTGTCACAATTTGAATATAGATTGCTTTTGTCTTCAAGCTAAAGTATTTTAATGGTATTGTACTAATAAAAATTGCACTATAATATACCAATTTTTGCTGTGTTTCTTTAACAAACATGTAGAAACCAGATCATTATTATATACATTTTGATGTACATTTTACAAACAAGCTTTGGAGAGCTATCACCATCTATGTCCTGAAAAGATATGGCACTTAAAGAGAGGATAAATTTTCTTCCTTAACAGAATACGGCTCTTTATAAACATTATATAACTAAATTGCACTTCTGTCACATCCTCCAATAATTTTCAATATTACCAAGTATTGAACTTATATTCTAAGCAGATATTCATGCAAATTAGATTAGTCTGGTAGAGGGTCAAATGGGAGGTGGAAGATTATGTTGCACCAGTCTTTCCAGCATTTGAAACACTGACCACTGGTCCTCAGAAAATTATGCAACTATCTCACCCACCAAGCAGCCCCATACTTATCTGTTAAGTATTCTGTTCTTGATACAGTTATGTAGATGAAAGTCACCATCGAAATTCATTTCTAACTGAGCAGTTTGGAAGCCTCCAATCCATACACCCAATGAATCTATCTCTACCATCAATCTTCATTTGGAGTCTAAATCATTTTTCTTTGACGTAAATTGCCACTTTCTTTAACCCAGCTGTGCTTATAACAGATGGATTTGTATTAAAGAAAGAAAATAACACACAAAGCCAGTTTTTTTTTTTCACTTTCGCTTTCTTGTTTTTCTTTTTCATATAGTTTGTTAACTGCAAAGAAATGTAGCCAGGAGCAAAAAAAAAGAAAAAAAAAAGAAGAAAAATTAAAAAGATGAGGCAGACACTGATGGACTTATCTAAGTCAGACATGATTGAAACACTTGAAAGAAAAAACGAATTCTAAAAACATTCACTAATAGAATGGATGTAAGCACACAAAGGGAGGTTACTTTTGAATAAGTTTTGCAATGAAAGATATGGCATGCATACGCACACACTTATGAAAAGAAAATCTGCTCTGAATGGAAGAAGCTGAAAAATATCTGCCCTGCAAATTGAAACTGTTTTTATATATATATATATATATATATATATATATATATGTATGTGTGTGTGTGTGTGTGTATGAATGCACTTTTTCCTGTTTTCTGATATATAATGTACACTTTTCCCCTCAAAAAAAATCTCACTTCAAAAATCACTTTGCACATTATACTGTGAAGGTCATGATTGAAGTGATTGATACCCACACACCACTGTTCACTTGAATGACCCTTTTGATGACCCAAGAATGAAACATTATGTGAATAATATGTCAGAAAATGTGCTTTGTGTGGGTGTGTATTCACTTCTGTTCCAGCAACTTTCATTATCAGCCAGAAAATCTAGTCATGGTATATCCAGTGGTGTGTGTGTGTATGTATATATACACACACTTGAGTATTTTAACAACAATTCCTCTATAATTCATGTTTCATTGTAATGACTGACATGCTACATCTGTTTTTTAGAGTATTTTTCTTGCGTGCTAACAGATTTCTTTTTCAGATAAACTAAAAATATCAAGTTATTTATTGAAAAAAGTTGAAAGCCAACTTTATCATCAGCAACAATAACTCTCCAAAGCTATATAAGAACAACATTATGAATTCAAATAGAGAATTTGACAAAAACAAATTCATTAATAATTATGTTGGACATGTTGTCACTTGATTATCAAGGTGGCTGACCCTATATCTTTCATACCACAGCTCCATAAGGTCCGAGTTAATACAGCATTAAAACATATGAACTTCAATCTACAACATAATCATCGAGAAGACAAATGTGATAGATGCGTCCAACTGCGATAAGATCTTATTATAAAAAAATCAAACCCTTCACAACATCAACTATGAATGCAGCTATAATGTAATAATGTAGTGGCTATATTTGGATATTACAAATATATCTACCTCCCAACAACTTAGACACTATTTGAATAGCACCTTGAGAACCCTTGAAAATGTTT
The DNA here is from genome assembly GCA_964036315.1 of Acanthosepion esculentum. NCBI lineage: Eukaryota > Metazoa > Mollusca > Cephalopoda > Sepiida > Sepiidae > Acanthosepion > Acanthosepion esculentum. The sequence goes on along the minus strand of OZ038475.1, from coordinate 28,278,675 downwards.
AATAGATTAGATGATAATCTTTGAAATGGACAGTTGTTTGGACAAGTTCTACAAAGACAAAGTTCCAAAAGAAATCCAACTGTTTGCACACAAGTAAAAAACTTAACACAAGTAACTTGTCACTCATATTTAATGAAATATATATATCAAGAAATATAGTTTCAAGGTGGTATATATTTATGGGATAAAGTGCTCAATATCAGAGATAGAGCATATGTAAACATAAATATAAAAGTGAACATTGAAGTCAACAATCAGAGGTGACAGGCTGTTTCACATTAGGTAGCTAGCATGAAACAGCCTGTCACCTCTGAGTGTTGACTTCAGTGTTCACTTTTATATTTATATATATATATATATATATATATATATATATATACAAGGGTATATCACTTTCTCAATATGTAAGTATATTTAAATATGTACAGATTGAAAACACATGTCTACACGTGTTTATGTGAATGTAATTTGTACACACTCATATTTTGTTTTACAACTTGAATTTGAAAAATTATCATTAACAGACTTTTTGCTTGATGTGGATAAAATATATATATATATAAACTAATGAAAAAATTGGATTTTCCTTATCTGTTATATAATGAAAGATGTTTAAAAGTAAGATTGCTGCCCCTATATATCTTCGCTATCTTGCCATTGGCAATAAAATCTTACAGTGCATGTCTATTGAAGTGAGTTGGAATCTCACTGTGTGCACTGAGCTTGTAGCCCTTTACTCTCTTCAGTTAAAATTAGTACATATAAGTATAGTAAACCTGACAGGTGGGTCAGATAGTTGCATATATCCCAATGGTGCCAGTGTTTAAATTTTGGCTGCTGATTTTTTGGCAGGCTCTTCATGCTTGGAAGATAAATGCAGTTACATCTTTCTACACATATTACGCTACCTTTTATTGTGTGCTATACTAAAATATTTTAGTAAATATCAGAAACCTTGAATTATGAATGCTAATTTTCTATTCAGGAAAGCAGGCTTTCCTTCTTGAAAACTATATTTACCCATTTTGCCTGTGAAATAAACTTATATGAATAAATATCTATGTAATATATATATATACATTAAAATTAAGTGACTTGTCTGCTTAGCTGAGTCAAGATTTTTTTTGCATCAAAACTTAAACTATTTCTTTTAAAGTCACTTAAACATTTCTTATTTTATTGAATAGCTCTAGTTATCTATTGAGCACATTTTGGCAGAAATTCTGAAAAAAACACAAAATTCTTGTAATATTTACTCAGTTGTATTACTATTTTATATATATATATATATATATATGGAAAATTTAAGAAAAGGTGATATTTTTAAAAGATTTATTCCCTTAATATTAATTCAATAACAAATCTATTTTTAGAGTTTAATTGACTACTTTGCTATTTGAATTCAACTTTTACAAAGATAAGTAAATGAATAATGTATGTGAAATATGCAAACAAAAAGAAATTCAATTGATTAATTAGAATTTGTTAAAAGTCAGAGTGTTGTTTAAATATATCTTTTTGGATTTAAGTAATAAATAACAGGAAACAGTCATTAGCCTACCATTAATGGAAATTTAACATTAAAATAAATTTAAAGAATAAAAATCTTGTAAAAGAAGAAAAAATTACTTATCTTTTCAAGCTTTTAAATTGAGTTTTGTGTGATTAACTATGAATATTTTACATTATTTTATTAATGGACATGTCACCATTTTTTATTCTGTATGAGTTGAATTCATTTTATTTCTTGATATGTTAATGTGCATAGATGGAAATTAATTTCAATGAATCTCAATTTGAGAGATAAGACATCATTGTTATGAAAGGAAGTTGTCATTATTAAACCATTTTCTGCAATTGCAATCTTGCTTTCTCTGATTGCTTTTCATAGTTTCGTTGATTATTTGAATAGCATTAACAAATTAAAAATTATAACTCCTTCAGTAACCCTCTACTTCGAGTGGCTCTTTGGCCTTTTATAGGGTGAACATCAGTAAAAAAAAAACAAAAAAACATCTTGAGAAAATCTCTTTCTCTATTAAGCTCCATAAACAAACCTAAGGTATACTGATTTTGAAGCCCTTTCTGAATAAAATTAATGATCAGATTTAATTAAGGGCATTTTAATTTCAAGAGACTTGAATATATATGATCACAAATCACAAAAAATCTGATTTCCCCATGAATTTAAAAAAAACTATTTTGAATTTTTACTATATATTTTAAATAATAAAGCAAATTTAATTCTTTCACTTAAGAATTTTTTTACTGTTTGCCTCTAAAGAAAAGCTTTTTTTAGAAAATTAATAATGATTACATTATGCATTTAAAGTGTATTGTTGGCTCTAAAAAGAACCAGTTTTGAATTAAAATTATTGTATAAATTGAGAAAATGTAAGCTTTATATATGATTTAGTGAAATCATGTAATTTTGTAGGAAAATGTATTTTTATTACGCAGTTTGACCTGATTTATCCACATACATTTCTTTCTGGAAATTTTGCATTTTTAAGAAAATTTACATTTTAAACTGGGAGTGAAGCATTTCTAATGCGAGGGTTCAATTTATGTCTCATGCAATGTGGATGATTGGTTTGTGTCTGTCTATGACATCAGCTATTCAATTTGCAATATAAATTTAATGCTAAACTGAACCCTGAGTTTCTGTCTGTTTTTATGAAATGTTTAGTGTAATTTTGAAGCTTTGAACCCTAAAAAGAAAAATGATCAGAATTTATTTTTCTTGACAAAAAATGTAATTTAGGATTAGAGGTGGGAGTTTGGGTTTTTAGATAAAGCTACAAATCAGTTACTCACCAAAGAGAAAAAGAATTCTGCTTTAACTTTCTAGATTTTCATATTTTAAAATTAGGGCTGTTACTTGTATAAAAATGGCCACTAAGTAAGGGTTCATTTTATCATTACACTTATATTGTAAATTATACCTCAAAATTTAAAACAGTATTTTCCTTTTGGAAATGATATGATATGATAGTGATATTCATTAAAATATAGAAGAAAAATATTTCCTTAAAAAATATACTACTTAACTAAATAAATGCCTAACAAAATATTAGATACTTGAGAAAAATTTTGAAAGATAATTTATATTTAAGCTAACTAAAATTAAAACAAATATTACAAAATTGATGGTATTTAATTTTCATTTTCGATTAGAGGTCATTTAGTTTAAAATTTAATATTTCTAAATTTAGCAGGCTTCGTTTTTAAATTACATTAAGTTGACAATTTTTGGGACATGCATTGAAGGCCATTTGTTCATTCTAAGTATTTAAATTAATTATAAAATTCATATTTTACAATACTCTTAATAGTAATATATTATACTCTATAATCTTAATTTTGTTGTAATTTGCTGGTTCAACTAAGAATAAAAATGTCCAAATATATATGTATATCATAATGCTTTTGATTTCACTAAATAAATATTTTTATTATTGAGAAAAATAATTTTGTTTCTGTTGGTTATGTTTGGTGAATAATTAAATATAAATAAACACAATTCTAATATAGTAAAAATTTTCAAGCACAAAAAATAAACTGACATAAGACATCTTTATAAGAAAAAATTCCCCTGACTCAGTTGACCATAAATAACATTTTTAAGTATAGTTTCCTTTTTATCAAATATAAATTGCTTGTAAAACAGCTAATGTATTTATAATAATGCCCTGTGACTTTAATCATATGAAAACTACTTTGATATAAGGCAAAAGACAACGTTTGTATGATGCACAATGTAATGATATTGAGGTATTTTAGAATGCTAGACTTTATAGGTGATTCCTATAAGACTGCATTTCCCTCACCCAATATTTGTACCACGATCACATAACAAACAACTACAACACTGTAAGCATACAGCTTGAGTTATATTGAAACAGAACACCTTTTTGTAGCAGACCTCACTGCTGAATCATACATTATATCATTACAGCAATAAGAAATGACTATATATATATATATATATATATATATATATGTATGTATGTATGTATGAGTGGAAAGTAAAAAGCCTATATATATATATATATATATATATATATATATATATACGAGGGTAAAGCAAAAAACCTATATATTTATATATATATATATATATATATATATATCTGTACACACATGCACACACCTTATCTATTCATATATATATATATATATATATATATATGAATAGATAAGGTGTGTGTGTATATATATATATATATATATATATATATATATATATATATATATATATATATATATATACACACACACTTCTGGTCAAAATCTTAAGACCAGACACAAAAAGTTAATAACTATAAAATATTGTTACTTTAAATGAAATATATTTGCGAAACATTTACATTTAATTAGATAATGTAGTTTATCAACATACAAGAGAAAATTTTAAGCTGTGAGTTGTAGGTGTTGTGGGCAATTTTTGTTCCTAGCCTGGGTGTACGTGCTCAGGTCCCACCTTAAAAATTGACCTGTGTCACAACTCATCTTAGTGGGAGACAGAGTAAATACCTCTCTTGAGTAGTTTATAACACATTATTTATCATCTCTCAGTTGTGTCTCTGTCTTTGGGCAAAGTGCGCTCAGGGGTGGCTCTGTCAAAGGACAGACTTGCAAGTGAGGAAAATTATACTGAGAGGTGCCCGGCCCTGGGGAACAGCTGCTTGATGCCGTGCCCTCTCATTGCACCAGAGAGAGGGATTGGTGCTTGCACCAAGGCCAACATAACCGATGATTGCAGGGGCTGAGGGCAATTTATGTTCCTAGCCCGTGTGTATGTGCTCAGGCTCCCGACATTAAACTGACCTTGTGTCACAAAGTGACTTTGTGTGGGAATCAAGTAAATACCAAATTATAAAGTAAAGCTGGGGCTTTTTAATCTCAGAATTCGTGGGAGAATTGAAATTCCAATTTCACATTTATTCATATAGATTCCATAATATAGGTTTTAATTAATTAGCTATTATGTTTCTCTAACTCTTCAAATGTTGAATGTATAACTAATTCTAATTTCTATTTTCTCATCTTTACATATTAATTTTATCTTACAAATTGTCCCCTGTTCTGTCACCCATGAAATAAAAATGTTTGTATGAAAAATAAGGATCTACATACATCCAATCATTTTTAAATTAAGTGGCAGCAGAAGAATTATCGTTGGCCTTTTAAAAAGTAAGCATAAACATTAATTCAATACTTAAATGCAGTGATCAATTTTGAGTTCTGTAGTTTATTGATGCCTAGTGCATCTACCCCTCCCTAGCTATTGTGGTGATGGCCAAACCAAGAGTCCTCCACAGGGTGGCTTTTAAGCTAGCTGCAATTCTGGACACAAAAGGAAAATAAGAGTTACTCCCTTTGAGCCATGAATGCAGCAATAATGGCTAGTATAATGTATTAATATATATTTTTAAGCTCACATAATTTGGCAACCCTGAATTTGAGCTCAACCAAAATTGTTCCCTGCACCTAACTTTTCTCGCTCTTTTGTATGAGCTATGAATCATTGAAATTGGACCAGTGGGAGCAGAGGAGCTGCTTAAGCACACACACATACACTGTACTTTATATATGAATAAATAATATATATATATATATATATATATATCAATAAATAATGTCTATATATATATATATATATATATATATATATATATCTCAATAAATAATGTCTATATATATATATATATATATATATATATATCAATAAATAATGTCTATATATATATATATATATATATATATATATCAATAAATAATGTCTATATATATATATATATATATATATATATATATATATATTAATAACTAGAAAAATAGGAGTATTTACCAGTAAATACCCCTATTTTTATATCATCTGCTACATACATTAAATTTTTTTAATTTGTATACTGAGCACTTTTTTTAAATATCTGTTAGCTGATCTGACATTGTTCTAACAACTTTATTATATATATATATATATATATATATATATATTAGACTCTCCCACTGTTTCTCATGTATGTGGGTCCCATTTAATACAGCATGAAAATATATCAACTTCAATCTGCAACATAATCATCAAGAAGACAAATGTGATAGATGCCTCCAACTGCGAAATCATCTAAAAATGATAGAAGATCTTATAATAAAAAATCAAACCCTTCACAACATCAAGTATGAATGCAGCTATAATGTAGTGGCTATATTTGGATATTACAAATATATCTACCTCCCAACAACTTAGACACTATTTGAATAGCACCTTGAGAACCCTTGAAAATGATTAATAGATTAGATGATAATCTTTGAAATGGACAGTTGTTTGGACAAGTTCTACAAAGACAAAATTCCAAAAGAAATCCAACTGTTTGCACACAAGTAAAAACTGCACACAAGTAAAAACTTTACACAAGTACCTTGTCACTCATTTTTAATGAAACACACACACATATATATATATATATATATATATATATATATATATATATATATATATATATATATATATATATATATCTCACTTTCTCAACTGTATGTAAGTATATTTAAATATGTACAGATTGAAAACACATGTCTACATTTGTTTATGTGAATGCATACATATAATTTGTAAACTTGAATCAGAAAAATTATCATTAACAGACTTTTGGCTTGATGTGGATAACGTCTTCATTAAAATTATACACACGCATTTATATATACAGTAACGGCCATAATATAAGAAATGGAAACAACAAAGACATAAATATGTGTATTACTTAAAAAGTAATGCATGATTAGCAATTAAATTTTTACCGAATAAAGATTAGGGTGTAATGCATAAATATTATACAAAGTTACAAAAATTTACATAATTTTTTTTTAAAAAATAAAGATTAAATAGAACAAGGGAAATAAGCTACTGGACAAAGTTATGGAACGATCTTGTTAATACTTGATTGTGAACAACATATCAACAAAATTTAATATTTGGTAAACATCCCATTATTTTCAATGACTTCTCTGCATTGTCAACCACATGATCTAATTAATTTCTTGCAAAAATCAGTAGTAATTCCCTCCCATTCGTCTTTCAATAACTCCCATAGGTGATCCTGGTTTTTCGGGTTTCTTTTCTGAGCCCTTTCTCCATTTATCTTCCAAACATTTTCTATTGGATTCAGTTTGGGCTCTGGGCTGGCCACTTCATTAGGGCCATTCCTTCTTCTTCAAATAAAGCCATAACCTTCCGAGCCTTGTGGCAAGGTGCATTGTCCTGCATGAAAATAGGAGATTCATAAAGATTATGGTGTAATCTTGGTACCACATGCTGCTGAAGAAGCCTTTTGTAAATATCAGCATTGATATTGCCATGTATGCGGATGATAGGGCCAACTCCTGCAGATGAAATCATTCCCCACACCATCACACTGCCGCCACCAAACTTAACGATTTTCTTGACACATTGAGAAGACAGTCTTTCACCTGTTGTACGGCGTACGTTAGTTTTGCCCTCAGAACCAAATATAGTAAACTTGGACTCGTCACTGAAATGAACTGTTTCCCATCGTGCGTCAGTCCAAACAACATGTTCACTTGCATACTCCAGGCATGCCCTTTGGTTTTGTTTTGAAATGAGAGGCTTCGAAGCTGGAATACGGGCATGCAATCCTGCATTTTTTAACCTGCAAGCAACCGTTTTCCTTGAGATCTTATTATCTGTCTCTTCATTAAATTTAAGGGCAATTGATGTTGCAGTTTCAAAACGTTTTTTTGTAGATATTCTAACAATTTTTCGATCTTCTCTTTGCGATGTTTTTGGAGATCTGCCGGTTTTTGGTTTTGCATCTAATGTTTTATCGGTTTTATACCTGCTAATTACACGATGAACAACACTTTTAGACCTATGAACAATATCAGAAATTTCTAAAATTGACTTTTTTTCTTGATAGTTAGCGATAATGAGTATTTTTTCTTCAAAAGAGAGCGTTTTGCATGTAGAATTTGCCATATTGCTTAAAAATAAAGTCCTAATGATAAATGAACTTTTACTTATTGTTGTTTTTTAACAATGTAAATTAAAAGTTTATGCAAATTATTAACATCGTTCCTTAACTTTTGTCCAGTAGCTTATTTCCTTTGTTCCATTTGATCTTTATTTAAAAAAAAAACTATTATGTAAATTTTTGTAACTTTGTATAATATTTATGCATTATACCCTAATCTTTATTCAGTAAACATTTCATTGCTAATCATGCATTACTTTTTAAGTAATACACATGTTTATGTCTTTGTTGTTTCTGTTCCTTATATTATGGCCGCTACTGTATATATATATATATATATATATATATATATATATAAAACACTGAATGGGTAAATATAGATAGGTATATGTGCTTTGACATGAAACTCAGAGTGTGCAATTAATATAAGATATTATATATATTTCTTTATGTGTGTGTGTGTGTGTGTGTGTGTGTGTAAAATTAAATAAAAATTTGATTCTCCTTATCTGTCATATAGTCAAAGATTTTTTAAAATTGGTCGCTGCCCTTATATATATATATATATATATATATATATTGTATACACTGAGGTCCTCACTGAATAGCGACAGTCTATTTCATGTATGAATGTAATCTTTGAAGCCATCCAGTATATATATAGTCAACGACGAACTTATTAGTACAGCCATCAATTTGAAATATTTTTATCCATTTCTCAGAATCTAATGACCATATGATGCCAGATTTTTTTATATGTTAATAAGCACAAAAAAGGAATCTAAAATTCAATTTTCAGAATAATACGTTAAATACAACAAATTTGACAGGCAAATTATGCAATATAGGAAAAGACAAAATTATTTGTACAGTAGAAAATATTGTTTTAAATTGATTGATTCATATAAGTAATTTACATAATTATTTTATTGGTGAAGCCTTCTAGACTATTTATTCAGTAGAATATTTGTGATAATTCCAACAAAGAAAATCATGTGGTTCATAGAGTGTCACCATTGTTATTCTTATGTTAACAACACGATGGGAAAGACAAAGAAGCTTAGCGTTGACTTGAGACAGAGAATTATTAACTTCCACAAGTCGGGAAAGAGTTACAGCCCTATTTCAAACTGGTTGGCTATCTCTAGATCTATGGTACAGTCTGTTATAAAGAAGTTTAAACAGTTTGACATGATAGAATTTGCCTGGGTGTGGAAGAAAACCCAAATTGTCACCAAGAACTGCCCGAAAACTGTGTCAGGATGTTAATATAAACCCAAGAGTTGTTTTGAAAGACATTGCCAAAAGTTTGGATACAATGAGTATCAGCATAAATACTCGCACAATACAACATTGTTTAAATAGAAATGGGCTGTATTGAAACCTACTACGACTAAACCCTCTTCACAAACCATGTCATATTGTTTCTCGGTTTAATTTTGTCAGAACTTTTGCTTTTGAGAACAAGTACTATGGAGTGATGAACAAAATTTGAGTGTTTTTGGACATAATGATGTATAGAAGATTTAGTGCAAGAAAGATGAGGCTTTCCTCCCAAAGAACACAGTGGCAACATTAAAATATGGAGGTGGCTTAATGATGTTTTGAGGTTGTTTTAGCTCAAGGGATACTTGGCAATTAATTACAATAAGAGGAATAAAGAAATCTGCAGACTATATCAAAATTCTGGATGAAAATCTACAACTATCAGTGCAAAATCTTCATCTAGGTTGGCAATTTACTTTTCAGCAAGATAATGGTGCCAAACATACATCTAAATCAGTGACTACATGTCTTCATAAAAAAAAGATTACAATTCTGCCATGGTCTTCAATGAGTCTTGACTTGAATCCTATTGAAAATCTATGGCAAGAATTGAAAGTTAGAATAAATCATTGGTCACCAAAAAACCTTCAGGAATTAGAACATGTAACCATTGGAGAATGAAAGAAAATCTCAGAGAAGACTTGTTCAAATCTCATCAAAATCTTTAGAACATGATTGCAGCAAGATGAAAAGCCATGCTATTGATATTGTGAAAATTGTTCAATCTATTCTATTTTTCATACTATACAAATAATTTTGTCTTTTCCTATTTTGCATAATTCATCTGTCAAATTTTTTCTATTTAACCTATTGTTCTGAAAATTGAGTTTTATATTCTTTTTTGTGCTTATTAACATATAAAAAAAATGGCATCTTGCGGGCATCAGATTCTGAGAAATGGATAAAAATATTCCAAATTGATGGGTGTACAAATAATGTCATCATTGACTCTGTGTGTGTGTGTGTGTGTGTGTGTGTGTATATATATATATAAAACTATGATAATTTACATGACTATGTATGCCACAGGCAATTTTTGCTTCTTTTGTCAGGAATATAGGCCATGTCCATTACAATCACTAATAAATATGAAAAACCATGATCATATATTGTCACAATTTCATCAGGAGAAACGTATAGAAGAAATAGATGATACATATGCCCATCAATAGAGAATGACAACCAAAGATTAGCAATTGTATCTGATGAGTTCAACTATGAAGAAGCAACTGTATCAGAGACTGTTGCGCAAATCCCTTGAATTCAGAAGCTGGCAAAAAAAAAAAAAACAAGAATTGGTCATGTTATAAGTAAACCTATCAGACGCCGAACAGAAATTTAATAACGGACAGAATAATGATAATTCTAGGAGTCTACCCCTGTGGTTGTTCATACATCATATCTTAGGGACATATACTATATTTTTACCTTTCAATATTCAATATGCTAATTCCCATGCTTTGTGATGGGAAATGTGATGTATTAATAAATACAGAGTTAATTCCCTTGTAACTATTTATAGAGTCCAATCCCATTTCAATAAAGCATAGTTCCTGCAGCTACTCGCAATCAGTTCTGGTATAGGTTGCTAGAGATAAGCACACAATATGTCTTGTATTGTCCAGCTTCTGTTCATCTTTTCAACTGGAAGAATTACAGGAGTGGGTATTATGGTCTTCAAAATGTGTTCTCTTTCAAGGAAATATATCATTTTTTACATTACTGTATTCAAGACATTGGTTATAGAGAAATGTCATTATACTTATTAACTTAAAATTACCTAATAAATGATAATTCTAAATAAAATGTAATGTTCTTAAAATATTTCATATTTAAAGAATTGCCTGTATGTCCTCAGTTTTCAGTGAACATTTGTAATATGTATGCCATTTTTGATTGTATCACAATCAATGCATTTTTAGCCTTTGTAACAAGCATCAGATGTGCAGGTACAAAGTAAGGATTAGCTGTGCATAAAACAGAACTGACAAGCTGAGTTCCAATTCCCATTTTTTTCTATTGTACTTTCACACAAATGCCCTTTGGAAATGGATGAATCCATCTCTTCTTTCACTAGCTATGGGTTAAATAGAAGAGAAGACTGGACTTTCTAGCCATGGGGAGCAACCAGTCTAAGAGAAGGATTACTCTGAATTCAAAACTACTCCATGATCTTTCCTAAATTCATGGCATTTGAGAGGAACTTGTGGATATACATAATTGCTTATATCCTGAATAGATTTGATATTGTCTGGTTTACACACCTTCCCAGATTTTTTGAACAAGAATAGAGATTTATCCTTTGTTTCCTGTTTAGGATTGGGTTTCCAGTTCCTTCTAACATCTACTTCAATTCTATAATTCTAACATCTCTCTCTAAACTGAAATTTTATTTACTATTTTTTATTTTTTCTCAATAGGAGTAGATAGGTTTGTCTATCATCTGATCTTTTGGACAGGAGTAGAGGTTTATCCCAGGTTTCCTGTTTAGGATTTGGTTTCCAGTGCCTTTTAAAGTCTTTTCATTGTCCTTCACATCTTGCATTTTAGTGGCATTATTGCTTTGCTTGGGGTGAATTGATTAAAAAAAAATAAATGAAAAAACATTACATTTATGATTTTTGAGCTTCAGAGGCACACACACACATATATATATATATATATATATATATATATATATATATATATATATATATAATTTTCATTTGATGAGATTTAATTAGTTGATATGATGTTATATATATATAAATGGACAAGCAGGACTTCAGCAGGTATTTTATTCTTCATAGTCCATTTTTTTACTAGTAAAATCTGCAATATCATGTGGTAACCTCCTCCACTAGAGTAACATTTCATTTATTTGATGACCAAGATCTATACGAAATAGACCATTTTATTCTTGCTCTAAAAAATACAGGCAGAGATGCATAACTTATTCTCAGAAAGTAGTCTGAGACTCAGAGAATATGTTTATCAGGAGATGAAGAGAGATTTTGGAAGTTGGGTCGGTAAGAAAACAACTGGTGGTTTAGAAATCCTGTCTCGCTAATTCCTTACTTCAGACTCAGGAGCTATGGTGGTCATATTTCTTCCTTAGGTCTGCCCAGGGATTTTGTTACAGCCATAAATGTCCATAATGTCTACTGAATGTCAGGTCAGTTGGAAAGGGACATTGTCGTATTCTTTAGTTGAACTCTTTGGTGAAATGAACAAAATAGTGACAACCAAGGGAAGAATAAATTTTCTACCACAAACAAATGTGTAACTAAAGTTTAGGTAAAATTTGTTTTCCCGAGTGAACGTACACAGCAAGCAAATTCACTAGGTTTTCTTTTGGATCAGTGGTGATAAACTCCATCCTACCTTCTAAATGACAGCAAACATTGACTAAAAAAAGTCCAAAACAAACTTGCCATGTATAGAATCTTAAAGGAAGAAAAATATTTGCTAGAAATACTTAAGATGAAAAATAATTTTAAAGATAAATACTTTTATTATAGTTTGAGCATTAGCTAAACCACAAATAATTTCTCTAGTTTTGACAGTATTGGTAAAACAATCATCTTGATAGTAGCTTTTTATGTATTAGTAACAAACTGTGTTTACATCGTAAATGGTAACATTTAATTTGCATAACAAGTTTTAAAAGCATATTTTAATAATTACTTCATCAGTGTTATTTATTTTTAACTTAAAGATTTAAAATTGTCATATATAAGCAATGCTTCTGTAGATTATTATTTTTGTAATTCATTAATAAAGAAAAGAGTACTGAACTGTTATGTGGCAGTGAATGCTGGGCAATCTCCTCACAGAAAAAGAGACTTGAAGCAACAGAAAAAGAGACTTGAAGCAACAGAAATTGGTTCTTTAGAAGGATGCTGATAATACCATGGATTGAACATGTGAGCAATGAAGTTTGAGAGAAAATGGAACCAAAAAGGATGGGCACTTATACTTAACATCAGAAAGAGTCAGTTGAAACTTCTTGGGCACATTATGAAGCTTTGCTCATTATTATAGGTATTGGGAAATTTAATACTCACAGGTTAGAGGTAAATTGACCGGAGGAAAACAAGGCATAACCTACCTACCAAGCTTGAGTAAATGGATGGCAGAACAGGGGTTTAGGAGACATAACAAAAAGACAAAATTTATTAAGAGCTACAAAGGACAGGAGATTGTGGATAGGCATGATCACCAACGTCTTGAAGGAACATGGCAGATAGAAGATATAGAAAGAATTGTCAAAATTTAGTCATAAGTTAGAAAAAATATCAGTGTTTACATTTACTGAAAATGTTAAATTTTTGGAAGCAGATATAAATAATTTAAAAATAAATATTCAAATTTTCATAGAATTCTATAATTTTAGACCTGACAGTATTAGTTACAGTATTTATTTTCTGCAGTGTATGTAATAACCATTGTTACCATGTGCCACCTCATGTCACTAAAAATCAGCCAAGTAGAGCTGAAAAAGATTTTTACATAATTTTTTTACAGATTGTTATAAAACCACACTAAATTATTTAAAAGAGTTAAAAAAAATAGTAAGTTTGTTGAGTTTATTATTATTAGTCATAATAGTAGTACAGACATTAGAAAATTATTCAAGTATTTCTTTCATGGTGATGTAATGGAATAACCTGTCACCCCCATGAGTGACTACACTATAGGAAGTAACTGCCTATAAGTATCTGTAGGTCAACAGACTACAGAGTTTAGCTGGGATCTGTTGAGTATGACTTAGACTTATGCGTGAAATATCGACTTTCCAATAGTAGCACTCACTACTGGATTGACTTGCGATGACCTTGTGCATAACTGTTACCTTTATTCTTATTGTACTGGTTTTTACAATAAATCTTTATTTATTTTATCCACCATGTTTGTCAAGTATATATTCCTAGTAGCACGGAATATAACACATGGTCAGCTCTATGTAGCTATGTCCAGAGTAGAAAATTCAACTGGACTTAGCATAATGACAAAAGGAAGTTTAGAAAACAGATGTCTTACTGAAAATGTTCTTTATACAGAAATTTTACAGAGGTAAGAGGACTTTAATGATAACGTAAATTTCTGTGTTCAATGAATCAGTATTTGGCTAATTAAAAAAACAGAAAGATATTGTCTAGAAGGAGACAATGTGATTATTTTATGAATTATTTGGACTATTTGTTTATCAATTTTATTATTATTATATTTTGCTCTGTATGTTCTTCAATCTTCCTTAAGTATATTTTTCTTTTAGAAATGTTTTCAGATTTGGAAAGTGAAAATTCCTGCAGACAGTAACAATTCAGCAGACCCACTGAAGAGTTCATCTCATGAAATTAGTTGACTAAAATTTATCCTATCATTTCCATAAATGTCTAATATCTTTTGTTTAGTGACAGAATACTCTTGTACATGTTTTTGCTCTAACCAATTAATTATACATTCAAAGAATGCATTGCCTGTAAAATAGTGAAGAAAAGAACAAGGATGAAAAGGTTAATCCGAATAACTCATGAAATTGTGAAAAAAACAAAGTCCATAATGATAATAAAAGTGCAGCTACAATTCACATTTTCTATCTTTTTATTAAGCTCAAAGCATATGAAGTTTTCTTTTCTTTTTCATGGACATAGGTAATCATGACTCTCCACCTCCCTTGCTGCTCTCAACAAGTTCCTTCCCTTTGCTTCCTTCCCCAGATTCTGTCATCCACTTGCTTAAGACTGCCAGGTATGTCACCCATTGTTTTCCCTTGTCTCTCTTTCTCTCTATTTGACCAGTGAGTATCAGATTCTCCAGGCCCTCTTTCCTCATTACGTGTCCCAGAAACTTCAGCTGCCTCTTCCTGATGTTATAAGTCTTCTCCTTGTTTGGTCCATGATATCCTTAGCATTCTTCTATAGAATCACATCTCTGTCGCCTCAAGTATCTTCTACATCTTTGAGGAAATTGTCCAACATTCACTGCCGTAAAGAAGGACAGATATCATGTAACAGCTCAGTATTCTTTTCTTTGTTACCAAAGAAATCCTCCTGTCTCACAATACTCTGCCCAGCTTTTGGAATGTGTCTTTGGCCACCTCAATACGTCTACAGATCTCAGTGTCGCACTTACCGTCCTCTGTCAAAACACTTCCCAGATATTTAAACTTCCGTGTCTGCATGATTCTAAGAGAATTTTTCATTGTAGCAATAAAACATACAGAGCCTGACACTGGGAGAAAGTTATTACAATATAGATCAGAAATACAACTTTAATAAATAACATTACTAAGTTAAATAATTTGTGAATGATAATAAATGTTAGTTTTTATCAGAAAATACTTTAAACTGACAGCCATTTAAAGAATGAATGAAAAACACATACCAAGTATTAATGTCATATTATTACTTATTATGTAATGAAAACCAATGAATTTACAGTAAATATGAGCCTGTTTTATCTCAAGAAACTCAAGTTTACATTCATTTACTTTTTTTGCATTATTTGATGACTATAATCATGAACACTGAAGCTGTGACAAAATAATTTAATTCTATTTTTTTAGTTAATACAAAAGAATATTTTTATACTGGAAATAATGAAATGTTAAGAAAGTGTTAGAAGGAAACTTTGAGTAGTGTTAAAAGTTAATTCTTTAGCTTGTCTAGTGTGAAGATAATTGCATGGATGATCTGATTATCTCATTAGATAAAGGTGTCATTTGAAAAAAAATTGTACAGTTGTGGCTTAAAACTTAATTTCACCTTCATTTTAGAAACAGACTACAATCGAATTAATTAACTCAAATATAGCTCAGTATTAGAACAGTGAACTATGAATGGAGAGATCTCAGCACTTTAAAAAAATTATGTGTTAAGTAGGTGACACTCAGTATCACATATACCTAAATAAAATGTAAAAGAAGCAACCAAAACCAAAGATATAAGCTTCAAACTGGAAACCAAAATCAAGCAGGTATTATTATTTCTTATTCGATCAAACTAGCTTGGGCATTCATGAGTATTACACCAATCATCATGGTCCTAAAGGCTAATGGTCATCAAGGCTAAAGGTCATTAGGGTGGCATTCTATATCATAACATAGCTGGTCAATAAAGGTGGTTGCTGGGCAACCAACCCATCTTGCTTCATGGCTTGGTGTCCAGTGCAGTAGATCACTCAGAAGTGTAATAACAGATAGCAAAAGTGTGAAAAAGAGATCTGAATGTGCAGTTAATAGTGAAAGATGTCTTTCAGGTACTAAGTATTAAGTCAGAGGAAAATTTTGTCAGAAATAAGGAAAAGACTGTTGAAATGCTATATCACATCTGTTGGCTGCTAAGAATACCATAGACAGAACATGTGAACTAGGAAGTTTTAAAGAAAATGGCTACTAGAAAGACAATTGAAATTCTTGTTATAATTTTAAAATTTAACACTCACAGGACATTGAAGGAAGGAGAGGTAAACAATGATTAACTTACCTAATAAGTTTAGTAAATGGATGTCAGAGTGAGAACAAAATGGATAGTAAAGAGTCAAGCACAGCTTTGAGCAACAAGGAATGGGAAGTTATGGAGAGTTATGATCGCCTACACCATGAAGTGACATGGCATATAAAAGAAGATAAACCAAAGATACTGTTGAGCACCATTAAATGTAAAAATCTTTAAAGAAGGCATAATACATAATAAATCAAAAATATTAGAAGACTTTTTGACTTATAAGTTTTAAAAATTCAAGATGCAGGTAAAAAAAAACCTGTTTCTTGAAAAGTTTCATGACAGAAACTTTCTGGGACATATTTTCATGTGGTATCTCAGTTTTCAAAATGATTTATTGAGACTATTAAAGTGAAATCTTCAAAGGTAACTAGCGTTTCATGTGGTACCTACCCTTGTCTTGTTAAAGTGAAAACTTGCCTAACCCCACCAAGATCTTGTTGCAGTTCTGCACCATTTAACACTGATGCATCAGCTGTATTATATGACATACAAGAGAAAAATGTCTTTATTATTTGCTCTGATACTTTTTTTTTTACTAACAATATACTCTTGAGAAAATCTGATGCTCATGCTATCCAGTTTGAAAAATGATTTAGGTACTTTGATTGTGTGTGTGTGTATGTATATATATATATATATATATATATAGAAAGAGAGAGAGAGAGAGAGAGTGCAAGAAATAATATGCACATGAACAAAGGTGAAAACAAATAGGTAATTAATAAATATTTATAGTCTTATACATTTTTATGTGTATACATGTAAACGTAGACACACACACACACACACACACACATATATATATTCCTAGGAATCTTGCCATTAGCAGTTAAATCTTACAGTGCTTGACTATTGAAGTCAATTGGATTCTCACTGTGTGCACTGCCCTTGTAGGCCTTTACTTTCTTAATTTAAAATTAGTATATTTGCATATAGTGAACCTGACAAGTGGGCAGTGACATGATGGTATTTGGTAAAGCCTGAGGCCATCTCCTTGAATATATGCCCCTAAGACTCAATTATTGGGGAAACCTATAGAGCCTAGTATTGACAAATGTGAGAAAGAAAGACATTTTAAATATGTAAAAACAGATGAAACATGAAATAAACACTTTATTCAAATTAAATATAAACTAAATTTTTATTTCACTCTTTGATTGGATCCTCTCCCAATATGGATGCTCAGGGCGTTGCACCCTCTGTCCTACTTTTGTACACTCCTGCAGGTGGGTTAGAATCCACCTGCAGTTGTAGTTGCATATGTATGGTTCCATTCCTGTGACTCTAATATTTGCCAATATTTCACTGGTACAAGTGAATTGAATGCAGGTAGGATTTTAAATGTTGTTTTAGAAGGTAGGCAACTTCCTGTCAGTTGGAAAATTAGCACAGCATTTTTTGAACCTCCACTGTTTTACAAAATATCACTTTGAGTCAGGCTAGTATAAGCTGAGTTAATATCTACAAATATGGATATCATATTAATTTTGAAATATATATTGATTAAACTTTTAGGTTGATATTGAAACTTTGTATTAAATCTGATTGAAATAATAAGTAGACATTTCCAAATGATCTTTAAAGCAAGATATTATATAAAATTCGAGAGTTGTTTCAAATAAATTTGATTGGTTTTCCTCTCTTGAAGATGCTTGACCCCGAGGCAGTTTAATATAAGATGGTTTAGGAACAAATCTTCTAAACAGACATAATCATATAAAATTATTTCCTCACAACTAAAGTTCATTTTAGCCTATTTTGGCAAATTGGTGCTTGGAAGTGCTAATCAAATATATTTATTAGTTGGTACTCAGAGGTCAGGACAACAAATTTTGAAGGTAAGTTTGAGTCTATTTGACTGATCTTTTATGAATCTCATTGCAAATTATTTCAGGTAGATCCAAAATACTGATTTTTGTAGTTTTATATGATTTAAAGTAATTTCATAATTACTTGGGCAACCTGAATTTAAAAGTGATAAAACCCATTGTATAATAAGCTGTACCAATATACCAACATTAATCCCATAAAAATAATTTTCATCAGTATTACTTGTTGTGGTGCTACTGCTGATATTCATCTTCTATGTGCTGTGTTCCTTCAGAATGTAGGCAATCATGGCTTTTCACAATTTCCTGTCCTTTGTAGCTCCTAGTAATTTTTTTTTCTGTCTCTCCTAATCCCTGTTTTGTCAACCATTTGCACAAGCTTGTTAGGTAGACTATGCACTGGTTTTATCTGTAGATTCTATGGTAAGTAGATTTTCAGGGAGTGGAGTTGCTAGCCTCAAGCCCAACTTGTTTTTTGAATTTTTAGTTGTCCTTCTCTTAGAATGGTTGCCAACCAAGACCAGAGTGCCTAGCCTGACTTGTTATTTAATCCATATCTGAAGGGAAAGAAATATAATCACCCCTTTCCCAACTTGGCCAGAAATTGAACTGAGTATGTTGATTCCACTTTCTATTCCAATAACTGCTAAACTACATGCAGATTACAGCTATATAAAAATCTCTAGCTATATAATAATGTGTATGATCCCTTATATATACATCATATAAAGTTTTCTATATATACATATATAAATTGTTGGCCATAAAAAATTATTTACATTAAGAATGAGTTTTTACTGTTTCCTTCAAAGTAGGCCTATTAGACGTGTGAATCTTAATTATAGCAGTAAAGTACACACTATTCAAATTCATCAAAGTTTTAGGTAGTATTTTATACATATATATATATATATATATATATATATATATATTTATATATATAGAGAGTGAGAGAGAGAGAGAGAGAGAAATTCTTAATGATTCTGTTTCCGTTATTGATTCTTCTATTGAATACTAATAGATAAATATTATATATGAATATATATACTCCCCTTCTGTTGTATTTATGTATCTACATATACATTTACATACATAGATAGTATGGATTTAATGTTTAATTCAATTAATAAAAATTTATAGATTTATCATTATTTTCAAATTCTAACTTAGTTTACAAGTAGGACACTAGTTTTGCCCATAAAGAAGAGACTAAACTGTAGGAACAATGCATAATAATAACTGGCTACTTGTTTTCTGAGCACACCCATCTGCTCAGGCACATTTGAATTTGTTCAACATCTACAAGTCCCACCTGCAGCTTACACTCCAACTATGCTGAGCAGACCATAGAGAGTGCATCCCCTGGCATGGTCAACAGCTTGAACAAGGCTAGTTTGCTCAAATTCTTGGTCACAATGACTTTTGATATCATGATAGGATGGTCTGTGAACAGTTCTATCTACCCAATTTAATTTACAAGGCTTTGATCAACTCATGGTATGGTTTTCAAGCAATTTCCAAAATTGCTACATGCTATGATCACCTTCCCAGATTGATAACATGAAGAAGCCACCTTTCTGACAAATCGACCACAGTGACATTTGAATGTAAATCTCATGGTCAGAAAGCAAACATTTTAACCACTTGGCCACATACCAATGAAACACCCATACAGTGTATAATCAATGATAATCTATAAGAAAGTGGATGCAGGTATTAGACTTAAACAAAATGGCAATATTTTTTTATACACTTTTGCTTTTTTTCTACATCATAAACTTCCCTATAAGCATATGTCTAAGTTTCATTTTAAGGTTGTATCTCCATTTTCTGGTACTCCTTGAATTTTTTTTATTACTGAAATAAAATAATTTTCATGTCATTATGCTCTCTTAGTTCAAATTGTTATTCTACTAGGTAAGCTATCTATATCAACTGATCTTTGGGAACTGGTATTAGCATAAGAATGGACCATGTTTTGTTGATTCCAAAAATTTAATTCTGGTGATCTAGATTCCCAAAATGATCCTAGTTGCAACTATCATCCAGCAATGAATAACTAGGGACAGCCATAGAGGCTCATCTGAAAACAAACACTTGGGCATTATGAGCAAAGCTGGGAAGGAGACTATACAACAACTTAAAGACATCTGGTATAAATCATCAAAAACAAGAAAATGCAGAAGTGGACAGCCATTAATTTGAGTAATGACCAGTAATTTATATGGTTTGATAATTGCTGCAATTTGCTTGTTCATTTAAAAAAAATTACTTTTTTTTCATCCACTCACTGTTGATAAAAAGTAGTTTGATAATCAAAAATATGGTTTTCTTTGGATTGATGAATAGTCCCTCTCTCAACCTTTCCAAAACCAAATCCTAAACAGACCCTCTTGATTGTTTTTTACAGTTGCAATAGAATCATCCATTACACTCTTTAACAATCTGGTCAGACATCATAATAGAATTCTACTGTGGTAGAATAGTTTCAAATATTTTGGCTATCATTGGTGAACTGAGTGGAGTCTATCATGCAAGTCCTCATAATTCACAAACGACCTGAGCAAAAACTGAAGCAGTTAAAGCACTGGGACTCTGTATTACCTTCCCTATTACCCTGGACATGCTTCCAAATAATTAGCACATTTTCTTGGCCTTAGATATATATACACACACCAGCAGGTGTATATCAATATGGACAGGGTTGAAAATGATTCCTGGCAGTTTGTTGATTTCTGTAATGTCAGTTTTTATCATAATGGAGTAGATTTACAGCTAGATTATTGGCAATATTGTGTCACTTCTAATGATGCTTACTTTAATTAAGTTGCTGAGCAGTTTACATTTACTGAATCAAAACAACAATTTTTTCTAAATTAATATCAGCTTAACCTAGTCTGACAAATGTATAGGTCACCTAGTGAAGATCCAACTTCATAAACAGACAAGGATTGAGCCTAATAACCACTGTTCCAAGAAAATGGATTATATATATATATATATGTGTGTGTGTGTGTGTGTGTAAATATTTCAGATAGAGTATATCTGTAAAAGGACAATATGAATAAAGACAAACGGAAAACTTAGACAAAATGTTTTGTCCTTTATCAGAGGACAAATGTGTTGGTTAAGGTAAATTTTCTTTTTGCATATATATATATATATATATATATATATATATATATATATATATATATATACACACACACACACACACACACACACACATATATATATATATATGTAAGAAATAGATTTTAATCTGACATTAACTTTATTACTATAAATGGTATTTGAGTGAATACACGTGTATTTTAGTAGATATACCTATTTTTTTCTTTCTGCTTTGCAAACAATGAAATTAATATCCACCAGCCTAGACATAGAAAGTCATATTAAAGAAAATGTACCTCTCAGTATTTTCTTTAATAAAGCTTCCTATGGCTAGGCTGGTGGACCTTAATTTTCACAGTTTCAACAAAACAAGAAAGTCTGCACAAACACGTGTATATACTAAAATAACTTTTATAGTAATAAAAAAAATACTTATTTGCGTGTGTATATATCTATCAGTTATGTTCAGAATTCCTATTAAGTAGCAATTTAATGTTTACTGCTTGATTTTTTTCTGTTTACCCACTGACTGCTTTCACCTTTTTGCATTGTCATAAATTGATTCCTTTTTTTTTTACAATAACAAAAGAATTGTTTCACTTGACTTGGCAATTTTTTATTGATATTTTCAACAATAATCAGTTATCATTTATAATTACTTGAAACCATTCAGAAGCAGAAAAAAAGAAGACATTTTTTTTATATTGTATATTGTTCTATAAAAATGATGAATGTGGACAGATAGCAAGAAACCATCACAGAATAATAGAAGATGGTAATTTAATTCCCTTAAATTACTCAGTGAAGATGTATACAAAAAAACATCTCTTTCTTCTATTTCTACTGTTTATTGTACAAGGGGCTGCTGAAAATTCTTGACCTGATCAAGAAACCCTTCCAAAAAACATTCTTAAATTTGGTCAGATTTGGGGAAGAGGTTTGGGCTGAGAACTTTTCAGCACATCATCATGTATTGTTTTCTAGCTTTTGTTTTACAAAACAAAATACAGAAGACTTTATGACTTGTTATCATCTGTCTTATGGTGAAGCACCCCTGACCTCAAGTAATATAAAAGAAACTCTGCTGAAACTATTTCTAAAGCACAGAACTTTTTAAGAACTTATCTGCCAAATTTTGAAGATTTATTGAATGCAGCAAAATACTTTCAGTAGCAGTAATTTTTTATTTTTATCTGGAAAATAATCATGAGTCAGAAATGTCTTCTGTGTTAAATACAAAACTGAAGAAGACAAGCTTCAATTTTAAAGTAAGAAAAATTGCTTTAATAAGGATTTTCTTCTTTCTTTGGGAATCGAACCTTCAATCTTTAACCCTAATACCAAAACATATTACTACAATATGATGTATATATGTATTTATTTTCCAAATTCAAGCTAAAGACCTTTGATAGAAAGACAGTTGCCTTCATTTTAACTCCTTGAAGTCAATGGTCACCAAAAAGTGAGAACAGACATATATTCATGTAAGACTGTTAGCTAATTCAGTTATTTCCCCTCCCCAAACTTTAAAGATTAAGTAAGCAGAATGAATTGAAATAAGGAATAAATTTTTGTTAAGATTAGAACTCAAATTTATCATCCTTATGAAACTAATCTACTGTAGGAAAAAACAAATATAAACATGAAAGAATTAAAATTAAAATAAGGCATTTGCACTTTCTTTTAGAACATTTATCTCTTTCTTTCTCTTTTTCGATAAAGTTTTTCTTTCTATACTTCTCTCAAATAATGAGTAGGCAACCCTCAAATAAAAAGAGGAAGAAGAAGAAGAAAAGACTGAACCCGACAAAAAAAATGATGGAAGTTTGCAGAAACAGAGCCTACTTATTTTTGACTGAAAAATACCAAAAATCAGGGAGGCTCCATGCATAACTTCCATTATAAGGAAAAATGAAAATGAAAGGAATGCCAGAAAATAACATAATTTTGGACAATAAAAATCTGGTACAAAGGTACGTTTGATGTTAGCTGATGAAAATATTTGTGCCAGATTCTCAAGCCTGGTCAAAAGGATATAAACCTGACAGCTCTGGGCTAGAAGCAGATGGGACAAGGAGAAGATGGAACAAAAAAGTGCTACCATGAAAAAACAGACATGTGTGATGCATGAAGGAGCAGATTTCTGTTCTTCTCAGGGCTAACAAAAACACAGGGGTAGAAGTAATATCAGTGTTAATCTACTGTGTTTTTCTTAGCCCTGAGAAGGACAGAAATCTGCTCCTTCATGCATCCCACATGTCTGTTTTCTCATGGTAGCACTCTTTCAAAACACCATTAGTGGACCTTTCTCCAGACTGCTACCACTATACACCTTATTAATGAGCTGTTTGCTATGCCAAATACCAAAGGGCTCACTCATCACTCTAAATAAAATCAATAAAAATATATTATTTATTTTATAACCATGTATCAGTTCATTTTATTCCCTAAGTTCCAATAAAATAATTATCCTACCATATATCCACACTACTATAACAGCACTTTGCTGATTAAGCTATGAAATCTCAACAAGTAAATGTCATTCGATTTTGCCATATAGCTGTATTCCTTCTTGAATTTCTAGTAGGTTTAGATGAAGCGTCATTATTATTTCTGATTAGTTCTATGACTACAATTAAATTATTATGATTATTTAGGACTAATATTTCTTTTGTATCACTTATATTACTTTCTATCACAAGTTAATGGTTGAAGAATAATGACCTGTGAATTGTGAGAAAGAAATACTCGTAAGATGCATGAAATACTAAAAGAAAATTTAATAATAATGAAATTAAAGCATTTGAAACTATAATTTCTGCTTTAAAAATAATTTTGATTAATTTTTTAAAAAGGTGCTGCAGATAATTTTATAAGAAATAAATCAATCTCACATCTGTCTGAATTTCTGGGATGAGAAATTAGCATTATTTACATTATTTAAATGCAGACTTTTGTTCTCACCTTTATTGCTATTATTATAACAATGTGCCCTCTAGCCTTTCTCAGGTGATTGTTGATCCAGGTAACCATCAGGGAATTTCAGAATGTACCCTTCATGATAGTCTGCATGTAAATAATAAATAATTTCAGATCATTTCTTAGTTTGAATTTCATCTGACACAGTCAACTTTAAAAAAGAATATTAATGGGTTTTTATTCTGTTTTCATGGGCATGGTTCAAATTCTGTAATTTTCCTATTTTATATTTCTTGTTCTCACAGCAAAGTTAAATAAAGAGATTCTTAAAATTAAGAATTTCATTATTTTTATATTAAAAGAAAATGACTTCAGCATCATTGTGGTAATTTGTGATAATCAAATAAAACTTATAAAATGTATATACAAAACCTTTTTCTAATTCTTTCAAGTTAATAATGAATACAAATCAGTTCAAAGAACTTTCAGGCAAATTAGATGAAAGCATCATTTTATTATCACGGCTCATTTTCCTGATTTAGCAACAAAGAAATTTTGTTTGGATAGTTCTTCAAATTGAAACATTAATCAATTTAGGATAAAAGTAATCAACAAAATATTATTATAAAATCATTTTTATAATAATATTTTGTTGATGTACTTTTTTTTTCAAAAATAATGATCAAATTATCTATCTTTTATCATAGAGAATGGCTCAATCATTCAGTTGAAAATAAGGTCTGTGGTTCAACGTTCATCTAAATTTAGCTCACTTTCCAAGTCTGTTCACACAGTATCTATTTATATGTGTTGCAATGAAGCAGGGATTGTTGGATTTGATTTTGATATAGTCTGAAATTTTCTCATTCCAGCCTGATCAATAAACATTTGAGGGTGGGGGGTATTTATTTATTTTACTTCTGTTATCTCAATTCTCATTAAGAGGATGTTTCCCTTTTTTTTTTTTTTACTAAAAAGTAAAGTTACTAATGTCATAAGTGTGCTCCTCTCAAATTTGATCAAAAAATATAAGTAACTGTAGTGATATATTTGCATGTGTGGGATTACCCCCAGCTTGTCTGTCAATGGAATTTTCTTAACACAGCTGGGTAGCATTGTAGTCAGGCCTATTTAGAAAAATATAACAAACTGGAAATGTTTTTTTGTGAAGCATTTTATCTGTTAGGATTTCATCGGATTGGCCTTTGTTGACATTGCCATGTCTACACATGCACATGAAATGAATTTTCTAAATACTGTTTGTTGATATGTAAAATTAGACATCATCCAGGACTATATAATGGAAGGGCATAAAACCACAGTGTCTCTTTTTTGCTCTCTTATCCATAGGATATGGTAGGTACAAGATATTGTTGAGTTTTCCTTCAGGAAAATACTCCTCAGGCAGTTGACTACATAATTTCAACCCAACCATGTGGTACACTCTCACACAATCACAAATCCCATACCTAGTTTTCTTTATGTATACCTGTAAGTATAATTTTCTCTTTCTCTTCTGAGCTGCTCAGTCCTCACTTTCCAGTCTCGATAAAGTTCAAAAGTGTCTCTGAGTCTTTGTGGGTGACAAATTATTTTCCACCCTTCAATCTTTCTCCCACAGGTGAGATGTGGCAAGCCTCTCACTGTTCTATCACTACTCCCATGGAAAGTATTCAGACGAACTACATTCCTTGGTTCCATCAGGTCTAACCTTCACAGCTAGGACCCGACATACCATTGAAGCAAACCATCCACATTTCCTCTATAATCAATCAGTGGGAAGTAAGTTCCACTCAAACAGTTTCTTCCAGCAAACCATTGCTTTGTGGAATAGACTCCCAAGAAGATGTTTCTCTGATATATACAATCTTAACCTGTTCAAGTCTAGAGTTAACAATTATCTTCTGCTCCTATCCATATAAACTACACCTTAACATAACTCTCTACCCTGAGTGGCATCTAGGCCTTGTATAGGGTGAACCTTACTGTAAAAAAACAAAATGTTGTTCCTTATATAAACATATGTATAAAAAATACACTAGTTGATGAATTAATTTAAATTAAATATAAAAATTTTCTTAATCTCTTCCCATTAGAAGTCGTAACTGGCCTAATTTAAATATCAAACAAAATGGACATTATAAAAGGTCTACATGAAGTAGAATTTGTGACAGTAGTGTTATAATTAATACCAACTGCTATACTGACTTTACAAGTAGTACTCATGGTCATGTTAATAGATATACTAGGCAACTTGAATACCTGTAACTACTCTCATAAAATATACACAATCCATTTTATGATCATTGAGAACATTTTTTTAATTTTTTAATGAGGAATAAGATAAATCGTTGGAATGATATTTATATATTTGATGTAATGGAATAACCAGTCACTCCCATGAATGATTACACTATAGGTAGTAAGTATCTATAAAGTCAACTGTCTACGAAAGACTGGAGGGAAGAGTGAGAGTGAGAAGATGCAAACATGTCCGACCATCAAATTTGTAGCCACTCACTACTAGATTGACCTGTGTGTATAACTGAGCCATATTTCATATTGTACTGATTGTGTACAATAAACCTTTCTTCTATTATCCACCTGGTGTTAAGTATTTATACCTTAGCACAGAATATAACAATATTGGATATAGAAAATAAATGAACTGAATGATAGTTTGGGCAGTATTATATAAGTTCTAGATTACAAACCTTATAACACTTTCCTCATCTCTTGCACACCTTTTATCTTATTAACAATGTATATATTTTTGCAACTACCTGTCAATTTTAGTTCAAAGTTGTTTTCTGGTTCATACCCAGCTGTCTATCTAAAGCTGATTGTATATCAGTTTAAAAGGAATAGCCCAACATGAAAATTACACATTGGAGATACCAGAATCAAACAAGTACAAAAATTTAAATATCTGGGAAATGTTTTAACAGTGAGCAGAAAGTGGGACACTGATATCTGAAGGTGCACTGGAATAGGTGCCTATGAAAAGTGAAGCGAAGTATTAAAAAACAGGAAAATTTTGTTAGAAATAGAGAAAAGAGTACTGAACTGTTATATACTATCACTTCTATATGGCAAGGAATGCTAGACAATTTTCCCACAGATGAAAAAGTGACTTGAAGCAACAGAAATGTGGTCCTACAGGAGGATGCCGAGAATATCATGGACTGAACATGTGAGCAACAATAAAGGTTTAGAGAAAATGGAAACAAAAAAGACACATATATAACATCAGGAATATACAGTTGAGTGCACATAATGAGGAAAGATAGCTTGGAAAATTTAATACTCACAGAACAGATTGAAAGCAAGAGGGAGAGAGGAAAACTATACATAACCTACCTAGTGAGCTTGAGTAGTGGATGGTGGGACAAGGTTTAGGATAGATAAGAAAAGACAAAATTAATTAAGAGCTACAAAGGACAGGAAATTGTGGAGAGCCATGATCACCAATGTCCTAAGGATACATGACACACAGAAGATGCTTTGCAAGTCTAGCTCAGTAATCACTACAACATACTTACTATTGTTTCCAGACAAGACAATATATAATATATATGGTCAAATTTTGGATTACAACTTATTGCAACTAATCTTGACCCTCTTGAACCTTTATTGTATGGGTTCTCATTTATAATAACAGTGTAATATGAAATAGAAGCTTGTAACATCAGGTTAGCAAAGATGGTATGTATTTCAATGTGTTCATACCAAAAGGTTTATTAAACTCATGAATTTATCTTGCAAATGTATAATTGGAGAACTCTTACTTGGAAACCTCTTATCTGTAATAAGTTATTAACTTCTAATGAATCTTTATGATGAGGAGAGATTTTCCTATCTCACTATTAACCTGATAAAGTCTAGGTCAGAAGTTCAAAATTCCCCTCCCCCCATCATTTGTCATTGCAAGAGGCATGATGGTTTAGGTGAAAATTTAAAAAAAAAATTCAAGTTTCTGATTACCAGAGGTAAGAGGAACAAAGGAAAACAGCACATAACTTATTTAATGAGATTCTGTAAAAGAATGGCAGAACAGGGTTTAGGAGAGATGACAAAAAGACAAAATTTACTAAGAGCTACAAAGAACAAGAAATTATGGAGAGCCATGATTGCCAATGAACAGAAGGGCATGGCATATAGAAAAAAAGGAAGAATGAATCTTTGACAGAGCCATTGTGCAAGCTGTTTTTTTTAGGAAGTGTTGAAAAGTTCTAGTCAAGATTCACTTCTCAAAATCTAGCTAAATGACCAGATTTTTTTTCTTAGGAAGGGGTTTTGTCCAAGAACTTTTCAGCACTCTCTTATGTGTCTGTGTATACACACACATTACATTATATATATTTATGGATTGGTCAGTTTAACCAATAAACTCACTATGAAGTATAGAGACACAACTGCATTACACTCGGTGGAACTACTGTGGTTTTAGTATCAAATAGTTTTACAGGATGGTATTGGCAGACCCACATTCAACTGGTTTTGCATTCAGAGTTGTTCTCCTAAACTGCTTGGTAACCAAGGCTAGAAAGCTCAGTCTGCAATGTTATTGAAGCTATTTCTGCAGGGGGAAGAAATAGACCCAAACCTTTTCAAGAGTGAATGTAAAGCAGAATTTGAACTGTCCACTGATCTCATTTTCCATGTTAATAATCTCTACATTATACACCCATCTCTCTCTCTCTCTCTATATATATATATATGGCTGTGTGTCTATTCCTAATGATTTTGTAATGACATGACTTTTATTTTTTGCTGTTTAATAAGGTCAGTTTTGAAAGTCATCTAATTCAAGTAATGATAAAAATATTATCTTCAATATTTATGACATTATTCTTTCTGCAAAGTTTAACATTCATATCTACAAAAATAAAGCAATGTGTCAAAAGAACATGTTTCTCTTGACATAACTATTACTTTATATTTCCTCAGCAATGTTTACTGTCTTAATATGCTATGTTTAGAAGTTTAATATCAACAGAAGTGTTACACACTATTAATTTCAAATATTATCTATTATCTGCCAAGTGATGACTGATGAAGAAATATTAAGTGAAGACTGGACATTAAAGCACCTTGAACAAAGCAGTTGGTAAAGTTGGCATAAGGTGTTATTTAGAATGGTTGGCAATATATTGGTTAACCGTCAATCAATTTGTACATTCACATATTTTAATCTGATAAATAAACTATGTAGGAATTATGTAGCTTTTTAAAACCATAAACATTGTCAGGGGAATAGTGATGACAAGAGAAAAAACAATCTTTTGACACAATATCTTTCTGCAAAGTTTAACATTCATATCTGCAAAAATAAAGCAACGTGTCAAAAGAACATGTTTTTCTCTTGACAACTA
Organism: Acanthosepion esculentum; assembly: GCA_964036315.1. Lineage (NCBI taxonomy): Eukaryota > Metazoa > Mollusca > Cephalopoda > Sepiida > Sepiidae > Acanthosepion > Acanthosepion esculentum. The sequence goes on along the minus strand of OZ038475.1, from coordinate 28,248,628 downwards.
TTACTTTATATATCAACAGAAGTGTTACACACTATTAATTTCAAATATTACCTATTATCTGCCAAGTGATGACTGATGAAGAAATCTTAAGTGAAGACTGGACATTAAAGCACCTTGAACAAAGCAGTTGGTAAAGTTTGCATAAGGTGGCATAATAATATTCAACATTGCCATTCTTTCAATATACACTGTGTTTTAATTATATTATTTTATTCAATGATGATTACTTTTATCAGTAATCTGAAAAAATTATTTGTAATTTGATTGTTTTTTAACATTAGCTTTGAATATGAAATATACTTCATTGTAAATAAATAATACTTTTCCCAAATCACAAAATTTAAAAGTATTCACTTTTCTTCAACTATCATACAAAAGAAATACCTTAAAAAAACAAAAACATCTTCACTAATTGTAGCATATTCAAATCCTTCCAAACAGTTTTGATGAGAATGATTATTTTCAAATATACATACATAGCTGTTTTTTTTATTGAGGCAGGACTGTGATTAATCTTGCACAATGAATGGTGGATCCTACCTGACATCATGATTTGAAACAAAGTTTTGAAAGGCCAGATGCTCTTCCTAATGCTCAATTCAGAAACTCACAGTAGTCCAAGTACACCATATGTCTTTATTGAGACACCATCTCAAGAACAGCTGCCAGTCAAAGTTTCAGACCTGAGTATAGCCTATATATATATATATATATATATATATATATATATATATTCACACATATTTCATGGAATAATATAGACGTTTGTGCATATTTTTAAAAATAAACACAGTGGAATGCAGATTTTGTCACAGTTACAATAAGTTTGTCATCGTAATTTACCCATGAAGATGATCTTGGAAAAGATTAAAAGTACTTAGGTTAACAAAAACTATGGCACTTTCTTTGAAGAATTTCATTTTAACATCAAGAAACTCAAGACAACTAGAAAGGATCAGTACAAAAATAAGTAGACACAATATGTCTATATTATTCAATGAAACATGTTTGAAAAAAGATATGCTGCCTAGATATACATATAACTTCATAGGTACTACAAACAAAGTGCTCACTGTAAGTATATAAAATATACACACAGTACAGAGAAAAAGTTTATATATATATATATATATATATATGTATGTATGTATGTATATATTAGACTGGTTTCTATTAGAAGCTCATTCACCCTATCCATCTTGAAAATTTTGTTCAAGTTTAAAAGTTTTACACAAGAAAGTTACATAATTTAGTTTCATTTCTTACCTTGTTCATTTGAAATTATCCTTAATTAACTTCTAGAAGACTCAACTAAAGCATTAAAGATAAATAAAATTCACTTCCCAGAATTACTGAATATAAGAAGGATGCAAAAATGCAGAGAAATTAAAGCCATGGAAATTTTTTAACAGACAGTAATTTATGCCCTGTATGACATTAGTATTTTCTTCTTCTTTATTATGACTCAGAATTTCGAAATGGTTCCCCATCTTAACTAACGAGGCAAAATGATGAGTAAAAATTTCTCTTTAATATACTTGTGTCATTAATGATAGTATGGTGTCAGAATAACAAACATCCTTATTAGAACTTTGCAGTGAAACTAATAAAAATTGAAAAATGCTCAGATACAACTAGGAAAGCGTAAACAGTATGAAGTACAAAGTCTTTTCAGTGTTGGATAACAACAGAAATCTAAAACCAATATACCAAAACAAAAGAAATAATAATTAATTAAAAATGAAATGCTAAAAATTTTACATGAGAAATAAAGTTAAAAAACATCATAGAGATTGAACAGAAACTTTTCCGATTGAACAATTTCAAAGAATAAAGTTTGAGATTAACTTCTAAAAATAATTTAAGGTAATCAATGTTTATTTACTTTGATATTTTGTGCAAAACAGAATCAAAAATTATTACAGGAATTTTGCATATTACTTTCTTTAGCAGCCCACATAATCTTTTAAGAGACTTAATCTCAGAATTGTTAACAAGAGTTTTAGAAAATATGTAATTGAAAATAGAGTAATATGCTTTTTATGGCAACACAAATTTTAGCCTCAATAGGGGTTAAATGTGGTCAGCTGTCATTAAATTTTTCATATTTTACCATTTAATCTGGGATAAAAGTTTAATCTTTTTGAATCAGAAAGGAGGAAAATCCCATTTTAGATACTGTAAGTTTAAATTCTGTCTTCAAATCATTCATTGTTCTCAAATTATAATTAAACAACGAAAATTTAAATGCAATGCTAATTGCTATCTACTGTCCTCCTGATTACTCTTTCCTCTTTTTTGACTCATTATTAATGTTTCTGTTCCTAATTCTGCCACACTCTTTAACCCCTTGTGTCTTAGTGGCTATACTGCCTTGCATGAGGTGATACTGATTAAAAAAAGAAGGTATGTTTACAGTTGATATTTTGTTAGCAAAGCAGACATCTTTCTAGAAAAGGTATATTTTTTGTAACAAATACTTTACTGCCAGCAACACAACATCTCCTTAACAGTAACAAAACTCTAAAAAATATCTGTGTAAAGAAAATAACAATTAATGTACTATTGATTGACAGTTCAATGAGTAACCCAGTTGATTACAACAATATTCCAAACTGAGAATGTGAGATTTGAACAAATGAATTATTAGTTTAGGAAGTGTAAATCTAATACATAAAAAGCAAAAATATGATAGTAAAACCTAAATGAATGTACTAATTGTGAGATGAGACCATAACATGCACAGTGAATGCTCTAAATTCATTAAAAAGTATAAATTTAGGTATGATTGGTATGAAATTGTAATATACTGAGAACAGTGCAACAGATTACTACTATGTAAAAATAAGCAAATATACAAGGGTCATTCATTCATAGAAAGTTATAGGAGAGAGTACTGAAAAGTACTCAAACCTATCTTTATTTTTGACTGTTATGCTCTTTATACTTCAAATTGTGGAAATTCAAACAAAAGTGTTACAATAAAGAAATCATAGAAATAATCAAAATAAATTTATGACAGTGAAAATATATGTTGAATTCCTATTATTAAATGCTGAATTTGCTTTCCACCTGGGATTCATATGTTCTTAATTTTTCTGTTTGTTTCTGGATATTTGTCAGTTTTTTATTTGATTGTTTCACTGCAAATTCTGATGTTTGGTTAGCTAATAATATATGTTCATCAAGTTTTATAACTTCTCTATTTTCAACTTGATTCAAAATATTATTTTCTCACAGTTCTTGTAACAATTTAAGCAAGAACAAATTTTTCTAAACTATAATAATGTTTAATATCCAATGAAGACTGGAAAAATACTATAATTTGTTGGAGACTTCATGTCACTTCAGATTCAGTGATACACAAAGAAGAAGAATATAAAATATAACAATAATCAGTATTTTTGTATGTTTTACTTATCCTTAAATATGGAGACTAAATTTTATAGGATATTCATTGTAATTGACGTACTGGTGGGAAAAAGTTTTTTTGAAGTATACTGATGTCAATAAAGATTATTTTCTATTGGAGTGTACTATGTAAGTATTTTACTTTTGGATAGTGCTACCTAAGTACTTTCCCTTTGGATAGTGCTATAAAAGAATTTTCCTTTAAGAGAGTGCTACATAAGTATTTTCTGTTGCATAAGTGTTACATAAGTATTTTCCTTTTGGATAGTGCTCCCTAAGTATTTTCTTTTTGGATAGTGCTCCCTAAGTATTTTCTTTTTGGATAGTGCTATAAATCAGTACTTTTTTTGCTCAATACATAGTGGATCCCTCTCCCTGTCACCCAGTCCTTCCCATATTTATATTTTCTCATTCATTTTTCTGCATTCACCTACTACATGACTGACAGTTTCATCTTTAACATTATACAGTCTGTATTTACTATCCTGTCTATTTTAGATTTGATATTCTTGGTTTTTATGGAACTGTTTTGGGTGGCCATTAATAAAATTTCATTTTCTCTGTTAAGATGTAATTTTCCCAACCATGTCCATGTCATTTTGTCTTTTGTTTGTTTCCTGAAATATTTGTGGAGTTATTTTTCTTCTGATTTTGGTTGGCTGAGGGTAGTTCTGGACAACATCACAAGATGTTACAAAACCCAAACATTAATGTAAGAACTTGAATCAATTTTTCTAAAATAACCTCTTCATATAGATGCCATGCTTAGTACTCAACATATTCAATAATTTCTAAACTGTTAACTTTATGCAACTGCTTTCTCAGTTTACTTATTAAAATGTCTGAGTGAATAATCCCCGTCAATCAAGTTTGATCTTCAAAAATTTAAATGCAATATCAATCATTATCCTCTGTCTCCTTAATTCCTGTTCTTTTATTGTCTTCTCTCCTTAATAATAATTTTCTTATATTCTCTAACTTCAGTGACCTCTTGTGTCCTAGTGGCTTTATTGCTTTGCTTGGGGTGAAATGAAAAAAAAAAGGACCATTCTTCTTTGAATCTCACAGACTGGTATTAAAGGATCATGAACAAAGAGCTGCAAATAACAGAAACCACGTCACTTGAAGTCTTTCAACAGCAATAACAACTAAAATGGGTAGTATTTGTAAGTCAAAATGAAAACAATGATATAATCAAGATGCTGACATTCTATATGACTTCGAACAACATTTTAGGGAGAAAGACCCAATCAATACTGGGAAGAGAAATAATAGTGGACTTGAGAAACCTATTTTTGTGAAAAACTGTTTTAAGAGAAAGATAATGTTTCTACCAAAAGCAGCACTAGCTGTTTGCTCAGTGAATACTGGATGTTTCCATATAAAGAAACGATTAATATTACCATTAACTTTATCATTACTGTATGTCCTGTCATTTTGATTTTTGGCTTGTATAGTGCTCAAGTTCCTTGACATCAGAATCAACATAATCCCCAATTAATTGTCTTCATCACATTTTCCTTTATGTATCTTGGCTACAAAGCTTTATGCCAGTCATGTGAACTGTTCAGCTTTCTGAATGGCCCACCTAAAAAATAATGTTTATTAAAATTTTAACGAGTTCAGTGAATATACTTGGATTTAGCATTGGTGGCCACAATCTTAACAACTGAAGTACTGATAGCAGACGTGGAAATGAAATTACAAAATCTCCTACAGAAGGTAGCAATGGAGAGTGAGAAGAAGGGACTAAGCTTAATTACAAGAATTTGGAGTGCTTGGTCATCAGTAAGAGAAGGAGCCTGAAATGCAATCTGAAGGTCGGGAACACTAGAATCAAGCAGACACAGAAGTTTAAATACCTGGGAAGCGTCTTGACAGAGGATGGTAAGTACAACACTGAGATCTGTAGGCATATTGTGATGGCCAAGGACACATTCCAAAAGCTGGGCAGAGTACTGTGAGACAGGAGGATATCTTTGGCAACAAAGAAAAGAATACTGAACTGTTATGTGACATCTGTCCTTCTTTACAGCAGTGAATATTGGACAATTTCCTCAAAGATGAAGAAGAAACTTGAGGTGAAAGAGATGTGGTTCTACAGAATGATGCTAAGGATATCATGGACCGAGCATGTGAGCAACAATGAGATTTTAGAGAGGTTGCAAATCAGGAGGAGGCTTATGCTTAACATCAGGAAGAGGCAGCTGAAGTTTCTGGGTCACATAATGAGGAAGGAGGGCCTGGAGAATCTGATACTCACAGGTCGAATAGAGGGAAAGAGAGACAAGGGAAAACAATGTGTGACATACCTGGTGGACTTAAGCAAGTGGATGATAGAACGTGGACTAGGAGAGGAAGCAGAGGGAAGGAACTTGTTGAGAACTGAAAGGGATAGAGGGAGGTGGAGAACCATGATTGCCTACTTCCTGAAAAAGCATGGCACATAAAAAGAATGAAGCTTCATTCTCACTTGTTCACTCACATTCTCTCCCCTGCAGAGTGGTTGAATGAAGCTGGTGTCAAAGGGAAATAACTGTTAAACTATTAAATGCTTGAGTAATCTCCCTCATTTATTAATGCCTGTTACATTGTGGAAACAGTTCAACCACATACATAGCAATGATTAAGTACCATATTTGTAACTTTTTGTTGAAGTTAACTATCTCAAAATTTTAAACCATTGGTGATTTCCATTAAGGAAAATCATATATGTAAAAATATTTTGTTTTAGAAACAAGAAATGTTCATATTAATTTTTCTCTCTGAAGAAATATATTTTTTCATTTAAGTAGATACTTTTTGTATTTTCAAATGAATAAATTACAATCAAATCACACACAAAAGCATGTGTTAACCACCGTGTCATCACTGATAACATTACATAAAATCTTCAATTTTTAAATTGTAGAGAAAAATAATTTCTCCAAATAAAGAATATCAACCTTTTCTCTATTTCTAAGACAGATGCTTACATATATCATCTTCGGTAATGGAAATGGCCACTGTACTTTAAACAAAAAATTATTTTGATTTTTTTTACTATTAGTGTGGCCCACCTCATGATGAGCCAGATCTCAGGTGGACAACTTGTTGGAAAAGGTTGCCCATAGCTGCTTTATGCTTTGTTATCAACTTGCTTTGTAATCCAAATTTGTCATTTTGTTTTCACTTATACATTTTATTATTATGGCAGTATTTTTATGACTAAATCAGTCATAAACATAGGCCTTGTAAATATTAAAGTAACACTAAATAATTCAATTAAAATTCAAAGATTATAAAAAGAAGTTTCATAGATTTAAATACTGAAACTTTTCACAGACTTGGAAAACATTCTGTTATTTCTACATATTTACTCCTATATTATTACACAGAAATGTGTACAGTAACATTTATATACATACAAGACAATTCATATTTTAAAATGGCTATAGATCATTGATACTTAGCTCCATCTGTAAGCAGAGCAGAATTAATCACTCAATATTATTCTTATTATCTTATAGCTTTTATGAAGGCTTCAAGGAGGCAGTCTGATTTGACCTTAAAGACAACCCTTGAAATAAAATATGGAAGATGCTACAGAACATAAATTTTATTACAGTAGAAATTCATCCCAGGGGAGTCTCACTAATTCATGAATATTGTGTGTGCTTGTAAGTGAGCATTATTCTTAGATTGTATAAATACTGTTTGCAGAAAATGAATAAGACTTAAAGAGATTCAGGAGTTGGTAATATATGTATGCCTGTCATTTTAAAATGGTTTATTGAGGTTGTTCTTAGAATGAATCATTCAGATTTCTAAAATACTTACTATTTGAATGTCTGAGATTTCAGACTAATATCTTCATCTCACTTGCATTTATTATAGTATTTCAATAAACAATATTTTCTCTTTTATGCACATACACAATAGTGTGCTGAAAAGTTCTCAGCTTGACCAAAAAGCTCTACTCCAACACAAATTTGATTTTAAGTCATGTGGTTAAATTTTATGAAGGGGATTAGGCTGAAAACTTTTCAGCACATCCTCATATATATGTTTGTGGGAATGCCAGAGAGTAATGCATATGAAAGCATTTGTTTCAACAGATACTTGGGCACCTACAGTAGAATCAGAGCTAGCAAGTCATAGACCAATTTGCTAGTCCCTTTAGGTTAATCCTCTATCAGTAACCCCACTAATGTTGCCCTATGATGGACTAAATTGAGTTTAATTGGTAACTTATCACTTATTTTTTTTATTAACAGATAATTTGGGATTTCTGCTGAGGATCAGAGTATTTGAATGCTCTGCCTCCAATCAAAGTGTTGCTCTCTGGTCCTCTGCCTTGGATCAGTGTAGTATCTATGCATTCTGTCTAACTTTTTGAAATTTTATTAAATATAGAATAGGCAGTACTAGAGTTAGTTTTGCTCAACACTGCAAATTTCTATGAAACACTAACCTGAGAACTTGGGTCATGTTCTTTAATACTCTCGTCAGATTGAGACTTCCATATGGCTACATGGTGCCAAATATCTGTCAGCTGTGTGTGTGGCAACTGTCGGTCTTGAGAGACCATGAATCAATGCCCAAAAAGTCATGCCTCAGCTGCTGATGGCAGCACAACATCTGTTAAAGCTGTACAGGCACATACAGTCTCAACCAATGTATGTGAAAATGCTCTCCCCTGATGTTGCAGTATTGTTTTCTTTCCTTTGAGCATAATTCATCCCAGCAGCAAGTCTCAACTTCTCTCCTTGCTCTAACCCACAGTGTAAAATGTCTCCAGCATGAACGATTGTTAGCAATATCTTCCCACTTCTTGATGTCCATGTCCATTGCCCTCATATCAGATGCCCTTGAAGCAAAAACGAAGGTGTCCTCATGCCCTTTTGTTGACAGCCAGTTCCCCATAGAGAAAGATCTTCTAAATCCTCTCATCAGTAGACTATTGCTTCTCATGTTTTGTCATTGCTGTGAGGTGATGTTCTCACCAGAGTGCAGGCAGGGTTTTATGAGATCAGCTGGTGCCCATGCAGTAAATCTCTCCTCTCAATGCCACCAATGTTGTCCAAAATGTCTATAAACACTATCTGATACTCTTTCCCCATAAATACAAAATATTCTGAACACTATAGATATTCAAATTTTCTCATTAATTAATCTAGAAATATTTTTAATGTTTTAATTATCTTAAAGTTAAATTGAACATAACCATGCATATATGAAGTGTTCCTGAAAAGTTTGTAGTTTGATCAATTTCCTAAAATGTAACCAAGTGATCAAAGATCAAAATTTCTATTAGGATGGGTCTTTGGTCAGGCTAAGAACTTTTTGGCTCCCTTTATAAATGTGTGTGTGTAAAATTTAACTTTATATGATAAATATGAATTAATCATAAATGTTTGCATGTGTGTCAAACTTGGGGATCTGTCTGTCAAGAATTGTCTTTAAGGAATATATATAATTGCTCTGTTTTTTGGTTTTGGTCTGCATATTTTTTATAATAAACTTCTTGTTGTCTTTTTATTATTTTTCTTTCTTTTTATTAATTATCTTCTTATCTATTGAAAGATAAATTTTGCTCTGGAAAAATATTTTGCACTGGGAACAAAAAAGTCAATAAATTATTCATTGATCTCTCTTTATGTGGTGAGAGATACAGAAAATGGGCAAATATACATTTATAAATTGACAATATTTTCTCTGTGAATGTATTTGACCAATAACATTCTTAATAGATATTTCAAGGCAGATAACACCTTTCATTTATGTTATTGCATTTTTTTAAAGTTGTGAACTGTTATGTAATATTGATTCTCCTATATGGCAGAAAATCTCATCACAGAGGAAGAAGAGACTTGAGGCAACAGAAATGTGATTCTACAGAAGAATGTTGAGAATACCATTGACTGAACATGTGAAAAATGATAAAGTTTTAGTGAAAATGGAAACAAAAAGGATACTTATACTTATCATGATAAAGAGAGAATTGGAAATTCTAAGGCACATAATGAGGAAAGAGAGCTTGGAGAATTTTATATTCAAAGAGCATAAAATAAAAAGAGACAGAGGAAAACACAGTTTGTGTAAATGATTGGCAGAATTGGAAGAGATAGCAAAAAGAAAAACTTTACTGAGAACTACAATGGATAGGAAAATTAGTAGCAAAACTGTAAAGTGTATTTTGGTATTTTTGGTATTCATTGCATTTTTTTCAGTATTATCTTCCTCTTATGTGTGTGTAGGGTAATAGATAGTGGCTTGGAATAAGAAACTGAAGAGCAGAGTTCAAATTACAGCTAAGTTCATTAAATTTACTTATGCACAAATACCACTGAGAAAAAGTACAAATCCATCTACCACCCAACCAAGCTATGGCAAACTGGACTCTCTAGCTGTGATTGGAAATAAGTCTGGACCAAATCATAGGCTGCCTTTTGGCAAGGCATAGTACAGTAACTAGAAACCACTATGAACAAGGTTATGGAGAAGACATTCGCAGCAGGATGTTGGATGGGATCAATGACAAAATCTAACAAACCAGATTTGAGGCACTGAACTGCAATGGTGTCATACAAAAAATCCTTCATACTAGACAATGGATGAGACCTAATTATTCTGAGTTAGATGAAATCTGCAGAAAAACAGAGTATCACCAGGTGTTTCTTAATATACACACAACTGAAACTCCTATGATGACACATGGGTGTGTCCTAATGGATGATGTAGTTAGTCTTCATCGTTTTTTAACACACCTTTCAGATAATATACTTTTGGGTTTTCTTCAGGTGTCAGGTGTATTTAATAGCCTTAGAAACTGCTGAGTATTTTTCTTTTCTTCATCTCTTCAATGAAGACATCTGTTTTAACTATTCTTATGTTAACACGAACCTGATACATTAGTACTTAGTTCTCTGACTTTGTTAGAATGTGACGTCTTTTTTCAGAAGATGAATAAGTAATTTTTAAAGATACAATATACATCTAAGAAAGGTGAAAGGTAGAAGAATATAATAGCAGACATTTTAATAGCAAAAAAAAAAAATATAAAGATAGTAACTCAAAGAAGTATAGAACAAAAAAGTAGAAAACGTGGGCCAAACAAGAAGAGAGAAGAATGTACTGGCAAAAAGGCATAAAAGACCATTAAAGATGAAGACAGTCATCCAAGAATAATTAAAATACTTAATGTCCTGAACTTCAGACAGTCCTTTTTTGTTGATAGTTCTCACAATGGCACTCCTCATGAAAAGATAATTATTCAATTAATTTTCTGATGAAATGCTCAGTGGTGAACTTAATTAGAGTATATGTATAAACATTAGCATATAATCTTGAAAAAGTAAAAAAACATATGTATGATACCCAGATAATTATATTCTGATGCAATTATATATATGTGTGTGTGTGTGTGTGTGTATATATATATATATGTGTGTGTGTGTGTGGGGGGAGGAAAACACTAAAGTACCTCCCAATGGAGTAATAATATGACACACCAAGAAAAAGTGCTCTATGCCAAAATAGATTAGATATTATACACCAAAATCAGGTGATCATTTGCCAGTTTCTTATGAGCTATGCAGGCAGCTGGCATAGCACATAAGAAACTGGTAGTAGCAGCTGGTCAAATGAATACCTGATTTTGTTCTATAACACATATATACACCCACCCACACATGCGCACCCCCCCACACACACAGCAGCTCACATTGAGAAATTGGAAAACTGAGTTCAGATGGCAATTGAGTTCATTACATTCACAAACACACAAACAGCCTTAGTATAGGTATGAATCCATCTTTTCTCCTTCCAGCTATGGCCAATTATCTGGACAGACTGAGGCCTATAGCCTTGGCTGGCAACAGCCTAGAAGAACCTGAGGAAGGCCATTTGGAGACCTTGGTGGCACACTATCTGCACCAGTTCTTTGTATTCAGTTAATCCAAAAAGTGTGGCAAGTTGTGCACACACCTTCACCAGTATAATCAAATCACATGTGCAGGTAGTCTGGCTATTGAGTTCCAAGAACTGACCTTCTGGAATCTCATACATTGAAAATGCTCTGAGAGTCCTATATGTAACTAAGTTTGTCCCCAAACTATCCAGATAATCTAAATATCTCAAGAATTGATTGAACACTTAATATAATTTGACAACTATTCCTTACTTATTCCTTATTGGTCTGTATGAACAGACTCTCCTATGGGGTTACTCAACATTGAGAATATTCATTAGAAGGTATGATTCAAGTCAAAATTATGAAGCCCAGCCAAACATAGATGGAAAGACAAAGTCAAGATAGCAGATAGGGATGGTCTCATTGGTAGATGCATAAAGTGAGTGACAGTATATACAAATCTAAGAAAATAGAACACAATTTGCATGCCTGTAAAGTAAAAACCATCATGAGAATACCCTGAAACTGAAAAATGTTATTACCAGTGTCTCATGAATATACTGAAAGGATTAAGCACATGTTGATCAACTCCAATATTTTCATTCTAACTCATTAATTCATAGTGACTGCAGGAAGCTGATTTCCATATCTCAAACTATTTCTCACAGGAAACCCGCTAAACAGTTGAATGATACACTTGAGGAAGGATGAATAATGTACTGACTGATATGTAATAATACACCCAACAAAGTCAAGATTTGTAGAATAATGGTAAGTGTATGTCTTAGAATATTAGAAAATATGATTTCAAAATATTTTCATTTATTTAGTTTGAACCGTTTTTATTTCATTAATATTTTTTTCATTTCTCAAAAGTTTTAATTATTTCTACTTTTTTCAAAATGTTATTCTACCTATATCCATTTTTTTATCAATCAGTCAGGCTTGTTCATTTGGCATTAGCAAAGTATTGGGAAAATAGTTTCCTTCTGAATTGCGAAATTAACAGTTAACTATTAATAGATACTTGGATAGTAGGGATGTAAGATCATTTTTGAATGTTAATTTGGAACAGAGGGCAAAAAAGCATATGAAAGAGACTGTGTAGATTTTATAAAAACAAAAAATCTTAATCATAAGCTTTAATTCCCTTTCATGAATTTACAATATTAAAATTTATTTTTGTATTGAAATTTATTTTTGTATTGAAAATTAATCTAAAACATTTGTCACCTTCCATTGTCTACTTCTTCAACAAATTATGAAACCAGACAAAGTGCTTTCAATCAAATTATACAAAACTTTGAATTTGATTACCATTTTAGATAAATGAGAAGATAAGCAATGTATACCCCAGTTGTACATCTTGCTTATTGGGCATAAGTTTCATTACATGGATATAGAGTTGATAGATGGATAGAAAGAAAGTAACCGCCAAAATAGACTACCCATAATGCACCACTGACCCTTATATAAATAGCCGAGAAAAATAACAGCACTAGTCGCCTGACGATTGCACTAGCATGAAACAGACTGACACCTCTAAGTGATGACTTCCATGTCCACTTTTATATTTACACACGCTCTATCTCTGATATTGAGAACTTTATCCCATAAATATAGCACACTTTAAGACTATATTTCTGTATATATATATATATAATATATATATACATACACACACACACACATATATATATATATATACACACACACACACACAGACATGATATACATCTATGAGCATATTATATATACACAGACACACACAGCATTATCTCTCTCTCTTTATATATATATATGCTAACACAGACCATATATATATATATATATATATATATATATATATATATATATGTATGTAGGGTATGATTAAATTTAGTTATATATATGGCTAGTATAGTACTTTATTGGACATCAGCTGAAGTACTCAGGACCATTTGGAATTTGCATTTATCATATTTACATTAACATGACTAACTGATCAATTAATGTCTTCAGCAGATGATCCACAACACAATGATTCCTCTGAATAGGTCTACAGTGAAAGTCAGGTTTTCAAAAATTGCAATTCTTGAACCTCTTGAGATATGTATATTCCATTTATCATGAAATGGAATCTGACTTACCACTCTGTAATAAATTCGTATGACCAATATCATGATAACATATGAAAGTGTGTTTTACAGCAATGGACGGCACAAATCGGAAATGATTTCATTATGTTCCAGCCATTTGTGTTTAATCTTATCTTGTGTCCAATTCAGGGACACAGTTTCAATAATATTTGTGTTTCATGTCAGCTAAAAGTTGAAAGAGCTATCCAGCCCATGATGTGTGGGTAGGAGATAACAAAAGATATTAAACTTAGTGGCATCTCTATTCCGTAATGCAGCTCACTTCTACCTAATATCAATATTTCAGATCCACTTTAATTCTTCTTTTTCAAACTCATTTGTTAAGCATTTCATCTTGGAGAGAATAATATTAATTTTAATGAAGAAGATAAACAAGAAATTCTTATTAATTTATATGTATCTGTCTATATTTCTGAGATGAGGTATTATGTGCATTATTTACATTATTCAGACTATTGTCCTCATCTTTGTCGGCATATTTATTACAACGTTTCGGCCGTTGTATGCTCTGGCCTTCTTCAGGCGGTTGGAATGTCGAACCGAACCCTTTATTTCACTCACTGGGGTAGACTGTTCTAGTTCCACATGCCATGTTTAAAGGATGTCAGTTATCTCCTGTTAATTTCTCTTCCACTGTGCCACGTGTCCTCAAGGACACGTGGCACAGTGGATAAAGGCGTTGGATAGATCCAGTGACAGGACCCAAAGGTGTGAGTTCAATACCTGGTTAAGGCAGTGGAGAACTTTCAGATGGAAATTAACAGGAGATAAATGGTGGTTGGCTGAATGCTTAGTTGATTGCATTCAAAATAAAAAAAAATTAGTTTAAACTAAAAGCTTTATTTTGTACTGTAGAACTTATAAAATTTGTATCATTATCAATGTATGGCATTTGCATGGTTCTGTAGTAATAGTTCAAGTTTAATAATTATTATTAATTATCCACTGTAGCTAGATAGGTTTCCATTAACAGATTCTCCTCCAGTTTCTTTCCCACGAACACAAGTGTTCCCCAAAGCTCTATCCTGGGCCCTACTCTGTTCCTTATCTTCATTAATGATCTCCCCAATGTCATCAGTTCCCAAGTACGCATCTATGCTGATGACACTACTATTTATTCCTGCCTCAATAGCAAGTCTGGTATCGCTGACAAAACTAACCTGGCCGTTAGTCTCAAAAAGGACCTCCAATCGGTTGTAGATTGGGAGCAGGAATTGGCTGGTTAACTTTGATGCCTCTACAATAAAACTTCTCTTTATTACTCACCATAGGGAACCATCCCTGCCTCCCAATAGAATGTTTCAACTCCACGAGTGCAGCTCTTTGTGACTGCTTGGTCTCACACTGTCTGCTGACCTGAGATGGAACAATTACATTGAATCATTTGCTTCATCAACCGCAAGTAAAGTTGGTTCCCTGTGTTGTACCAAAAAGTTTTTTTCACCGAGTCCTTCCTTCAAATCTATAAATCAACCATTTATCCTTGCATGGAATACTGCTGCCATGTATGGCCTGGTAACCCTGCTATTCACCTTAAGGTCCACAACAAGATCCAGAGACAGATATACAATGTAGTGGGTCCTGATTTGGCATCTTGTCTACAGTTGCTCTCACACAGACATGCTGTTGCCTCACTCTGTCTTTTCTACAAATACTTTCACGGTAACTGTTCTGATGAGCTACTTTCGCTAGTTCCCAGACTGCATAAATTTAAGTGTGCTAATAGGCTGGCATCGCAGTTCCACCCTTTCACTGTCGAAACGGTTAAATGTGGCCATCTCTTCTACTCCAATAGCTTCATGTCTTGCACCTCCCATCTGTGGAATTCCCTTCCTATTATTTGTTTCCCTGATAGCTATAATCTCCAACTATTCAAATGTAATGTCAATCAACATCTCCAGATGCCCTGACCTAACCCCTGTCCTTCTCTTCATCCTTTCCTCCATCACACCTCTTTACTCTCACTCCCCCTCTGTAACCCCTTGCGTACTCGTCGCATCCTGCCTTGTTTGGAGTGAAATACTTAAAAAAACAAATTTGATCAATGTATTTTCTTATGGGAGACCAATGCTAATGTGACCCAATTAGTCCAGAAATATTCTATGTAGAAAGCAACAGATGGCTGGTTAGTGAGACTCACAATTATTAAATTGTGAAAACAAAACTTTAATCTAAAATTAAGAGAAGATAATGTATATATTGAGAAAAATCAGGTAATTTTATTTTACAAGAACCTTATGGAATACAAATACATCTTGAAGAATATTTGCTGATCAACTCATCTTCAAAAGGTGTGGTTTTTTTACGTTATTATGTGGGGAAAAAAGCAAAAATCAATCAGTAACAGAAAAAAATGGATAATTTGACTCTTATGCTCAGAGGAAAAGAAAAAGATTAACAGGCAAGGATAGAACAAAGATTGGTTAGAAAAAAAGGGTTTAACTTTAAACTTCTGCAACATGAATTGTTTTTTTTTTATTCATGGAATCTGTGTGAGAAGATCAGTTACTAACCTAGGTTGCATTGATTCATTTCAAACACTACAGCTTGAACATTCATTGGAGTGTTAATATGGCTGAAGTTTTTTGATAAATTCCTTAAAATTGAACATTGATTTTTGAAAGCATCATCTGTGTTTTTGTGGCTAAAAAGGAATTTGTTTGAGAAGATTACATGACTTCTATGTTGCCTATTGTATGACATTTTCCTCCTTAGTTGGCATTCTTAAGTTTACAAAGAATTCTGGGGGCAAAAGTAACATAACTATCTCTCACAGCATATAAAGAAAAATTTGAAGGTTATTCAAACTAGTATTTCAAAAAAGAAATGATGTTCAGACTTTTGTTTTCATGACAGACTGCAAGATATTGCATTTGAGGAATTTACAACTAAAAGCTGGTAATTTTGAGCAAACTGATTTTTAAATTATTGATCACAAGTTGTACCATGTATAATACGCCTTCATCCATAATACGCACCACTAAAATTTTGCTGAAAGTGTGGGAAAATACTTCTACTCATGTATAATATGCACTCCTTGTTTGGTAATCAAACCTTATAAATTGTATCTCACCAATTTCATTATGGCCAGCATTTCCTACTCTTATTCAAGCTGTAATTGAAGATATTTGTCAAAATTTCTGATCATCACAATTCTAAAAGGCAACAGAAATACCTGTATTGTGCCTACTGCGCAGACTCATTAACCTGCTTTTGTTCAATAAAATGTGCAATCTACCAGATCTGTATGTAGTTTGGGTTAGTTACATAACTCAAGTTTGCTTAATAGTTTGATTTAGATATACATAACTCGAGTTAGGCTTAAAAAGCAGGCAGAATAAGAGTTGGTCTGAGAAATATTTCATAAAAAATAAAATGAACAAAGAAATCAATTCAATGAAATTTATTGGTCTCGATCATGAAGCAATTTCGGTGCAATTGAGGGGAGTAGTCACTTTGCAACTGAAATCGACTTATGAAATGGCAAATTTTAAAGAGTTTTTGTAGCTGTGCATAATACTCACCCCTAATTTTGCTTATTATTTTGTTTTAAATGTGTATTATACATGGGGAATTATGGTAGTCATTTTACAAAAATATAGATGGTATCAATTTTTGATAGTTTTTTTTTAATCTGTAGTTTTAGATAATACTATCTGGGCTCGAGGTTCCCAAACCTCCCTTTCCAGCCTTGATAGAGTGTCTATGCAGCCTTGTAGGTGATAAATTATTTTTCACTCTACAACCAGTTCCACACAGATAATACAAATAAGTCTTTTGCTGCTCCATCACTTCTTCCATGGTAAATGTTTTAATGATCTACTCTTTAGTGTGAAAGTTTGGAGGCACCCTCTAGATTTTGAAGAACTGCTTAAAAATTGAAGATTCTGTACTTTTTTCAAAACTAATTTACTCACTTCAAGCTAGAGGGACTTTCTCTTGATGAAGGATTTTATCCTAAATTCAACAATCATTAATAATAATGAAATTAACCTATTACTGCATAAAGTTTTCTAGAAATTTTAGCTTTTTTTCCCTTATCTACCTTGCTAGTAGATTTGAACTTTTAGGTAACCACTTTTCTAAAACATAGGACTGTCGTGTATATTCATTAGTTCCAACTGTTCAGACCTTTACAGCTATGATCTACCATGCTATGTAATAGGATGAATATTACCCACTCTCTTTGTATTCCATTAGTAAGAAGGAAGTTACATTCAGACATCTTCTTTCCTAGAACTGCTACTTTGTGGAAAAGACTCTCAAGAGGATGCTTCCTCAATTGCTACAATCTTAATCCCTCATGTCTAGGGTCAACTTTTATTCTGATCATCTGCACTTTTTACCTCCTCCTGCTATGTTCATGCAACAACCTTATTCAGTAATCTTGTGTGGCTCTTGGGCCTTGTACTGGTTGAACAATTATTAAAATAAAAGAGAGCCTAGCATTGCATCATTATTTGGGTAGTATAATTTTATTTCAAGCTCAGGTAATCGAAGTAGTTTTTGTTAAGAGGCAGAAAAGATAGCACACTGGAAATAGTATTTGGAGGTATTCATGATCTTCATGAGGTAGGGGTCATAACAAAAGGATAAAAATGAGCTGGCACTATAGTGTGTCAGTAGTTTGAAGAGTCGCCACAAAGTCCAAGATGAGGTCATTGTGAGGGCAGCAGTTCAAGGACTGAGATGTGCCAGAAGTGGTTGGAAATGACTGTTTTTAGTTCAAGATGAAGTCATTGATCAACCTAACTGCTCTGTTTTGGAATGTCTCCAGGACAGCAGTAGTTAAGGGTGAAGAGCCATCCCTTATGAGGAAACAATATACTATAGCGGCTCTTCACTTTATCAATAAAAGATAGAAATGGGAAATATTCCAAGCAGTTATAGTTTATCTTCTAGGAAAATGAATAGTTAAATTTAATAATATTTATTTAACTTATGCATAGAATTCTATTGATACACACACACACACATATATATATATATATATGTGTGTGTGTGTGTGTGTGTGTGTGTGGATGCATGTCGGACAGTGGCTCAGACTGAGGAATCAAAGAGCTGAGTTTGAATTCCTGTTGAGTTCATTACATTCACTTACATGCTAATAATCTTGAGAAAGGTATGAATCCATCTCTTCTCCTCCCAGTTATGGGTAAAATGGTAAAACAGACTGGATCCTTTAGCCTTTGGCAACCAATCTAGGAGAAGGAAAATTAATTCAAACTGGACCGCACTATCCTAAAAGTGTGTCTACATGCAGCTGAGGACAACTTGTGAATCCATATTCACACTTATATTCCTCTGATGGATTGTATGTCTGAATGTCTCCCCAGGTAAAGCAGTCAAGCCACAAGGGATTACTGGGTGTGGAAGAATTAGAAACAGAAACATTACTACAGAGTGAGAACAAAATAAAAGCAATCAGGAGGACAGTAGAGGGCAATTGATATTGCATTTAAATTTTTGAAAATTAAAGTTGACTGTAAAGCATTCAGCCAGAAGACAGTTCCACGAGCAAGAAGTGTGAGAAAAGAAAATTTTAGCATAGAAATTATGGTTACATCTGACAAACTCAACTGTAAATTAATGAAACCTCACAACCAGTCTCATACTGTTCTTGAATTCATAAAGTCTAAGTACCATAGTGAAAAGCTCATCCGAATAGTTGTCAAGAAAGTATTTATAGAAAAAGCACAGGGAGGCAATTTTATAGCAGTGGGAAAGGGACTGAAGCCAAGATGCCAGTTCAGGACCAATAATATTGCTGATTCTTATTTGGATTTTATCAAGGATATCAAGATATATAGCGGGAACAGCAGACCATAAGTAGCAGCAATATTCTAAGCATATACAAATGGTAGACTTATAGATATATAAAATAGATTGTCTAGCATGACACAGTGAACCATCTTTCTTAGCAGATGACCTAGCAAGAGATTCAATATAATCTTTCCACTTCATGTCCTTTGAGAATGTTAGCCCAAGAAGGTGTAATGCGTCACTCTCCTGGCGGTCAGCATTAGTCATGCCAATGGAGGGCAGGTAGGAGTCTCTTAGATGACCAAAAGGGAGCAGTTTAGTTTGGGAGGTGTTAAAGCTAACAAGCTATCCTTTTGCTCAAGTTAACAGACTAAAGCTCATTTTATCAGCTGCTATTTTGATCTTATCAAACTAATTAGACTTACTATTGAAACAAGAGTAAATAGTTGTGTCATCAGTGTAGGTACCAAGTTGAGAGCTGATGCTATCAGGAAGGTCATTAATGAAAATTAAAAACAAAGTAGAGCCATAGATGGATCCCTGGGGTCACCTGCATAAGTACAAAAGTAACTGGAAGAGTGGCTGCTCAAGATTACTTTCATTTCATGATAGTAAAGATGGGATCAGTTCAAAGATTTATCTGGAGACTCTCTAACTTTTCTATTTGTGAAGAACACCTGTATGCCAAACCCTACTGAAAGCTTTTGAGGTATCCAAAGTTACAACCCAGGCTTCAACATTCTTATCTAGAGCTTGATAGACTCTTTCCACAATTATCATCAGTACATCAGCAGTTGACCTGGAGAAGCAAAAGCCATATTGTTTGTCTGAATAAAGGCCATGTAATGTGAGATGCTTAACCAATTCATCATTGATTAGGGCCTCTAGCAAATTCCCAAAAAGAGGTAGAAGGTTAATAGTCCGATAGTTGGAAGAGTAGGATGGTTCACCAGAATTCTTAAAAACTGGAACAGATGAGAACTTCCAGCAGGCAGGAAAGCAAGAGGTGGCAAGGCACCTTTTATACACTTTAAAGAGAACATGAGTCTCATCAGGAGCACTCTTCTTAATGACTATTAAAAGTATGAGTCACTTTCCTGGAGATTAGTATCAGCCATGTTGATGGATGGCAGAAAGGGGTCTCTCAGATGATTAAAAGCAGTTTAATTTTGGAGGCATTAAAATTAACAAGCCACTCTTTGTTCCAGTTAAGAACAAACTGAAGGTCGTTTTTGACATCAGCTACCAATTTGACCATAACAGACTATCAAAACAGGAGTAAATAGTTCTGACATCAGCATTGTTATGAAGTTGAGAGTTGATGAGAAAGTTGTTAATGAAAATTAAAAACAAAGTAGGACCAATGATACAGCCCTGGGGGAGACCTCCATTAATACAAATGGATCTAGAAGAGTGAGCATTCAGGACAACTTTCATTTCACAATTTGATAAGAAAGACTGGATCAATTAAAAAATTTGGCTGGATGAATACAATCTTTGCAACACTTGGTTAGCTTTTGCTTAACAGACTGTGTGAATGGTGCAACAGAATATGCTGAAGGCAAGAGAGGTAGAGGAAAACAGCAAGAAACCTACTTAATGAGTTTGTGCAAATGGAGAACAGGTAGTGGAAATGAGAGTAAAAAGACAAGCATTGTTTAAAGTTATGAAAGATAGGAAGTTGTGGAGAGCCATGATTGCCCACCTGCTGAAGAGACATGGCACATGAAAGAAAAGGATTTAGACATGAGATGAAATGCCTTTAGATTTACTGACTTAGCAATTATTAACAGACACATATATACATATATATATACATACATACATACACACACAATTGCATAAGTATAGATTTAACCACAAATACTTATAATCTTTTTGATACTTATATACTTGAATATTTGTAAATATTCATGAGACTGATCAAGTCATTATTCATAAATGCTTGTACATGAATACATGTTTATAAATAAACATCAAGAAACATTTAGTTTAAATATACATGTAGTCAAATTTTATGTGGATAACTAAATCATCTTTGCCTTGTTTTGATGTTATCTTAATCTGAACTTTGTGTGTACAAACAGTAAAACTATAGCCTGGATTATAGGTCTCTGGTATTTTTCTACTTTTATGCAAACAGACTTATTTTCAAAAGGAAGCACACATTTATGACTAGATGAACACTTAGATTAAAAATCAAAGAAAATAATTTTATTCAACTTTCCACTTGTTATAAAAGTTCTTTAAACTGCAAGAGCAGTAATGCATTTTTCCGTGATTGTTATGTATCTGAGTAAATATATTTCTTTTGATAAATCTCTATTAGTTCAGGAAATTTGAACAGCACATATGAACTAAAGACATATACAGACTTTTGTTGCTATACTTTGATGAACATTGTGTTTTGTGAGCCAGTCAATACATGCCCAACAGGACAACTCTGAAGGAGAAAGAGGGAACTAGGTCTTTGGGTAAATATCTTTATCATGATCTTATATCTTAAACTTTTGGATAGCACTGAATATATAAGGTTGTGAATATGTATTGTTTGTTCTTTCTCTCTTTTTATAAAGCACTAGAATGCTCAAGGATTAACAATGACAATATATTTGGAAAAATGCAAATCAAAATGGCTACAATTGAAAGATAAGAAAAAGAGAAAAAGTGAGAAAAGGCAAAAAAACCCAATAAGGAATGAGTGTAAAGTGATGAAAAGGACAAATAGCCACATCATTCTACGCATATGCACAGACAGATGCATGCACATATATACACACTATGAAAAAAATAATTTGTACCAATGAAAAACACTTATAAAAAGGAAAAATTGAGAAGTATATGGAGTCAATTGCTGATAACCTTTGACAAGTGGACAGAGTGATTCCTGGAGTGTCCATCTGCAAAACTTGGGATGCTGAAGGTAATATCAATCAGCTAAGTGACAAACCTTTTACTTGTATTAATTTTATATATATATGTATATATATATGAAAATGAATATTTTAATCTGATATTAGTCCTTATTACTATGAACATTATTTTTAATCAGTACATGTATTTGAGTTGACATTCCATTTTTATTTTCTTAAACAGTGAAATTAATGTCACTTGGCCTAGATCAAGAAATCCTACTAAAGAAAGTGTGCCTGTCATGAGGCACATTTTTCTTTAGTACGACAATTTCACTGTTTAAGAAAAGAAAAACAGGAAAAAATATCAAACGTGTGTACCCACAAAATAAGCAAATTTCTAATCATTCACTGACATGGTGCAATTTAATGGATACACACATTTATAGATGGTCATGAAAACAACAAAATTTGATTTCATGTATATGTAAGGGAAAGTGATTTAAGTGACTTTGAATACTGCATGGTTATTGATGCTCAAAAGGCAGATTTGAACATTTATAAAACTGTTGATTGATTAGCATTTTAATGTACAATAATCTTTGGGTTTACAGAGAATGGGTAGAAAAAGTTTTCAAGTAATTCTGTGGTTGGAAATCCCTTGTTGACGAAAGAAATCAGAGGAGAATAGCCAGACTGGTTCAAGTTAACAGAAAGACAACAGTATCTCAAATAACCACTCTTGACAATGGAGATAACCATAGAAGAGCATCTATGAATGCACAATGCATCAAACCTTGCAGCAAGTGAATTCTAATAGCAAAAGGCCACATAAGAATAAGAAACTGAGAACACAATTGGCTGAAGATCACAAAAATTGTTGAATAGAGAAATGTTACCTTGTCTGATGAGTCTTTGTTTCTGCTGTGGCATTTGCATGATGTGATCAGAATTTGGCATAAACAAAATTAAAGTATGGATTCCTCCTTCTTTGTATAAATGGCTTAAACTCATGATGGTGGTGTAATGCTACAGAGAATATCTGTTGGTATACATTAGAGCTCTTGGTATCTATAAAAGATTCACAGTCTACCTAAATATTGTGGTTGGCCACATGCCTCAATTTATGACGATGGTGCTCATATCTGCTAGCTGTTATTTTCCAACATGACAACAGCATCATGTCTCAAATCAAATATAGTGGCAGATTGGTTCATGGATGATATGGTTTTCTGCATCAAAGTGGCTTCTACAGTCACTGGATCTAAATCCCATAGAGCACCTTTAGGGTGTATTGAAAAAGGAAATTTGACCCCTGGATGTGGAGCCAAATATATAATATAATAGTCATGATCTGTTTTGTTTTTTTAAAAAAATAGCATACATATATATATATATGTATGCGTGTGTGTGTTTGCATATATATATATATATATATATATATATATATATATATATATATATATGTGTGTGTGTGTGTGTGTGTGTGTGTGGGTGTGTGTGTAGGTGAGTAGTTACAATTTTGTTTTCTGATCATGTGATCCAGTGTGAATTCTCACCATGGTAAATTTATCAGGAAGGTGACTTCTTGATATTATCAGTCTTGGGGAGGCGATCTCAGCATGCTGCATCTTTGTAAAGTGCCTGAAAACTATACCACAGGTTGACCCAACCTTGTGAGCTGTCAATGGTTGTGCTAGCACAAAGTCACAAATCATTGTGACTGAGGGTTTGAGCATGCTGGCCTTGTCCAGATTGTTGATCATACTAGATAACATGCTCTCTCCCAGAAACTGTAACTATGTTTCAATCACCATACCTGCAGTAGAAATCACAGGTGGGCTCTGTGGGTGTTGAACAAACACAAATGTACCTGAGTAGGCGTCTGCAACAGGAATTGACTATCCACCCTAGTAGACAGGCATCTGGATATGAGTTGCCAGCCATTATCATTATATTTTATTAAACATCATATTTATTCATTTTCATCTACCAGCTTGAATATTTGAGAAATCTTATTATAGGAATATTTTCCTTTAATAAGATTTCTTGAATACTGAAGCCATTACACAAAAATAAATAAGTATATTGTTTAATAAATAAATGGTGTGTCTACTCAGATATGAGTATCCTCTAAAAATAATGTGGATTACTTTAGATAAAAATCTGTCAGATTAATAAATAAAAAAATCTATTACTTCTTTAGATAATTACTACAGCAGTAGCAAAGACTAGTATAGAGAGGCTGTGGTCTTATACTTCAAATGAGAGACTGCAAGTTCAACTACTACTACTACTACACACACACACACACACACACACATGCAGATAGATAGATAGCTATTAAGGATGCTCCGAAATTAATACCACTTATTTATGTCCATGTAAAATGTAACAGAGACTGAAAGCACACTGACACTGTTGGATAGAGCAGGTTTACAGTTACAAAATCTTTTCCAAAATGTCAACACTATTGGCCATGCACTATTGATGTGTTTTTCATTTTATGGCTTGATAACTGTGCAGTCTGGAACATGCCTTATCACATATAGTTTTGCTGCCACCATTGAAAGACATTACCCACTGCCTGTGCTTACATCCACTGTTTGGTTATTGTAAACTTTCATTTAGAGATGATGAATATTAATGGATGTAGTCATTGCAACATGGAGTAATCCAATTTTATAACCCTGCTTCATGTGCACTTTGATGCCTGTTGCCGTTTTGACAGATTTATTTAAAATAAAACAATAAACTAAAAAGATTATTGTCCATTAGTAGGAAAATTCAATCTCTATTGCTATACCATCAAATCCATCTCTGTCATTGGAGACTGATATAATAAAATAAGAGGAATTAGTTTTGGAATTACTGACACATGCATATTTCAGTGTACATAAGTTTACATATTTTTGTTCATAAGAATCAATGTCAATAGACTATTTGATGTAGTAACTGTATACAGAAACTAATCAGTATAATTACATACAGCTAAATAACAATCATATGTATATATATATATATATATATATATATATATATATATATATATATATATATGTATGTATGTATGTATGTATGTATGTAGTACTTAACCAAGATGGGATTAAAAATTAATTTTGACATTTATTTAGTTATTTGAACAGATTTTGAGAAGATAGGCTAAGAACTTCCCAGGACCCTTGTATATACCTGCTGATTTTATATATATATATATATATATAAAATCAGCAGATATATATATATATATATATATATATATATATATATATATATATATATATATATGTGTGTGTGTGTGTGTGATTTTGATTCTCCATATTCTTGTCAATTTGGCCATATATATGTATGTATGTATGTATGTATGTATGGTTGGTTTTATATTGTGGAATATAACTTTATATATTTATCAATCCAACTGATGACTCCCCCCATTTCAGATAATGAGACATTCCATTGTTTATGCTAACATATACTTCACAAAGAGTAATGATAACAATTGTTAATATTTTACTTTTTATTTAATTTCTTGTGAACTTACTTTGTATTCTATTCTTGAAATTCAGAACTCTGTTGGATTGCGAAATAACAGAGTTAACTCTAGTCTAGGTAGAACTTATTGATATTTTATAAGTACAATGTAGTTGTAAAGTTACTTAAATATGTTTGATAAACTAGTATTTATAGGAAAAAATGTCAGCATGCATATATACATAAATGGGATGTGTGATAATACATATACAAAACTTCTTTAAGCAGTAAATGGATTTTTTAATCCAACATTATTTCTTATTAATATAAATGTTGTATTTGGTGGCTATATATATTTAAGTTGGATAATTGAGCCTTGCTTTGCTGTGATGGATTATAGTAGCTCAGTAGTGAAGCATGCTTGGCTTGAGTGGTTTCACAGATTAAAAATGGAATACAGGTTCAATTCCTGTTGGGAGGCATATTTTCTTCACTAGGATTTTTGATTTCATTAGATATTAATTTTAATGTTTAGTAATTCACACTAATGTGTTTATATTCTGTCAATACTGGTAATTTATTCCTTTATGTTATGTACATATACATATTCCTTGATGTTATGTACATATCTATATTTTTCTAAAACATAACATTTTTTTTTACTGACATTGAAATATAAACATTCATATGTGCAAAATATCACCTAATGATACATTGAGAAATGTCAAATCTCCCTTACATGGTCCTCTTAACATGGTGTTATACTTTGCTTCAAATTAGATCTATTTCTGATTCATTCTACATGTTGGCTGGATGTGAATGCTAAGAAAGCAAAAATAAAAAAAGTCACTCTTTGTGTAAGAATAAAAAAGGAATATAAAATACAATATAAAACAAAAAACGTGAACACCATGAAAAACTAATGAGTCATGATCCACCATATTTGTGTTTAAGAACACCAGTCATAATGACTAACAAAATCATGGCTGAATGAGCCAACTCTCAATGCCATGGGCAAGCTGTCAACATCAGTGATCTTGGTCAACCAACCTGAAACACAAACCAACTCCAGGCCCTACCAACACTAGCCTTCCTCCAAATTGCTTCCCTTGCCCACAAAGAGAATATCTGCTCACATGCTCTGTATTAACAAAATTTTCTATTAACAATTTTTGTTTTCTTTTCTTTTCACCTCATTGCTATATTGTTTGTTCTCTCATGCAACCATACACATGTTTATAAGAATGGGAACTATTAATAGTAAAAATATCTGTATAATCTCATCATAAACAGTTTAAAAGCATTTTACTGTGTACTCTTGTCACATTTGTTATTAAAAATAGTGCACAACAATTAACTGAGAACAAACCATTTACCATTTTTTCTTTTGATTTTGAAGATTGAATGCTGAATATTTTCTGTCCAATTTCTACACTCATTCCAAGTGTGCATTTATTAAATGCCAGGCTTCTTTCTGCTTCTCCAAATGACCTTCATCTAAATAGGGAACTAAACTCTTTAACAAAATTCTAATTTTTACTATTGAGTGACATTCATTGAGAATTATTTTATATTTAATGTTCTATTAATTCAGCAATTCGGATATGGCAGTTTGTGCATTAATTTTTCTTACTATTTTCTGTTCTTATTTTTGTGATTGAAAATAAATATTAAACAACACTGTTACTGAATGGTTAGAGAGAGACTTCTGTTATATTTTCAGCTGATAATTTTTTCCTTGTTTACAAACTCATCTGCACTTTGGCAGAAGACAATAAAGTTTCCTTCTTCTCCAGTCAAGCACAAAACAGTTTTCAAACAGTATTTTTAAAAAGAAAAATGTAAAAAGGTTATTTAAGACTGTCTTATTCAAATTAAAAGATAAAGTCAGCTTTTAAAATAGTAATTACATTGACTTGAGCACTTTATTTTCGTGCTAGTTTTATTTCTGAGATCATTGTCATAAAACTTGGCTACTTTTTAAGACTGTTGTTGTATTTTAAGGAAATAACAACAAACCCTGTAGAATTTAAATGTCCTTTCTCATGAATTTAAAAGAAAAAGATAATTTAAGAAGAGATTTTCTAATTTTTATCACCATTTTCTAAAATTGATAATTTAGTCAACACCTTATGACTAACTTCAACAATTTGTGCATCGTGAAACAATTTCATCTCAATTTTCGCAGAATAAAATGTATCTACGAGCTAAAATATACACTTTTTCTTCAGTGCCATTGTTCAAAAAGAACTATTATTTACAAAAGGTGTTTCCAGGCTATAAATTTGTCAGATGAAGAACTTATTTTGTAAATACGCTTACATTTAAATCTTTTTGAGTCCATGGTTTATTATGATGACTGTAGGTGTATATTTATCACTAAATGCTTTTTTTAAAATGCTGATAATTTGTAAAGCAAAATAAATAATTCATCCAGAATATTTTACCTGCACACAACTTCTGCTCAATACATATTGGTTGCATTCATTTATGTGTTGATAAAATAAAACAGTATGTAATGTAATGCTTTTTATTTCTTGTAACAGAAGGTAAATATTGCTATTTTAAAAATAATGGTAGCAGTCAAAAATAATAGTTTTAACAAAAAAATGTATGGCCAGTTTGTTTTACCCAAATTTAAACATGTTTGTTACTTATTGAATTTTGACGTAGAATTGTAGTCTATGTAATTCTTTGATAAATAATTTGAATGAGAAACCTTATATCATTCACTGAAAATTATCATAAGCTATTATCTACATATACCTTTACATTAATCATTTTCCTTAATAACTGACACGCTATTATTGAAAAGGTAGTTATGCTGCTTTTATTACATTTTTTGTGATGTAAAGTGGCTATTAATAATTAAGTATAACTCAAGTCTTCAATGTTAAGATAAAACAGTATTTAATTATGACCACAACTAAGTACTTGACAAGAATAAAGAAGTAAAAGTCAACCAAAGATAATTAACCATTTCAGTGAATACCTTGTTAGTAGCGCAGCTCGGCTTAACATCTGGTAAATTCTAAATCAAAACCTTGACACACAATAGTTCACACTAATTCAACTGGATAGTGTCACTCAATAATCACTGCAGTCAGTAGCCTGAAACTGCTATTTATACAGCTGGTGGAAAACATATTCATAAATCTAGAGTGTCATGCTTGAAACTTGTTGTCAGTAGTTACTAATTTTCTTCCTATATGACAACATTGAAAATTATGCATTTATTTTCCTGTACAGAAATATAGAATCTATATAACAAGCTACATATATTTGTATATATTTTATCAGTAGCCTTTTGCTATCTTCTTTTATGTGCTGTGTCCCTTCAGAATGTAGGTGATCATGGTTCTTTACACTGTCCTGACTTCTTTGGCTCTTAATGTGTTTTGTCTTTTTGTTATTTCTCCCAAACCTTATTCTATTATCCATTTACTCAAGCTCATCAAGTATGTTATACACTGCCTTCCTCTGTCCCTCTATCCTTCAATTTGTCCTGTGAGTATCAGATTTTTCAAGCCCTCCTTCCTCATTACATGTCCCAGAATTTTAAACTGCCTCTTACTGATGTTGAGTATAAGTTTCCTTTTTGTTTCCATTTTCTCCAAAACCTCATCACATAATTGGTTCATGGTATCCTCATTATCTTTCTGTAGGACCCCATTTCTGTTGTTTCGTCTTTGAGGAGATTGTCCAGCAGTCACTGCCATACAGGAGGGCAGAGATTACATAACAGTTCAATACTCTTTACTTTGTCTCTATAATAAAGCATATATATATATATAAAAGTGAATCCTGTTTTTGAACATCTGATCTGGAGGCAACCAGAAAAGTGACATCCATGTTGCAAAAAATTCTTTTGTTTGTTTGCAGTTAGGCTTATGGCCACATCACATTGAAACATCGTTCCTGTACTTTCAATGAAGTTCAGCAATGACAAGCCTGGTCAGTACCTAGATGGGCGACTGCTTGGGAATACCAGATGCTGTAAGCTTGGATTTGCAGGTGGTATAATGGATAATGGCTTGGAATTTTTAATCAGAGATCCGAGTTCTAATTCTATTTGAGTTTGTTATATTTACTTATGTGCAAATACTCTTGGGAAAGGTATGAGTCTACCTCTTCTCACCCCAGTCATGGGTTAAAAAGTAAGATGTGTATCCCTAAACCATTGTTATTTCCAAAAGTAGGATAAAATGCATACAAAATATTTAAATTTCAGCATCAAATGACCCATAGAGGTTGATATGATGCTAAACAACCAACCTACTAGTACAGTTGCCACCTTAGAGATTGAATTTTCCATCTTCCTGATCCTAATAATAATTCTATAGCCAAATGTTAAATCCTTTTCAAATCATATAACTGTCATAGCTGCACTACCACAATAAAAAACCAAAAAAAACCCTTGGAGATAGAGTTTCCAATCATTTTGGCCTTAATCATCCTTTTATGGTCAATTGTTGATAAAACCTATCCACAGCCTATAACTACCATAGCCTCACACATGTACTGCCACAGCAATATTACCTCTTCATATATTATGTTAC
Organism: Acanthosepion esculentum; assembly: GCA_964036315.1. Taxonomy (NCBI): domain Eukaryota; kingdom Metazoa; phylum Mollusca; class Cephalopoda; order Sepiida; family Sepiidae; genus Acanthosepion; species Acanthosepion esculentum. Next base: position 28,218,540 of record OZ038475.1, on the reverse strand, counting down.
ATTTACTTCCTCTGATTTAGTCTATTACTACAAGTTGGGGAGGGCAAAACACTCTAGTTTACTGCTGTTTCTAATTCACAGGCACTTCAGTTTACTATTTTTAAATACAAATATTTTCAGTTTCTCTGATAGTGCATCTTGCATGAGCATCAGTGATTGTTGTCTGAACCAAGGTAGAAGTAAGGAAGATTGGTGCATCATAATTTTCCTACATGCCCATCCATTTCCCAGAATGCATTTGGCAATGTACCAAAGCAAAGATTACAAAATATCTCTTTCTATTTTTAATGTTTATTTTGTTATTTTATATGCAGTCTGTAGTGAAGGATGAAATATATATATATATATATATATATATATATATATATATATATATATATATATATATTAGTTCTTATTACTTTAAATGTTATATTTAGTAGATACAAGTGTTTGAGTATTCACCTCTGTTTTGTAAACAGTGTAAATTTATATCTACAGGCCTGTGCATTTGAGTTTTAATAAAGAAAATGTTCCTTCTTGTAAGATTTGAACCAGCTTACCTCTTATACAGGAAACAACAGTTATGCTCAGTACACTCTTAGACATATGCTCATATATACTTACACACACACACACACACACACATATATATATATAAAAGATTGTTTCAAATTTTTATATGTATATATTAATTTTTTTTTAAATTGCTATTTTCATGATAGAAGAGTGCTCAATATTGGAAGCAGAGTCTTTATAGATATATAAAGTGTAAACATAGGTATCAACATTGCATAGTAATTAAGTTTCCTGCTTCAATGCAATCTTGCTCTCTCTCTCTCCATATATATATATATATATATATATATATATATATATATATATATAAATATAGGTAACTATACTCGTGTCGAAAAACCTTCGAACTCTTGATTTGACAACAGCCAAATCAATCACGAAGGAAAAGAAGGTTTTAAAAAAAGAAAGAGCCAGGAACATGAAAGTCTGTCGAAAATAATCGCACAGATACAGGTTCAAGGCCCAAAGAAAAAAACCCCGATACGAGTAAACAACTAACTAAAGAGCTCAATACAAGCGTAGAGCAAACCTAGTCAAACCTAATGAGCCAGACACACCTACCAAGGTTTCACTTAGGCAGATCGTCAGGGTCTGACTATCTGCCTAAGTGAAACCTTGGTAGGTGTGTCTGGCTCATTAGGTTTGACTATATATATATATATATATGTAGGTAGAGAGAGACACACACACACACACACACACACACATGCATGTATTATAAACATGTAAAATATGAGTTATAATAACATGCACTTATGACCATCATAATGTGTATTAAATTTATTATATTGGTGGAGAGACTGAATGATAATGAAGGAATTGTCTCTTTGCGTTTATGTGAGAGATTACTGACCTCATTGTTGCTAACTGCTGAACAATCACTTAATAGCAATATCCTGTAAATAAACCTGCTGTCAGCATTTATATTTTTCTATGTTGTTACATTTGAAGCATAAAGTGCATCAGTAGACACTTTTAACAATGAGGTGACATATATCAATAAAAATGACCAAAACGTGGAACAGTTTATCACAATAATCATAAGAAAAATTATGGGAGAAAATTCTGAAAATAAAATTTATGTCCAATGTGTAAAATTAGAGATTTTTGTCTTTGAAATACTGTCAGAATATATTTCTTTTTTTACATTTTATCTTCATTACAGTAACAATAAATTTATGTTATATTGTATTTATTATTAATTTTTTTATTTCCATTTATTATTTCAACCTCCGAAACAAAGGAAAACAGATTTTTTTTTAAATTCATGTGAAATGATTCTATCATAAAATATATTCTGGCTGCAAGAATTCATTTTAACATGTTTTGGTAAATTCAACCAAGAAGGTTTGTCTAAATTTTTATTGTATTTTACTAATTTTAAAATAAGTTTTTGTACATCTAAAATCAAAATTGTGGATAAACTAACCAAACACTATTTACATTATTCAGACTATTGTCCTCATCTTTGTTGCCATATTTATCACAATATTTCAGCTGTTGGATGCTCTAGCCTTCTTCAGGTGGTTGGAATATGGGAAAATGAATGGAGGCATAATGTCACCATCATTAGTGATCACAGCAAACACCTTTATAATCCCCATTACAACTTTTTTCGAGAGTTCTCAGATTGACATCCAAACCCTCTGAGATGTTTGTATAAGAGCTTTCGGTACAGATGCCAAGCAGTACAGAATGTCATTTCCAAATTTCTGGTGGAGGGAATTGCATCATGGGGTTCTTTTACTCACAGACGGTGCCCAACAGACCCTACTATACAGTGGAGTTGACAAAAACAAACAACATGCATATACAAAATTAAAAATATAAAATGCGACAATTTACCCATCGCAGCCTGTATATATAAGAACTACAAACAGTATTGAAACATGAAAGCTTTATTCTAGCAATTTCAACGTGTGTTTATTATAGTCTCTTATAATAATAATAATAATAATATATAAATATATATATATATATATGTGTATATACATATATATACATACACACATATAGATATAAATACATATATATACATACATACATATACATACACACATATAGATATAAACACACATATATACATATATATACATACATACATACATATACATATCCATATACAGATATACATACCTTTATATATACATATATAGATATACATATATACATATATATACATACATATACATACATACATAAATATATACATATCGGTTTTGTAGTGCGTATTCAATTTATGTAACGTAAATCATTCAAACGAAAAACAAATACTGAAGCTAATTATATGGCGAGAATCACTCTCACAAACAATATTTAATAATAAAATACAATCAACTTCGAATGTGTTAATGAATGGTGTGATCCTTGTTCATAAATTCCGGGTTTATCTGTTCTTATTTTTTTGTACGAGCCGGCTTTCAGTCGTTCCGAACGACCATCCTCAGGTAGACATATCAGTGTGTTTTTGTTAAATTCCGAATAGTAATGCGACATCGAAAGACATTGCGGTCCGAAAGAGTGCTTTTTTAGTAATGAGATATTGTTAAATGTAAGAATAATTTTGGAGCGCTGCAGACACAACGCTGAGGTTGAATTTTTTAAATTTGAAAAATGTGCGTTCTTGTACTGGAATTTTAACTTCAGTATTTGTTTTTCGTTTGAATGATTTACGTTAAATATATACATATATATATACATAGATAAATATATACATACATAAATAAATATATACATATATATATATATACATACATACATAAATATATACATATATATATATATATACATACATAAATATATACATATATATATATATATACATACATAAATATATACATATATATATATATATACATACATAAATATATACATATATATA
>OZ038475.1:28153288-28208288 GCA_964036315.1 Acanthosepion esculentum | reverse complement strand
TAGGCACAGTGGAGTAATGGATTGTGAGTTGGATTGAGTAATTGGTGAGCTAAGTTTGAATTCCAGTCAAAGCTATTATATTCACTTACATGCTAATACCCTGGGGAAAGGTATGAATCCTCGTCATCTCCACTCCTCTATGGGTAAATAGCAGGGCAGACTGGGTTCTATAACCATGGATGGCAACCAGTCTAGCAGAAGGTAACTCTGATTTCTAAAACCGGCCTGGAGAGAGTTGGGCTCTGTCTTGCTATCTTGCTAAAGAAACACCATTTCTACTGCAGCTGCAATACATGTGATGTCCCTATTACTCTGATGGGTGATGGGATTTGGAATTGTGATATATATATATATATATACACACACACACACACACACACACACACAAGTGTGCATCAAGTCTAAAAATAATAATCATTAGGCTTCAGACTAATATACATATACAATGGTCTCTCTTCATGTCTTCAACATTCAAGGGTACAATAGTTCAACCATTGAAATGGACAGCCAGACTACCCTGAACATAGGATTTGATTATAGTGGTGAAGACTTCTGAAGAAACAATCACACTTTTTGGAAGAACTGAATACAAACAACTGGTGCATATAATGTGCAACAAGGTCTCCAAACAGCTCTCCTTAGAAGTTTGAATTCAGAGTTTTCATTCCCAAGAGTCGTTGTCAGCTAAGGATAAAAAGTCCAGTCAGCACTCTTACTTAACCCATAGCTACAGGAAGAAGGGATGGATTCATAACATTTTCAAGTAAATTTAATGAAATCAGGTAGTGTAATAGTATACAATATATATATATATATATATATATATATATATATATATATATATATTAGGTCATCCCATAAGTTCTGTCCGAATTTTAACTTTTTGTTAAAATGAACAAAATTTAAAGAGTATTTTATAATGTCTAATGGAGCTGAACATTATTTTTATGTTTAGATGCATTTAAACTGATCAAATTTTATTTCAGAGAACAATAAAAAAAATTTTGTTTGATTAAAACCCTGCTAACATGGAAGTACCCAAGAATCATTTGAGGCACATAATGCTTTATGAGTTCAAGAAAGGAAACTCAGCAGCCGAAGCGGCTAGAACCATTCACTCAGTTTATGGAGAGGAATGTGTAAATGAAAGAACTTGCAGAAGATGGTTTGCAAAATTCAGAGGTGGAGATTTCACCCTTGAAGATGAAGATTGAACCAGACGTCCAGTTGAGTTTGATGAAAAGCTTCTTGAAGCAGCCCTTAAAGAAAATCCTCCTTTATCAGTTGAGGAATTGGCAGTGGTTCTAAGTTCAAACCATACAACTGTTCATCATCACCTTCAACAACTTGGAAAAGTTTCTAAACTTGGAAAATGGGTGCCTCATGAATTGTCTGAAAACAACCTCAAATCCCGAGTTGACATCTGCTCTTCTCTCCATTCTCGCCAACTTGTTTCACCTTTTTTGGATAGACTTGTGACTGGCAATGAAAAATGGATCTTTTATTGAAATGTTAAGCATCGTAGACAGTGGCTTGGTAAAGGGGAAGGACCCCAGCCACAGCCGAGAAGGAAACTTCATGGGCAAAAGGTTCTTCTTTCAATCTGATGGGATTGCCAAGGAATAATCCACTTTGAATTCTTACCACCTAATGCAACAATTAATGCTCAAATATACTGTCAGCAATTAGAGTGTTTGAACCAATCTTTGAGGAAAAAAAGACCTGCTCTAGTGAATCGAAAACAGGTGATGTTTCATCAGGACAATGCACTACCACACACAGCAAGAATCATGTCACAAAAGATCGAAGAACTTCGTTGGGAGAAAATTCCTCATCCACCTTATTCTCCCGACCTTGCTCCTTCAGACTACCATTTGTTTCGTAGCTTACAGAATCATTTGGAAGAAACAGCTTTTGTAACACAGGAAGAGGTTAAAACTGACATTTGTGAGTTCTTCGAATCAAAGCCAAAAGAATTTTACAGTAATGGAATTAGTAAGCTTGTTAATAGATGGAAGGAAGTCATAGATAATCAGGGAAAATACATTGTTGATTGAATCTGTAATTAAATGTAACATTTGGTCACTTGTTTCAAAATTCAGACATAACTTATGGGATGACCTGAGAGAGAGAGGGAGGGAGGCATAGTGGTTTAATGGATAGCAGCTTGGATTGAAGAATCAGAGAGCGGTGTTTGAATTCCAGTCATTACATTCACTTGTGTGTTAATACCCTTGGGAAAGGTATGGATCCATCTCTTCTCGCCTCATCTTTGGATAAATAACAGGACAGACTAGGTCCATAGCCTTGGGTGATGAATGGTCTGGGAGAAGGACAACTCTGAATTCAAAATTTGTGGAGATCTTTTGAGGACCTTATGGCATATTGTATTCTGCTCTTCCAAAAAGTGTAGTAGGTTCTGCACAAGCTTTTATATGTTATGTACAGGTATTCTTGCTTTTGGTAAGAACTGAGCTGCTTGACCCTCATATGTCAAAAATGATGTGTGTGTATGCGTGTCCTCACATTTGTACACATAAAAAATTATTGAAAGTAATAAGCTATAAATGACTTTTTTTGTATTTGTTTGTTGTCACTTTACCAATATTATAGTTGATATTAAAAAATACTTTATATCATTGCATTTTTTAATTTAAAAACCAAAGAAAGATTTTAATACCTTTAAACTAAAATAGGTGTTTTGGTTTTAACTGAAAAAAATCTAAAATCAGGTTAATATTCTACAGAGCTGATAGTTTTCAAGGGAGTAATCTGTAAGGTCATTGCCACAAACCTATAGCAATTACTAGAAATAAATGAAATGCGAAAATAAAAATAATATTTCGATTTCAATTTGCATGAGTTCTTACAATGCCTTTGTTATGAGGAGATTTCAAGTAAAATTTAATGTTCTATATTAGAACAGCATGATGAATTTGTTTATTACTGGCAAGCTTTCAAGAATAAAATACTAAAAACTAAAAATAGAAAAGCAAACAATCTTGTCTGTCATTTCTGTCATAACCTGACATTTTTCAATGATCTGCAAAATAATGTCAATTGTCACATTTAAGTTCTTTGCTTTGGGCACATGTTACCCAATCCTCCTTGTTTTTTTTTGTGTACTGCTTAGTATATTCAAAATCTTTATTAAGCTGGAGTGAAACAGATGTTAGAGTTGCCTATTTTCTACTGGAACAAATGTTTGGTGTTTTTTTCCAGGTTTAATGCAAGAATTTGTATGCTTAATTTCAAGGCACTACTCAATTGGAAATGACACAATCTTCCTACTATGAATTTAAGTAAGCTTGTTTTTATTTATAATTAATCATAAAAAATTAACAAATTTAAATCTTAAAACCTTTTTTTGCTCATTCTCAAATACATTTTATATTCCATGTCATCAAAACAATTACTAAATAAAGATACATACAGGATTGCACACCACTGAAACTGTAGACATGTAGGAACATACATGTGTGGATCAATAAATTGATAACCTGTCATGTATTACATATTTTACTATACTGCTGATCACTGTTACTAACATTCACCACTGACCAGGAAATTATTTATGTTGGACAAATCTTTATTAAGTACTCTAAATCTGTTTCCAGACTAGACTAAGTAATAACATATCTATATATATTATTACTATAAATGTTAGATTTAGTGTGTACAAGTGATTCAGTAGACATCCCTGTCTTTTGAAATTGATGTCAATGTAATTAATACCTACCTGCTTAGAGATCAAGAATAGTTATGTAAAGGTACACAACATAAAAGTAGATTCTTTGATTAAAAAAGAGAATAGAGTTTTCATTTCTATAGGGAGATGCATAACAGGTAAAGATTAATATCACAGTTTAAAAAACCAGGGATGTCTACTTAAACACTTGTACCCAATAAATATAATGTGTAATTTTGGGTTTTAAAAAATCCATTAATTGCATGTAAATATCTACATCAATGCAAAATATATATAGCATGCATGTATACACATATGTGTCTTCATATTTAAACAAGTGAGATTATTTTGTTTTCCATTGAAAAAGGAACAAAAGATTTTCAGGGACAAAGTGCATCCTTTGACTTTTAGGAGTTCAACTTTTGGAAACTGAATCATCAACTCACTTTGAATATTTATCCCCTGAAGGAGAGCTCACTATCATTCAAGTATTCATTGAGAAGAATATGCACTGACCAATATATATTCTTTTTGTGTACTTTACATGTGAGGCAACATTAGGTGATATTTCATTTTGTATAATTCTGCGATAACATGACAATCAAATAGCCTTTGGTGTCATAAAAGATAGAAACAGATGCAAGTGGAAATGTTTTGCATTCTCTTGATATCTGGTACCGTATGCATTTATCAAGCAACCTTCTAGGTAGGAATATTATCTCTCTCTCTCTCTCTCTCTCTCTCTCTCTCTCTCTATATATATATATATATATATATATATATATATATATATATATATAAATGAATAATGTGTGTGTGTGTGTGTAAATACACATGCTATATACAAAGGGTTTCAGAAAAGATCTTGGCCTATACAAAAAGAAATAAAAATATGTTTGGTCAGATTTTGGAAAGTGGGTTGGATCATATGTATTCAGCACACACATACATACAAAATATGTGTGTATAAAATGAGAGGGGGTGTCAGATGTAATTTATATACATATATTGGTGTGTGTATGTGTATATATATATATAATAAAATATAGTTTTATGGTATGCTATATTTATGGGTAAAAGTGCTCCATATCAGAGAAATGGCATGTATAAATATAAAAGTAGACATTGAGGTCAATATAATTGACAGTCTGTTTCATGCTTGAACAAAATATTCAGGTCAATGTTGCCACACACACACACACACATATATATATATATATATATATATATATATATATATATATATATATATATATATATATATATATAAAAAGTGTATTTATATGTGCAAAAATCAACATTTATTTAAAGTTCTGTTTGTATGTATGAAAAGGGTACTAAAATATTTTCAGATTAACCAAGAAACCATTTAAAAGAAAACATAGTTTGAACCACCAGAATAGAGACTGAGAGAAATATAGATATTAACAATCTTGAAACTTGAAAGTGTTCAAAAAGTGAAGAATTGTGCAAAGTTCAATATATATATATATATATATATATATATGAGAACAAAAATATTTATACAACCTTTTAATGAGCATCCAGTATTGTAATATATAATACATATATTTTCTTGATGAAAACATACTCATTTCTATCCTAAAGTTAATCCATGTTTGAATGCTTGTTAGATATGTAAAGATAGGATTTTTCTTGCAGTTCTTTATACTCCAACATAAATGTTTGTGTTAAATAAATTCTACAGCTGATGCAATACCAAAAAAAACTTATCTACATTGAAATCAAGGATGATTTTTTTAAAAAGTTTGCAAGGATTTTGTTCATTTCCTTTTTTTTATCTTAAGATACTTGACGTTTTTTTCATTTATCATAAAATCAAAGTTGATGGAATGAAAATTGTGACATCCGATAATGATTGATGAAGCATTCATTTTAGACTCTAAAAGTAGTAATTATTTAATTCACTGAATGTTAAATGGATAAATAAAAATAGTTCTTAGGATGAATTCTGGCACATGTACAAGTGCATTTAAACATACATGTAGATAGATATGTGTATCACACCAGTCAGTTAGTTAAGTGTCATACATGATTGAGCAATCATGTCTCTTTTGATTCAAGATTGACTTGGCAGAAGATTTTATCACAGTAGGCTGCTGTTTCTTTCTGCAGTAGACTTGTTGCCAACCAACGTAATAGGAACATTTCTGTCCTGATATTCAACCCATAGGCGGGAGGAGAAGCAATAATTTCACACCTTTTCCAAAGGTATTTGTGTTTAAGTGAATGTAATGAACCTGACTCAAATATGAACTCAGCTATCTAATTTCTCTTTTGGAGCTGTTATCGATGACATCACACTGCATATCCCTCATACAGAAACACATAGTGCTTTCATACTAGTTTGGTCTAAGACCAAAAAAGTACTTTTTAAGGATTTTTTTTACATCTATTTTTTTTTTTTTTAATATTTCAGGCCATATTCCTGGCTTCTACGACATATTTTAAAAAAATCTAAAAACCACAGGAAAATGCAAATTCTCAAGCAAAGATGCAGTATTTGAAATTGATAAAAACCATCATAGCACAAAATCAAAAACTCTTTGATGAAAGCTGAAGGTACTCAGAAGATAATTCATATTTAAAGATGCATTGGAAACCAAGCAATTAAATATATTAAAAAAAATAAGTAAAAAACATCCTTAAGATAGAAATTTTGTTGGTATTTATTCAAATTTGTGTAACAAAATTGCTACCCAAATACACATAATATAGTGTTTTATTCATATATTCCTACACAAGATTATACTAGTTTTAACCTGTAAAAATTCTATGGTGTCCCTATTTTAACTTTCTAATCAATCTTAATTATTAAGTTAATGATTAAGTAAGTTCATGGTGAGTTCTATGAAATTAAAATACCTATAGAAATTCCCCTATCACATCATTAAATATTTGATTTTAACAACTTTAACAAAATATTGCAACAACAATAATTGTTATGGTCCAAGTTCCTTGTACCATGGTGATGGTCCAAGGTAGAACCAATGAAGAATAACTTGAACACAGGTATGGAATAACACAGATATATTACAAACAGAAATATGTACAAAGTAGAAGTATTAGTAATGACAATCAGATTTGGTTAGAGTGAACTATGTTGTCTCGACCAGTATCACTATTCCAATGTCTTACAGTGATCGTCTGACTCTGTCTCTGACTCTGAACTGCTGCTCCCTCATGAGGCGCAGTGTTTATGATGTCCGGAATAGTCCATTATTATTATGGGTAAGTTACCATAACAATAATAAATATGAATCTTGGTCATTATGTTTAGAAGGGGGTACAAAGAAAAAGATTTCAAATTGACAACTTTTCCATTTCACTAAAACAGCCATTAAACAACTATATTTTCCCTCCTTTCTTTTTTTCATTTTCTTACTAAAACCAAGTAATGTCTTTTTCCATGTTCCACACAATCAAAATGGAATCGTCCAATAATTATGAGGTATTAGCAGGACATAATGGTCATGTAAACTAATGAAGGTAGAGACAATCACAATTATAACAGGCTATTTTTTTCTACTAATGTTTCCCCTATACAATGTCCAAAAGCCACTTCAGGTAGAGGGATAGTGGAGGAGTTGGTTGTGTAAGATTTAAGAGGTGCAGTTTATAAGAATATGTGGGAAAGATAATGATTAAACCTAGACTTGAGCAGATTAAGATTGTAGTGGTTGGGGAGGCATTCTCTTGGGAGTTGATTCCATAAAGTCATAGTTCATAGGAAGAAGCTGTTTGAGTGGAATTTACTTCTTACTAATGTAATACAAAGAGAATGATGGTGATTCACTACAGTTTACATGGCATGGTGGGTCTTAGCTGTGAAGGGTAGAAGTGGCAGAGCTAAGGAATATAGCTTGTCTGAATATTTGCCATGGAGATAGCAACAAAGGACTGGATACATATATATATATATTTCTATAGTATAATTTTTTAATTACCGATGGGTATATAAAATAAAATTTTGCACCTTAAATGCAAAACATGAAAGAAAATGTAAAAATAAGAAAAAGTACTCAATGCTTTAAAGAAACGAGTGTAAGCTAAGAAAGAAGCAAAATCAATTGTAGAAATTTGTTTTGTTTGCTTTTACCTCATTAGACTGCAAATGCCAGGATGATTGAAATGGTACTCACAACCGACTAACCCACAGAATGAATTTAAACTAAGTAAGAAGTTGTTAGCTCAATATTATACATGTATATGCACACACTAAATCAAATTTTATTATGACCATTAATGGTTTCACACTAAAATGTAGTATTAACTAAATGACCTTGGTAAAATTTCCAGGAAATAATTATAAATGTAAGATCAAAACATAATGCCTGACAACTAGTATTCGAGTATGCCCATCTGCTAAGCTGGCTAGACAATACTTGTTTCAGATTCCTGCTCAGGTACATTTGGGTTTGTTCAATACCCACAGTGTCCACCTGTGATTTATACTGCAACTATGCTAAGTGGACATTAGTTAGAGCTTCTGGGAGAGAACCTATCATCTGGCATGATCAACAATTTGAACAAGACCAGTACATTGTGACTTCATACTAACACAAGCATTGGTGAACAATTCCATTTACCAAATTTTACTCACAAGGCTCTGGTCAAGCGATGATATAGTTTACAGGCATTTTCCAAATTTTTTCAATGTGTTGCATGCTAGGATAACCTCCCCAGGCTGATAATGTTAAGAAGTCATCTTCCTGACAAATCAACCATATTGTGATTCGAACCTGGGTTTCATAGTTGAAAAGCAAACATACTAACCACTCCACCATACACCCAATAATCAATATACCCTGTTAGTTTCAGCATATATCTATTCTTATTAAAAATATTGATAACTTGTTTTGGCGATGTAAAATTTTATGATCCAAACAAAGTGCAATACAATTTTTTTATTTAAAGTAAATCCAAAAGATATAGACCAGGGAATGATACTTGACAAACACAATATCCCATATATCTGAATAAATATTTTTTTACATATTAATATGGATTATTTGACATTCTATAACCTTAATCATTGAAGGAGATAAAATTTTCATTGCTAGGTAAGCTAGTTTTAGTTAATATGAAATTGATGGATGATTTCATGAAAGATCTCGAATCCTTATTTTATGTTATTTTAAATCTTGAAGAATGGATAAACTAAAAGTCTTACAATAGAAATACATGAAAATTAATAGGAAAAATATGTAATGATGAAAATAATTATCTCAAGAAGTAAAAATATGCATCCATGTTCTTCAGCCTAAAGATGAATGAATATGATTAATACTTTTCATAATCTCATTGGTTTAGGCATATGTAAAATCATGTTGACACAGTGATATTTAATAAAGACAGTGGCAACTGTTCTTTTGCTACTGTTCCAAATAGTTTAACTTATTCAAACAAACTCTAAGATATATGAACCCTCTTGGGATTAGTACAAAATGCAGGCTCTTCATGAATAATGCTCATTATTTCTAAATTATGTGAAACACATTCATCGTGTGATGCAGAGTAAGCAGGTTATATGATCAGGCAGCCTATCATAATGAAGACGAAGATTACAAAGGGAAACTAAAGGAATATAGGTTGCATGACGAGACGAAGAATCACTGCAGGAATCAACCAAAGATACTAACAAGTATATTGTACATTTAGAAGGGTGACCTTTTCCCCATCTTTCTCAGCTCAAGTTAGGATTGGCAAGTTAACATAAACACAGCTGTATTTTTGCATTTATTTGTATATCTCTACTTTGGATAATGTTTAGGTCAATATCATCAGGTTTGAAGCCAACCTGATTTACCTGCAAGAACAACAATGAAATTTGAAACTTTTGCTTTTATTCTATGATATTTGTTCCAGCTGTTAGCATTACTTTGCATTTTTTCTGTCATCTTGGTGATGGCAAGGAACTTCTTAGAGTTATATAAGGATGTTAGAAAAATGCAAGTCTCCAACTGTTTTCTGCTGAGAGAAATGCAGGTGAGAATTTTTCCACACAAAACAGTTTTCTTACAGATGATGAATGAGTAAGTCAAATGCCTTCAGGTGTTAAAAGCTGTTTTGCTTTACACTGGTCCAGGTTATCATTGGGCAATATATGAAATCTCTCATTTTGGTTGAGTGAGAACAATCTGAAACTGTATACTAAAACAATATTTGAGATATTTTTAAAATTGTTACAATATTAAAAGAAAGACATTAAATATTTAAACAAAGAAACCTTGGTTATTTGATTGACAACAATTTAAGTCTACCAATTTGATTTGGGATGGGCAGGTAGTATAATGCATATCAGCATGGAAAGTGGAATTGGGGATTCGAGTTCAAAACCCAGGCTATTCACATTTACACCAATGCCTTTAGAAAGGAATGAATCTGTCTCTTCTTTCACCAGCCATGGGTTAAATAGCAAAGTAAATTTGGCTCTTTAATACTGGGTTGTAACTGGTCCAAGGGAAGTAAAACACTTAATTTCAAACCATGGATAAGTCACTACATTATCTTTTTCATTAATACATGTCAGCTCAGAGATAATAAAGAAAAGTGATCCGTGAAGAACCATGATCACATATATTCCTGAAGGGACAAGGCATTAAAAAATGGTTTGACACTGTATGATCTTCTTTCTCTTGTTTGCTGAGCAGGTCTGTTTCCTCAACTGAGCCAATGACATTATGGTAAAGAATACATTTCTCATAATCAGTAAAAAGCTTGTTCAATAGGACACAATGTTGTTTAATAGTGAATCACAACAATCGACATGTTGTTGGTGATTGTCTGGAGACAGGTCAATTGTCCAACGACTGAAAACTTTCCAATCCTTTTCAATTTGTATAAGACAGTTGTATGGCTCACTGAGTTGCCTAGCCACACTGACAGGACTTACTGTAACAGCAGCTATCAAATCATCTGAATCAAGTCCGTTTGGCTGATTCTCCCTTGACTCAGCCTTGAGACTAAAATTGAAATGGGAAAACCACCTCCTACAACTTCTTTCACTCAATGTATTGACCACATAGGACATTGGATATATTTTGCTGTTGAATATGCTTTAACACCTTTACAAAACTCAGAGTAAAACATTTCTAATGCGTTCATTAGTTGGGATGAACTGAGGGGCAAGTTCCAGACTATATTATAAATAATATTCTTATAACTAAAAAGAAAAAGACATAAATTATTCATAGTAGCATTACTAAACAGTATAAAGTGGTAATATTTAAATAAATTTTGTTCAACATTTTCACATCAAAAATTGATTAGAGCATTCATTCCAACCTTATATATATATATATATATATATATATATATATATATAACTTCACCGATAAAACCTTCATCAGTCTGAAGAAGTTCCTTTTAGGGATGAAACGTGTTATATAGGACTTTTTATTTTCCCATTTTGTCATTCAATTATTGACACGGAATAACAGAATCATCACATATGTTAAAGAAAAGAGTTTTAAAACATTATGGAATATTTGTCTCATCTCTAAAGCTATTTTGCAGCATTTTAATCAAAATGTTTTACATTGTGATGATAATACTACTACCAATAATAATGATACATTTAAAAGAGTAGATATCTTGTTTATTCAAACTTTATTCTCAGTGTATGAAAGTCCAGATTGTTTGATTGAAAAAATGCCATCATAACCTGGCTCAGATTTCTTAGTAAACAAGAAACACAAGTTAAATGTCTAACAGTTTGAATATATACTTGACATTTTTCAATGCTTATTTTATTTTTCATTTTTAATAATTTCACCCCAAGCAAGGCAATAAAGTCACTAGGATGAAAAGTTACTGAGAGTGAAGAAAACTGAGAGGAAAATAAAACAACAGGTTTCAAGGAGACAGATGATCATGATTGACAATGTATTTAAATTTTTGAAGGTCGTAGTTGACAGGAAAGTAGGAAGCAAAAAAAAAAAGAAAAAAAAAAGAGTTCCAAATGTGAGAAGTGTAATAGACGAAACTATTAACATAGAACTTATGATTACAACTAGCAATTTCAAAAGTGAAATTATGAAACCTAGCAGAAAATCTAGTACTGCTCGTAAATTTGTAAATTCAAGGTAGCAAAGAGAAAAACTCATTAGAATAATTTCCATGAAAATATTTATAGAAGATGTAAATGAAAACTATGCTGTAGCAGTGGGAAAATGACTGAAGCTGAGATGCTAGGTCAAGATGAATAATGTTACCAATCCTTTTTTTAATGTTTTTAAGATTCTCTAATCACATAGTAGAAGCATCAGACCAGATGTAGCAGCAGTATTTGATACACAGATGAATGGTAGAATTATAAATGTACTAGATAGATTCTGGTAAGAAAAGTAGTTGATCATGACATAATGAACTGATTTTCCTAGCAGCAAATTTAGCAATTGATTCAATATAATCATTCCACTTCATGTCAGGGGAAAATTTGAGACCAAGAAGGTGCAGTGAGTTGCTCTCCTCAAGGTTAGCATAATATAAGCTGATGGAAAGCAAAAATGTTTTTTAAGATGAATAATGTATAGAGTAGTTTCATTTTAGAGACATTAAAATTAAGAAACAACTTTTTGCCTCAGTTCACAATAGATTGTAGGTCATTTTTGAGATCAGCTGCCAATTTGATTGTAGCAAAGCTATCAAACTATTGAGAAAAGAGTAAATAATTCTGACTTAGGAACTGATGACATCAGGAAGTCAATGATGAAAATATGGAAGAGAGTGGTTCCAAGAATAGAGAACTGGGATATGCTAAAATTCAAGCAATAAGATCTAGAGGCATGACAAGAAAGATTGAATCAAATCGAAGAAACAGCCAGAAACACCATAATCCTCTGACTTCTGAAGAAGACCAGCATACCAAACCCTGTCAAATACCCATGAAATATCTAATGCAACAGAGCCTGGGCTTTGCAATTATCTAAATCTTGACAGACTCTGCAATAAATGTCAAGACATCGGCAAAAGCCATATTATTTGTCTGAAAGAAAGTATCATACAAGGCAAGATGCTTAACAAATCCAGAGTTGATTAGAGCATTTTGTACTTTGCCAAAGAGAGGTAGCAGACTAATAGGTCAATAGTTAAGGGATCAAGCAGTTCTCCAGATTTCTTAAAAACAAAATTTCTGGAAGAGGATTTCTAACAATCTAGAAATCAACAAAGCATCTATTTTAGAGTTTGCAGAGAACAGGGGCCAGTTCAGAGGCACGTTTCTTCAAAAAATTTCAAGTATACTGCATGCTTTGTGGAAATTAAGTTTAGAATTTATAGTAGAAGCCATGAATGGAGTTGTGCATATCACTTAGTAGAGGCCCTGTTCTAAGTGGAAAGTCAGGCAAAAGGACTTATAATCAGTCAAGCTTTAAATTGTTTAAAAATCAATTAAAATCTTTAATGATAAATCCGTATAGCTATTTAAGGCAGGAAAAGCTTTAAATGATTCATTTTCTGTTTTTTAGGTGAGAGAATTTTAATCACACTCACCCAATCAGTTTGTATAAAGGGATTCTAAACCTCTCACTCACCAGACTAATACATCCTAGATACTTGGTCAGACTTGTGAGTCAAATAAATAAGTACATATTAACATAATTGATAACATTAGTAATATAAATTTAGTTGCATAATATCAAAATATTGATTTTACTTTAAGCATTAAAGTTTCATGATTTAAAAAAAAATTTATAATTGGTAATTTATTTTTTATTAATAATTTATTTGTTGAGGATTTAGTATAAATTTCATTTTCTTCAATTTATACAAATATGTTTAGGGAAATATTGAAACTGTTTCAATGTCTGAATATTGCATTTTATATTTATATGAAGATGAGCTGTGTCATAAAAGAGCTGCAGCTACCATGAATGTAAATTCAGTATTTAGACAGAATACTGTTAATGAACAAACAGTATGATTTTGGTTTCAAAGATTTGCAAGTAGTGATTTTAGTTTAGGAATCCAAGAGAAAACTTTGCCAAAAGCATCAATCAATGATGCAGATTTGAAGGCTATCAAAGAAAATAATTAAAAAAAAACCTGCCAGAGAACTTGTAATGTATCAATTGGAACCACTACAGATAATTTAAAATTTGACTGGAAAGAAAAAAAATGATAAATGGAAACCATTTGAAATGAATAAGGAAGAAAAATATATTTTAAATAGCTTGACATGATTAATGCAAACTATGGAATTTTGCATTGTTATCTCTTGTGATGAAAAATGTAAATAAAGTGAAAATGGATTTTGTATTATACTAAGATGTGCACAATGGCTGAATTCAAAACTGAAGCTGAAATATCAATTTAACTTTAGCTTTCATTATTTATATGTTGATTTATATTTCCTTATATTTGTTGCTGTTATCACAATATTTCGGGTGTTGTGCCCTCTAGCCTTCATCAGGTCCATGTTGATCTGAGTAACCTATAAGGAATTCTGAACTTAACTCTTTATTTAATCTGTGGAGGTAGAATGATCATGTCTAGAGATATATCATCTAATTCTTATTTACTGCTCAGTTAATGTTTGCCTTGTTTCCACTGAGTTCAAATACAGACTGTTCAGCCTAGAGATTGAACTCATAATTAGTGTCACCAAATTCAAAAACCAACAGTTTCATCCACTAGGCTGTTGTCCCTGAGAACGAGAACAGTTTACACCAATAGATTAAATAAAGGGTTCAGTTTGGAATTCAGGTAAGTAGATTACTTGGATTGACATACATCTAATGAAGACAAGAGAGCACGACTGCTGATATATTGTGATAACAACAAAATATAGGAGGACAAAAGTCCACATGTAAATAGTGTAAATAACTACTCATCCCAGAAATTCAAACAGAAATTGAGCTTTCATCTTTAAAAAGTTATGTTGATGGTTAAATGAAAAAAGGAGTGCATACATTTTTTGAAATGGTCAAAATGGTGCATATTAAGTAAAACAGTTTGAAATAGTTTTCAAAACTAAAAGAAGATTCAGTGAATAATAAGAGTTATTTCAATACATTATAATGTCCTTTTTCATGTTTATAAAATGATGTTAGTAAAACTGAACCCTGCCTATGCATCCAATTTTTAAAGATTACTAATTTATCAGTCATATGAAATCATTTTCTTGCAGGCAAGAACTTCTGTCAGGATGTAATCAACAAAACTTTCATTGAATTTATCACTTCTTTGAAGAAAAAAATTTTCCTAAGAGAATTTTCTTCTGTCAAAACAGAATAAATATATATAAACAAAGGAGGAAATTTTGAATTAAAAAATAACATTTTATCTTTGAATTGTTTTAAATTTATTTGGTTTAAATAAATCAGTAATTTCATGTCAACAATCTGGTTTCATAAATGATGATGATGAGAAAATTATGGTTTGATACGAAGCGAGATATAAAATGTGATGATAAACTTGGTTAAATTTAATCATGTATTACCATAATTGCAATGTAGTTAAGAAAAGCAAGAGGAAACAGTGAGTAACCTACTTAATGTGTGTTTAAATGGATGACAAAACAGTGAAACAGAGTGATAGTAAAGGATCAAAAATTAATTTGGGCAACTAAAGATAGGAAGTTGTGGAGGACCATGATCACTCATGTCCAGAAAAGCCTTTGCACATAATAGAAAACTTAGACATGAGTTCAGATTTCTTGTCTAAATAAACAACAGAATATTATAATTTTTGTCCAAATAAATAATAGAATATTATAATAATTAATTTCTTGTCTAAATAAATAATAGAATATCATAATTTTTTGCCTGAATAAATAATAGAATAAAAATTTCTTGCCTTAATAGATAAAAGAATATTATTTATTTTATAACTGTGATAAGGAAAAATTGATTAAATGTGTGAATATCTTAATCTATGTTTTTAATTTGTGTAAAATGACATAAAAGTAGTTATCAGTTGTATGGGTAAAAACAATAACCAGTTGTAGTCTCAATTTCCTAAATCATAAATGTTTCCACTTCAAGAACAGAAACACAAATATTAAAAAAATATCTCTACACAAGTGAATCTATGCAAAAGATATAAAAATAATTCACTTTGTAAATATAAACATTTATGAGCCAATCATAAGTGTTTAAGCTGTTTTGAAGTTGGTAGTTTTGAGCCATCCATTTTCTTTAAACAGAAACTGAATTCTTCAATCATCTATCAAAACAGCCAGAGCCTTTGATTCATACACACCAAAGTTTACACATGCTTACACATTTGTTAACAAACTTTCTCTATCCACAAACTCTGATTGCTATATGACTTAACTAAAATTTTGTGCCCCTGAATATTGTAGAACTTTAATCACTGTCATTTTTCTCCCTCTATTTCATTAAGCTTTGTAAAAAAAAAGAAGAGGAGGAATGTACTCATAATAACTTCTCCTTTACAGAACATGTAAGTCAATTGTGAACACTGAAACACTTAAAACACAAAACTAACTTTTACATTAACCACTTTGTCAAATAATATTATTGGATTTTTCTAAAATTTCAATGTTTTATTGTGTCTTAAAGTGAATGGTATAGTTTGAATTTACTTTTGTGTGGGAATATCTATGACATTCAAAGTTTTCCTTATTAGATTTTAATTTCATACTTTATTGAAAGTACACCCACAACAAACATCAGACATGATAACTAGCATTGTATTGAATATAGTGTCAAGATAAGAGTAGTTGAAACTTAACTATATCAAAGACCTGTGGTTAACATGAATAAAAACTTTTGTAAACATTTAGACAAACACTTGACATTATAAAAAATTAGAAAGAAAGCTGGAGATCCTACCAGAATTTTAAAAAAATTGGGCTGGCACAATTTTGGTATCACTTTTCTGCCAATTTTTCAGTGACTTTTAAGAGACATTTTGGCCAGCATCTAACTTGAGTTGTATTCTAAATAAAACCTTCAAACTCCGGACATCATGGCACCATCCAGCTTAATATTGTTATTTTTGTTACAATAGAAATGAAAAGCCAATGTTAGCATGACTGTTGGACTCGAGCAATCTTCATGTATGAAGAGCTCCATCAACAACATTATAAAGGCTGATACTCAAATAAATTTTACTTCATCAAAAAATGTTAATCAAAGAACCAGGCATACAGCATAAAGAATAAAACTAATGCCTGGCCAATATAAGATTTGCTGATATCATTTAAAGGGTTATTAATAAAATTCATTCTGTCAGATGTAATGATGTGTTACTGTAACTCAGAGAATTTTCTTTGTGTTTATAAATTTCTGTGGTTGGACAGTTTATATTGTTTTCAGGATATGATTAAGTAGAGAGAAATGGTTTTTGATTTGTGGCAAGAACTTTGGCCATTAATTACTGCAAGGTTCAAGTCAGAAAGAGGTTGAATATGAACTTTGCTTGATCAACAGGAATTTTTCCTTAATATAATTTCTAATCTGAGAAATAATATGAAGTGCAAATAAAAACTGACATTTTTGGTGGATTAATTTTACATCATTTTATAATTTTAGGGATAATCTTTAGTAGATTCTTTTAATCCCAAAAGAACAAATAATATAAGAATGTCGAAACATTTGGCATCATTCTAGTTTTATTTTTCAAAATCAGCTTGAGGTATAAATAGTGTTTATTGGGATCAGGGAGGGCAACTGGCAGTAAAATATGTACCTTTTTTATGAAACATGACAAAATGAAGTTTCTTCAAAAAATTGATGACAATCATACTCCCACATATATGTAGGCATGCATGCATGCATGCATACATACATACATACATACATACATATTCATTTTATATATTGATGGTGAAATCTCTCTCTGAATCAAGAAGGCTAATGATGGTTTTGGAAAAATGGATGAAAGTCTATGCTCTCAGCATAGAATTTTGATCAAGACAATGTTGAAAGTTTACAACACTTATGCTTCTTCATTCTAATATGAATGTGAGTCACTTACTGGAGGCATTAGGTGGCTAATGTACATGAATGATATTGATATAAATCAATGCACTCTACTAGAGTCTCTAGTACTTCAGTTCCAGTTGTGATGAAGTTGTCATGATGAAGGGTGATATCATCCCTAAGCAGTTTCTATACAGTGAATTGGATCAAGAAATAAAACCAATATACAAGCTGAAATTGAGGTATAAAGATTGAATCAAGAACATATGTGGAGTGAAGATGGAAATAAACACCAAGAGAGACAATTATCAAATGACAAAAAAATAATTTCTGAGTTGGAGGAGCCAAACATCTTTCTAGTTAATAAATAAATCCTTTTAAAATAAATATTTAACATTTTCCAACCAATGGGTCATATTCCCACTGACAATAAAACAATCATGCTTCAGGATCCCTTTAAAGAGTATATTAGTAAAGTCTCTAGACAGACAAAAACAATAAGGAATTGCAACAGATAGCAACTGTTCATGACATGTCTTAAAAGAGATTCCCTTATTCATTCACCCATCTTCCTTCTCACCAAGCTATGTGACATTTAAACTCTTCCTCACCAAGCTACCTCACACTTACACTTTCCTCCTCACTTTCTTGCTTGCCTATTTTTTCTCACATATACAGGCAAAGAAATCACATTTCTTTTCATCTTAACAAACAACAACAAACAAGCAAGTTTAACCTAAGTACTTTACCACTGATACATGCTGAGAAAAATTTAATTATAAAAACACAAAAATAAAGATATTTTATATTTTTATATTGAAAAAACCTTTTTTGCCTTTTTCTTTGTTGTGAGTTGATTCAAATCTGCAACATATACTGAAGGAGGCAAACATCATGCAAAATTACTGAGAAAACTTAGCTCTAGATTGTTTATCCTGGAGGAAAGCAGTGCAGAATAGTAAGAGAGACTTTGAAGAGAATCATGTTGCAAATGAACAACTCAAGAAAAATGTTCATAAGGTTCTTGATGTTAATTTTCCTGAGAATGTTACCACAGAATTTCATATAACATGTAATGAATGGGGTCATGTCTAAGTAGGACAAGCCTTAAAAATAACCAAAGGAAAATCATTCATTAAATGCTATGCAGCATTTATGCAGCAACTACTGCAAAAGACAGCCAATGTTGCCACATCTGGACAAGAGCTTGTAAGACCCTAGAAGGACTGAAAAGCCACATCTGTGTTGCACATATTTGGGGATAGATCAAGTGATAACATTGCTTGAAACTGAATCACAGCCATCAGAAATGCATGCGAGAGAGTGCATCAATCTATGTGATGAATATCCACTAGTGAATTAACTGCATCAACATTCAGTTTAACTTCTTAACAAAAGATATGGATTCAACACAAATGTGTTTTTATATAAAAAGGCAAAAGATTTGTTGCCACACTGCATTTCTTCAAAAAAACAACTGAAAATAAGATATTTTTCTTTCTTTTTAAAAGTAAAAGATAAAATTTCAGTACCTACAATATATTTGGTTTATTTTTCAGTCCTTCTTCAGGATTCTCTTACTACAAAAATCTTCAAATTGGAATTCATCTGTTCACAATACATTTGCTAAATTATGAATGTTTTGCATGAGAAACATTATATTTTGTTTTTTCACCATTAACCCGTCGGTAAACTTTTCAACTAAGTTAAATATTAATACATATTCTAAATGTTAACTCAGCACTGACAAATGTTGTAAACAAAACATATACAGCTGTCTCTGTTAAAAGAAACAAAATGTGCCATTAGGAGAGTATTTTTTATGGTGCTTTTTATTTTGAAGTAATTTGCACAAAATGGCAAAATCAATGCAGCTAAGCATTGAGGTGAGGGTACAAATTGAAATTTTATTCAAAGAATGCTACTCTCAAAGAAAAATTGTCAAGAAGTTGAAGATTTCTAGACATGGGGTGCAATATTTGTTATAAAGCAGTTAGAAACAGGGGCAAATGTTGACAGCAAGAGAGTTACTGGATTGCCAAAAGTGAAGACACACTCTTGATTATGGTGAGAAAAAAATATAAGGAAAACTTCTCCAGAGTTGACAGCTGAACTTAATTCCTTTTATCAGTAACCAGTGTCACTTTCAGCTGTGAAAAGTCAACTTGTGGACAAATGATTCTAAATTTGAATTTCATGGATCTGTTATGGTCCTGGTGTATTTTGGGGGTGAGAGAGCTGGTGAAAATCATGAAAAAGAACAATGTCATTTGATTTTGCAAAGAAATGCTATACTATCTACTTTACACATAATTGGGAAAAAAATCACCTTTCAACAAGATGGTGATCCAAAACACTCTTCTAAATTATGTCAAAATGTCCTTGAGCCAAAGAAAGGAACAAAATTTTGGAAATTTGGCCACTTCAATCTCTTGACCTCTCTACCATAGAATTAGTTTAGGATGAACTGGATAGAATTTGAAGAGAATACACAAAGCTTGAAGAATGCTTGGGAAGATCTGATACTTACTTTTTCTTAAAAAACTGTTGGAAAGAATGCCAAGAATTTGTAAAGCAATAATTAAAGCAGGTGATTGTTTTATTGACAAAATAAAGTATGATGATGTTGTATTATAATTTTATAGTTAAATGCTTTTTTTCATCAAAATAAAATCAAATGCACTGTAGTTAGTAAAAGTTTGTCTTTTACTTTTAAAAAATATAAAAATATATTATTTTAGGACTTTTTTTTTTTTAAAGAAATGCAGGGTAGCTCCAAACTTTTTTGCCAGCAGTATATATTTATACATAAGACAACAGAGTTCAGAGACAAGGAGAAATATATATTTATGTAGTTATCTACAGTGAGTGTACATGTGTGTAATGTACTACATAGTTCAGTTTGAAAAATAGTTGGTTTGTTTGAGGATGAAGAAGTCTGTTTACTTGGGAGCCAAGAAGCTTCTTCAGAGGAAAAACAAAAGAAATCTGGCTGCTGCCACATCCTATGGTTAAGAGAGCAAAAAGAGAAAGACTGTTTATGTCCTTTCCTTTTATACTGCTAATTACCATGCTACTTAGTTGGACATTAAGAGAAGTCCTCTGGTTGATAAGGTTAATCCCACAAAATGCAGTTACAAGGAAGGAGAGTGTATTAAAAAATAAACATCATGTGAAATTAATGTTATTCACCACTAGGCTACTGACTTATGTGACACAGGCACAACATCAAACATAGTGAAGTTTGTAGCTCATTTGTGCTGTATTGCTGTGTTATCGCCATGTCAATACACCAAAATCATTGTTTTTTTTAAGTATTAAATAACACAATTCAACTGTTCTGTATTGGCTACTTTTATTTTCCCCAGTAGGCAAATTTTGATGACTACTAGTCAGTTACAGAGAAAGAGAAGTGAGTGAGAGTACTTCACATTCCTAGCATTTGTTGGCCCATGTGTTTGGTACCAAGTGATCAATTCTCACTGAAGAATTTTGGGAGGGAAAAATTCCTTTTTTACCAGGAAATCTCACCTCACTAATTGTTGATTCATCAATTCACAAGCTAATGAGAAGGCACCACTATATCTTTCTTCTTTTCTTTTTTCTTGTATAAATTGTAACTGTTAATTGGCCTTATCAAATAATATCATATTTCAGAAATACAGTCTATTTTTAACTACCTGTGTAGCAGTTTATTTATTATGAGTTTTTTTATACTATTTACATTATTCGGAGTATTGTCCTCATCTTTGTTGCCATATTTATTATTGTAATAAATATGGCAACAAAGATGAGGACAATAGTCCGAATAATGTAAATAGTGTACATAATACCTCATCTCAGAAATATAGACAAAGTTTTTTATTCTTAATGTTAACCTTAGCTTATTCTCCTCTATTTTACCTACACAGTGTTGCACTTATTGGTGGACATATATGCACACATGTACCTTAACTATTGAGATAATGAAAGTAAAGTAGGACATCAAAACAATGACCAAATTTACTATTTATATTTAAAACCAAGCAAAATATGAAAATAAGAAGATGTAGTGCCAATATTTCAAATGGAATGATTTCCTGGTTTGTCTTGAAAAATCAGCATTCAAAATACTAGTTTTACCTGGGCTTAAATTTTGATCAAAACACAAGTGGGGAAAAAATACAAGTGTCTCCATTATAAAAGTGAAAAAGTAAATTAGTATGAGTAAAGCAGCCATGAATCATTGTGCCATAAGTACAGAAATGTATTTGTTAATGTTTTTCTTAAGACTTCTCAAATGACATTTCCCAAATGATAATTTTCTGTTGATTTGTTCATTTCTTGACAATTCTGATTTCCTTTCTTTCCTCAAATGACATTTTCTTAATGGTTATTTTTTAGTTACACAATTTCTGTACTGCCTCATACCAATTTACTAAAACAAAAGCCCAAAATGTTCATTATTTAAATGAGCATCATGAGGATAATGCATTAACTAAAAAAAATAAAATGTATGGTGCATTCCCCTCCAAAAGATAAAAAAAAACAAAACAAAAAGATACTCCCAAAACCTGCAATTCTGCTAATTTGATTTTATCTTTGCACATACAAGAAACCTGATTTGGACAAGCAAAGAATGTACAATTAGCTAATCTCCATTTTTCATTGGCTAGAGTGCAGGAGCATAGCAAGAAAAGTTTGAGACTGAGTAGTTACTCGCCTGTGCAGGTCTGAAGAGGTGCATAATTTCTTTTGGCCTATAATACTGGCAACAGTGTCAGTAAGGGTTCCAAAAAGTGGTGGGGGATGTCTGTTATAAGTCTCATAAAATGGGAATTCCTGGTTACAAACAAGAGAAATGAAATGAACAAAATAACAGGCAAAATGAAAAAAAATCACCTGGTATGAAATCTAGGTGTCTACATTAGATAAGGCCTCGTAAGAAATGTAAGTGAGGTGAGGTCACAAGGAAATTTTGGGGTGATGCTTTCTTTCTAGCTTATGAATTAAGACAGATTAGCTACCATTTTCTTTCTTAATTCTCCTCAAACGTCTTCACAGTCTTCATGCTGCAATTCAGAACCTCACCTCTGCCATATGAAATTTCAGAGTTTACTGATTATATCATGTTTATGATAAAGAATTCATGGCTTCTGAAATTATGATGCAGTAGAAATCTCAGAATGCCATTAAACTGACACTCAATAAAGAAGTGACCAATGTAAAATGGAACTGGTGCCTATTAGTCTCAATTTTTGCAAAAGAAACTCTTATATTTCACAGAAAATTTTGTTATCAGCCAACATTTTAGAAGAAATAGATCGTATAACATCAGTCTATTGGCAAAAAAGCATTGAAGAATAGATAAAGGAAAAACAAAAACCACAAGTCAGCAAGTGGAAAAAACTAAGTGATTTTTGCATACCAAGTTCTTTTTAGTGTAGTTTCATTTCTAAAACAAAAATAATAACAAAAAAGATTTAAAAATTCAAATATAAACACACGTTGTTTTTTCATATGGATTAATGAGTTAAAATATACCACACACTAAATTTTTTACCTGGTTTCATATTGACTTAATTTTAAAGTTAAATATTTTTAAGACTACAAAAATTAAAGAATTTTATATAGTAATATTATTTTTACCTGATCTCATATTTGAATCATACATTTTTAAAACTTGTTTAATAAAGAATAATAACACGTTTTTTTTACCTGTCTTCATATTTTAATCACATGTTTAAAAACTGAAAATTTCTGAAGCATCCAATATCAACTGAAGAAATTTTTGAAAAATTGATCAAAGAAATATAATAAATCAATCATGCTTTTTAATTTATGAATACTAACTAATATTTTCCCATAAATAAATAAAAATAAATAGTGTTACCAATCACTGAAATTTATGTCATATCTTAATTTAATTAGTGGGTGAGGTTGTGTGGCTTTTTATACAGTATTGGCTTGTTCTATGGGTATCGATATGCAAACGTAACATAGTAATTCTTTCATAATAGTCAATGAGATTAAGAAACTTTCTTTGAAATGCATATTTAAACCAACTTAGTGCCTTTAGGATAGTTTAACAAGAGCAAAGATAAAAGATTTGGGCATTTTAAAAATGAATCATTTAAATTTAATACTTCGAACACAAAGGCTTTTAGCAGTGTAAATAAGGTGAAGACATAAAAATCTTTAGCAGACATGTACTCTGATATCATTCACAGTTAAACTGAAATTGTACAAGAATTTCTTTCATTGAATAATGAAAATGATGACTCTGTAGTTGTTTGACATTTAAAAAAAAAAGATGATAGGTTTTGACACTAATAGAACAAGTGTTGCATGACCCTTACAGGGGCAGTAATTGGTCCTTTCTTTTGCCACTTTGCATCCTCATTTTATTTTATGCATGATTAATCTTATTTTCTGAATGATTATTCTAAATTCCAATGGTGGAAAGATATCTAGACTTTGCCATAGAATTGAATAATAATGGAACACATAGGTGCGATATTTACATTATTCAGACTATTGTCCTCATCTTTGTTGCCATATTTATGACAACATTTCGGCTGTTGTATGCTCTGGTCTTCTTTAGTCGGTTGAAATGTCGAACTGAACCCTTTATTTTGTTCACTGGGGTAGACTCTTCTAATTCCACGTGCCATGTCTAATGGATGTCAGTTATCAGTTATCTCATGTTAATTCACCTCACCAAGTTCTCCACTGCCTTAACCAGCTATTGAACTCGGAACTCTTTGTGTTCTGTCACTAAATCTAAACAACAACTTCATCCTTAAGGACACATGGCACATGTGGAACTAGAACAGTCTACCCCAGTGAGTGAAATAAAGGGTTCAGTTTGACATTCCAACCACCTGAAGAAGGCTGGAGCATACAACGGCTGAAATGTTGTCATAAATATGACAACAAAGATAGGAACAATAGTCTGAATAATGTAAATAGTGTACATAATACCTCATCTCAGAAATATAGACAGATAATATAGGTGCAAGTTGTGTCCATAATTAATGGTACACCTAATTGCTTGTTTTTTTGCTATTTTCATGGCAAATGCTCTGATGAACTCCATACTTTAGCTCCAAACTGGATTAGCAACTAGATCTCACCGTTTTACTGTTGAACTAGCTAGATGTAATCATCTCTTCTGTTCGAACAGTTTCTTTTTTTTGCACTTCACACTTCTGATTTTTTGCTTCCCTGCCACCAACAATCTTAAAGAAATTTAAATGTAATGTCAATCATCATCTTTTGTCTTCCTAAACCCCGTTCCTTCATTGTCCTCTCCTCACTAAAATATTCTCTTTCTCTGTAACTCTCTGAATCATAGTGAACATCACCTTGCTTGGGGTGAAATAATTTTAAAAAAAATAATAAAATCTATAAAGACCTTTATAGCTAGGATGCCCCATATTACTTCCATGGACTTGAATCATCTTTATTTTTTCTGCATTTCAAAGGTAAGGAGAAAATTTCACTCAAACAGCTTTGTTCCAAGAAATGTCACTTTGTGGGACAGACGCCTACACAAATGCTTCTTTGAACACTCTTCAAGTCAAAGGTCAATTGTTATCTATCCTCCTAATCTTCACTTCCGACATCTCCTTTTTCACACATATCACACCTCATTCATTATAACCCTTTTAACTGTAACCCTCTACCTTGAATGGCTCTTGGTTCTTGTATTGTGAACTTTAGTATTAGTCCAGAAGAGTCTTTCAAAAAGATTCAGATAATTGAAACTTTAAAAAGGACAACATTACTGAAATATGCAAAAATAATGAGTGAGTGTTGGAGTATAAAAGAGATTTGCTGTAACCTGACCATCACTGAAAACTACTACATATAAAAATAATATACCAATTTTGACAATGTAGACAAACAGAAACAAAACCAAAAATTTTGAAACCTACAAAATTATACATCATGTTTTTCTGTATGTTAATGGCTATGTATTTTTAGATAAAGAATATTCATTCATAATTTATAGCGGCCTTTCATTTTTTTTTAAGTTTGCAAACTAAAATCCACCAAATTGACAGCATCTGAAGGCTATGGAATTTTAATTGATTAGATTCTTATGCAAAGGAATAATTCAACCATCTAGATGCACAAACTGCCAATATTGATTAGAAATTAAACTTTTACAATGATAATGCATATTCAAGTGACTGAATGCACAAACCAGTACTGTGAAAAAGTGCATCTGCACATTTTCCAAATGTCTTAAGCTGAAAGCTTTTATTCAAAGGTTTTGCTTGTTATTTATTAGATGGTAATTTTTAGATAAGAAGCTTCAAAACTATTATGTAGGAAAAATTTGTCCTTTGTTTAATTCATTGAAATCCTCAACATTTAAATGCCAGAATTTTCTTTTCTTAATTCAGTGGAAGCTTCTGAAATGTGCAGTTTTGAATTATGTGGAAAGATTGTTAATATTAATTGTACAATCAATTATTTTTTGTTATATCAGTCATATTTTTATGAGTGTAATGTCAGTATTCTGTTTATCTTGAAGTTTGTTTTTTTTGACGAATTTGAAGTCCATGTCCATAATTTATTGATTTGGATAGTATGGTCTTTCTTTGCATCTTAAAGAGAAGTTACATTTTGGGAAAAAAGATATGGTAATTAATGAAAGCTTAAAAACTTATTGGCTTCTCTTTTCATTTTAAGTTCAAAGCAAAGTTGATCATATCTGTAATGTGATGAGTTTGTCCCTGCTTAGGAGCCCCAGTATTGTAACCTTGTGACGAGGCAGTGTATATAGTCTGTGGAGTTGTAAGCTTGTTTCTCAAATCAATTCAAAAGGGTACTGAGTTTAGTTCTGCTGGGTACTCCACTGTTATGATCCAGTGTGAGATTAAGCAAAATCTGGTATAATTATATAAGTGTGCTTTGTGGCTGAAATGTGTATTTCCCATTGGTACCAGAAACTTGTGTCTGAGGCCAATTTAAAACCAGCATTTCAAATTCTGATGTTTTTTTGTTTCGGGAAGGTATTCCCCATTTGGAAAATTGACTTAATATCCCTATTTCTAGTTCTCTTGTAACATGAAAGAAAGATATTTTAGAATTACTGGAAAGTTTTATTTTTCCTGATCAGAAGAATTTCTGATATGCTGAATGGATCTGGTTGTTTTTTTCTATGAATACAGAGAGATAAAATTTGATTGTGAAGAGTTAATTTATGAAAGAAAATCTAAGACAAGTTGCAAATTCTGCAAATAAATTGAATAGAAATTTACACAGAAAATGGATTAAAATCTTTTTTACCTGACCTTTGAATGTTGATAATAACAAAACTAATTTAGGTATTCATTTATCAAGAGCAACATTCTAACGTCATTAAACAATTTTTAAAATACTGTGACTATAAAATGAAAGGTAGTTGAATTGCAACAACTAAGGTTTATATACTTTCATAAGCATTTCTTTTTATTATGCATTTCTATAATCTGAATTAATATTGCAAGGGAAAGTAATTTATTATAATGATGGATGATGTTATTGGAATATTTTTTTCAAAATCAGTTGGCCTAAAACATTTCATAAAATGAGTTCAAATCAGTGAAATAAATAATTTCAAGTCAATAAATTTCATATTAATTTTTTATAACTTAAAGTTTTTAATAACATCACAATGAATGCACTTATTTAAAAAATTAAAATTCATTGTGTTTTTTTATTTATTGTTATCTAATAGACATTGTTCCAACATATGAGCAGTGATGAGGTTTTAAGGAAAATGGAAACAAAAACATGTGTATTTAGAGTCAGAAGAAGAGAGCTGAAATAGCTGTGTGACATAATGAGGAAAGAGGGTTGAAAGAATTAGACACACACATAACTTACTGAAGGCAAAAGGGGCAGAGAGGAACAGTGAAAGGAATAAAACAAATATAACAAGCTTGTGTAAATGAATGGCAGAAAAGGGACTGAGAGGGATAGTAAAAAAGACAACCATTGCTAAGAATGACAAAAGATAGGAAGTTGTGGAGAGCTATGTCACCTAAGGGACATAGAATATAAAAGAAGAAAAATATGAAATGGAAAGAGGTGTGGAATAATAAAATGTTCTCTTTGGCTATTATGGTGAGTAATGTCTTTTAGTGAAATGAGCATTGATAACTGAGATAAAATGTGTTTTGAAGATTTGAAAGCCTTTTCCTCTTTCCTTTTTGACTTTGCCAGTAATGAGATGTTTTCTTCTCATTCAGTCAGCATGTGAGTATCTCAGAAACACATACCGAAGGTTGCTTTGAAGTCTTCACAATTTTAACTTCTTTCTCATTTTTCTTTTTGTAACATGTCCGTTTAATATATTTATTAATACATATTTGTTTAAATTCTGTGTTTTTGTTTCTTGTTTTTGCTTGGATTCACATGAGTCCACCAATATTGTTTGTAGGAAAAATGTACCAGGAGCCATTAAATATTTATAACAAAAGTGCTGATTCCTGCAAGAAGTCTTCTATCAGTTTGATAAAATGGTGATATCTATGGCAAAATTTTCTCCTTTCACATTCCAAAAGAAATGCATTTCTAAGTAGGCAAATGAAAA
Source organism: Acanthosepion esculentum (assembly GCA_964036315.1). Taxonomy (NCBI): domain Eukaryota; kingdom Metazoa; phylum Mollusca; class Cephalopoda; order Sepiida; family Sepiidae; genus Acanthosepion; species Acanthosepion esculentum. The sequence goes on along the minus strand of OZ038475.1, from coordinate 28,180,117 downwards.
TTTATATTATCTTTATGACCAACAATATGTAATGAATTTTATTACTAAGAAATATTGGTTCTAATTATGAAACATTACCAGTTTTGCCAGATCACAAAGTTTCTATAAATATTCACTCCCTTTAGTTCAGGCTCCTAACATCTTTAAAAGAAATTGTAAAATTTTACTGTTTATATGCAGAATCAGACTAGTACTAACCAAATTGATATTGAAGTTGATTAGTTATGAATTCTATAACAGAAATGACAGTATCAGTTTGGTACACTCCAAAGAGCAAGTAAAGAAATCAACCCCCCAAACATCCAATTGATAATAGCCATGTTATCAAAAAGCCACATGAATACTTGCTGGAGTTTGTGTAAACAAGCTGGTGCATCATACCAGCCTATGATATTCAGAAGATTGGGATTATATAAGCTGTTTGGAGAATGCATTGATTGAATTGGTTGCAATGAAATCCGAAAAAAGAATAAAACCAAGGAGAATTATATTTTAGTTTTTGATATATTCATGTTGATAAAACATTATTTCATTATTTCACACAGACACAAACACACGCACATACGTGTGTGTGTGTGTGTGTGTACAAAATATAAATACATTTGCTCTCAAAGTAATGTTTCCTTACACTAATATATACAGTGAGCAAAATAAAAATCACTGGACAGAACAAGTTTTCAGCTACAAAACTATTTTTGTCACAGGTATCACCATTGGCTATGTATTTTTGAGTCACTCTATATTTTGTGGCTTGACATCTGTGCCAAAGTACCTTGAATGTGGTTTGTGACATGCATCTCTATTAATACTGCTTTGGTCTCCATAAAAGTTCATCAAGTGTCAGTGAGTGAAAATTTTCTGTCTGGAGGTATTCATTTACATACCTTTTTTTAATTTATAGTTTCATGTCAGACGCCATTTTGCCTTAGTGCTATAAGTAACAAGACTAAAAGAAGTTATGTATTATTGACGAGAAGGTTTCATTCCATATCACCAATATCTGCCTTTGATGTCATGATAACATAGGAGGTACTACTTTTGGAGAGATTTCATGTGTGTGTATTATATATGTCTCCCAACAGGAATACTTTGCATTGCTCAGGGAAAAAAATAACTTCAAATGCCAAAACATAGAAAAACATGTTCTTTAATATTGATCTCCCTTCACAACACAGATGAAAAACATTATCTTGTTATTTATATGTGAAAAAGTAGCTTCGATTGAATAAAATATTCTGATTCCTAAAAGAGGAGAAAGTATGTACAACCAAATGTTTCACAAGTCTTCTGGGGACACTGTTTGGGGACCTAACCCTAAAGCAATCAAAATCAAGCTGACCATGGTCAGTTTAAGATGAGAAATCTTGAAAGATTGTCCTTGTATATCACTGATGGTCATGGCAAAGCTGAACTTCACTGGAATTTAAAGTTACTTGAATTTAAAGAAGATGTTTGTTTGAAATTGCTTCATTTGGTTAGAAATGATATCCTATGTAAAAGAACCCTTTATTTGAACTTAGATATCTTCAAGAAAAACCCTGAGTTCTTTGCTTTAAATAAGAAATTATATGAAGGCTATTAGTGCAACAATTTCCTTAAGTATCTTCCTATTACAGAAATTGATCAGTGAAATATTATGCCAAAATGATATATCTATGAACGATGAATGCATAAACAATGTTATAATATAGCTAAATATAAAATATCTGTTAATAGTCTGGTTGCCAACTATTTATGCTTAATCAGTAAGTGACAAATTCGAGAAAAGGATATCTTCTATTATTTTTTAGTTTTTTTAAAACAGTAAAAAATGATGAAGATCATTATTGTTCTTCTGATATTGCCTGCTCAGTATGATTCATTATTTAAAAAAAATCATTTTGCTGAAATAATAATCTCACTTTTAGACCTATGTGACTCAGCAAAAATGACTATATCAAATATCCATTGCACTTTCTAGAAAGACAAATCCTCACTCAAAAAAGTAACAATCAGAACACTTTTCCCCAATAAAATTTCCAAAAATAAAAATTGATAAATTTGAAAGAAAACATATATTGTAATGGGTATGAAAATGGACAAAACATGACTTGCTTTGGTAAATTTTATGTTGTCTGGATTGTTCTGGACATAAGCAATTAGCATAGGCCTTATCCAAAGAAAAAAAGATTTTTCATAAACCTCTTTAAGACATGACTACCAGTGCACAGATTTTTAATTTGGCTTGTTGCTACATTTAGATTACTGAATGTCTACAGTAAATGATTATGTACGTTCTGCACCATTGTTATCTTCATCAAAATGTTTAATACCATGATAAACAGAATCACTGTTATCACCAACACAACCACCACCACTAACAAAACACTTGTTACTTTTAGCTCTAGGACCAGCCAAATCCTTCTATCCATAATTTTATTATTAATTGGTAGTTATGGAAATACAATCTCATGAGAGTATTTACTAAGTTCATCTCAGTAAGATAGAGACAGATACATTGGTACACCAATAAGAAATAATGGCTTGCAAGAGTATGTGATTATCTATAGCTCATCAGTCTCTCATGATGGTTAATTATGATATCACAATCATCATTTGTTGACAATATTTTTTATTAATTTTCAAACCAGTAGTATTTGAAAATATTAACTAGGATAGGACATTACCTCACTACTTCAGTACTCCTCTTGGTCTTGTGTGCTAGATTTATTAACATTGTTGTATCTGATGGTTTCAGATTTTCGTCAGATTTCAAATTCTTCAAGTCTTTTTGCAAGGGACTATTATTTTCATTTTATAATTATTATTGTTAATAGTAACCTGTAACAGAATAGTATTTGTACTTGTGTGAACGGCATTCATAGCAGTATTTAAATATTTCTAATTGCTCTTTCGAGCGAGAGCAGCAGTTCACGTTTAATTTAAATAATTGTCATTATCACCACCACCATTACTGTTATCATAATCATCATCACCCTTTTTTATGTTGCCACTCTGAATACTCTGACTGTCCTCCTCACTTTACCATTAATTGTCATCATCTTTCTTTTTATTATTTTCTCTTTTTTAGACCAACATCATCATCAATTGTAGTGGTTGTGTTTGAAATGGAGGGGATTGTAACAGTCATAAGGTGTTTGTTATAGCTGTTCCTGGTTTAATTTAATTAGAGGGAATTTTATTATTAAATTAATCATGCTATAAATTTGAAAGGAGACATCAACAGAAGTTTGTGAGGAAACATGGACCTGAAGTGATGTCCACTGTAAAAATAGACCATTATTGCCGCTCCCCATCCTCTCAACTTCTTTCAATTCCTTTCTTTTACATGGACTTTTTTTTTCTTAAACTTGCTGTAAAACTGCTGCAACATTTATTCAAGTTCATCCTTGATTTTTTTCTCTTTATTATCATTTAGAATTTTTTTGTCATTGACAGAATTGCACTGAATAACATGGAAAATTTAAATTTTATTCTCTCTGGCTTTAAGAAAGTTCCTTAATCTCAGAATTGATAAGATATTACTTTTCTTAATTTGTTGGGGAGTAGTTTTGAACTCCCCCAGCACCAACAAATCAAGAATATTGTCTTAGATAATTTAATATTGCAGTTCAATCAGGACATATTGAAGGCAAGAAAAGTAGGAGAAAACAGCAACTAAACAACCTTACAAGTCTGTGTGAGTAGATGACAGAACAAAGATAAAGGGGGATTCTAGATAGTCAAAAATTACATAATACAGGAAGCTGTGAAGAGTCATGATTAACCATGTCCCGAAAGGACACAGCACATGAAGTTTTCCGATTTTTAATGCTTATTATTATTGGATTTTTCAAGACATTTCAGTGAAAACTGAATGATACATGATTTCAGAAAAATAATTTCATTATATTTTATGTATATAGTACATGAAGCAATAACATTTTCCCATGGCAGAATTTATCAGAAAAATATCAAAGACTACAAGCTAAAACTTGTTAGTCTTTGAAAATTTATTGTGATAAATTTATTATCATTAAATTTGATGTTTAACATTTGTTTTAGCAAGTTCCAGTAATCTGTATATTACACAATGAAAATCAGAAAGAATGATTTATGTCATCAGAAATTAAATCAAGTGCTCTGTGAGCAGAATAGGACTATTATATATATATATATATATATATATATGGGGAAAATATATGACAAAGTGGAAAATATTTTCTTGTGGCATGTTTTGTCCTTTAGAACATTACTGGACTAAATTTATTGTGTTGGTACTTTTAGTCCAATGAAGCCCTACAGGATGAAATACATTACAAGAAAACTTTTTCCACTTTGTCATACATTTTTTCCCCATTATTATTCATGATATATAAAAATACATATTGTTAACTCATATAAAGGCCATCTTCTCCCTAACTTCCCACATCTCACTGAGCACAATCTCAGTAATATTCTCATTTCAGCAAGAGAAGTCACTAGACTTACCAAAAACCACAACTCCAAAAAAAAAAGCCAGTAGTCATCCTTAAGAGTATCACCTTCAAATTATCCCCAATTCTAGCAAAGTTATTTAACCACTGCTTGAAGGAGAAATCTTTCCCAGATATGGAAGGTGGTAAGTCTATGCCCGGTTTCCAAGAATGATGGCAACCAATCCTCCCCCTCCCACTATAGACCCATTAGTCTCCTCAGTGTCATCGGGAAGCTTTGTGACTCCTTAATTAACAAGAAGCTCATGGATCACCTGGATAGGAACAACCTCTTGTGCGACAAGCAGTATGGGTTTCAATCAACCCAATCCACTGCTGACGTCCTAACTACCATTACACATAGAATTAGTGAGGCCCTTGATGACACACATACCACAAATACCATAGCATTATACATCTTGGCCTTCAACAAAGTGTGGACAAAGGTTTGCTACACACGCTCTCCAGCTATGGAATCACTGGAAGGGTTTTCTCTATTATAATATCCTTCCTAACTGGTAGATTCCTGAAGGAAGTTATTAATGGCCAGTCCTCCCTAAGCCCTGGCAGTCAATGCAGGTGTCCCCCAGGGATCACTTCTCAGACCAACAATTTTTTTGGTTTATATAAATGATCTGCCCAAGAATATATTTCTATTATTTTTTAAAGATTTATGCCAATGATACAACAATTAATGGGTGCACCTCTAAAAGTCTTGAGATATCAGAGGTTGGTAGCTGACCTCTCTTCCAATTTAACACTAAGTTCCCAGTGGGGAAAAAACTTGCTGGTTACATCCAATGCCTCAAAGACTGGACTAACAGAAGTCACAGAATTTTATATATACATGCCTATTCTACAAACTGTATTAAATTGTGAAAAGAATGAAAACTGAGAAAAGACTTTGCACATAACTATTGACAAGAAAATATTAATTTGTGCCAGAACTCCATATAAGTATACCATTAAAATATTGTTTGGTCAGAGGAGATAAAGATTTTTAAGAAAATTGGAGAATCATGATCAATTGACTGTTTGGATTGTACTCATATAATTAAATAATAATCAAGAACTAATGGTTTCTAACTTTTTTCTGTCATGAATTAAAATTATCAAATACAATTTTAATTTGGTGTAATGAATTTACCTTAAGGGCAAATCTAGACTTTATCAATAATTAAACCCTTCCATCACCCGCCTTTTGTTTATTCTCAGAGATGTTCTAGTATGAAATGAAAAAAATAAAACCCATGGAAATTGAACAGAAATTTTTGAAAAGAGTAGGAAAAAATAAACTCATTAGAAAATTTATAATAAATGCAAAGAATAAAAATAAAATATGCAGTATAATTAAAAGATAAAGTTAAAATGATAGAAAAAAAAACATGTTAAAACAGAGGAAGTAAAAATATAAAAGACATCTAATTAGAAATTTTAAATGAGATTTTGGCTGGAGAGGAAAAATTATGACTCTGATCATAACAAGAGAGCATGAAAAGAATTTCAAGAAAGAAATGCAACAAAGATGCTGATTAATTCTCTCAAAGAAAACTAACAAATCTTCTCATAAAACATAAATAATTGCTTTGATGTTCCTGGTGTCACAATCAAGCTTTCTAAGTTTTTATGCATGCTTGCTTATATGATGAAATGTGAATTTATGGTTTCTTTTGTATACGATGAAGAGTTGGCTGCTGTCCTATAGAAATATTTAAAACAAACAGACTTTTTGTCATGATTATTTTAACCTGGAAATAATGAAATTAAATTGAGATTTCATATATCTAATAAGAGGCATTCACTTTCTGATAATAGCCATACGGATCTAGTATATGTATGCATACAGGTATTACTTTTTCTAATTTTTCATAGTGTACACTGTTAGTACAGATCATGAGAAATCCAACTTTACAAGTGGAGATATAATATAGAAAATAATAAAAAATGTTTTTACATTTGTTAATTAATATTTATTGGCCTCCTTAAACAAGTTGATTGAACTATTAATGATTCCTGGTTTGATGTTTAAAATTGGACACCATTTAGTATTAATTCACTGTTCTCTTCACTGTTCTCTTTTTCAAATATTTTCTTAATAAATTTATTAATGTTAAATTTTAAAAATAAATAATGACAAAAGAGCATCAGGGACAGTCTTGGAAATAACGATACCCTATACACTGGTTAATGTGTCCAGTGTATGAGAATAAACACATAACTCCTCCTGAGTATTATCAAATGTCCCTGTGAATTATAGTGCCACGCTCTCACCACATTAGATGTTGCTGTGATTTCTGTAACAAGTAAGTTTTTATGAGATGGCCATTTTGAATTTGATGCACTATGTACCACAGAATAATTATCAGTTCAGCATAGATTCTATCAGACTGCAAAAGTTTCCTTTAAGATCTGTTGCCAGAATGTTAGCAGCAAGATTTTAACTGATTATTTAGTGGAGGTTCTGCAAAATAAATGTACTGGTCCAATACATCCTTTAAACGATCAAGGGGATTAAGATATGGGAAGTATGTTAACTATAAGAGTCATCTACATGTTCTTGAAACCATTCTCATACAACTCATGAAGTTTAGCAGAGTGTTTTGACTTACTGAAAGATGTTGTCATTATTGTAGAAGACTGTTGCTATGAAAAGGTGTACCTGGTCTTCAATGATGATGAGTTCAGTGACATTGTACCTTCTAATGAATTAGATCCAGTATTTCCAGTTCAATATTGCCAAAAACTTTACACTACCTTCACTGGTTTGTTCATTACTCAGTGTGTCACTTTGTGCCATCACTTTCCCAGCATAATGATGTGCATATAACATATTCACTTTATTCAAGAAAAAGTGAGATTTATCAGATATGACAACCTTCTTCCACTGATACACTATTCAGTTTTGGTGCTTTTAAAGCCTATTGAGGATACTTTCAGTGATGAACATTGGTTAGCATGGTTACTCTGACTGGCCTGCATCTATGCAGCCACATGCACATAAAGGATTGTACTGTGTGTTGTGATTTATTCTTTCTTTTCCTTTCATTAAAACCATCTACAATTTGTACCATAGTAACTCTTGTTACAGGTCTCATCCTTTCTTAAGCTAAACCTTTTAAAAAGTAATTCTTTAAAATGCATTCAAAGACACATGACCATGCTGGAAGAAAGTAACAAATGATATTATTGTTTGCTGCTCCTATTAATTCTAGTAGTTGTAAAAAGCAAATTTTGAGAGAAAGACAAAGGCAAATCATACAAGACTGGATACAACCAATAAATAAGACTGAACCATTTAGTGTGACGTACAGGGAAAACAATTTATAACAGACAAATAATAAAAAAGAAATGTGCAAGTGTGGATAGTGTATAAAATGTCTGTTGTTAAAATATACAGTTGTACAAATCTTTTTCAGGATTATGAAATATGTCCTTGTTGTGAAGGCTGCATTTTGGTAGATGTTAACACAACATCTTTCTACAGTGATGAACCAATGAAAAAAGTGCAAAGCCTTGTAACAAATATCCAGAGAAAGAAGAAAGAAGAAGAAGAAAGGGGCTTGATGCATCTTTTTATATGCTCTCACAAATGATTTTCATTAGTTCTGTGGTAGGCTACGTAATTTCTATTTTTGCCACAGAAATAAGTGTGACATGCAGATTTTTATTTCTGCTAAACTACACACCCTTCTGTTGGCTAATACTTGGTGGAAAAGCCTCCATGCACTTATTGAATTGATAATTTGATAATATTTACTATTAGTATAAAAAATGTTCAGGTTGTTCATGAATATTCTAAACCTATTCTTTTAAATAGTAACTATTAACTGCTTTAATGTGTAATCATCATAAGATAAAAGCAAATTTAGTTTGCAAAATAAACTCTCTTACCTGAAAGTATTGCATGTTACTTACCTGCAAAAGAAAACAAAAGTTATATTTATTATACTGATCATATAAACATTAATACAATTAATGTCAAGTATTAAATGTCATTCATGAATATAAACTTTTGGCAAAAAATGGCAAAAAAAATAAATCTGGAAAAATATAAATGATTCAGGCAACTACAATCAAAAATTGACACATGAAATTAGAAGGTAATTATTGAGGATGGAAAGAGTTATGGCTCTCCACAGGTTCCATTTTTTATTATCTGTTAATTGCCTTGTCCTCTTGGAAGTAATAATAGAGTGGTTCCCTTTTTCTGGACTGGTTGCCACCCAATGCTAGAGAGTCCAGTTTTCTCTGCTATTTTTCAATAGTTGGGACAAGAAGATATGAATTCATACCTTTTCCAATGGAATTTGTCTGAAAGTGAACACAACAGACTAGCCCAGAATTTGAACTGTTGCTTTTCTGTACTGATTGTTGAGGGCATCACATCTTTTGTTGTGAGGTGTAGACATTTTTCCATAAATATTTAATGACTCATAGTACATTTGTTCTGCAAATAATATTTGGCAGACTCATGTGAGTCCAAGCAAAACAAGACACAAAACATGAATTATAAACAAACAGTTAATACATGTATTAACAAAACGTAATTACATTAATGTGTACACAGTTGAAATGAAAGACATTAAAAAATTAGCTATTAAGAATGTGCCTGTTTGTGCATATGTAACAAACTGTCCCAATGGGGACACATTTATCTACATACTGCTACATCCTGAAGCAAGAAAAAGAAAGAGGAAGGAAATGTTTGTCTTTTTATAAAATTAAACAGTGCCACTTAACAGGTCAACAAAACCAATGATAATCATTATATGACCCACACATCCTTGATTAAAAGAGACTATTACTTTATTATTAATCTTTACTTCTGCCATAAATATTGAGGATGAAACAGACAACATTTGTCATGGTTTGAATTCACAAAGATTTAAGAGGATTTTACATGACTGTTAACAGCTTTCCCTGTCTGTAATCAGCATGTAGAGTAGGCAGTAATGATGTCTTAAATAGAGAGCAGCATGTATACTATTGAATCTACCTTTTAAGGCAGAGCATGATGTACTATGGCATAGCTAGATAATCATTGGCAGTAAGGTGCAGTGGTGGCATGTTTCCTGTTGGAGTTTCCCTTGCTTTAAGCAGATAATAATATACACATTACAAATACTTTTTATCAGTTTTCACCATCTTTTGTTGCTGTATTCTGGTTTTAAAATAATTTTAGATGATCCATTTTTGAACTATTAAATTAAGTAAAGGAATTTAGAACAAAAATTCTGCTTCAGACAAAACTTAAACTTACATTTCACCGACCAAGCTTGTCTTTAATAGATAATAACATTGCATGTTATAATCAAGCAAAGTTCTTATCTGCAGTCTTCTGTTACTGTTTCTTTTTTTGACTATAATTCTATATTGTATCACTGAATACCTATCAAAAGCTGGAAGAGTAATATTTCTAAGTGGCTTCTGGTACACTCTGAAATTATTTTGTTATATACAAAAAAGTAAGGATATATGGAGTCAATAATTCCATAACCTGACACACTGCTGAAATCTGATTGGAAACTTTCATTGTATAATGTCTTATTTATGTGATTAATATTCATCACTAAGTGCATTGACAAGAAAAAAAGATTGAGCTATGTGCTTATTAATGTATCTTCATACATGTATATTATTCAATGGAGAAATTCTTTAAATTTGTTTAACAGTGCAGAATAAAATTCTTTTATTTGTGATTTTTAACATTCCATTGCACAGAACATATTGAAGTTAATAGGGAAAGAGGAAAACAGTGAATAACTTACATAACGAGCTTGTGCAAATGGATGGCAGAACAGGGTTTAAGAAAGATATTAAAAAAAACAAAAGGACAGAAAATTATAGAGAGCCATGATTGGCAATATCCTGAAGGGACATAGCATATAGAAGATAGTTGAAAATTAAGAAAAAAGTAAAGAAAGCAATGTCTTCAAAAGTTTACTTGTTAAAAATTAGATTCATATATTAATAGGTAATTATTTAAAAGGACAGAAAATACAAATATTTCATCATAAAGAAGCAGTTATTACAATAATTTAAAAAACACATTCTTTTAATTCAATATAAATTGATTGATTCATTCACTCAGTTTCTACAGCTTATCAACCCTTTGCCTTTTATTTAAAGCCAGAAAATATTTTAAGATTGTAAGAATTTTCTTTTTTTTAAAATAATAATGGATTAGTGATACAAATTGTACTAATTAACACATATCTGGGAAAGAAGAAATGGATTCATACCTTTCCCAAGGGTATATGTATCTAAGTGAATATAACAAACTCAATGAGAAGTGGAACTTGGTTATCTGATTAAAAATTCTGAGTCATTATCCACCTTCATATCCAAGCTTATAGCACCTATCTAGGTACTGACCAGGCTCAATGTTGCTTAACTTTAGTGATCATACAAGAACTGGTGCTTCAGTGTGATGTGGCATAAGCCAACAATATATAGAAATTCAATGTTAGATTATATGGGTTAAATAGTAAAGTAAGCTGGGCTCTATAGTCTTGATTGTCAACTAGTCACAGAGAAGGACAACTCTGAATTCAAAATTGTGGAGAATTTAATAGGAAACCATTCCAATATCTCACAAACAATCATGGCAATACAGTTTACATATATTAAAAGAAAAAGAAAGCACTAAAGACAGTTGTCTTTTAGAGCAAGAGACAGATATTATGGTGAAGTTTTGAGACAGATATACTATTATTATTATTATCTTGCTTCTGTATTCTTTTCAATATTTAACCATTTTCAGTCCTTTGTTTGCTAAACTTGTTTTACGTCAATGCCTGACATTTATTTTCATTTACAGCTTTTGAGAAGTTTAACATCTAGATGCAAATTGTTTTTTCATTCCTGTTTAGTTTTATCTGTAAATTTGAGTGAAAGTCCACAAGAGTAAAATCAAATTTTGTTTTCAACTTCTCTTTCATGAATCACAGAAACAATTTTTTAATTACTGAATTCAAATAGTTATTCTAAGCCATATAAATTAATTAATTGCATCAGGTAAATTATAAATTTCTTTTAGATGTTTTATTGACAGTTATTTATATAATTTTGGTAACTGTCTCTGTTTCTGAGATGAGGTATTATTTACACTATTTACATTATTTGGACTATTGTTTGCATCTTTGTTGCCATATTTATGACAATGTTTCAGCCATTGTACGCTCCAGCTTTCTTCAGGTGGTTGGAATGTCGAACGAAACCCTTTATTTTGCTCGCTGGGGTAGACTGTTCTAGTTCCACTCAAACTCAAGTGGATAAAGGCATTACTTAGATCCAGTGACAGGACCCAAAGAGTGTGAGTTCAATACCTGGTTAAGGTGGTGGAGAACTTGAAGAGGAGAATAAACATGAGATAACTGACATCCATTAGACATGGCATGTTGAATTAGAATAACTTACCCCAACGAGTGAAATAAAGGGTTCAGTTCGACATTCCAACCAGAAGGCAGAGCATACAATGGTTGAAATATTGTCATAAATATGGCAACAAAGATGAAGACAATAGTCCGAATAATGTAAATAGTGTAATTTTGGTAAATTTGGTTTTACAAGCATACAAACCCCCTACAGATGTTTTCTATTGCTCTTCTGTATATAAGCAAATTATTCTTTTTAGATTTGATTATGTATCATGAACTTCTCACTGCAACTTCCTACCCAGCACAAGAATTCAGATATGTAGATAACAGGGCTTGAAATTAACATTTTCTTATCATCCTGTAGATAATGAAGCATTAGTCTGGGATGCCTGGTTAAGTTTTTGGGAGATAGATCTTTTATTAAATTTATGGAAGGTAAGTGTAAATGAAAAGTTTTTGACAAAGACTTTAAAAACTTTTTGATAGAGAATAGTTAGAATGTGCTAATTTTCTTTATATAGAAAATGAATGCACGAAGCATGATTCTTAAATTAAGGTATGATAAAAGTTACTCAAATCCTGAAAATTAAGTAACATGAGTATTTTTATGTAAAACTATTCGAGGGATTAAATCATAATGTTTAAATAAAAATAAAGTTTTGATTTTTATAAAAATTACATTAAAATTCAACCATTTGTTTTTGTATTTATTTATTTTAATAAATTTATTGTGTTAACTTTTTTTTTTTAAATTTATTTCCTAAATTTTTTAATTGCTATAAATGATTACAAAATTAAAAAGAAACATTTCAATTTTGGGACCGTTTAAAATTTGTGGGGCAAGATTAAATTTATCTTTTGGGTTGATGGAGAAAAGGTTAGTCTGGAATGTTGGTACATACATCAGTAAGTCCATCAACCAGAGACAAAAAAAAAACAAAAAAAAAAAACATTTATTTTACTCAAGAAATACTTTTCATCATAACTTCTTCCTTTGTCAATTCACTTAAACAAGTAATGAATATTAATAATACAAATCAAATATTATAATGTGAAAATTTTGATTTAAAAATTCCGCTAATATCTTAGAAAATCAGACTTATTGATCATTCTCATATGTATAAATATCTGTTTTTCAATGATAAATGCATTTGCAATATCAAAGAAAAGTTCTTTCTACATATTGTAGAAAGGAATTCTTTAATACACTTTTATATTATGTTAAAAGATAAAGATAATTTTCTATCTTTTCTTTAATCTTATTCTTTAATTCTTGTGATGATTTTGTACTTTTATGTATTTTATCTCTGTTACAGGGTGAGAACGAATTTTAAAAATTTTTGCCAATCTGAAAATAAAATTTTATGTATAAAAGATTTTTGGCTCATATGTATTGTGGAAGTTGAGCTCTTGGCAATCTGCTGCAAAATGTCATAGCACTTTTTCTTGAAAATCCATTCTTCCTGTATATATTTCATATTGCTTCAGTAATTTTATATTCCAGAAATCCATTTTTGCCAGTTTTAACTCCTATCAACTATGCAAAGACAAATTCCAGATGAACATTTTAAGCTTACTTAACATTTTACCTCTGGCGTCGCTTAAGAAGATATTTGTGAAAATAAGCGATAAGAAATAATGCATTTTTTCAAAGATACAAAATGGCTTTTGCTCTAAGAGTAAAAGCAACAATCAGGATGAAGAGATAAGAGAAGATGTAAGAGAAAATGAAAACAATAATACTAATAAGAAAAATACATATCATCTGCTTAGTGTTATCTTTTCTTTAGAAAAAAAATGGTTCTATTTTTTCCTTAAATTCTTATATCAGTATTTTTTCTAAGTGCTGCTTTAGTTCTTAAGCTTAGATTTCTATGCATATCCACTTATATTTGAGGATTTTTTAATGCAACAATACATTTAGAACATCAATGTTGACTATGTTATAAAACACAGCAATGAATACAGAGACAAATATATTTATATTAATGTAATACAAAGGAATGCTGAAAATTTCTTGACTTAACTCACTTCCCAAAATCTAACCAACTGACCAAACACAATTTGTGGGGAAGGACTTTTTGGTTGGAGTAAGAACTTTTCTTCCTTCCAACTCATATAACTTTAATTTTTTTTTTTTAGTTAAAATAATTTCCTATGTCTGAATTTCTGGGATGAGGAGTTATCATTATTTACATTTGAACTAATATCCCCATCTTTTGTTGTTATTTTCACAACATTTTGGCTGTTGTACCTCTTTTTCAGGTGTCTGCCAGTCTGGATAATCTTCAGTGAATTTCAAACTGAAAACTTTATTTAATCTGTAGATTAAATAAAGTTTTCACATTCCACAGTCTATATGTAGGTATATTATATCTTGTTCCTTTTTTGTATTGAGCAATTATTGCTTGTTTTTTTTCCATGGAGTGTGTACTACTCAGATATGGCATTGATCTCACAATGAATATGTCACCAAATTCATGAACCAATGCTGTTATCTTCGAGCTTCTTGTCCCCATAAATTAAATAAAGGTTTCAATCTGAAATTCTCTGAGGTCTATCTGGATTGATAAGACATTTGAAGAAGACTGGATTACAACAGCTGAAACATTGTGATAGTAACAACAAAGACGAGAACATTAAATAAGGTAAATAAGTTAAATAAATTTCATGTTTTATTAACTTTTGTTGGATAATTAAATTTTGCATTATATAATTTAAATACTTGTAAAAGTGAATATATAGAAATGATTTACTATGAGATTAACTCAAAATTACTTTACTAAACTTTTAACATTGAACATCAAAAAGCTGTAATTTTCTCATTCTTTAAAGTAAAATAGAAAGGATAATAAAATCATCTGTATCTTCTGTAAACAATTCTGTTGATTTAAAATATTCAGACATTTTAAATCTCAATGATTCTTTAAAAGAAATCTGATCCTTTGTAACTAAATGATTAATATTTTACATATTAATATGGGCTTTGTGACATTCTATAACTATTATCTATCTATCAGCTGATTTTGTTAATTTTTCTAGTGCTCAATTTTAATATTACTTGCAGTTCTTATTGTTTTCCAAGGGTATTCTTCTCTTGAACCTTGCTTTTGTTTTTCATATACATCTCTTTTAATAATGGTCCATAAGATTTATATTCCATTAATATTTGAAGAGGCTGGGGGCTAGTACATTAATTTGTTATCTTTGAAAACTTTATTGGCAAAGTGGGAAATAATCAGTTTTACAGGAGCATTGTCTTGTAAGAATATACTCCTTAGCTTAAAGATTCTTGCTTGTGGTTGATAAAACTTAAAAAAATATCTTCTTATCAAGAGTATACACTAATTGTCTGCATTTATAGAGACACTCATCATCAACTTCGAAATGACCTCTAATTTTACTGCTGACAATATTCACCTAAAATGTTACACCACCTGCCAACTGATTTATTCTAAGTCATGTTGGTTGACTATTTCTATGACATACCCCAACTCTAGACAAGTATAATATCAGGTCTATCCAATGTCCATCATTGCTACATAAATTGTTAAACATTCTTTTTCTATGTGCTGTGTTCCTTTAGGATGTTGGCAAACATGATCTACATAATTTCTTATTCTTTGTAATGCTTAATAAATGTTGTCTTTTTCTTATTTTTCCTAAACCCAGTTCTACCATCTACTCAAGCTCACTAGGTGGGTAATGCATGGTTTTCCTCTGAAAATCTTGCCTTCACTATGTCCTGTGAGTATCAAATTTTCCAAGCCCTCTTTCTTCATTATGTACCCTAGAAATTTCAACTAACTCTTGATGTTAAGTATTCATCTCATTTTTGTTGACATTTTGTCTAAAACCTTCCCCGTTGCCTACAAGTTTGATCCATAGTATTTCCAGCATCCTTCTGTAGAAACACATTTATACTGCTTCACGTCTCTTCTTCATCTGTGATGAAATTGTCCAGCATTCACTGCCATATAGGAAGACTGATCTTATGAAACAATTCAGTATTCTTTTCTTTGTTTTTCTTGTTTCTTAATACTTTGCTTAGGTTTTGGAAGGCATTTCTGCTATCCCAATGTGACTTTGGTTATCAGTGTCACACTTTCCATCCTCTGTTAAAAAATTTCATACATATTTAAATGGTTGTATTTATTTGATTTTGCTATCTCCAGTTTGTAATTTGCATGTTGGGCTGTTCCTTTTGCTAACAACAACAACAGATTCTATCTTGTAATTTATGTTTGGTCCTTTTTTCTTGCTTTTCTTCACTACCTTCTGTTGGAGTCCTTGTAGATTCCTTTCTGCATTTGCTATCAACACTGTCATCTGCATATCTTATGTTGCTAAGATTGTGGCCACCAATAATGAATCCTGGTAGGACTTCTAATTCTATCAGGATGACCTCACTGTATAGGTTGAATAACTCTGGTGAGAAATACTTGTCTTACATTCCTTTCTATTTTTGTATATTTACTGAATTCATTTTCTATCTGTATGCAGGTGGTTTGCTTCCAGTATAGGTTCAGGATTATTCTGATTTCCTTCCCAACTATGTCATGGTCACCTAGCAGTTCCAACTGTTCTTTATGATGTGAACATTAAACATAACAGTTGTGAAATAAATTTTCATCATTTTCTTTTTATCCAACTTGCACATTTCTCCTTGTGATGTTTACTTAAAGGTGGTAGTTTGGTTGCTTTCATGTCTTGAGTAAATATTCATAATATTCTGCATCTGTTCTGTTTACATTCCCAACAGCTTCTTTAAATATTTCCTGGTCAATTCATTTTTCTTGATTATTACTGTTATAATTTTTATCAGCTTTTTTTTTTTGTATTATTCTTAAAGCCAGCATTTTTTGCATATCTATGTACTATGTTTTCAATTTCATTTTTTTATAATCCTATGATTTCTGTTTAAGCTCGTGCAGTTTCTAATATTCTCATAATACAATGATTTTACAATTTGTTTCTCTTTTGAGATTATATCTTTTTTATGACTCATGACAATCTTTATATACCTGAAATTGAAAAATATCAATAATTATTGTATGTGTATATTTTCAATCATTTTGCCACAAGTAAGGTGATAAAGCTACTAAGATGCAAGAAATTTAGAAAATGTTTTTAAGGAGAGAGATGTCAATAAAATGAATCAGGATTCAAGTCGACAAAAGCTAACAACTGATAGTGCATTGATCTGCATAATAAAATGTAAGAGCACCAAAAAAAAGTTATTCTAAATATTTCTAATAAAAACAGATAGGATGAAATTCATATGGTACATTTACTCTTTTAGCACCATTGTTGGTTAATATCAATATCAGCTCTATTGTGAAGACATTGGCTTGCATAATAAATCTGAAATTGTGTCAGATTAGAGGGTGGATCACTTTATTACTTAACAGCAATAGAAAACCAAGCAGAAACTTATATTAATATCTAATGTAAATATATTGTAAAAATTTTCCCATCATCAGTTGGTTAATATCAGTTTTATTGTGAAAACATTTTCTCACATAATAAAATCTGACAGTTTATCTCAAAGAGTAATAATGGCTGGTATTTTTAATAAGAATCATTTTAAAATTCTTTATTGATTGCTTGACTCATAGTGTTAATACTTTGCAGAATTTTCTAAATTATAAGTTAGATTACTAATGTTTTGAATAAATTCATAAAATTAGTTTTATATATATTAGCTTTGATAACATTATAGAAGAAATAATTATGGATAGTCCTTTGGGTCTGATGATGACAAATATATTTGTTGCTTTTTATAAGATAGACTTGCACACATGAAAGGACTAATTATTATGTTAGATGTGTTGATAACACATTCTGTGTGTTTGATAATGAAGTTGGGACTAAAGTATTTCATCAAACACTAAACATATTGTACTCAGCTTTGCACTTAACATGTGAAAAAGAGAGGAAGGATTTTCTTATCTTTCTAGAGGTCCTGGTATGCAGAACAGATTCAGAGCTTTTCACATCAGTGTACTAGAAACTGACTTTCATAGGCTTTTATTCCCATTGGGATACCTTCTGTTCCAGAGAGCGAAAGATCAACTTGATTAAGACCTTGTTCAATCAAGCCCTGGTAATATACTCTGAAACAAAATTAAATTCAGAAATTGAATTAAGAAAGTTCTGAGTGAATACATATACCCATTGGATATTCTGGAGGCCAGCATTCAGGATAAAATGTTTCAATTTGTTAAACCTAAGCGAACTACCATATCCCACCAAATTTCCTGTCTATTTGTATATTCCATGTATTGGTGATATGAATACAATATTTACTTGTCAGATTTCTCTGTGTGTAAAAAAACAAAAAAATTATCGGCCTACCAATCCATGTAATATTTTTGTTTCCCAACCAAAGTTGAGACTGATTTGGGCATCAATTCAGTAATTTATTAATTCTAGTGTCAGTATAACATTCTATAGGTAGAATGGATCAAAGGTTGGAAGCAAGGATCAATTAGCATGTAGCAACCAATATTTACAAGGGTAAAGTGGACAATTTGCATATGTGTTTGAATACAAATGATTCAGAAAAAGCTGAATATTTATTACAATATGCTTAATACAATCAAGACATATTCTCAATACTGAGCAATGCTAATTTCATTTGAAGGTGTTGGAATTAACTCACAATAAATCCTACCAGCCATCTCTTTGGAAGCAGATAGATTTGTTGTTAAACTTAAATGTAAACTTAACCTTTAATTGTTATATATTTTATATAACATTTGGTTCTTGGTGTGAATTTTTCATCACTGTGCATGATATAAAAATTCTAAGATTTAAACATTAACTAAAATCAAACATGTTATCTACTTGAAACAATGACACAAACTAAAAATTTTTCCTTGATTTTCTTCCTGCAGGATCAAATAAATATGAGTTTGCATATTGACATCAATTCAGACTATGGAACTATTTAGAAGTTATAACATACAAAAAATAAAAATCATTGCTTTATAAAAGCTTGAGGGGTCTTAAGCTGCAGCCTATACTAGCCTAAGGCATAATCTGGCTGTATATATATATATATATATGTATATATGCAAGAGTAATTAAAAAATAGCAAAACACTTCTAATAATTTTGGTTGTTTTAAATGAAACTGTTGGAATGAGAAAATAATCAAAATGGAAATTCAATGGATTTTTAATGAAACTTGCATGAAAAGAATTGCTACCCAAATATACACAACAAAGCTGTAGCAAATGAAATCATCAGAATATGTGTTGGGTGCCCCCTCCATGTAATAGTGATTAGTAATCAAGGCTCACAGAATACTGAATTTGATCCTCCATAATGATTTTTTTACAGATTAACCTCAGCCTCATAAACACCTATGTTGCTTGTTTAGTTATGTAGTCATGTACAATAGTCAGTGTTCAAGTCTAAGCCAGCATTATAAATGCTGATTTTTCAGGTACATAAGCCTTCTCTTTTTGGAATATATACATTTTGTATAATCTCTGGATTCAAACACATATATATATGTATATATATATATATATATATATATATATATATATATATATATGAAGAAATATAGTTTTAAGGTGTGCTATATTTATGGGATAAAGTGCTCAATATCAGAGATAGAGCATATGTAAATATAAATATAAAGGTGAACATTGAAGTCAACACGCAGAGGCGGCAGGCTGTTTCAAGCTAGGCGCTATCGTCAGGCAGCCTGACAATTGCGTCCAGCATGAAACAGGCTGTCACCTCTGAGTGTTGACTTCAATATTAACTTTTATATATATATAGGTTTATGACCACATCATGTTGAAACACTGGTTCCTGTACAATCACCAAAGTTAAGCAATGTCAAGCCTAGTCAGTGATGGGTGACTGGGAATACCAGGTGCTGTAAGCTTGGATGTACAGGTCATGTAATGGATAATGGTTAAGAATTGTTAATTGGAGTGCTTAGTTCCAATATACATTGGGTTTGTTATATTTGCTTATGTGCAAATACCTTTGCGCGAGGTATTTATACACATATTCTCCCCCCCAGGTATGGGTTAATTAGTAAGAGTTGTATCCCTAAATCATTATTATCTCAATAAAAATATTCTTACAAACTAAAAATATTTTCTGGCTTTAAATAACCTTTAAAGCATTGAAAAAACCTGTAAAGCATTGGAAAACAAATAAATCTATCTATCTATATATATATATATTTACAAAGAGAAAACTTATCTTAGCCAATACATTTTGTCTTCTGAGGGACTGAGGGTAAATGTTGATGAAGTCCCTCAGAGGATGAAATGAGTTGGCTATGATAGTTTTCCTTTTGTCTTTTTTCATATTTCCTTTACAGATATCTGAATATATATATATATATATATATATATATATATATATATATATATATATATATATATATATATATATATATTTAGTTGGATTGATGTGAATTTGTGACCATGGGTTTCCCACCCTTGTGATCATCATCAATCCAACTAAATATGTTAGCTCTATCACCGATATTGAACCCTTTCTAATAAGTACTGCACATATATAATATATAAATAATATATATGTATGTATGTATGTATGTATGTATGTATGTATGTATGTATGTATATGCATATGACTATCTACTCTATTTGTTAACATAGCAAAGGAAGCACCTGTACATATGATAAATGCATTTTAATGTATATATTTATTATTAATATATGCAAAAATGTATACATAAACACAGTATATACATTTTATATGTGTGTATATCGTCTGTATACATATATGCTTATATAGTGTATAGTTATTTAGCTTTATCTCATATATTAATGGGGCACCAAGTGAGAGCCAAATTTACTATACTATGGCCGACCAGCCAGACAAGCTTGCTAACATCACATTATGGAAGGCTCTTTATATGTGCATATGTCTGTATTATACAAAAACATAAACATATATACATATATTTGCATTATTATTTACTTGGCTGTTTCTGTGCATTACTAAATCCTATGTTTGCACACACCATCCCCATATTTGTTTGACATGAAATCCTACTCTGAAATTGTTTAGTGATCAAAGTACATTGCTATGACACCACTTACATCTAGCATCAACTGCAAGCACCAAAATCCCCAGTAGAAGTGGTCAGATTTATGAGTAGCACAATAAAAGATAAAACCCACTTTGAGTTTTGATCTGTGATAAAATAAGCAATCATGGCAGACTTGGGATGAAGAGACATGGCATCAGAACAAACCAAGAAAACCCATTGGGAAAATGGCTGAGTATCCATAACATAGGGATCAAGAGGCAAAGTACCTTTCATCTGAATCAATGAAGGAATATCTAATAAAAAGAAACTCTGAAAAGTGGGGCTCAAATTTGACTGCCATTTATTCATATTCTGTATAAGGGTTTTCCATGTTTGCTTCAAACAAATTTATAAACAGTCATGTCTTTGATTTATCAGTGATATAAAGAGAAAATACATTGGAGATAATAAGAAAATAAAAGGGGACAGATTTCTGAAATACATTGAAGGTTTTTTTTTTTTTATTATATCCTGGAAACCTTAGTGAAAAATATTGCTTTGCAGCAAAGCAAGGATTAAGAACAGTGAAAAAAAAAAGTCTTACAAACGTAAAATTCAGTCTTATTTTAACATGTATAGAAATTTCATTAAAACTTTCTTGTGACTTGTTCAACCCCATTATTTCAAACACTTTTTACACTATTATCTTCTTCAGGTTTATTGCTTTCAGCACAATGTTTCACAGGATGTATCCTTAATCTTTCTTTATGTTACAACCTGGTTGGTCTTGGAGTATTGTTTCTTTTTTTTATCTCAACAAGGCTAAAAATGTCAATGTCACAAGAATATGTCTTAGCTGATATCTTACTAAAGACTTAGTGTTAGCACAACTGAAGAATATATTGGCTGAATGATGGTTCAAATAACAAGAAAAATTATTATTTATATTATTTACATGTGAACTATTGTCCTCATCTTTGTTGTTATAACAGTGTTTTGGCTGTTCTGTACTCCAGCCTTCATCAGGTGTATGTCAATCCGGGTAAGCTACACAGAAATGAATTAAACCCTTTATTTAATCTATGAGTGTAGATTGTTCTCAATCCACCGTCCCCCTAGATCAGTGGTTCCCAAATAGTGTGGTGCATCTCATAGGTGCAGCAGTGGAGGATAGCAGATGAAGCAGAATGATTGAAAGACAATCAGATTTAGTAACAGTTTTAAAAAATTCATATGCCAAAAAATAAATGAGATTTCAAAATTTAAAATATTATTATGGATTACTTGTAATTGCATGCATGAGTCCCAGAATATATAATCAGAAATAATTACTGACTGATTTTATCATTGTGATATTTTTGCATTATATGAAGTTTTAAGAATATAGTAACTAGGGTCCGTAAATTGGAGGAGAGAGTTATCAATGATGATGTTCTCACTTTGAATCCGTGGTTATCTCTCTTTAAACCTCACACTATTTTTTATTTTTAAATGTACTTTTATCATATAAAATTTGATGAGGCATGAGCAAATTTTCATACTGAAAATGTTGCTCAGAGAAAAAAGTGTGGGAACCACTGCCATTGATGAAGTAAAATTTTCAATTCATAATTCCCTGTAGATTACCTGGTGATTATACCTGATGAAGGTCAGATAGCACAACAGCTGAAACATTGTGATAACAACAACAATGATGAAGACAATAGTCCATATGTAAATAATGATAACTCTTCATCTCAGAAATTCAGATAAAAAAGAATGGTCATGACAATAGAAAAAAAAAAAACACTGTGCCAGCTGCTAAACACTGATTGGTCAGAAATGTATTAAAAACCCAATCAGCAGTAGCTACACTTTTCAGCATTATGGGCATGCATAAAAAAAACTCAGTGCAAATATTAAATTTTAATTTTTAAACAGCACTGCACACCAGCATGGACATAATTTTCTGTGCCTCAGAATGCCTGCCATCGTCACGATCCTCACTCGTTACTTCACTCAACAAAGTTCAATCATTCATCTCATTCTACAGGGACTATTATAAGAATATTCCGAACTTTCCTCACTCTTTCAGGAATTATCTTGAACACTCCCTATTCTAAAAATTTCTATCTCATTTTGTTTACTCTTTTGTTTGCCTAATTTCTTCTAACTCAACACAAAAAGTTTCCCTTGTTTGCACATAACACTCTCCACCTCAAAGGCTACTAGAAATAAATAAATCAAATAATAAAAATAGTACAACTCAAAACTTTAAAAAACAATTTACTGCCAATCCCCCAAAATTAAGTAGCTAACTGGCTATATACTAACTAATGTTTAACATTCTTACATTTAAGCAAAATTCTCATTCCTACAATGTTTCTAATTTTCTACCTGAGCCCAGGGGGAAAATTTTACACAATAGAGTATTTCTTATATCTTGGATTTAGGTGAGATTTAAACTTGGAACTTTCAATGTGCTTATAAATTCTCTTACTTTGAAGACTGTTTTGACAAATACTTTATTTTTGTACATCATGTGGGGAGAGGGAAATGTTAGAGCCAATTTAAAATCCCTGGACATTGGTGGCTGAAGAAAGTAATGTGATTATGTGAGGTTAGGCTTGATTAATGGCAGTCATAAATTTCTGGAGGAAAGTGTCCATTAAAGAGACTGTTTTAGGTTGCAGCCACTTTCAAGAGGATGATAGTAAACATGATGTTGTTCTTGTGTTTAATGCCACTGGAATCATTGAGTCTTAAAATTGTGATTCTACACTTGGCTTTAAATATGCAAGTAGTAAAGTGGATTTGCGATAAATCTTCAATACTTGAGTGTAAATTGCACAAAATTCTTTGTTTACTTAATGAGATGTTTTGATTGATTACTCTTATTTTTGGTTAATTTGAGCATGAGATTTCAGAATAACCTTGGAATATATCTTTCTGCCATTTTGAACTCCTGTAGAAAAGTTATTCATGCATGTCTGGAACTTTCAATAATTGTGAAATCAAGTACATTCATACATAAAATAACTGAAAGAATTACATATATTTACTTTGAAGAAATGCAATCTCTTTCATTTAAAAAAAAGGACAGACATTTCCAGGGACTGCTTTTGTTAAAATTTATTTTACTGATAGTAATGTTATTGTTGGTTTGATTTTAATGTTTTGTCTTACCAGTTGCTTCCACTGTCTTCTTTGCTAACTGATTTTATGATTGTTATAATAATAACTTGTGCAGAGTTACTTTATATTGGTCTCTTAAATAAAACTGAAATCTATATATGTGCTTGGGTTACTTATTAGTATATTGGAGTTTTGATGATACTTTCTTTCAAAAGCAAATAACTTATTTTCTTTGGCATTTCAAAACAAACAGCTTTCATGTTTTTTAATCCCAGCAGAAGAAATTTAAACTTTATATATATATATATATATATATATATATATATATATATATATATGATCCATTGCTAAAGAGGTTGAAGAAATGGTTACCATATTTTTGTGTATGAGAAATTTTTTATGAAAATTAAAGGCAAAAAAGCAGTGCTGTATTTCAAAAACTTCAGTATTATAGATATAATATCAGAAATTTTTACTCAGCTTATAAAGCCTCTTATTTGAAAAAGCAAGATTGCATATATACTCAGCAGAAAAAATTCAAAAGTAAGTTTTGAAACAGAAATTAGGGGATGAAGCATGCAATTGCTAAATTTCCAATTCGTTTCTATTCTTTAATATCATGAGAAATTAAATATTTTAATGAAATATGTGTACAGTATTGTTATTTTAATGGATAATATGGTACACCTTTAAAAAAAATTACATTGGGATAGCTGTACAACAGGGTTTTATTATACTTAAGGATGTAATTTAGTCAATTTTTAGCTTATGAAACACAAGGTCGTATGATACACATGTTGTATTATATGTAAGAAAATATGGTACTTCCTGGTACTCTTCCAGAAAGCACCCGACTCCTCCTACTATACTTTATAAGATCAGACTAAAAATGGAGTAATCTGGGCTGGAGCTGCTCAATCCTCACTTTCCAGCCTTGATAGTGTTCAAAAGCATTTATATGTGTTTGTGGATGAGGAATAATTTTCTACCATTCAACCCCTTTCCCAGAGACTAAATACTGCTGACCTATTGCCAATCTATTGCTATTTCTCTGGAAAATGTTCAAACAAGCTACATGCCTTAGTTCCACTTGTTCAGACCTTCACAGCTAGGACCGGCCATACCAAGTACACAGGTTCAACTCATATGCATTCCGTTTGTATTCCATTGATAAGTAGGAATTTCTACTCAGAGAGCTTCATCTTAATTTGTGAAACAGACTCCCAAGAGTATGCTTCTCAATCACTATGATCTTAACCTCTTCAAATCTAAAGTCAACCGTTATCTGTCCTACATATCTTCTTAATCTGAACTTCTTACTTCTCTTCAACACTATCATTCAGTTACCCTTCACCTTGAGTGGCTCTTGGGCCTTGTATTGGGTGATGAATAGTAAGAAAAAAATAAAAGGGAAAAATTATGAAATTATTATTAGTTCAGTTTTTTTTTTTTTCCTAAAATTGGAATTTCAAGATATTGGCCCTCATTTGTCTATTTTCTAGTTAGCTTCATTTTAATGAAGAATTTCAACAAAACAACAGACACTTGCTCTATTATATTGAGTTTTTCAGAAATTAAGGATGATTTGAAAAGTTTTTATTAGTAATATTAGTTTACTCATGCTATAAAAAAAAATAGATTTTGTTAAACACTTGCAGTTATTAGGTTTTTACATGAGTCTACATATTTTTTCCAGTTATAATTGTTGTACACTGCTCTTTCCTGAAGTCAGGCTTTTCACTGCTTGGAATATTCTGCCATTGTTCTAACAAAGGCACTGCTAAATGATCTCATCAGGACAAGAGAGATAACTATTACATCCAAAAGTTACAGATTGAAAATATACAATAATAGCTTTTATATATATATTTTTTTTTATTACATCAAATGTTATTTTTAGGGAATACCCATATTTGAAATAGATACACCACTTTTATTTTAAACAGTGTGTATTACATCTACTGGTCTGTGTACTCAAGAAATATTAGTAAAGAAAATGTGCTCTCTGGAAGTGTTGGAACCTGTGATCTCCATTGTAGGAGAAACTGACATGTCTTAGACCTCTCAGTAACAGGGAGCATGTTCTATTTTTTCTTTTCAAATATGGGTATCCACTAAAAAATTATGTAATAAGTAATAAAATCAGTAATAAAAATGTTAGATTATATATATATATATATATATATATATATATATATATATATATATATATATATATATATATATATGTATGCATGTTTCATTAAAATCGACAGACAAGGTACTATGATTAAGCTTTTGACTTAATTTTGCTTGTTTAAACAAGTATTTTCTTTTTTTGACAAAGTGTGTGTAGAAACAATCCAAATGTTCTATAATTATGAGTACTTTTGGATACATTTTTAGCCATTATCAAGGATGATTTTATTTTTTCAGTTTAATTGAGTGTGTGCATTGTGTGTATGTTTTTAGAGTTATAGAGATGTTTTTTTTTTTCTAAACACAGCACATTGTGGCCATGTTCGTAGTCAATATTATTAAGTGTTGGCTTTTTCTTTTTTATTATTAAGGCTTCCATTATTTTTAATCTTTTTTTTACAGGTAGATGGGGTTATTATGTTTGTATTTTATACTAGTATGTTTTGGGTGGAGATTGATAAGTTTGTGTGTGTGTTTAAATGGGTTCTAATAGAACTGTGGTTAGGTAGGTGTAACATAAGATGTCTGAATAGGTATGTAGTTGTGTGACTGATGTAATTATTTATGAATTCGGTTTGATCAGGATATCTGATTTTGCCCTCTTTTTCATATTTTTCCACAGAGATGTCACCATGTAAGTTTATTGCAGAAGAACATGTTCCCTTTTTGGGACA
>OZ038475.1:28068288-28148288 GCA_964036315.1 Acanthosepion esculentum | reverse complement strand
TTTTTCAAGATTAGATTATTGAATATTTTTGTTCAGTACATTAAAAAAATTCATTTCAAAAACCCTTAAAGCTCAAATTTAAAAGCTAAAACAATCTAAATAAAAAAGAAAGAAATCAGTTAACTTGTAATGAAAGTGTTCAGTAAGCCTCCAGATAGTATAAATTTTTCAAAATTACTCATAGGCAGAAAATAAAATATTTTTTATCAGAAATTATGAGGCAAGGTATTGTTAATATTAGATATTAATTCCTTCAAATGAATTTCAGCATCTTTTTTTATTTTAATCCCAAATTTTCAGTTACTCTATGCTCCAGCTTCCCTTAGGTATCTGGTGCATTTGATATCCTTCTGGGAATATTGAATGCAACCTTTTATCTACCTTGGTATGCTGTTCTCAGTAAACCTGTCACTTGATACATCATTAGTTTACCCATACTGTCAATAATATTTATTATTGTTAGAAGGATTTTACATATGAGCCTTTAAATATAATTTTTCCAATTATTTTTGTACTTTACTTTTTCATGGAGTTGCTCTTTTAATCATCTGGCTTGGAAACGCTTTTGAACAAGCTGCCATTTTGACAAAACCATTACTATAGAGCCTTGTCACTGCAAAGAAGATAACTCTAGTACAGCAAAAAGGTAATAGAAGTCTTAATAGCTCTTAATAAAATAAGTTTTGTCCTTTTGTTATTTCTCCCAGACCCTGTTCTGCCATCCACTTGCTCAAGCCCAGTAAGTATGTCACACATTGCTTTCCCCTCTCCCTCTTTCTGTCCTGTGAGTATCATATTTTCCATCCCTCCTTCTTCATCACATTTCCACTGCATCTTCTGATGTTAAGTATAAACTTCCTCTTTGTTTCCATTCTCTCCAAAACCTTGTCATTGCTCACATATTTCGCCCATGGTATCCTTAGCAACTTTCTGTAGAATCACATTTCTATTGCTTCAGGTCTCTTTTGCATCTTTGAGGAGATTTTCCAGCAGGAGGATATCATGTAACAATTTAGTACTCTTTGTTTCCAATGAAACTTTCCTGTCATGTAATACTCTGCTGAGCTTTTGGGATGGATCTTTGGCCATCCCAATACGTCTTCGGATCTCTGTGTTGCACTTTCCATCCTCTCTAAGTGAAGTAATTTATTGCCTAATAAATGAAAGTGAATAAATGTTTTTGTTGAATTTTTATTTATTGATTTATCTGTTTAATATAATTATTATTTATTTGCAGTATTTTATTTTGTTTAATTATTTATGTTTTTATTTTAAATATTTGAAGGTCTTGTGTTAACCATTTTCTTTAAAAAGATGATGATCACATATACATCTCTCTCTCTCTTTCTATATATATATGTGTGTGTGTGTCTGTTGTAGTCTGTCTAATACAATAGTTTCCTCCTCATCTGTAGTAATATGTTACAAGCAAGATACCCAGCAGATGCCCTAAACTACAGACATTACTGAACCTAAATGTATGCTGTTTTTTCTTATAAATATATATCCATGATAAAGTTTAATTAATAAATTAAGCACAATATAAGATAAACAACCATTAACTGACAATTATAACAATATCCTGTGATAAAAGTTATGTGATGGCTTAGGAGATTTATTGTTATTGTAGATGTGATTAGGAAAAATATGAGATTAAGAAAAATGACCAATAATAAAACAAAACAATTATTACATTGTAGTGTAAAAAATGTTACATTAAAACAAATTTTTACTGTAGATCTTTTGCAAATTCAGCATATGTTTATTTATTTCCTTTCTAAGTCTAAGAATTTTTACCTTTTCAGTTCAAGGAACTATTTTATGGCTTCTCTTTGGCATATTGGAATCACTAGCATTAGTACACTTGCACTTTTAGGAACATTATCAAACAAAACTCATGAACAGTTTATTTCTGGTGCTGACCATGGTCATTTAAACTGTGGATTGGGAGAAACATTGTCAGTCTATTTTATAGGCCAGCAAATCAGGACATATTGAAGGCAAGACGGACAAAGGGAATCAGCGCATAACCCCTGCCTAATGAGCATGTGTAAATGGCTGACAGAACAGGGATTAGGACAGATAGCTAAAAGACAAAATTTAAGATTTACAAGGGACAGGAAAATGTGGAGTGCTATGATCACCCATGTCTTGAAGGGACATAGAAGAAATGTGCTAAGTCCAGATAATAAAAAAATAAAATATAAAAATAGAATATATAAACAAAACAAAAATGAATTAAAATTAAAATAAAGCATTTATTTGCTTTCTTCTAAAACTCATATCTCTTTCTCTCTCTCTCTCTCTCTCTCTCTATACTTCACTCGCAACTAATGAGATGTCAACCCTCAAATAAAAAATGGAAGAAGTCTGAACATATCTGTAAAATGGTGGGGTTTTGATGACCCCAATTTCTAGTCATTGTGACTAGAAATCTACCAAAATAAGAGAGGCTCCATGCCTAACTTCTGCTATAAAAAAATGAAAAAAAATGAAAAAAGAAAGGAATGCTGAAAAATAAAAGAAATTTGGCCAATCAAAAAAATACAGACTAAGAGACTTTTGATGTTAGTCAAAACCAAGCTTTGCATCAGTAGTCTGGAGTCTTTTCTTAAGGGATATAAACAGATAGCTGAGACGTAGAAAGAGAGAAGGAACCACCAAAGCAACCAGCCATGCATGTCATGTGAAGAAACTAAACAGTCCTCTGCTTAAGACATTTTTCCGGATGAGAATACATGTAGATTGATGCCACACCTATTTCCAAAGTAATCATGCTCCCTGTAGCAACCAGAAAAAAGATGATTACTACTACTACTACTACCACCACCACCAAAGTCTCACTATCAACTATCAAATACCCATCCAAAGAACTTTCACTATTCCGAATTGCAAAGAACTTGCTACAAATGAACTCAAATAAATAAATACATATTTTTTGTTTATACATTTGATTCTGTTTATTTCAAAAATTTCCAATAAATATTGCTATAAACCTCTGGCACTTCACACAAATACTGCATATTCATATGTGAATACACATTTAAATGTTTCCTTCGTTTAATCTACAAGTAATTTATTATATAAAGTGAGACGATCATTTTTAATAAATACCTTTAATGCTATCAAAATATTCTTCAAATGTGCCAGGTTTGAGGAAAGTCTGAACTGTTAAAATGTCCAAAATTACACACAAATCAACTCTAAAACACCAACTTTGTTGGTGTGTTCTTGTGCACTATCTATAATGTCAAAAAGTCAATACAAATGAACAATTGATACAGGGGAAACAAGAAGCCTTTTCTCCAAAACTTTTATATATGCTACAATTCTTGAGAAAATTTTGAAGAAGGGTCTGTAATGGAATTGTTCCTGAACTGACATCTCAACTTCAGTCACTTTCTCACTGACATGATATAGCTTCACTCTGTCTCTTCTACAAATATTTTCAGGGGAACTGTTCTGATCACCATTTTTCTCTACTGTCTCGACTACATGGATTTAAGTGTACCACTTGATTGAAAAGTAGGTCTCACTGTTTTACTGTTGAACTAGCTAGATGCAACAGTCTGTTCTATTCTAATAGTTTCTTTTCTTGCACTTCTTGCCTGTGGAACTTCCTTTTGATGTCTCGTTTCCCTGGAAACTATAATCTTCAAAAATGTAATAGCAATGCCAATTGCCATCTTCTGTCTGTCTCAGCCCTATTCCTTTACTGTCTTTTTCTTCACTTTTCCTCACTAAAACGTTATCATTCTTTTTCACTCCTTGTCACCCCTTGCATCCTAGTCACATTATCACCTTGCTTGGGGGTGAAATGATTAAAAAAAACCCTCAAAAAACTGATACTTTGTGTAACAGATTACTGAGAAGATGCTTTCACAATCACTAAAAGCTTAACCTATTCAAGTCTAGGGTCAAGCATTATCTATTCTATATATCCTCACAATCTTCACTTCTTACTTCTCTACAAAAACCTTATTTAGTTAACCTCTACCTTGAGTGGCTCTTGGTACTTGTTATGAATAAAGAAAAAATTATGAAATTATGGTTAGTTCCCTTTTAAGTAGATTCCTGTAATGTTATCAAGGATTCTTCAAATAAATCAGGTTTGAGGAAAGAAAGAATTTAGAAAAGAAAAAGAACTGTTATAAATTAATCCAAAAAGACTTTAGAATTATACAAAGATTATATATATATATATATATATATATATATATATATATATATACTAAAATCTCTGGTATATTTCAGTTTCTAAAATCCCTGTAGTTTAAGGGACATCTAAGTGGAAATTATATCCTTGATTCACTTTTCTTTGGAAATTATTTCTAATGAATACTAGATGTCTTGTCTTTTCCTGTGTCATGATTTTTAGAATGCAAAAACATGAAATGCTTAGGTTAGGAGATAATATGTTGTCTATTCAGTTTAACAATATAGATTTGTCAAATTAAGACAATGTTCAAAACTTGACTACATAACATGACCAAAACGACATCAACTTATTTTTAACAATTACTGGGAACAGATGAATAAAAAACAACTGAATTGGACAAGAAGAAATATGAATTTATTCTACTTAATTTTTATTTTCAGAAATTATCTAATATCTGCTCAAATAATAATTGTCTAAGATTCTTGATATGAATTTCTATGTACATAGATATATGTAAATTTTATGACAACAAAATGGACAGTTAGAATTAGAAAGAGAGATCTGAAATTTCTGGGAGACATGAGGAAAAATGGCTTGGAGAATTTGACACTCACAGGATATATTGGAGGCAAGAAGGGCAGAGGGAAAACAGTGAGTAACCTTTCTAATGAGCTTGTGTAAATTTATGGCAGAAGAGGGAATGATAATAAAAAGACAAATATTGCTAAGAGCTACAAAAGATAGGAAATTGTAGAGAGCCATTATCATCCACATCCTGAAGGGACACACTACATAGAAGAAGACTGTAATGATAGTGATTTATTTGTATTTCATCTGATTAACATAAAGATAACAAAAACTATAGCTATATCTATCCATTCAGATATAAAATTCTGCTTATTACCTACTGCTAAAAGTGTACATATATTTTATATCTATCCCCAAATAGATAACAGCTTTATGATATAAAGGATAGATATAGAAATATTTTTTATGTGATTTTAAGGCAAATATAGAAAATATTTCTCACTGATGCAATTGTTCTTATGAAGAAGTAAATAAAGAAATTCATACTTATATATCTGAACTTTTAAAACTAGACAGTTACCAAACAAAAAATAAAAAGCAATAAGAAAAACTTAGATATTATTGTTATTTTCTTCTTTTCATAAAATTTTAGATTGAATATCAAAGTGAAAATCAGAAATATTAAAAAATATCTATGTTTTTATATCATATATCAAGGAGCATCTCAAAAAGAAGTCCTATATAGAACTCATCTGTTATGATAAAACAACTGGCTTTGACAGGTATTTTATTATCGAAAGGTCTTTTCACAAACCTTTAACAATATTAATCAGAAAACATTCAGAATTAAATCTAAGAAGATACATTAAAAGAAATGGCTTCATGAGTAAAACGAAAAAGAATTTTGTCCAAGGACAGATCTAAGTAATATCATTTCCTGAAATTTTTCCTGGTTTTGAATAAGAATATCTATTAGATGTAAAGTAAATAACATTGACAAAAAGACACTTGAAAAAATGTCTCCAAATATAAATACTGTCATTCAATAGAAAAACAACCAGAATTTTGTCAAGAACTAGGTGTGAAAAAAAGGAATGTTTCCTATGTTATTTTTTTTTATTTATTGTATTTTTGATTGGATCATATCCTATTGGGAGGAGAGAACCTTTTTAATGAAACCATTCTTTCAGGAAAATTTATCTTATTTTTTTAAATTTTGTCCTTTTATTTTTTCAAATACTTCTTTCCTTTGAATGTTGCACATCAGAACTAATTAATTCTAGAAACTGAGGTCAAAATTAGATGGGTCATGTACACAATTATACAAACATGAAGACATGCATGTGTACATGTGTACATTAAGACACAGAAATGGCAAAAGCTGATACATACGTACAGCTTTTAAGATACGAGGTGATACTGAAAAGTCTTTAACAAATACTAATATGTATACAAGCATTGTTAGAACAATGTGAACATGTATATGAGAATTAATTTCTCTCTCTCTCTATATCTATATATATATGTGTGTGTGTGTGTGTGTATATATATATATATATATATATGTATATGAAATGAGATTTTCTTCAAGGGCTGCTTCAAGAAGCTTTTCATCAAACTCAACTGGACGTCTGGTTCGATCTTCATCTTCAAGGGTGAAATCTCCACCTCTGAATTTTGCAAACCATCTTCTGCAAGTTCTTTCATTTATACATTCCTCTCCATAAACTGAGTGAATGTTTCTAGCCGCTTTGGCTGCTGAGTTTCCTTTCTTGAACTCATAAAGCATCATGTGCCTCAAATGATTCTTGGGTATGTTAGCAGGGTTTTAATCAAATAAAATTTAATTTTATTGTTCTCTGAAATAAAATTTGATCAGTTTAAATGCATCTAAACATAAAAATAATGTTCAGCTCCATTAGACATTATAAAATACTCTTTAAATTTTGTTCATTTTAACAAAAAGTTAAAATTTGGACAGAACTTATGGGATGACCTAATATATATATATGTGTGTGTGTGTGTGTGTGTCTCACTTATGTGCAAATACCCTTTGGAAAGGGTATGAATCCATATCTTCTCCACCCAGCTATAGGTAAATAGCAGGACAGACTGGGGTTTGATTGCCTTGGTCACAATTAATGTAGGAGAAGGACAACTCTGAATTCAAAACCTCCAACGATGTGTTAAATAGCCTAACCAACCCACAATTTACCAAGTATGGTGAGTATGGCTACACCCCTGAAGACATGGTCACTCAAGGAGGGGTTGCTTCAACAAGCACGAGAAGGCTTTTGATTTGTATATATACACATGTATATGCAAAGATTTTTTTAATAAATCTCTAGCTACATACTTATCTATACAAAACTAACCATGTTTACTTCTATCAATCTTTTCAACTTTTATAATATTTTATAAACAAAAGCCTTTTGGTTATTGCTCTCAGTTTTATAAGTTTCAGTATGCATATATAAATACGCATATATATATATATGTAACAACTATATATATATATGTGTGTGTGTGTGTATATATATATATATATATATATATAAAAATGTTTGATGATATTTATGAGATCAAGAAAGCAAAAATGCTGTGCACTATCTTTATTGGATGCATATTGAATAAGTAGTCATCAAAGAAACAAAAATCTATAGGATGAGAAAGCAAGCCAGGAAAAAAAAAAGAATCAATCTTTTATCACAAAATGAAAACTGTTTGTTTGGTAACCTCTTATAAATCTCAGTGGAAGATCAGGATCATCTAAAACTCATTTAAAACTTAATTTGCTGGCTTGTTAACTGAGAGGAATTGGAAGTTTTTCTTCCAGGTCACAGATATAATGAAGTTATAATCTCTGCATTACTTAGAGTGTGAAAAGAAAAATAAAGAAACTTCTTGATTTCAGTGACTGAGTTATTGAACTCCCAGTCAGCCAGGTGATGTGTAGGTTTGCTTTTGATTTGTGGTTTTATCAATAATCGATTGTGCAGAATTTGGTGATTACTAATAAGGCTAACTAAACTCACAAGCAGAAAATGAAGTCAAAACAAACTTGATTCAATTAATCAATTTTCTTTGATTAGCAACTTACTGCTGCTTCTTAGTTGCAGCTTTCTCTTTGAAATTATAAACTTGACAGTTGTTTGCGTATTGTAAATTCTAATGGTTTCTGACAACTTTCTACACTTTTTCTACAAGGCATTTCACTGTTTCTTATTTTATTTAGGTGCTCTAAAGCAGATGGTTCAAAAGTATGACAGATCTGATCCAAACAATGAAGCTTCATTTGTGAGCTAGTATCACTTGAATGTGCAGTTAATAGTTAAGAGCTCGGAGAGAGAAATCATTGAGCTGAGTTCAAATTCAGATCAAGTTTGTTATACTCACTTTTGCATAAATATCCTTAAAAAAGGCATGAATCCATCTCTTCTCATCCCAACTATGGGTTAATTAGCAAAGCAGACTGGGCTCTCTAGCCATGGTTGGCTGCCAGTTTAGGAGAAGGACAAATCTGAATTTAAAATACTTTCATGGTAATTATTTGGATGAGCTCTTCACTATGGTACCGAGATTTTTTTTATTATTTAAGCATAGTATGAGACTGGTGTCAAGATATCATCCATTTACAATAGAGCTGGTTTGATGTAGCCATAAATTATATGCTAACAGTTTCTTTTCTCACACTTCTCGCTTGTGGAACTCCTTTCTAGTTCTATGCTTTCTAGCCAACTTTAATCTGCAAAAAATTAAATGCAGTGTCAATCACTATCGACTGTCCTCTTGATCACTCTTTCCTCTTATCATTGTCAATGTTTCTGTTCCTAATTCTTCCACACCCTGTAACCCCTTGTGTTTTAGTGTCTTTAATGCCTTGCAAGGGGTGATACTGATTAAAAAAAAATCTAGCTACCTGAAACTGTACGAAAATGGTTATATATGGGTTGCAGAAGACATGATAGACAGCAATGGGCAAGGAAGGTATCAATAGGACTGGAAGGTTTTCTGTCAATTTGATTTCTCAAAATAAAAAGAAAATATCATTGCAACTAATTTCTGTTAGATTAATTTTTAGTTTGGTTTCCATTTTTGCTTAGGAAAAAAAAACAAAAAAAACATTGGTAATCTATAATTGCATATATCAAACAACTGAGTGTCATAATCAAAGTAAGCTTATAATTAAGATATTCCAGATTGATATTACTTCTAAGTAGTTAATAAGAATTTATTAATTACATAAAAAAAACATTTTCTTTTGAGCTGAGAAATTTTGTGCTAAAAAGAATCATGAACTAATACAGTGAAACTCATAACACCAATGTTTTGCACCAAATTCTCATATAAAACCTCTCCTATATCTGTCAGCAGTCTGGTTCTGATATCTGTGAAAATGTTTTAGATATATGAGCATATATTCTTTATTTGCTTTTATTTAAACTTCCCTACTTCCTAATATTCTCTAATTTCCTTTTTAAATACCCAAAGATGCACATGGAAATGCAATGAACCATCGTAATCATGGCCTCTGGAGGTTAACATATCAAAACAGCAGTTTCATCTCACGAGCCATTTCATTTGGGTATTTAGTATTTATCGTGGTTTTGTGCTAGACTAAGTTAATTATAGCCTAATGGATAAGATACTATAGTGATATCAGTCTCATTCCCTGTAGTTGTAAGTTCTGTCCCTGTGTGAGGTAATATAATGGCTGTGTAATTTAAAGTTCATGTCTTTAGGAAGAAAGTCAGACATTATATATTCCTCATCTTTATTTCCTTTTAAGTGACCAAAGATATCTACATCTTTGGCATACAGTAAATTCAAAGTTTTACTTACTAATAAGAGGTATACTTGTCTGAATTTTGTTAGAGTTTTAATGTATGTTGTTAGTTCAGATTTATTTTCTTGTCTTTGCTGATTTTTTTTTCATAATGTTTTAGCCATGTTCATTCCAGCTTTTCTGCAGATGTCTGTTGTTTTCTTGAATATTTGACAACATTTCATAATTTTGTAGAATTTTCTACTGGATGGAATCAACTGTTGATCATGTTGGAACCTTATTATTACATTATGTAAACTTATGTCAAACATGGAAGATAATGGTTGATCGGCAGTCAGTACACACATTCCTTTACTGATACAACCTTTATGGTAATCTTTAACATTCATACTCACAAGAGAAACTGTGCATCGAAATGGTGGTTTTTTCCCTTGACACCACTATTATTTTAACTACCCTCACTCCTCGGCAGTGTTTATTGTTTTAAAAAGTGATTAGAAATGTAATAAAACAAACATATGATGAAAGTGAATATATATATTTTTTTTGTTCTTGAGAATTTTCAGTAAAAATATTAAACACTATTTATTAGATTCTTTATTTATAAGAATAACTGCATATTTACAAGATTCTAAAAACTAATACAATTGTATTTAAACTTTTGCAATGAAATATTTATAATTTACCAATTTATAAAGAAATAAATATGAAAAATTTTTTTATTCCTAAATTTTTAAACATTTACTAAATTAAAATATGTGAACCAACTATATGGAAATCTTTATTATTTCCCATTTTATAAAGTTGAATTGATTGGCAATTATCCAATATTTTGTGAACAATTCTAATAAACAATCTAATAAATAAATAGTGTTTATTATTTATGTTGTAAATTCTCAAGAACAAAGAAATTGTATAAATTCACTTTCATATGTTTATGTTTTATTAAAATTCTAATCATTATTTTTTAAAACAGTAAACATTGCCAAGGAGTGAAGGTAGTTAAAATTGTTAACATCTAATAAATGTTTAAGCTCTCACTAGCAAATGGTATTTAAAAAACCTTAGTGGTAATATTTAATTGGCATAGAATTTTTTAAAAGTATATTTTAACAAATATTTCTTTTGCATTATTTATCTTCAATTCAAATTTTAAAAATTCCGGTATATAAGCAATATTTCTCTTGATAAAGTTTTATTTACACTATTTACATTGTTTCGACTGTTATCGTCATCTTTATTAACATATTCACAATGTTTCGTCCGTTGTAAACTTAGACCTTCTTCAGGTTATATATGTTGGAATTTTAAACTGAACCCTTTGTTTTGAAATTCCAACATTTATCACCTGAACAAGGCTGGAGCATACAACAGCTGAAACATTGTGAATATGGCAATAAAGATGAGAACAACAGCCCAAACAATGTAAATAGTTGCAATACCTCTTCTAAGAAATATAGACAGATGATAAAGTTTTCTTTTTAAATACATTATGTTTGTATACAAAGAATTTATATCTATTTAAATTAGAAAACTTACAGTGTTCATAATAAGCATTGTTACCATATGCTATTCCACATTACTACAGATTATTTAAAAAAGCTGAAAAAAATTATGGATTTATCTAAATAAGTCAAAATAATCTGATTAGATTTTCTTAAAACTGAATTATTTAAACAAGTGAAAAATAAATTTGCTAAATTATTTTTTATTCTTCTTATTACATAAATATTAGAAAATTATTCAAATATTTCTGTCATGATCAGTAGTTATATCCAGCCTGTACAATGAGAAAAAGAACTTTTGAAAAGAGATGTCTTGCTGAAAATGTTGTTTATACAGAGTATTAGAAGAGGTAGGATATCTTCTTTGACAATATAATTTTTTCTGTTCATAGCATGGGTATTCAGCTAGTAATATAAATATGTATATTATGTGGATACTATAGATTTTTGCAAGCAAAGATTTATACTGAATATTATGAGCATACTAGATGATATCATAATGGTAATATTAGGCATTTCCTTATAAGGAAATATTCAGCATTCACTGGCCAATATATTTCACTAATTTTCACCAGTCTTTACTAAGATTACAAACTAACTGCATGCAGTTGAGGTGGATAAACAACAGTCTCAGCCACAATAACAGGTTACATAAACTGTATGTAGGTACATATCGATGTTATTTTTCTGAGAAACTGCTGTTTGGAATAAAGATATTTGAAAGAGTTAAAAGAAATTGAGTTTTCTCTCTTTCAGTTTTTAACAAGTACATTGTAGCCTCTACCCTTTCAGTTTTCTACAATACAGCATCAATAGATGGAATCTGAAATCTTTACTGAAAAAAATAAGCATCTGGTCTGCCAGTAAAATATATGCTTCTGAAAGTTCATGACATGTTTTTTACTTTAGGTTTTATGTCTGAAGAAAATTGATTTGATACAGTAATGAGATTTGTATTTAATTACGTAGACAACTGTACATGGTGTGCCTTGAAACCAAATGAAAGTCAGGCAATGTTGGGTATATTATTCTATATAAGAAGATGTAAATTTTATCCCAATATTCTATGTATGTATGTCTATACTAATCTATTGCCATATATTTTGAATGACACTACTAAAAAAAAAAAAAAAAAAAATCACTGAGTGATTGAATAACTGATACTAGAGTAACATCTCAACATCCCTGTTTGAATCACTTGTCCTCTGATGACCCCAGAATGAAATATATATGATAATATATGATTAAATTATGATTACAAATCAAAATAATGTTGAAATATATATGTATATATATATATATGTATGTATATATATATATATATATGTATATATATATATATATATATATATATATATATGTATATG
Source organism: Acanthosepion esculentum (assembly GCA_964036315.1). Taxonomy (NCBI): domain Eukaryota; kingdom Metazoa; phylum Mollusca; class Cephalopoda; order Sepiida; family Sepiidae; genus Acanthosepion; species Acanthosepion esculentum. The sequence goes on along the minus strand of OZ038475.1, from coordinate 28,135,943 downwards.
TATATATATATATATATATATATATATATATGTATGTATATATATATATATATGTATGTATATATATATATATGTATATATATATATATATATATATGTATGTATGTATATATATATATATATATGTATGTATATATATATATATATATATGTATGTATATATATATATATATGTATGTATATATATATATATATATATGTATGTATGTATATATATATATATGTATGTATATATATGTATATATATATATATATATGTATGTATATATATATATGTATGTATATATATATATATATATATATATATATGTATGTATATATATATATGTATGTATATATATATATGTATGTATATATATATATGTATGTATATATATATATGTATGTATATATATATATGTATGTATATATATATATATATATATATATGTATGTATATATATATATATATGTATATATATATATATATATATATATATATATATGTATGTATGTATATATATATATATATGTATGTATGTATGTATATATATATATATGTATGTATGTATGTATATATATATATATATATATATATATATATATATATATATATATATATATATATATCTCATAATTTGAATATTATTTTTTTTCCCTAAATATTCTTTGCTAAATGGTAGGTGTGTGAAAAATATGGTACATACAGATATAAGTAGATATAGATAGTGAACACTGATCAATTTTGATCTACAAAAACCCAACAATTCAGTTCAGAATTGATTACCAACATAGATGATTTGATTATAGTGATGAAGGCTTGTATACAATTAGTCATAAAGTACTTGTGAGATAGAATTTATTTTTTTTACTAATGTTCACCCAATGCAAGGATCGAGAGCCTCTCAAGGTAGAAGGTTATTGAATAGCATTTATGATGTGAATGTCAGGGTATGTGGTAGGAAGATAATGATTGATCCTTCATTTGAAGAGGTTAAGTTTGTAGTGTTCATGCATAAGTGTGTTCTGCAAAATAGCAGTTTTTAGAGCTTGTCAGAACATTTGCCATAGAAATACCAATAGAGTAGCAATAGGCTTGCTACATCACATTTTTAAAAATGAGTCTGCAGAGAAGAAAGTATGTCATTGCTCATAAGATTGTGAAAATAATTTTAAGCTCTAACAACACTAAAAACTGGTGCTGGAGCATCTACATCAGAGATATAGCAATATTAATAATCTGACTCTTGTAAAGCTAAAAGGTATCAGGTACTTATGGAATGGTAGAATTAGCTGATTGTCATTTCAGCGTCTTTAGAAGTGTTCCATATCTTCAAAAAGCCATTTTTAGATTTGAATTGTGATTTTCCTTCTAGAATGGCTGTCACTCAAAGGAAGAAAGTCCTGCTATTTAACTCATAGCTGGAGGAAGATGGATCTATACCTTTTCCAAGAACATTATCAGGAAATGAATAAAAGAGAATCAACCGGAATTTGAACTTGGCTTGGTGATCCAACTTTCAGTGTCAATAAATCTAACAACCTCAACACATTCATATTTATATTCACACTGAGATATATATAAAGATTAAAATCTTTCATACAAACACAAGGTGTATATTTCATTATTGTTGTAACCTAGGAAAGGTTACTGAATAGAATAATCAAATGAAAGTTGGTAATGAATGATAATACTTTGGACACGAACAACACATATAAGATTTGCCAGTGATGCGTAGAAGTAGTAGTCAACTGCTAGAAATGAGTCAAGTGAATTCCACAATGAATCTCCAACTGCAGAAAAACAGACAGTATTTACTACTGTATTTATGTGAATGGGGACATACACATTATTGTCTATAGGTATGCTACAACAATTATAATATCAGTACATTTCTGATTTCCAGAAAGAACATGGTCAGTGCCAAAAGTATATATAAAAAATAATTGTTGCCATTATTAGCAATTCAGAAAATTTCTGAGAATACAAAAAGATATTGTGAAATGGCTAATAAAATTTTATCAACTTAAATAAAAATATCTTTTGTAAAAGGAAACATTCTAGAGGCTACTATAATAAAAAATAAATGTACAAAACAAAATTATTGATGGTGGTATGGACAGGAGCATTGCATTAGATTTGTAATATCATCTCAGCATTCCAGTTGATATCACATTAACTTGACCTCTTTATCTGGCCAGTTAATTAAAAAAGTTTATGTCATTGAAATAATGTTTCCTTTTGAGGAAAATATTGACTAGGCACATCAGTCTAAGCTGGAAAAGTATGAAGATCTATGAGAGAAATGTATAAATCATGGTTGAATGACTAATACATTTCATATCAAAGTCAAATAGTTTTATATGGTTTTACTGTCAACTTGAAATTGGCATCACTAATAGTAAAGATAAAATATATACAGGGTAGAGAAGCAACACTTTTTAAATCATTTAACCCCAAGCAAGGTGATAATGCCACTAAGATGCAAGGGTGTGAAGGAAAATGAGAAGATGCTTGTGAAGAGACAGGACAATAAAACAACAGGATTCAGGATGACAAGATGGCAATTGAAGTTGCATTTAAATTTTTAAAGATTGTAGGTGGCAAGGAAACAATAAACCAGAACAGAGTTCCTTTTAGGTAAGTATAACAGAAATAGAAGCTACAATTGGTATAACCACCCAAACTATATACTTATTGTATAAAGATACAATTGTGACACAAGGCCAAAATATATAAGAAGAACTGATTAAGTAGAAATTGTTGGGGTATATATTGAACCAAATGGTTCAGTCTATTTTCATTATCAGGTTTGACAAATCTCCTGTTATCTGTTAGAATCTACTGAATTAGAGGAGGTGAAACAGTTAACTAGAGCACAACATTCAAACCACAGTTAAGATAGTTGGTATTCATTATAACAGTCCCCCAGGTGAGAAAAGAAACTATTAGAATCAAACTTAGAGTTACATCTAGTTATTTTAAAAGTAAAATGTTAAGACGTAGTTGTTAATCTAATATTATGCTTAAATTCATGTGGTCAAGGCCCCATGGAGGAAAACTCATTAGAACAATTGAGCTTTAAAATTTAAACTAAAATTTCTCACCAACTAATACACCAATTGATTTAAAAGCAAATACACAATAAAGGGTATATTGTCAGCTATTAATAGACACTTATTTTTCAGAAATAACCTGAAGAATAACTTTATCGAAGAACAAAGAGCAGTGTCAAACTTACTTCATTCACAAATCAACACTAAAAGTATCAAAGTTGATATATTCTTCTGCACATCCAGGATGGCCATACATTATAACTTGAGCCTTAATCAGACACTATGATGCCCAGACACTTCCTCACAGTGTATGAAGGCCAGGATGCTTGAAAGATTTTAAAACAGTGTTCAAGAGTTGTAAGTCAACCATTAAAATATTCTCCGATGAAAAAATGTTCACAATGGATGCTGTTTTCAACTACAGATATAACTTATAAAGTAACATTATGGAGTAAACGGTGTCAAGATCACTTTTATGGTCAAGCATCCAGCTCAGGTTTGGTCTTTAGCGATGTGGCCTCCAACAGGAAAAAGATGCTCCCATTTTTCTACAAGTTTAGAGAAAAGATGAGTAATGATGTCTTATACACAGTTCTTAGCTATTATGTTTTGCCATGCCTCAACTACCCACAGGGCAACTAAATGTAGACCCAGGACAGTGTTCACAGTCACATGGCCAAGAAGGTGCAGAAGTTTTGCAGACTTATGGCACTTGTCCATCTTGGACTTCAAGTTGATAACCTAATTCAAATTGTTTCACATCATGAAGACTATCACCCCCCTCCCCTCAACAGGAATACTCTTAAAGCTGTCATCAAGGATGAATGGGCCGAGACATCCAAAGACATTGTAATTAAGAACTGAACAACTTTTTTAGATTGTTTTGAGGCTGTAATTTAAAATAATGCAAGTTATATTGGATAAATTGTTTGTTTTTATATTATCTATGAGTTTTATGAATATCCTTTTGTATTTATAGGTCTATTTACATAGCAAGTTGTAAAGATTGCAGCAGTTTTTCAAGTTTTGATTCCCTCATTTATTCCTTTCTTAACAGTAAGTCTGAGTGGTTCAATAAGGTTAAATTGGCAACGGATCTAAAAAAATGACCTACATTCTGTTGCTAATGAGGGAAAGGAATGCTTTATTAATTTTAATGTCTCCGAAACAAAACTTCTCTTTATTAATTGTCTGAGAGAACCTTTTCTGTCTTCCATCAGCATGGTTGGTACTAGCCTCCAGAAATGAGACTCATTGCACCTTCTCAGGCTGACATTTTCCACAGACATCAAGTGGAAAGATTATACTGAATTGATGGTAGTTCTGCTGTTATGAAGTTTGGTTCCTGTGCTAGACAATTTATCTCGGAAGGATCTATGTTGAATATTTACAAGTTTATTTGCAAGTCTAACTTAAAATATTACTGTCACATATGGACTGGTACTCCTGCTAAATATTCTGATAAAATCCAAAAAAGAATCTGTAATGAAATTGGTCCAGACTGGCAACAAGATCTCAGCATTTTACAGTTGAAATGGCAAGATGTAATTGTAAGTTTTATGCTAGCAGTTTTTTTTCTTGCATTTCTTGCTTGTAAAACTCTTCTGGCTTCTTTCTTTCCAGTTAAGTTTATCAAAGATTTAAATGCAATGTCAATCATTATCTTAATATGTTCTCTGAAATTCTGTTCATTTATTGTTCTTGCTCCTTAATGATGTTTTTCTTATATTCTTTCACACTCAATAATCCCTGTGTATTAGTGTCTCCGTAGCTTTGCTTCAGGTGAAATTTTATATATGCAAGATGCTTCAAAATTGGGCTCAGGCTGTGTATAAATTAATCTGTCACTCACACATTGTGATAGAAAGTTAACAAAGCTAGGTGGGATGCTCTGGTATAGTAGCAAACTAGTTAGTTTGGTTTTGAAACCATTCCTAACAATAGGATCACCATTTAATGAAGGCTTTGTTGAGGGCATTGCTGTTTTCATAGTAGTAGTTGAATATGCAATGTCAATTATTATCTACTATCTTTCTGATTACTCTTCTATTGTTCTTACTCCTTCATATTGTTTTCTGTTTTCTAATTCTTTCATATCCCCTTGTGTCTTAGTGACTTTACTGCCTTGCATGGAGTAACTTAGATAAAAAAATTTTCAGTCTGTAAATATCTAAGTCTGCTTATATATATATATCTATTTATAATCAAACCAATTTCAGATTTTGTTGACAAATTCTATGTTACACTTATGCTAATTCTTTTGGGAAAGGCATGAATCCAACGCTTTCATTTTTTTATCCTATTGTCATTCCTTGCTTTTGTCAGTGCCAATCCAGATTCATAAACAAGAAAAAAGGTGTAATGGGAATGTTATGCAGGGCTCCTTTGTTACTCTGCCAAATGTACCCAAAACTGCAATTTTCAAAATGAAAACTGACTTTTACTTTTAAGTATGACATCTCACAGTTTTAATTGAACATGAAAACATCTGCAATGCCTCAGAATTCAAAAATTTCTGCTTTATGTGATTTCAAAAATCACATGAAGGCAAGAGAGAATTTATGTATCATTATCCTGACTGTTAAGAAAAGCCATGGAATTCTGTTGTTTAAAAAAACATTTAAAATTTCTGTTGTTCAGAATACCAATAAAATGATTACATATGTTTTGATAAGGCAAAATGGCAGCTAATGTCCAAAACGACATTCAGTCCATTGTTAATTTGGGCAAAATATGGCTAGTTAATTTGAATGCCTCCAAAACCAAATTAATCATCTGAGAGACACTTCTCTGCCTTCCATCAGCATGGCTGATGCTAACCTCCAGGAAAGTTACTCATTGTGCCTTCTTAGCTAATGTCCTCAGCTGACATGAAGTGGAAAGACTATATTGAATCAATTGCTCGGTCAGCTGCTAAGAAAGTTTGTTTACTGTGTTGTGTGAGACAATTTTTCTCTCCAGAATCTATCTTACATATCCATGCTTAGAATATTTCTGCTACATATGGTTTGGTGCTCCTGCTATTTATCTAGAGCTCATTGATAAAATCCAAAGAAGAATCAGCAATATTATTGGTCCTAATCTGGTGTCTCGGCTTCAGTCACTTTCTCACCACTGTAAGGTTGCCTCCCCGTCCCTTTTCTATAAATACTTTTATGGTAATTGTTTAGATAAGCTCTTCGCTATAGTACTTTGACATTTTTAATTTAAGTGTAGTACTAGAGTGGCATAGAAATCTCATCATTTTACAGTTGGCTTTTATCACACTTCTTGCATGTGGAACTCCCTTTCCTACTTCATGCTTTCCAGCCAACTTTAATCTTCAAAAATTTAAATGCAATGTCAATTACTATCTACTGTTTTCCTGATTACACTTTTTGCTCTCACTTATTAGTAATGTTTCTGCTTCCAATTCTTCCACACCCAGTAACCCCTTGTGTCTTACTGGCTTTACTGCCTTGCTTGGGGTGAACTCGATTAAAAAATATATATTGCTTTAGAGCTCTTGGCCAGTAGACATTAATGTTATTGTTTAAAAGAAAAACAGGATGTCTACTCAAACACATGTACTCACTAAATATTACATTTATAGTAATAAGAAATAATGTTGGATTGAAAAAAGTCCATCATTTGCTCAAAAATGACATTTTAGACACAAAATAAAGTTAGCAGATATATAATTTGGAAGTTCCCAACAACAGATGTGCACTTCTTAAGTAGGGTAATTGAGTCTTGAAATGCTGTAATGGCTTTTTGGAGCTTTAATACACATTTGACTTGAAGGTAGATTTCTAGATTAAAAAGGGAGGCAACTTTTCTTTATTAAGATTCAATATCTAGGTTGGGAGACATTAATTTCACTGTTTAAAAAACAAGGATGTCTACTCAAACACTTACCCACTAAAGGTAACATTTATAATAATGAGAAATATATATATATATATATATATATATACTAACTGAAATTAATGTAACCTTTTTTTCTAATGGCCAACAATTTGTTAGATTTTACTAATTGATATTAAAAACAATATTTATTAAGAAAGAGACATCTGCTCATTTTCTAAATAGCTTTTATGATTGTGGAACAATCATATATGTATCTATAAACATTTATTTATAATGGGCAATAATGTGTAATATTATATATTAAAAACAATATTTATTAACAAAAACATATATTTTCAAATAGTTTATATAAACTCAATAGATAAACATCAATGCAAGTGTATAGTAATTGTGATTAGTAGAGAAAATAGAACCAAAGAGACAAATTCAAAATTTAGCTGAGGCTGTTTAAGGTCATTTCTTACTTTGGAAATAAATAAATATACTTACTCTTTCATCATCAGTTATCTTGAAAAAAGAAGTCTTGTCACTGGTATGCCATAGTGATTGACAAAGAGAGTGATTGATGAGCAATTTGACTAATCATTCTCCCTTACTAGTCCAGATAATAATAGGAAAATGTTTTTATAATAATTTTTAACCTTGGCAGGAACCAGTTATTCATTTAGACAATATATTGTGTCTACAAACTTAAGTATATCAACAACCATTATAAAGAATAGCAAAGTATTTTAAACTTTGTTTTACACCTACTTTCTTATCACAACTATTATTTTATCAGATGCACACAGAGGTATCAATATTGAAGATGATGTAATTAATATAGTTACATGTCTTTTTAACAAATCTTATGTTTTAAGTATTTCATCTTACCTGCATTCCTTTATGAAATATTACTATAGATTTATTATAGAGACAGTTTTTATGTAGATGCCTATTGTGGTAATAGAATCATAGTATCATTGATATCTTAGCTTCAAGGGGTTGATTTCAGAAGAGAGAAAAGTTTCTTCTCGGGAGTAGTTAACCAAGACTAAATTTAGCTTGCTTTGATAAGAGATGCTGTCAAAATATTTTTAGAGGAAACAAGTGGGGGTAGTGGAGTGAAGAGGACAAAATGTAGTTTTGATAAGATCAGAGGTGGTGGACAGCAAGAATCAAGAAGTTTGTTGTCTTGCTTAGCATTCTGATGCTAACTATGATAGACAATTGCATGAACACAAACAGTAAATTCTGTTAGATAATCTTAGCTTTTTTTTTTTATAGCAACTGAAGTAGATATTCTACGCCCGTGAAAAAAAATCCATGAAGATAATTTGTCAAGTGAAGTATATGGGGTCTCTGCCAGTTATGTCAATTTGGCAAAAAAATGAAACCTGAGAAATATTGATACTCTATTTCAGCTTTGTATAATATTTCATTCAGGATTCTTTTGAGAGAGAGAGAGAGAGAAAGACAAGGGGGTTTTGAGGAGAAGGGTGTTGGCAGAGTCTTCTGAAGAGACATTGTTGGCCAAGATTTTTTCTTTTTAGAAAGGAATATTAAAAAAAGAAGAGAAAAAAGATGTAAGTAAAGAAAAGATGTATGAGTATTTTTGCTTATAAAATAAGACAGATTGGTACAAGCAATTATGTATCATATGATAATGCTATGTGATATGGTGCAGTATTGGCTTAATCAAATTTGCGTGATCTCTTGATTTGATATATTTATCAGAGTGCTGTGGTGTCTGTGTGTCTGCCAGTAAGTCTTCTCCAAGATTAGTGTGGATTTCTTTCCAAGCATTGCTTGTTTACACTATCAATTATTATTAATGGTTGACTGGAGTCAAATTGTCTCTCCACTTACAACTTAAGAAATCTTGGAGAAGAGAATGGACTTTTGTGGGCCATTTTAGTTTAAATTATCCAAATTTATACCACTTTCCCTTCTTCAAAAATTCTGAAAAAGTGGTCTCTATATATTTCTTTTCTTTCACTTGATAGGAATTTAGCTAAAAACTAGGATTGCTCTCAAAAACTTAAATCATTTATGGTAAAAGATAAATTTTTTTAAATATTTAGAATCTTACAATAATGATGCTGATTATAAAACATTTGTTTCAAAAGAACTGATAATAAATGAAACACTGGAATTTTTGACACTTTCTAGTCTGCATTTATTTTGAAATTCTACCAGTTTTAAGCGAACTCAAATTTAAATTCAATTTATTACCATTTCTGTATTATATATATTCTGGTAGAATTATATTCATGCTATAGGGTAGAGATATTTTGACTGGTCACTCTCACCTATTTTATGTATTGGTTACATCAAAATTGAAGTATTTTGAAAAATATCAGACTATCATATCCTAAATTTCCAATATTATTCCAATTAGAATTTTTTAATCTATTCTTTAGAGTTGTCTCATTATAGTAATTTTTATGAGAGGCCATCATAAATAACCTGTTTAAGAACCACTGGTGCATGACCTCATATTCTTAGGTCAACTGCCATGCACCCTTGATCTATGAGGAGTTGGCCTTTGAGTAGCACTATGGCTCATGTTGTTATCATCATTCCATGTATGCTTGAAAGCAGTGCTTTGGCAAGCAATTATGATCGGCCATGCCTTGATATATTATCAGAATTGTAGACAGAATACACAAAATTATTTCTTTCATCTCCAAAACTAGTATCATCTTGGTCATTCTGATCAGCAACAGGCCAACAATATGTATGCTGGTCAACAGTTTATACAGTTGGCCTTTTGCCAGTGCCATCAAAGTTCCAGTCATTATAAGAATAAAATTTATTTATTGACTCAACTTCAAAACCTCAGAGTCAAAAAGGGCCTGAAAGGTCTCCTAAACCTATGTGTAGTAGTAATGATATGGAAATTTAATCTCAGATTAGTGATTAAAAATGGTTTTGAGCAAAAAATCCTAAAGGTGCAACAGAACCATCTTTCTTTGAGCCTTGTAGACTAGTGCTACAGAATCACAAAGAACTGCAACAAAATAAGGGAAACCACATTACTTGAAGACTTCCAGCAGTAGCAACAACTAAAACGGATAGCACATCTAACTTGAAAGAAAACATAATCAAGATGGTAACTTTCCACATTACCTTGAACAAAAGGTTAGGAAGGAAAGGTCCGATGGTACTGAAAAGAGTGTGATAACAGTGGAATTGAGAAATCTTTTTTCCTGAAAATTGTTTTAATAGAAAAATTTTCAACCAAAAGTAGATGTTCAATCAATGAATGTCGAAAGTTTCCATATAAGGAAACAATGAATATTACCATTACAATCAATGAAGAAAATTTGAATAAGACTCAAACTGTCATTTCTTATTTTGGGGATTATCTTTCATGGATGATGTCCTGACCAAATAGACTACTTAAGCTGTCATGATTAGAGAGAATTTACATCTATAGTCTTTTTGTTACACTCTTAAAAAAGATTATAAACTATATCAAAGCCAATATAAAATGTGCAATTATTGTGGAATTTTATTCTTCAAGAAGATATGCATTCAATATTGTCTTTTAGCAACAAATGAAACTACAGCTAGACTCATAATAAAAATATGTTATTCCTGTTATTTTTCATTGCTTTCATCTTCCTTTTCCGCCTATTTCCTATTTTGCTTCAAGTTAAAGTATCTATGTGGTTGCCAATTCAAACTCATACCAAGTTTACTTTGGTTTTATGCTGGGGATCTTACAGAGATTGATGTTGACAATGTGAAGCAGTTTGAAGTTCCTTCCACAGCCTCAATTAATATTTTTAGTGAAATAATGTATCACTCATTTGTTGTTTTTATTTTTCATTAAAAAAGTTGATCAAAATTTTCCCAAGCTGATCTAAATATTTTGAAAGTAGAAACAAATCAAATAAAACACAAATATTGAAAACAAAAGAAAAACTGAAAAATATTACTTATACGTATTTATTCTTCTTTTGAAACTCAGATGAATTAAAATATCTTAAGTGGTATTATCTTGTGATGAAAGTTCAATGCTATCTCTCCATGGATCAGTGCCTGTGAAAGTTGTTCATTTCTTACAGTTCAACAATAAAAGTTTTTTTTTTATGTTTTCATTCATTTTCTTTCCATTTTGTTGATGGCAGGAAGATAAGCCAAGATCCACCATTAAGTTAAATGAAAAAAAAAAATGAAATAAAAAAATTATTGTTGAAAATCTCATAATGGGAAATTTCAGCAGAGTTTAACACAAAGCAAAATAGAAAGGCATTATTAGCAACAAAAAATGCTATGAGAAATGAGTAGCACTCTAACATGAATGTTAATCCTGTAATGGTGTTGTTCGTTCCTTGATGCCTGCCTAATCTCTCATACTGTGTACTCAAATTTAACAATCAATATAAAAACATGATGTCATTAAACAATGTCTGTCTTACAAGTTAACAAATGCATTTCAATATGTCAGAGTCTGAATATGTTGTACATTTTTTAAAGGGTTATTTCTTAAATAAAAAAAATACAATGCTTGAAACATTTATTATCATGAATGCAAGGCATCAGGGTTTGTCTTTATGCAAAGGAGATAAGAAAAAGTCTAATGTAACACCACTAATTTTTGGTATTCAATTTTATGGACTCAAATACATATTTGAGTTGAAATTTCTTTTTACAGTAAGGTTCACCCTATACAAGGCCTGGGTGCCACTCGAGGTAGAGGGTTATGATAAGGGGTGATTTATATGAATAAGAGTAGAAGATAATGGTTGACTCTAGACTTGAACAGGTTAAGATTGTAGTGATCAGGGAAACATCACCTAAGGGCTCTGTTCCTCAAGGCAATGGTTCATGGGAAGAAGCTGTTTGGGAATTATTTCTCGCTGATGGAATATGGAGTGAATGTGTGTGGTTTGCTACTATGTAAGTGTCATGGCAGATCCTAGCCATGGAGATCTGACCTGGTTGAACAAAGAGTTGCAGTTTGTTGAAGCACTTTCCCTGGTAGTAGCGACAGAGCAGTGAGAGACTCGCCACATCCTGACTCTGAGAGAAAAGTTAGAATGCTGAAAATATTTCTTCTCCGAAAAGGACTCGGAGAAGCTTTTGAACTCTACCAAGACTGGAAAGTGAGGTCTGGGTACCTCCACACAAATATGGCAACAGTACACAGATTTTGGCCTGATCTGGCTCTTATAAAGTTAGAGTATAGTATGAGGAGTCAGGTACTTACTGGAGTGGTACAGAGAGCTGATCCTTTTTCCTGTATCTTTAGTGATGGATCAGATATAGGAATTCCATTTGAGGTAAGGTGTTAGTCTGAAACCCAAGTCTTGAGGTACAGGGCCTCCTCAGGGGTCATCCATTCATCACGATTGGCAGTAGATTGGGGTCTGATCAGTGGTGATGGAATATAACCAGTTTGGTTTTTGAGGCATTGAATGTAACCAGTCTTTTCTCCACTGGGAAGTTAGTGTTAGATTGGAAGAGAAATCTGCTACCAATCTCTGACCATCAATACTTTTAGAGGTGCACCCATATATCATTATATCATTGGCATAAACATTTACAAATGATTCTAGTATATTCTTAGATCATTTATGTAAATTAAAAAGTGGGTTGATCTGAGAAGTGACCCCTGGGGGATGCCTGTTCTGACTGCCAGTGCCTTGGAGGACTGGCCATTAATAACTACCTTCAGGGAACTACCAGTTGGAAAAGATTTTATAATAGAGAAAACTCTTCCAGTGATTCCATAGCAGGAGAGCTTGTGTAGAAAAACTTTGGGCCATGTTGAAGGCCTTCAAGATATCTAATGCCATGGTCCTTGTTGTATGTGTGTCATCAAGAGCCTCAAGAATTCTATGTGTAATGGTAGTTAGGATGTCAGCATTGGATCAGTCTGATCAAAGCCCATACTTCTCGTCGCAAAAGAGGTTGTTCCTATCCAAGTGCTCAATGACCTTTTTGTTGATTAAGGCCTTAAAAAGCTTACTGAAGATACTGAGGAGACTAATGGGTCTATACTGGGAGGGGGAGGATCAGTTTCCCACATTCTTGAAGACCAGGCATGCGCTTGTGACCTTCAACATGCTTGGGAAAGATTTTCCTTCAAGCAGCAATTAAATATCTTTGTTAGAAACAGGGATAATTCTGGGCAGATATTCTTAAGGATGATCACTGGAATTTTTTCTGAGCCAAGACTTCTTCAGCTGCAATGAGTATATTACTGAGACTGTGCTCAGTGAGATGTGGGAAGTTTGTGATTTAATGTTGAATTTGAGGCAAATACTGAGGCGAAAAGCTTCACCTTGTCTGTCGAAGATGATATGACTTTGGGACCATACATTAATAGTGGCCACAGCCACTTTACCTCTGTTCATAATTTGGTTGGTGATCTTCCAGAATTCATGAGATCCAATTTGTTTATTTTCAACCTTAGCCTGGACAGATCACGTGTAGCTGCACTTTGAGTTTTCAGGACTCTCTTACAGAGATTGCAGGCAGTACTGAAAGAAGTATGATTCAGATTACAGTGCTCCTTGTCAGAGAAATTGAAGTAGTGGTTCCGGTGAGCTATGGCTGCAGCACATTCAGAGGAGAACCAGTGCTGACATTTTGGTTTTGGTTGGAATTGTTTTGAGGGTATAAAACACACCATTCCAGAAAGGATCCATTTGGAGGTTAGGGCAGCAGTTTGGGGGGCAGTATGTTTGACTAAGATTGGGAGAGGAGCTTCCATCATATAGGACTGAAAGCTGTCCCAGTCTGTCTCTGCATAGTGAAAAATCATTTGATAGAACAGTAAATCAGGAGATATCATTGGTTTGGAGTCAATCTGAACACTGACTAGGGAATGATCTGACAGAACTTTTGCTGAGCATTTGTCAGATGTTAGATGTTGAGGAGGTTTGCTTGTTGTCCTGTCGCATCTGGGACACAGGTGAGTTCTTCAATGATGTGGATTGGTTCATATGCAATGGAGAAGTCTCTCTGATCTTTGATTGTGCATGATACAGGGCAAAGATGAATGTGGTACTATGGATAAGTACCAGGCAGAAACAGATATATGGGAGATCAGGATCCTCATTTATATTGCCCCTGCCACAGTGAAACCAGTTTTGATGTAGGCACTGAGCCTGTGACTGTGGCAATTTAGGTGATCGTATTTTTTTATAATAGGTAAGTAGCCTGGCACTGTGAGCTGCAATGGGATTGATGTATTGATACTCATTTCATACAGGAACAGGAGGTAAAGTTGAGATTGAAAAAGATCGAATTCCACTTCTGGAAAGTTCCCTTACATTGGTGTTAGAGATGGTGTAACTGGGGGACTACTTTATTTTTTTTCTAAAGTTGGGTTTGCTAGATTTGTTTGTTTTCAATTTGATTGCTTTCATAATTGTTTTGGTTGGTTTGGTGGATGAGTATTAGGCAATGAAGCAGACACCCATTGGAAATGCATGCATAAATAACCTGGTTTAACTCACCCAGAGACTACTGTATGGTCCAGAAACCATTCACAAAATGGCAGTACAACAGACCTGATATTATACACCTGCTGATAGGATAGCCTCCTTTGAAGTTACTTGAAGGTAGATAATGCCAAAACTCAAAAAAATGTTTACCTCCAGCACCCTTAGTGAGGGGGCAAATAACAATGGAAAGATTCAGGTGCTATACTCCGAGTGTACGTGTCTCATCCACCTAGATGTCAGGGCAACAGAACTTCTTAGGTCAGAAACATTGTACTGGTCAGGGACCTAGGATATCAATGCAAGCTTGCTTATATACATGAGGACTAAATGACCCATTGAGAGAGGGGGGGGTGATGTTTCTTGGGGGTGCATGTGCATCCCCTACCCCCATTTGAGTTAGTATCAAGAGCATAGTCATTAGGCTGAGGGCATATGGAGAGAGGTTAATTATTCTATTTGAGAGAGAAAAAAGTTTAGAATTAAAATGTAATTACAAATGCCATAGACACAAGGTGGGAATTGACAGATGTTCTGAGAATTCATTAGAATCAACTTACCAAAGGGGCAGGGGGAAAGATTAAGGATGAGTGTGATAGTTATAAAGTTTTAACTTTGTATAAGTCCCATGATTCCCTCTTTGGAAAGCATACAATATTTGCACACAGGCCAGTTTACCACACCAGAAAAACTTCCATTAAATATAATGTGATTGACAATTATCATTAAATTAATGTGCAGGTTACTACAAATGGAACTGATTGTAGGCTTTAAGAAAGCTTTATTCAACTGAGAATACAAGGTTCATGTATAGTGACCTGTTATAGTCCCAATAAACAGAAATAGCTCTTTCAAAGAGGAGAGTAACAAAAAAGGGGAGACCACTCTTGATTATTCATAACACTGATATGAGTACAAGTGCAGAAGAAATATGAAAAGATAATTTAATAATTTAATAAAAAAAAAACAAAAAAACAAATGCAGTAAATATTTTTAGTTAAAATAATGATATACCTAGAACTTTCCACTCAATTCAGCATTTATGGCCCAGTTAAATGAGACAGAAATGCCAAATGATTATTATAAACACAAAATAAAAATTAGCCTATTCATAATTTTCCCCTGTCTAATTATATATAAATATCTGTTTATAGATATCTATAGATATGTTTGGATTTGTGTGCAGGATGGGGGTTATCAGCAAGGAAAGTGGGATTGGTCTGTTAAGTTCCAGTATAAAAATTCAGAATGTGTAATAAGTAAATACTTTGAATATCTCAATTGATTGATTGATTTTCTATGGCTTTTGCAAGTTATGTAAACCCAGAAAATATGTTTAGATTGTAAGAAGTTTTTTTTAGTAATACATGTCTTAATAATTAACCCATAGCTGGGGGATAAGAGGTGGATTCATACTTAATCAGAATTTGATAAACAAACAAGAAATTATAATGTGGACATAAAGTGAAGGATCAGCTATTTTATAATCACTATATAAACTGATCCCTCATTTGTGGCCACACTAGTTTCTATATATTTATATTCCAGAGAATGTAAATAAATCTACATGCTTGTGTAGCTAATCAGTAATAGACTGATTGATTTGCTTTCTACATCTTTTCAACACTTTGCAGGTTATTTAAAGCCAGAAAATATTTTTAGATTGTAAGAATTTTTTCTTTACATAATAATGGTTTAGTGATACAGATTTTACTAATTACCCCATAGAGTTGGGGAGAGGAGAGGTGGATTCTTACCTATCCCAGGAGTATTGCCCATAAGTGAATATAAAAAACCCAACTGTAATTTGATCTTGTCTCTCTGATTAACAATTTTAAGCCATTATCCATTACACCACCCACACATTCAAGTTTACAACATCTGGTATTCCAAGAGGTCATATGCAATGGCCAAACACTGGGGTGTTGAATGTTAGTAAGGAAGGAAATTCATTTGAGATGATACACAGTAAAATGACGTGCAGAAGAAAGTTTAGTTTCAAAATGAAATAAAAATAAAACAAAAGTATTCATTTTTGTTATCATTTCTACCTGAAACTTTTAGGACACTGCTTGTCTATAAATATAGATGTATATATACCTATATGCTTTTATCTGTGCAGATCTATCTCAGTCACTGTCTCTTATATAATGTGAATATAGATGTATATATATCTATATGCTTTTATCTGTGCAGATCTATCTCAGTCACTGTCTCTTATATAATGTAAATATAGATGTATATATACCTATATGCTTTTATCTGTGCAGATCTATCTCAGTCACTGTCTCTCATATAATGTAAATATAGATGTATATATACCTATATGTAGTGGACCGGCCGTGTGAGAATGGAAGAAGTAGAGAAGATGAATTATCTCTGGCCGGTCCAGCCACATTAAAAATGTTGGACTTTAATGGAGTCCAAAGAAGTATACAAGACAGATATATGTATGCGAACAAATATATATTATTATTAAACAGATAAAAACAGATTGATACACGAATTTACAAATACATTTAAAACATGTATAGAACGTTTAGTGTCTGTGTGGAAAGTTATTGTGTGTGTGTGTTTGAGTTGGAATATCCGTACGGTTTGGTGAATTTTGTTTTAGCGTATTCCCTGAACATGGGAAACGCTAGTTGTGAGTGAGAGTTCACATACTGGAAATACCTCGCACCACGTGCGACGGTTGCCGACCGCAAACGAGGCCCGTTGGACACACGTGGGCGCAGCCGTGGAAAGAGCTGTGGAAAGAAAGAGAGAGAGACAGAGGCGAAAAGTCAGCCCGTATTTATACTCCCGGGAGGGAGAGACCCCTGGTGAAGTGTTAAGAAAATGAAGGGGAGCTAACTGCGACATATATGCTTTTATCTGTGCAGATCTATCTCAGTCACTGTCTCTCATATAATGTAAATATAGATGTATATATACCTATATGCTTTTATCTGTGCAGATCTATCTCAGTCACTGTCTCTCATATAATGTAAATATAGATGTATATATACCTATATGCTTTTATCTGTGCAGATCTATCTCAGTCACTCTGTCTCTCATATAGATGTATATATACCTATATGCTTTTATCTGTGCAGATCTATCTCAGTCACTGTCTCTTATATAATGTAAATATAGATGTATATATACCTATATGCTTTTATCTGTGCAGATCTATCTCAGTCACTGTCTCTCATATAATGTAAATATAGATGTATATATATCTATATGCTTTTATCTGTGCAGATCTATCTCAGTCACTGTCTCTCATATAATGTAAATATAGATGTATATATATCTATATGCTTTTATCTGTGCAGATCTATCTCAGTCACTCTGTCTCTCATATACAGTAAATACACAGACAAAAACAGGTAAATTGTACAATTTTAAAAGGGGAATATACTTGCATTTTATGATCATCATATAGCCATTAGCACTAATTTTATATCTATTATATATATATGTATATAACATTATAATTAATTAATCTTAAAATATGGAACTGGTACACAATAGAAGAAAAAATCTTAGTTATCTTAAAAGGGGATCAAACAAATGAAATTATAGAGCAGTATAAAAACAAAGAATTGAAGATATTTGTGATGACTATTTTTTATTCTTTAATTCCAAACTTGAATTTAATGTATTGGGGCAGTAGATCATCATTTAAACATATATTATTAAATATAACGGACAATGAATGTCTATTATACCTGATCATGAGCCGTTCTAATGTTCGAAAGTTTATTTTCACCAGAAATTAAAGCAAAGACAAAAATTGTCCAACATTTGGATATTTTTTTATTAATTTGGTCCTAAGCTTTTGGCTTACATGAGCCATTCGCAGAGTAGTTATACAGACATGAAACAAAGATATTCACTGTCAAAAATGATATTTTCTTATTTTGACATAGAAAATTGCTATGCAACGATAACGGTGGCAGAATAGCGGACACAGATTGTAAATTCAAGAAGCGGTTCTATGACATCATACCGCATGATAGACCGAAGTATTACAACAGAACCAATATCTAGATGCAATGTAATGTGTTGTAACTAGTTTAAAATGTAATTTTGTTGACTGTGTGTTGCTTCGTTTTAATGTAGATGGCTTCCAATATCTGAAGGTTCTTTTTACTGTGTGTATGTGTGAGTATCATTGTTATCAACTAATATATGTTTAATATTATGTATATGGCTATGTTTTTCTAAGCCATGTATATATATGTATGTATAATAATTCATATATATATATATGTGTGTGTGTATGTGTGTGTGTGTGCAATAAACTAATCATTAATGAGTTTTTCAGCCTTGTAAATTTTTCCTATACTAGATCTATTGGTGTACTGGTGACATCAGGTGACGGTATTTTTATTAAAACAATAGTAGACATTCCAAAGAGAAAAACAATATTGAGAAAAAAAAATATTTATTCAACATAGTAAAAAAAAAAAATAAAACATTCAGTTGATGTAAAAATAATTGCAGTTTTTTAAAAAAATTTGATACTTATTTTGCAAAGTTCATAAAATATTATCAAAATATTCATATTATTACATCACCATATATGATATATAATAAACTATGTTCATGTTGTATAGCATTTGAAAGTCGCATGGATTTTGTTCTATTGATTAATGGTTTTGTTTTCACTATTGTTGTTTGTTTTATGCTGTCAAATTGAAAATGAAAAAATAATAAATTCAAGTGATTTTATTGTGTAAGTTCAAAACAGAATATAAAGGAGTGAAAACTGCTTGCAATATCAACTAAGCATTTAAAAAGAAGTTTCATAGAATAACTTAATTGGACCAAATCTAACATAAGTGTCATCTTGATAAGACAAACCTAGGATAATACACAACTTTTCATTACATTCTTCTGTAAATATATTAAATAAATCAACCAAGAATTTGGATAGACATGTCATATAAAAAAATGGAAACATATATGATAAATAACTTGGATAAGGCTCATCTTTTGATTACATCTTTCTGTAAACCTGTTTAATAAACTTCAGTTTCTTTTCAAGTTATCTCTTGTTGCTGCTGTTTCTCTATTCCTTTAATCCATGAGATAAACAGAATACATAAACCCATAACTTGATAATAATTTAGCTCAAGTGCTAAAATTTCTCAAAGTAGTAAAACATATTTGAAATCTCAGTTATCTGGACTCAGTTGAAGAATTTTAAGTCATTTTAGAAATTAATCTACATTCACGTTCTGTTCATGTGTGTACAACTATTTTGTTTTGAAGTTGTTCAGTATATTCTAAAGTAATTGCCATGTTACTTCTAAACTGACTCATGTTTAAAATAGTCACATTGATGGACTGGACAAGTCCTGCTGACATAGACAAAAAGGTTTAAGCTGTTTAAGCAAAAATGCAGACATATTTTTGTTGGTCTATTCTCTAACACAGAAGAAATCAATAAAGTAGGAAGGATGCTACTTTGGGTTGGTGTTTACAGCACAGCACAGAAAGATCAACTCAATCTCTCAAAATACTGAAGCCTATACTAAACCACAAAGTAGCCATATCCTTCACAGATTCCAGCTTATATGTTTGAAACAGAGTAATGTGCCACCGGAAGAATTTATCACTAAGGAAAGACTACTTTTTGAAGAAAGTCAATATGCCGAAGAAGCTAAGGATGAAATGTTGAGGGACACTTTGGTGTTTGACCTAGAATCTGACCAGGTCCCCAGAAATGCCATCAAGCTTGGTAATGTACTTACCTTGAAGGATATCTGTCATCTAGCAAAGATGGTAGAAAGCAACAAGATAGTATAAACATGAAGCCATAAGAGTAACAATCTCTAATAATATACCCATACTGTGAGAAGCAGAACCAAGCAGTTATGACATTTTGAAAGCAACAAGCATAACAGGCAGATTCAAGAACAATTTCTAGGAGAGTTACAGATACAGCGGTAACCCAAAAGAACAAAATCTGCACTGGAGATACAATGGAAAAGTTGGTCACTACATCAAAGTCTGAATAGCAACTAAAATCCACCCTTAAAAACAGCAACTCTATCAACTCTAAAACCAAGAAACCAAGAAGACAATCTGGGAAAAAAATATTCTATTCAAGAAATGAAGGATAAAAATTAACATATAGTTACCTGAGCACAATAAGCACAAGTCATGCCATACATTCTATGTTCAGATACTTAAATAAACTATTCATAGTAAATGATTGTTAGATTATAAAACTTAAAATAGATACAAGAGCACGCACTTGTATCCTAACATCAAACCAACTACTATGATTTATGTCCAATTTAAACAGCTGACCCACACAGTCCTGAAAAATGGTATGGTAGTTCAGCAAATGTTGGTTCTACTCAACTCAAAGTGTCATACAAAAGGTAATGCATAAATAGTTCTACACAGGTGAATTGGGTTAAAGGTTAAAAGCAAGGATTAATCAACACATACCAGTCAATATTCATTAGAGGCAATTTGTGAAATTTGCATAGATGCATAAACACAAATGGTTTGGAAATAGCTAAAACACTTATCAGATAACCAATGTGTCTGGTTCAATAACCAAGATGTATTCTTGGTACTGATTTTCACCTGAAGGTTTCAGAGTCAATTTATATTAAGTCCTGCTTGCCATCTCTCTATAAGCAGAAGCAGTAGTTGTTAGATTTAATTTTTTTCATTTTATTTGCTGTTCACATTTCTTGTCTTCAATAGAGCTCTGAAAAGATTTGGTCAATAAACCAGTTACACTCCTTTGGTTTTTTTTTTTTTATTGTATTTTGTGTTTCAGTATTACCACTTTATGGTAATGTAAAACAATTTTGTTACTCCCACTTTTGTTAATCTTTTCCTCTTGCTGTTTTAACATTTTTAATTTAATTGGTATTATTCAATTTTGAAACCCTGTTAAAAAATTTAGATATCATAAATGGTAATTTATTGGATAACACTGAAATACATTATAGTATAAAAAGAAATGGTAAGTTCAATCTAAGGGAAACAATAATTGAAACAAAGCAAGTTCAGTCGGCCAATGGTGACAATTCCAGAACAACGTAACTATAAACAAATTTTTTTTCTATCCTCTGCTAGCCGCTATTGATGGAGAAAGCATTACCTTGAACCGTCGCCAGTGAGACACGCTGCAAGAGCTACTCTGTTTCGCGGGGCTCGTTCATTTAGATATTTTGAATGTGCCAGCAGATTGCCATCTCTGTTTTTCTTGAATATTGTCAAGCACACAAGAACATGGAATTATGTTAGTTAACTCAGATTAAATAAAAAAGTAGGGAAAGTTCCGCACTGATCAGGAACACAGAGGTTTTGAGAAAATATTAAAGTTGCTTTAACATAAATGGGTGTCTTCTTAGAGAGATGCTATATTCAAATAATTAAAATTCAAATCCAGTTATCTACCCATAAAATACATTTCAGTATAACATTTTAACAAGGCTTGGTGATAAAGGTAACCTGAACTTTCACTAGTGACCATGAGAATGTAAGTGGACGAACATGAACACTTGCTGCCATTAGTGAGTATAATTCGCTCTACCTGAAACTTAACCAAAGGTTGCTCACTCTGTCTGTCTCTCTCCCTCTCTGTATTTGCCAACCTATCAAGTCAGTGTTTGTTTTTTTTTTCTTTTTTCTGTCTGTTTGACTAATCTAACGTATTTATTTGTGTTCTAATTATGCTAACCTAACTTGTAACCCTGTATGTTCATTTAGTTGGAAACCCCTTTCACCCCCCCCCCCCTCAAAAAAAGTCTTGGACAGCAGACGAACGTATGTCGTCAGTATTCTTATGTTCTAGTTGGCCAAATATCTTGCTAGATAAAATAGTCCAGCGTGGAATTGTTTAGCTGTATGTTTCTCTCCGTTGTTCTTAATTTTATTGAATGCAAGTACCCCAAGCCCATTGTTGGTAGTGGGGAGGAATGCCCGTTCCCCACCACATCCATCTCTGCATTCAGTGAAACAAGGAGCTTGGTGATAACGCTAGCTTGAACTTACACTAGTGACCATGAGAATGAAAGCAGACGAACATGAACACTTGCTGCCATAAGTGGAGGCTTTTATACCATATCCACAAAGCCGAATACCCAATTTTTTAAATTTCTTTTTTAGAATAGGACAATGGGACTTATACTAAGTGGAAACTTATTGTAGTGAAAGGGTAAAATACAAATAAAATACCATTCCTATCCCCCAGTACATACGTCCCCTAGCGTCAGTCTGGACACATTGTCAACTACCTCCCACTCTTTTCTTTTTGCTGTTGTTATTGTTGTTGTATGTGTTACATGTAATAGGAGTAGGTAGGCTTTCATACCGCCCGGTCAGTACTCCTCCCCCTTCCCTTGGACAAGAGTAGAGGCTCACACCTTGTTTCTTGTTTAGGAAGGGGTTCCCGGAATTCTCTCTCTCTCTCTCAGGCCTCTGTACTAGTGCTGCCATGTTTCTCCCATGATGTGTGCAGTCTGTGGCATTACCTCTTCATTCTGAGGGTACACAGTTGACAGTTTCCTGGTTGCTGTTTCCGACTGGTAGTTAGGAGCCCTAACTCTTGCGTAGCGTCTTGAGCGGCTGCTCTGATCAACAGTTGTATAATACCGGGGTGTCTGTAGTGCCATGTCGTGCATGGAAAGGTGTTCCTGCAGTCACCTTTGGTGGGCAACCCTGAGGCCACATTATGATGCAGGCTGTGCCAACTTCTCTCTGCCCACGTCATGGTCGATAACCATTTACTTCTTTTACTTCAGGCCTTCTCATCTTCCAACTATAATTCCTCATGATGACTAACAAAGATCGAAAAAGTAAATCTAAACCAGTCCTTCAAAAATCATCTAAACCCTTCAACACCTCATTCTCCAACATCCGTGGCATTAGACCCAATTTCTGCAGTGTGGAATGCTTCCTCACTGCAAACTGCCCGGATATACTAGCTCTGTGTGAGACCAACCTTGACTTGTCATCCCCTCTTCTGATCTCTCAATCCCTGGCTACTTTCATCTCCTTAGAAAAGACTCTCATTCTCACATGCATGGCCTTGGTGTTTACGTCAAGGACCATCTCCCACTGGCTAGAGTGTTGTCTCTTGAATCGCCAAACTATTCTTACATATGCCTCCAGCTATCTCTTCTCAATGCTGTAAGCTATCTCTTCTTCCTTTATCGCTCTCCATCCTCTCAAGACTGTGGAATAATCGATAGCATTTCTGACAGCATAGACAAGGCTCTCTCTCTCCATCCGTTTGCTCACATATTAGTGTTTGCCGATTTTAATGCCCATCATACCAAGTGGCTTAAGAAGGCTACTACTGACCTTGCAGGCATTCAAACACTTAATTTTTCAGTTTCTCAATCCCTCACGCAGATAGTTGACTTCCCCATGCATTTTGCCTATGACCAGGATGGTAAGACTTCTCTTCTCAATCTGTGTTTTACCTCCATCCCCGAGTCTTGTAGTGCCACGCAGCTCTGTTCTCTTGGTAACTCCGATCATGCTGTAGTGTCTGTCAACATTTCCTTCAACTCCATCCCCTGCAAAGAACCTCCTACTACAAGAACCTCATTCTGCTACCAATGAGCTGACTGGGACTCATTCCGTGATTTCCTCCACAATGTCCCATGGCATGCCCGCCTTCTTCGCAAGCTCCAGGGTTATGGTATTACAGGTTGATTGTTTGACTTAATACAATCATTCCTGTCAAACCGTGAATTGAAGGTCATTCTCAACGGATTCTCCTCCAGCTCCTATCCCACAAACGCAGGTGTTCCCCCAAGGCTCCATCCTAGGCTCTACTCTGTTCCTTATCTTCATCAATGATCTTCATGACACCATAGATTCCCAAGTTGGCATCTACAATTTACTCCTGCCTCAAAAACAAATCTAGTGTCGCTGACAAAACTAACCTGGCCGTTCATCTCGAAAAGGGCTTCCAATCAGTTGTGAACTGGGGCAGGAATTGGCCGGTTAAGTTTAACGACTCAAAAACAAAACTGCTCTCTATTAATCACCACAGAGATCCTTCCCTGCCCCCCATTAGAATGTCTGACGCTCAACTTCTTGAGAGAAACTCTCTGTGGCTGCTCAGTCTCATGCTGTCTGCTGACCTGAGATGGAATAATACAGTCAATTGCTTTGTCCACCGTGAGGAAAGTTGGCTCCCTGTGCCATGCCAGGAAATTTTTCTCCCTGGAATCGATCCTTCAAATCTACAAATCAATCATCCGCCCTTGCATGGAGTATTGCTGCCATATATGGTCTGGAGCCCCTTCTGTTTGCCTCGGGGTTCTTGATAATATCCAGAGATGGATATGCAATGTAATTGGCCCTGATCTGGCATCTCGTCTACAGTTGCTCTCTCACAGAGGTGTTGTCGTCTCTCTCTGTCTTTTTTACAAATATTTTCATGGTAATTGCTCTGATGAGCTGCTTGCGCTGGTTCCCAGACTTCATGAATTCAAGCGTCCTATGAGGCTGGCATCCCGCTCTCATTCTTTCACTGTTGAAAGTGTTAAATGTAGCCGTCTCTTCTACTCCAATAGCTTCATATCTTGCACCTCTCACTGGTGGAACTCCCTTCCCTATTTCTGTTCCCCTGATAGCTATAATCGCCAACTATTCAAATGTAATGTAAATCAACATCTCCAGTTGCCTTGATTTATCCACTATCCTTCTCCTAATCCTTTCCTCTATCACTCCTATCTGCTCTTGTTCCAAATCCTCTGTAATCCCTTGCATGCTAGTGGCTTCCCGCCTTGCTTGGGGTGAAATGCTTAAAAAAACAAAAGTTGGAAGAAATGGTGAAGAAAACATCATAGAAAAAAGTTACAAAACTGTATACAGTCTGGATAAACTTCTTTACCTACAGAATAACACCCAGTGATGGAAAGCCCCAATTAAAATTTTCCAAGATTCATAGGACCAAAATAAAATCATTAAAAGAGTGAACTGACTGATATAAGAGATGAATTTTTTTTTGACCAATTCTCATGCCAAGCAAGGTGATAATGCCACTAAGACACAAGTAGCCCCACTGGGAAGGAAAGAGAGTGAAAATAATTCAGAAGGATCTGGAAACCCAATCCTAAACATGAAACAAGGGATGAACCTCTACTCTTATTCATAAAACTGAGGAGGAGTGTGAATTGGATGACAGGTAAGCATATACCACTATTATATGGGGAAAAAGTACTTCACTATTGCAGACATCAAGAAAGGATATTGGAAAGAAATACTGATCAGGAATCAAGTCTGCCTTGTACTTTCAAAACACTTTGAAAGGTCAAGATTTAAGCATCATCGCTTTGGATTTACAATATGTCAGGACATCAAGGTGAATGCAATCTTCTCAGTAATCTCAAATGTTTCAGGAATAGCAGATAGTATCATCATCTTTGGATTTACTAAAGAAAAACATGACACAGACTTCCATTAAGTGTTGGTTAGTTGTTTTTGTTTAGCAGCATATCAACACCTCTATCGGTTATTTAATGCCGAAATCTAAATATTTTGTATGCAGTTTGCTTTTTTTTTTTTTGGGAGAAAATAATATTTTTAGTGATACAAGTTTTACTAATTAATCCACAGCTGGGAGATGGATTCATGGGTATTTGCATGTAAGTGAATATAACAAACCCAACTGGAATTGGAACTCAGCTATCCGATTCCGAGCCATTATCTATTACACCATTTGCATATCCAATCTTACAGGACCAAGCGGTCACCCATCTAGGCTCAACATTGCTTAACTTCGGTGTTTGTACAAGAATGTTTAAATGTGATCTGGCTGTAATCACCTCCTTCAAATGAGACCATAGGGAAAACGGGCAGATTCCTCACTGAGAATTTACAGATCAAGCAGAACAAAGTCAATACTTATGGTCATATCAAAATACAACATGACCAATTACTAGTAGAAGACAATTTCAAAGCAATAAAGGATGTCTCTCTTTCAAAGAATACAAAATAACTTCATACCCTTTTTGGCATGATAGCATACTTCCTCAGGTTCTCTGTTAGGCCATCATAATTAACTGTATCAATCAGGGAGCTAATCAAGAAGAATGTAAACTTCAGATGACAGTTACATCAAGAAGCCCTAAGTGAAATAATGACAGAGCTGTGCAAATCCCAAATCATTAGAGATTATAATCCAGATCCAAATGCAACAACAATCCTTCACTGTGATGCCAGTGATAAGTCAGAATGAAAAGGTGGAATGGCTTTGACATTCCTCACTCTCACAGAGTTCAAATACTCTGACATTGAGAGAGAATGCCTAGCAGTTGTGTTCTATATATTACCTCCAAGAGAGGAATCTAACAGTAGAGACTGACCATTTAACAATGGAACAACATTCAAGGAAGTCCCTGTTTAATCATTTTCAGTGTTCTAACAATTCACCTCAAGATGTCTGAAGTTTGACATACAAATATATCATTAAATAAAAATAATGAAACACACTCTCAGTTGTACGTATCCTTTAAAGAGTCTGCTTTATAAGAAAATATAACACAATGTTACATATACAATTTGATTCCCATTTTATAAGAGCTAATACACATTTTATTAACATTGAAAATATCAATGGAGTAACCATAGCTGGTCCAATAATGAAATTTTGAAAGCATTATAATATTTACTTTTTTTTATTAATCCTTTTACCCCCAGGCAATAAATCCACAAGGATGCCATGGGTTACTGAGTGTTAGAGAATATGAGAAAAAAACACACTGTTAAGGAGTGAAGACAACAAAAGAACAAATATTAAGAAAAAGGAAGATAGTGATTGATTTTTGCATTTAAATTTTTGAATATAAAAGTTGTAATAAGAATCAAGAAGCTGGAGTAGAGTTCCACAAGCAAGAAGTGTGAGAGAATAAACTGTTAGCATAGAACTTGGCTTATATCTAGCCATTTTAACTGTAAAATGATGAGACCTCACAGCCAATCTAATACTGTGTCTAGGTAACATAGAGAAATGTTCATCAGAACAATGACCATGAAAGTATTTATAGAAAAGACACATAGAAATTACATTATGGCAGTGAGAAAGTGACTGAAGCTGCGATGCCAGGTCAGGACCAATAACTTTGCAGATTCTTCTTTGGATTTTATCAAGCGAAGACAAATGGTTTTCCTAGCTGCAGACCTAGCAATTGATTCAATATCGTCTTTCCATTTCATGCCAGTGAAAAACGTTAGTTCAAAAAGGTGCAATGAGTCATTTTCCTGGAGGTTAGCATCAGCAATGGTAATGGAAGGTACAAAGAGGGCTCTATCAGATGAGTAAAAGAAAGCAGTTTAGATTTGGTTTCTAACTGAATATCATTTATTTGAATTAGCATTTCAGGTAATTACCTTGGTGATTGTACCAGATGTTCAAAGACATTCAATAACAAACACGAGTATCATTAAAAGCTCATGGATATAAGCCTTTGCTTATCACAGATTCATATATTTATATTTAGTTGCAGGAATAAATTTACTCTTACTGGTACAATAAAATGATTTTAACAGTAGCAACTGTGTGACATCAGAAATATTTGTCTAGCTACCCAATGAATAAATGAACTTCTTTGCATTATATTAGCAAAGGTGGCATTTGAGAGTCCTCTAAAGAATTTCCAATAATTTCTATAATCTGCTTTTTGTAAAAGAGGTATTCATTTTTGTTCCCATTTCATTACACAGCTCCAAACATTTTCACTGATATTCAGTTTCAAGTGTTATTAAATGGTGGCAGGCATTATATTATAGAACACTTTTAATAACTAGAAGTATTTTGATTGGTTGAAAATCCAGAGTGTTGCTATGCTTCATTCCAACACAGCAGTCCATTGCTTGGAATCCTAAAATGACTATTTATATATTCAGTCTTTGATCAGACATTTTTTTAGTTGACTGACTTTGTATGGAAGTTCTATTTTTCTTCAACTATGACTCCTTTAATGTAAATGTTAACCAGTAATTCTTCTTCCAATCTTTCTGTCTTCAGAGTTCTTTTTACCATCCATTTCTTTTCTAAATATTGAAACTGATTTCTTGACTGTAGCATTTGTGCTTAAAGATGTTCCTTTATTTCAGTATATTTGGCTAATGAAGTTGTCAAGACTCAATTGCATTCTTTAAGTTCAGAAATACTAAAACCATTGTGACATTTTCAAGCTTTTAAACATGAAAGGTCAGTGTTTTATTAACATGTTTGAACTTCTAACAATAGAGTACCTCAATTAGGCATATCCATCTTCAACTGTCAAGAAATATTGTCTTCAGATCAGTCACCTGTGTGCTGACACTTCAAGCACTCTTGTGAAAATGTTTCTCTGAATAAGCTCCCACTGTGTGTGAAGATCTTATTTGCTTATTGGTAATTCTATGTCTTCAGCCTTGTTATGACTTTATCCATTCTGTTTCAGTGAAAATATTATCTGGTATTCTGTCAGGTCCTTACAGTACTTGATATTCCTTCAGATGCATGTCATACCTTGTATCTCATCAGAACCTGATACTCCTTGAACCTGCTACCCTTCAGATATGTATCACACTTGGTATCCTTTGGATATAAGGCTAGCAACTCTAGCCTGTAAAAACATACTTGCTGCAGACACTACAGCAGCAACACCCAGTGTGGTGAGGCTAAGGCCATATGCACCACAGGAGAGTCTACAGCATTAATAAATATATTTGAGAATAAGTAGAAAAAAATAGAACAGATTATCCTTATAGATTGAATAAAGGGTTTAGCTGAAGATTTCCAGAAAATTGCTGAATGACAGACTATTGAAGATGTCAACAGTATAACTGCTAGAATGTCATCACTGAAACAACCAAGATGAAGATACTTGTCTTAAGGATTGAAATTGTTTTTTTTCACAGATTGTTTTAGTGTATTTTTTATCAATCATTACTCATGATTATATATATATATATATATATATATATATATATATATATATATATATATATATATATATATATAGAGAGAGAGAGAGAGAGAGAGAGAGGCAGTTAACTTTAAGGATTTCATTTTGCTGTAGGAAGAAATTGGTTAGCAAAGTGTTTTCAAGTTTAGATTCTACTCTGACCAGATGGGTACCTCTGTTTGCTCAATAACTCATTCATTTTTCTGCAGTTATTTGTTGTCACTTTAAAAGCTGAACATTTTACCAGTGGGAAAAAAATGATTCATTTCTGGTGTTCATCTTTTGAAAAACTAAAACCATTCACATTATTTCCTTGTCAATTACTGTTGTAGGAATATTTGACTTTTAGTTTTTATTTTTAATATTTGTTCACAACCTTTTTCATAATTTTTACACAGATTTTTGTGTCAGGCAGCAAAATGACATGGACATTTTTTTCTCCCTCTCTTAATAGACTCTTTCATACCATTTCCTAAATCATATAAAGTAAGAGAAACCATGAGATTAAGCAAGTGCTGAAATAATTTTTCATTGTATAAAAAAATTATTTATCAATAATATATTTAGTTCATATGAATGATTCACCCATTATCTTGATAACAGTACATATACATAGATATACGTATAAATACATCTCTCTCTCTCTCTATATATATATATAGACACACACACACAATGCTTATAAATGTACATATGAATACACTCACTCATGAACATTAACATAAAAATAATGTACAAATAAATTTTAGTATATGTATATGCGTGTTTGTGTACATTTTCAAATATGTGTGTGTGTATGTGTGTGTGTGTGTGCAAGCATATTAAAGCTACTTATAAATTTATACATAAATAGTTTATCTTTACTTACACAGGTAGCTTTAATAATATTTTAAAGTATTCGCCCAATTTAAAATTTGAAAACTCAAGAATATTTTTCCTCCATGTTACTTCTATGCATAAATACAAGTTAGAAAATAAAATTTCCTCAGTGGACAAAACATCTTGGTAAAGAAACTTTTTCCTTTTGTCATTATATATATATATATATATACACATATACACAGACACATTCACAAAAACATTAATTTTATTATAATTTTACCACTTTATTAGGCATACTCTCCATCCTGTTTTAGAACCACTTTTGCCTTTAAAACTAATATAATCATAATCTTTTGGGGATGAATTTCAGGCTGTTATGGAAGCATTCTTTCATAATGTGTGTCCATGCTGTTATTGTACATCCCACATTTTTCTAGATTTAGCTGCACATCCAGGTGTTGAATCTGCCTTTTCACCACATGCCAAAGGTGCTCTATGAAATTGATATCCAGTAACTGTGGTGGCCACTTTAACATAGAAAAGTCATTAGTTCTTTGAACCAATCTTTGTTTTTGATTTGTGATATGGTACATTTTCCTGCTGAAAGTAGCCACCAGTAGATGGATGTACCATAGTCATAAATTAAGGCATGAACTAAACAGTCTACAGAATTTAAACTATCTTTTATTGGTGCCAAACATTTGTACTGGATGACAAGTAAATATTCGATATACCATTACACAACCAGCCTAAGCTGTTGATACAAAGCAGGGTGGATCTGTACTTTCTGGCTGTACCATCTGAATATCATAAAAGAAATTCAGACTTATCAGAACCAGCAAACATTTTACCAATCTACTATTGTCCAGTTTTTGTGATTCTTAGCTAATTATAGCCTCAGTTTCAGTTAAGAATCTTACAGGAGTAACACCTAGTAACACCATGGTCAACTGCTGCTGTAGCCCATCTGCTGCAAGGTTTGTCCTGTTCCGTATGCCTCCACTGTGAAGAGTGGTTATTTATACTGCTATTGCTTTTCTCTTAGCTTTAATCATTCTTCTCTGACTTTCATCAATTTCCAATTTCTGCCCACAAAATTAGAAATTTACATAAAAGAACATTGGTTATACAGGGTGACCCCAAAAAACGGAAATTTTTGAAGTGCATATTGCCAGACATGAGCAAGTGGCAACACTGCAAGACAGTGACCTTGAGCAAGTAAACATTTCGCCATTTTAGTAACAAGAATGAAATTCACAATATCCCAGCTGAGATGTTGCATCAGTAAATAGGGGTCTCAACAGCAGATTTCAAGAATGCATTTGTACAGAAGTACGCCATCTACAGGACGTAATTTAAAAAAAAATGAAAATTCCATCATTGTTTCTTCAATGGCATGTTTTAAGGTTTTAATTATTACAAATTAAATATTTTTCTTCCATCACTCTTGGTTTTATTGGATTGTTAAAAAGTTCCCGTTTTTTGGGTCACCCTATATATACTTAATCAAATAACCAGTGAGTGTATATGTGTTTATACAAATTAATTTATACTGGAATATACAAAATATGTTTAAAATGTTCCAGTCTATATGCAACAATTTCAAAAGAACCAATTTTAAATGATAGGCAGATAAACAATGAATTAGAATGAACAGACATAACAATGATTTAATTGAAGAAATGTAAAGGAGACTTTAACAAGTTTGGCTGGATAAGAGTAATAAAGCAATTTTATTTGCTGGTATAATTGCATTTTTCTTAATGACCTATGGTCCATAGATGAAATTAAATTTGGAATTTTCTTCAGGACGGATATCATTTTTTTTTAATAAATTCTTGTTGTGTATAGTAATTTTTTAAAACTGATTCTTTTTCAGTATCTGTCTATATTTCTGAGATGAGTTATTATGTATACTATTTACATTGTCTAATGGATGTCAGTTAACAGTTATCTCATGTTAATTCCCCTCTCCAAGTTCTCCACCGCTATTACCAGGTATTGAACTCACACTTTTTGGGTTCTGTCACTGGATCTAACTAATACCTTTATCCACTGTGCCATGTGTCCTTAAGGACACCTGTGTATGAATTTCTGGGACTTATAAACTTAATGTCTTCAGCAACCATTTTTAGCAGAGCTCATATTGCAATTATTGTTGATTCTTTTTCACATGGTTGCATATAAACTGAAAGACTTTAAATAATCATTTCGAACATGAAATTCTGTATTATCATGAGCTTAGATTTGTAAATATTCTACAGAAATATGAAGCCTATATTTGAATAAATTTAATGACTTGATAAGTGTTTGTTTAATAATTATTATTTCCTTGTTCTATAATGTTGGGACAAACTATTTTTATGCTATAAAGCCCAAGAATTATATGGAACACTGATCAAAATGTTATGAAGTGGTTCTGAAGAACTCTTCAAAACTAAACAATGTTTTCAATAAATGTCTTTTTTAGTACCACTGATTAATCAAATGAGTGACTACATTACAGGTATTAACTACCTATAAGTATCTGTAAGTCAACAGACTACAGAGTCTAGCTGGGATCTGTTGAGCACGACTCAGATTTACATGAGAACTACTGACCTTCCAATAGTAGCACTCACTACTGGATTGACTTGCAATGACCTTGTGCATAACTGTTACCTTTATTCTTATTGTATTTTATTGGTTTTTACAATAAACCTTTACTTATTTTATCCACCTTGTTTTTCCAATATATATATTCCTATTAGCACAGAATATAACATAAAAGTATATGACTCCTCCTGCCTAGCTTTATCTTTTCAAGAGTCAGATCAGACCAAAAATTCAGTATCTCTGACCAATCCACATTTATCCTTAACAGAGTTCAAAATTGTTTATGTGGTCTTGTGGAGGATGATTTTTTTCCCACCCTACAGCCACTTTTCAACAGATACAACACCGCAAACCTATTGCTACTCTATCACTATTTCCAGGACAAATTATCTGAAAAACACCATTCTTTTATCCAACCAGACCATTGCAGCTAAGACCCAACATGCTTTATTCAAAAAGTTGAGTCACCCTCATTCTCTTTTTATTCTATTTGTATGAAGGAAGTCCTACTTTGAAACCTTCTTCCTAAGAACCTTTACTTTGAGGAACAAACTCCAGTGTGTATGTTTCCTGAACACTACAATCTTAGCCTCTTCAAGTCCAGGGTCAGCCACTATATATCTACCCTATCCTCATAATCTTCACTTCCTTCTTCCTCCAGACTACACACCTTATTCAGTAGTCCTCTACCTTGTGGCTCTTAGATATTTTATTGAGTGGACATTATAACAAAATAAAGAAATTTTCTCTTTCATTCAAAGCAATTATTCTGACCATTTTAGTAATTGTTTCATTCATTTCAATGTCTTGAAGTAAATATCAAAAATTGAGAAAATAATCAACTGTATAAGTCACATATCCATGATCAGAAGACATCAGTAAATGAGACAAACAAACATCCAATTGAAATGGTTGTAGAGATAAATAAAATATTTCTTTAAATATGTTTTATGGTTTTTATAAAAATTAGAGCTTAAAGTGAGATGCGAACACCTACTGAAAAAGTGAATGAAATATATAAAATGTAAATTATAAAGTTCCCAGGTGTTAAAAGAATATTCACTAATCAATATATTGATTATATCTTGACAGTTTCCATTATCTATGCCAGTGGGTGGGGCATTTGATGGGGTTGAACTAAGAATTGAAAATATCCACACTTTTCATTAAGGAGTAGACTGTTAGATTTTATTACTTTTTATTTTCTTCTACTTGTCTGAGTAATTAAAACTTTACAAATAGAGCATATTATCATTTACTTTGTAATTTTTACTTCAACCATATTCTAAAGATATTGTAATTACCAGCATCTCAACAGACTCTGGAAAACACATTAATCAATCGATATAATTTTCACTCTGAATGCAAGATCATTAAGGAAACTTGTTATTTGTATGAAGCCAAGCGCTGTTATAATGTCATGATCTTTTATCCACACATTTCTTAGTTTTTTTTTGGTTACAAGGTCAATGACAATGAAATGCTCTTGGACATTCCTTCCTGTTTTGCAATCACAGGTAGAATTTAGCCCTTTCTATTAGTTGAAAGAATAAATACTGAGGCCAGAGCAAAAAAACATTTTATACAGGGGCATTTCTGTGATGTGTATTTGTATGCATACAAAACTGGTCAAATAAACATCAGTGGATATTTAGGTGGTGTAATGAATATCATTGCAGAAAATGAAATCAGCAAAATGACGTTAAATTCCAACCTCATCTCTTTCATTAAATTTAACACTAATGCTCTTGGGAAAAGCATGAATCAGTCTTTTCTCCCACAGCTATGGGTTAAATGCAGGATATATTGGCTTCTCAACATATATAAATTTCAAACCATAGAGAAGACAATGGGAAACCACTCCTCAACATTTCCCCAAAATAAATGTCAATTCTCATGTTATCAAGAAAAATGTGTATACAGTCAGGATCATCCATGTCCTGAAGGGAAATGATATTAAAAAGAGAAATAGACGTCATTACTTTCAATAATTTGCATGGATACATTTGTCATCCAACTTGTATATTTATCATAAAAGCATCATTTAAGAATGTGCAAAGTTATTGGTCCTGAGCTGGCATCTCACCTTCTGTTACTTTCCCACGACTGTAGCATCTCTCTGCCTTTTTAATAAATACTTTCATGGTAATTATTCAGATGAAATTTACTCTATGGCACCTAGACTTTATGAATTTAAACACAGTAGTTGATTGGCAACAAGGTCTCATCAATTTACATTCAATTTGGCTAGAACTGTAAGTTCTATGCTAACAGTTTCTTCTCTCACATGTTTTGCTTGTGGAACTCTTCTGGCTTCCTGCTTTCCAGCCAAATTTGATCTTCAAAAATTTAAATGCAATGTCAATCATTATCTACAATCTTCTTGATTTCTCTTTTATTTTTCTCACTAATGTTTCTCTTTTTCTTATTCTTTCACACTCAGTAAATCCCTGTGTCTTAGTGGCTTTACTGCCTTGCTTAGGGTGAACTGATTAAAAAATATATATAAAAAAACTGCAGAAATCATTTTATCAGAGTCTGATCATCCAATTTTGTTCGTTTATATCACTTGAATATTCTGACAAATGAGTTATCTGATTAATTTACTTTATGCCATTTCCCAAATTATCAACACAGCTATTGATTATTTTCACATTATTTTCACCCTTATTAATGTCTGCTTTTTTGTTATTATCAAAACATTTCAGTCATTGTGTTCTCTGACCTTCTTCAGGTCTTTGTTCATATGCATAACTGAACACTTTAATTAATCTACAAGGGTTGGTTTGTGAATTTGGTGACATAGTAATAATGAGTTAAATCCCTGGACCTGGTAGAGACTCAGGCTTATTGGACATAGCATGAGCAATAAGTGAGCAGTACTAAAAGAGAAAACTGGATGAGATATCCCTAGACAGTTTCATAATTATCCCTTTCTTTACTTGCCAATTAAAATTGGAATTGCCTGCAAGTAAATAAATAATAAATGTACATAAATATGCAATTTATATAATATTTATCATGTCAATAAATATTTATGTTTCATAGGCTACACAAAAGCATTTAGAACAGTACAACACAGAGATCTAATTGAGCTGCTAGGTAAACTTGCCTTAATTAGAAAAGATGTAATAATTCAGAACATTTACTGAGAATAAACTACTGGATGAACAATAAATAGAAAATGAATTGAGCCAGTTCACAAAAACAGAAAGGGGCATAAGACAAGGATGAAACTTCTTACCAGATTTATTCAACCTTTTCAGTGTATGTTAAACACTTAAAAGAAAACAGTAGAAACTCCTAGACATGTTAGTAAAGTAAAGCAAGAGAAAGAACTGTCAATTCTTAAAAAACAGAATATGTATGGTCATTAGGATTGTGGACAGATTAAGATACAAGTAACAAATTGGAATGTCAGATTTTAAAGTGTTCTAAAAGACAAATTAAATGTGACAGAAATCAGAAAGTACAACGGATTAGCAAATGACACCTTGCAAAAGCCAAACAAATTATTAAAAAACAGGAAAATTTGTTTTAGAAACAAAGAGTGCTGAACTGCTATGTAATATCAATCCTATGATATGGTAGTGAATCCTGAACAATTTCTTTACAGATGAAGAGGAAACTTGAAGCAAGAGAAACAAAGAAAAGAGTGCTGAACTGCTATGTAATATCAATCCTGTGATATGGTAGTGAATTTTGAACAATTTCCTTACAGATGAAGAGGAAACTTGAGACAACAGATATGTGGTTTTACAGAATTATGCTGACATGGAAAATGTGAAGAATGAGGAAGTTTTAAGGAAAATGGAAACAAAAAAGATACTTGTATTTAGAATTAACAAGAGAGATTGCACTTTCTGAGACTTAATGAAGAAAGAGGTCTTGGAGAGTTTAACACTGGACATATTGAAGGCAAGTGGAAGTGAGGGAAACATTGATTAATCTACTTAATGAGCTTATGTAAACGGTTGACAGAACCAAACAAAAATTGTTTAGAGTTACAAAGGATAGGATGTTGGAGACAGCCATGATAGTCCTCACCCTGAAAGAACACTTCACATGAAAGAATATGTTTGACAAAAATTTGACAACCTTATGACAATTACTTTTTAAATTATGCTTTTATCGACTTGCTTGGAATGCACAGTAAATAAACAATATATATATATATATATATATATATATATATATATATATATATATATATATATACTTACTTGAGCTTACATTTTCCATTGATATGAAGTGGAATGATTATATGAATCAATTGCTAGATCTGCTACTAGGAAATTTGGTTCACTGTGTGATGCAAGACAATTTTTCTTACCAGAATTTATCTTAAGCCTTTATAAATCTATCATTCATTGATACATTGAATATTGCTTCTATGTATCTAGATTTTTGATAAAATCCCAAAATGAATCTGCAATGTTATTGGTCCTGTCCTAGCATCTCAACTTCAGTCAATTTCTCACCTCCATAATGAAGCTTCCCTGTGATTTTTCTATAAATGTTTTCATGGTATTTCAACTTTATGAATTTAAGTGCAGTATTAAATTGGCAGTTAGGTCTCATCATTTTATAGCTGTAATTGCTAGATATAACCATAAGTTTTACGCTAACCTTTTTGTCTTCTTGAATGCTGCTGTTTTATTACCTTCTCTCCTTCATAAATCTCAGATTTTTTCACTTTCAATAAAACCTCTTACATCTTAGTGGTTTGCTTCAGGTGAAATGATTAAAGATGATTTTCCAATATTTATCATGTTAGCAATATTAAGAACAACTTTCACAACTATATATCAATCTTTTTGATCTTCTTTCACAAAATTCAAAATCAAAATGCTGTATTTTGACAGCATTACTAAATATTTATCAATATTACAAGAAAGATTTTTGCTTTTAGTAATCCTCTTTGGTCTCTAGAGAAATTAACCCATATTAATTTGTAGAGGGAAACATTTGCAACAGTCACCCTTATGATAGTAAAAAAAATAAATGTGAATGTAACAAAAAGAACACTCTTCAAGTTTAGCAGAAATAAGAAAGTCTGAATTTCCTTGATACTGGAATTAGTATGACAAAGAACCTTTGAGTGGAGAAGAATGTTGATCAAGGGAAAAACAAATCCTGACCTACTGTTGTCAAAAACTATTTGTAAAAATATTCTGATTTTGTATGCAGATAGAATGAAAAATGGTTTTGTGTGTGGACATAATCATTTCTATTTCTAACAAATAATCAACAAATGAAACCTTTCAGAACTTTGATCAATGTTTACCTGCTTCACCTCCTGCTAGACATCTTGATAACATAAAAAAATGCAATACTTCAATATTCCTCCACCTTTTTTCCTATAATTTCCTGATATCCTTATGTAATCCATGCTTCTAAATTTACCTCTAAAATATTTCCTGGAAAAACATAATTTTTCCTCTCTTTAACCTCTATCACATTCTTCTTTCATTTCTTTTGGGATTCCATTAATCTCCTTTTCCATGTTCTTTAAATTGTTCTGTTTTCTCTTCTATTTCCTTTCTTGCATTTTGTCTTGTTTTATTGCCCTCATAGCCGAATGCTCTACATTAATCTTTTGAAAGCTCTGCTTTTTTTTATCTAAATGCCAGAGTCTATCTAAAGTTCTTATTTCATTTTTGCTCAAGAAACAATTCTTTTCATACTTTGATTTTCCATATTAAATTCACTGGCTTTAATCCACACTTTTGGCTTATTTAACTCTGTTTATTGACATCGTTTGCCAATCAGTTTTTTTAGAATGCAAATTCTTTGCAGGATTAAAAAAGAAAGAAGAGAGAGCTCAAGCATAAGATTTTTTTCATAACTCAGACAATATTCTGGCCGTATATTTCAAAAGTTAAAGCATTATCCAAAATATACTTACATACATCTAATTCTGATTGTTAACATACACTAAGATAATTCAAAGTTTTAAAATCCTTTTGGCAAAATTCTCATGGTTGGAATTTAAATATTGAACTGTTACAGCTAAGATAAAATGTGTAATGGTTATAGATTAATATTTAAAAAAAAAAAGGACAATTTTGTTTACCAGAATTTTTTCAGAAGTGGGAAATATATAAGTATACTGTCTTTTTACCAACTGGACACATAGAACCTCATGTCACATCTCTATTTTGTTTCAGTATGCACATAACTAGCTACAGCCCACGGCATGCTGAGAGAGAGAAATCAAGATACAAACCCTGATCTTGTTTATTCAGAGATTCACTTGCTCAGTCTGGGTGGGTAGGTAGGTGACACTTAAGAACAATATCTGCCACTTCTCAGATCTCAGATTAGCACATCAGCTTCTTCTCTCAACCAGCAAGATCTCAAACTTTCTCCTACCAACATTCTGCTCAGCTGTACATCATGATGCATGGCTGGCAACTCTAATTGGCAGCATTGGATTTAATGTTCAGCCTTTATCCTTCAGGCAATCCAGCACTACTTCAATGGACATTGAAATAATGATTTGTGTGTCACATGTATTTAGTGCATCAGACTATTCTGAATCATCATTCATAACAGCAATTTGCCAACCACTGTGTGGCCTGTCACTAAGGTCAGCTTTTCTTTTGTCACTAGGTTTGCCTTTAACTCTACTGATCCATACCCTCACTGTACTTATGTCAAACACAACCTTTTCATAAACATTTACGAACATCCTGTGCATGCTTGCAGCATTTTCTTCCTCCAAAACAGAAATCCTCTGATAGCTCTGTGCTTTCTACTTGTGTCCTGAAGTGCATCCACTTTGAAACAGGAGAATAGATTTAAAAAAAATAAACTCTACAAATTTTCTTCTTGGCTTCTTGACACTTTATAGCTTCTAGGAAAAACACTAGTAATTATGACTATCACTTTAAAGATTACATTAGAACAAGCATTACTTTTTAACCAACACTTGTATAATGAATTTAGGTGGTGTTGTACAATAGACACTGTGGCCAGAAAATAGGTTTTTCAAATTTTCTTTTTATTACTACTATAGATTAAGAACTCTAGATTTTCTTTATGTACTGTGTCCCTTCTGGACTCCATGTCTTCCTGATCCTTGTAGAATATATACACTGTTTTCCTCTCTTCATCTTTCCCTCAATCTGAGTATCAAATTTTGCAAGCCCTCCTTTCTCATTACATGTCCCAGAAATTTCAGTTGTCTCTTCCTGATGTTAAGTATAAGTTTCTTTTTTGTTTCCATTTTCTCTAAAACCTCCTTGTTGCTCACATGTTTGGCCCATGGTATTCTCAGCATCTTGCTGCAGAACCACATTTCTGTTTCTTCAAGACTCTTTTCTTCTTTGAGATTCTACAGCATTCACTGCCATATAGGAGGACAAAAAGTATTTATGATCTAGAGTGATCAATTTATAGTAAAAACAAAAAAAAAAGATTTCTGGATGTAGTGCCAATTGTAAAACTCTACATAAATTTTAAATGTATGTGCTGAATTAGGAAAGAGACTTTGGCAGTGATTTGAGCTAGCTTTTTTTCATCAAAATTAGTTCTAAGTTGTAAACATAATAATCAAACCATCTTGGTTTTCTTTGATCTAATTTAAGTTGAATGAAAATGTTGCAAATGTGTTCAGAATTTTTAATTTTATCAGAGCTGAGTCAGTGTTGGCTTTTTTACAGATCTATCTCAAGATGTACATTTTCTCTTAGATTCTGTCTCTTCCTTTCTTTGACAAAAGCTATTATACTATATGGAAATAGTTTTCCAAGAATTCTTTGATCTTTTTCACAGCTTCTGGTTTTGCTACTAATAAACAAACCTAAAAATCAACTTCTGTTTCTTAAAATGATAAAGATTTTTCTCCTCCAACTTTTGTAATCAGCCCAGCACAATGTCTGATTCAGACAGACAGATAAATAGATTAAGCACCAAGATCTGAACTGATATGAAGGATTACAAAAAAACCATAATGAAACCAAAATACGTTGTTCATTTTGATATACATATCATCAATAAAGAATCACTGATACTCAAGAATATTTGACTAATTCAGTTTTATTCTATAACTCAGTTGTGTGAAAGACAGAAATGACACATTCCATATGACTACCCC
Source organism: Acanthosepion esculentum (assembly GCA_964036315.1). Taxonomy (NCBI): domain Eukaryota; kingdom Metazoa; phylum Mollusca; class Cephalopoda; order Sepiida; family Sepiidae; genus Acanthosepion; species Acanthosepion esculentum. The sequence continues at coordinate 28,095,162 of OZ038475.1, read as the reverse complement.
AGTTCTACTTTGGTAAGGTGAATTAGATCCGGTTAGTACTTAATTCACTTAAATAAAACTTGACAATATTTTATAATACACAAAATGGAACATACTTAAGATTGTACAAGTTCAAACAGTTCTTGAAATTATATTAAATTTTTTCAGAGTAATATTTGTTCTGAGCTTCTTTTAACAGCTTAAGAAACATGGGGAAAACAGAAAAAATAATTTTCTACAGAAATTCAGTTTCAGACCATTTCGTACTGCCTATATTTTAATAAGGACATTTAGTGAGATTATTTTTTCTTTTTCTGAGAATTTGAGGAATTTAGATTTTTTTTTAATTAACTTCCATCTAATGTATTATTTCATCATAAACTTAATTTAGTGCATATTCATATTTGGGCACTGCCATATAACATTACTCCCCTCCAGATTGAAATAAAGGGTCAGGCATACTACCAGGATGATCTACTGGACTATTGGATACATTATATCAATGTTAGTAATACCAAGCTTAACCTGTTCAAGTCTAGTGTAAACTGTTATATTCCCTACATATCCTTGTAAAATGTGCCTCTTTCCACTTACTTTGTAACCCTGTACCTTGAGTAGTTCTTGGGTCTTGAATATTATTGTAAAAAAAAACAAATGTTGAAGCCAACTTTGTATTTAATAATCTAATTTAAACAAACACTTCTAAGTAACACTATTTAATATAGATTGTTTCTTCCATAGTTAAAAATAGTTGGAACATAAACTATGGTTTTCGTTTTTTTAAACTCTGGAGTGTGAAAAATTTTTCTTAGTTACTAATAAGTCTATTCATTTTTACCAGGAACTATATATATATATATATATATATATATATATATATATATATATATATATACAAAAACAAGTTTTGTTAAATTCAAAAGACATTTACTTTATTGTAGCTCACTTTAAGCATTGCATAACCCATTACTTTGAACTAATTCAAATTCCAGAATTGAACAATGCTAGGATGTAGCCAACAAAATCTTGTCCTCTATGCTGACAACACCCAGCCCTTTATAATTAATGAAATGGTCAAAATTATTTGAATAAAAACAGAACAAAACATGAAGTTTGGAGGGTTTATCCATAATGTTGATCCTGATGGACAACATCGTCAAAAATTGGAAAAAATAAAATAAAAAGTTAAACATAGTCAGTGTTAGTTGAATTTCACAAAACCTGTTTGAATGAATTCATACTTCCTAAATATACTTAGTACATATATCAAATATGTTTTCTCCAAAATTGTCCTGATATATAAAGATTTATATATATATATATATGTGTGTGTGTGTGTGAAGAAATATAGTTTAAAGTATGCTATATTTATGGGATTAAGTGGCCTGATGACTGCATTTAGCATGAAACAGTTTGTTGCCTCTGAGTATTGACTTCAATGATCACAGATAGAGAGAAAAAGGATAAATATATATATAGAGAAAAACGTTAAAATTCCCTTCCTTCTTTGCTGTATGACAATGGTCTAGAGGTAAGAAATCTGACTGATGTCAAATCAGTCAGGTTTCAATCCTGGCATGAAACAATTGGACATCTAGCCACACTGAGGAGCTGTGATACAGTGAAACAGTCTGTCTCTGGATGACTACATGTGTGTATATATATATATATAGACACACACAGAGTCTGTATCAAAAATACTTTTACAAATTTTGAGGGCAGGTTCTTCACACCAAAACAAAAACAAAAGTCTATATATATATATATATATATATATATATATATATAAACATATGCCTGCAAATCCTTCATTTTTCTGTTATTAAGTTTAAAGAAAGTTTATGGTAGAATCAGGAACCTGTCTCCAAAGTTTGTAAAAGTATATTTGGATTTTATCTTGGATTGTACATTTAACAGACATCTACCCTAAACTTTAAAATTAATAACTCAAAAATGAATGATTTGCAGACATGTTTATATGGTCTTTTGCACTTGTTTTAGTGTGAGGAACCCACTCCCAAAGTTTGTAAAAATATTTTTGATACATCCTCTGTGTATATATATATATATATATATATATATATATATATATATTGTGTGTATTTAGGCAGCATTTTTTCATTAATACATGTAAACAAATAAGACTATCATCAATTTCTTGTTCGTGTATTGCTTAAATATATTGTGTAATTGTCATCTTTGATAATGGCTTATATAAGCCGAAAGCTTAGATTGGATTAAAAAATATGTATCAATATTGTGATTTTCTTTCATTGTTTAATAATAATGTTATTAAGCGTATCAGACTATATGAAAAAAACTTACATAAAATATATAGACAACACTTATCTATATTATTTAATGAAACATGTATTAATATATATATATGTATGTATGTATGTATGCACACACTTATCTATATTTATTTGATTATATATATATATATATATATATATATATATATATATAATGAGGGAAGACTGCTAAATAGATTGTAGATATAAAAAGTGTGGATACAGAAATCAGCACTTTATGTTTTGCATTTCTACGTTCATATATTTTGTTGATTTGTTGATTGACAAAAAATGACTTTTAATAGTATTCAAAAGAAAACAATGCTCTATAAATATCAATAGATAAAGAGGGTAAAATGTTTATTTTATTGCAAAGACTATGTGTATTCAAGCAAATATGAAGTAAAATTCAGTTATTAAATTATATAGGTATGCAGACTTAACATTTATATAAAGAAAAGTTTCTAATAAAATATGTTTTTCTTTCATTGTTACATGAAGTATAAAAGTTTATGTTTGGGAAATAAAATCTTTGTAATTTATTATTTATTTTTTGAATATCTTGAAATAGGTATTTGCCAAGAGAAAATAATCTGAGGAAAAAAATACCAAAAGCAACAACAAAAAAGAAAATCATTTTAATTGGCACAAATCTATACTGGAGTCTGGTCATATATACTTGTATTTATGAATGCATCTATAAATGTTTGGCAATGTGAAGGCAGTGTAAGGGTTAGCAGCTTAGAATGAGAAATCTGCCAGCGAAATTCAAATTCCAAACTTGTCTGTTGCATTCATTCTCGTGCAAATACCCTCAGGAAAGATATGAATCCATCTCTGCTCTCTTCAGTTATGTGTCAAATAGCAGGGGTAAAATTTATTGTCTATCCATGGTTGGCTACCTGTCTAAGAGAAGGACAATAGTATATATTGTAAATTGTATAGTACCTTTTACAAGCATATTCTATGCAACAAGGGAAAATATTATGTCCACAATTAACTTTTGTGCAGGGTTGTGGACTATGATCTTGACTGTGGTCGAGGATGTAGGATAGGTCATGGTTATTTAGAATGAAAATGGAATTGGCAAGCCTAGTTCAAATTCTAACCTTGTCTTTTTAATTCACTTCAGCACAAATAACCTCAGAAAAGATATGAATCCATCTTTGCTTTTTCAAATTATAGCCCTGGTGAAACACATACTATGCAGCCATGAAAAAAGATTCACAATGAACTGTGATCTTGACTGAGGGTGAAGAAGGGTGGGTATGTATATAAATGTTTCAGCCAGTCTGAATGAAGCCTATATTTTAGCTTTTACATTAGGCAGTTTCCTTGAGGTCATTTGAAATTCTAAGATGACCAAGTCACTATTTCACAAAGTGCTTATAAACTTTAGTTATGCGCAATATTTATTGATGTACTAGTTTACCTCTGTTGTAGAAAATAAAAGTTTATTTTCTCAGACCTTATTATAACTGCTACAGGATTTTCATATATGAGTTTTTAAATATATTTCTTCAATTATTATTTTTAGACTTACATAGTGATACAGTATAAAAGAAGGTTCGCTAATCCTTGCTGACACTTGTTGCCTTCATCTCCTGGCAATCTCAGTAGATTCTAATTATCAGCAGGAGGTATGTTTGTTACCCTGAGAGTTAGAATGGGCTCAGCCCTGAAGCTCAACAAAACTATTTCAATTTCTCCTCAAGAGGGATTGTATGAGTTGCCTGGAGAACCCTTGCCAGTTTGAACAAATTAAATATATGCACATATATATATATATATATATATATATATACCCAGCTTTTATACAGTGTCAGTCTTTTCACTTGCTGGCTTTGTTAATGTTATGGTCCAATATCCTCGCACCATGGTTATGGTCCAAGGTAGAACCAAGGAAGAACAACACGAACACAAGAGTAGTAAGTAAAAAAGATATATTGCAACAGAAATATAATACAAGAAGTTGAAGGTGTTAGTATTAACTGTCAGTCTGGTTTAGAGTGAACTAATATGTCTTGACTTGTTAGGTCTCAACTCATTCCTCCTCCCTCTCTCTCAGAGAGGTGCAGTATTTATAGAGTCAGGAAGAGTCCATTATCGTTATAGGTAAGTTCCCATAACAGTTAACATATTGGGAGAGTCTACCATAGTCATTACAAAGATACCGCTACCCTGTTTCATCAGTGTAAAGGAGAAAACTCTAAAGAGGAAAATGCGCAGGAATGACAAACAAAGAATATACAAATATCACATCTGTGCATTACTTTACTGAAAAGTATGTTTTGATTAAAACAGAATACATCACAATAACTACTCAAATTTACTAATTTTTTTAGTTATATCTGTTTTAGGAAAATCTATTACAAAGTCAAAAAATATTTCTCATTTGAGACATTTCATCAATTAGGACTTCAATGGGCTTATGTGATGTTTACATTGATATGATTACATCATACACAGAAATTTTAAATTAAATTTTTTTTAAATATGTATTTTGGGTATATAGTCTAGGTGATTTCATTAAGTTTCTTTTTGTATTTGTTTTCATCACTTTTTTTTAATGAAATATCCCCACATTGTGATAATAGAAACTCTGCCAAGAAAGGTGAAATGTTGTAAAAACCTGAATGTAAATTTATTGTGGCTGATCTAGTGATTAAAGCATTTTCTATAAATTTTTGTCTTAGGAAATTGCTTTCTCTATCAACAAAAGCAGAAGTTTTTCATTATGGTTCATTATGGTGAGTGCGTTGTTTTGTATAAAGATCCTTTTTTTGTGTTCATATAATCTTTTACTTAAATTCTTTGAAGTTTCTCCTTGTGTCAATTAATACAGGTGATAGTGTAAATTTCTCCTTCATATTTTAATTTTTAGTCTTTTATTGCTTTAAAGGCATATGTAACAAATTTTATGTTAAGCTGAGATAAATTCTTTTCAATTGTAGTTAGGTTGTTCTATTTGGTAAGAGTTGTATCTTCCAATGTGCCACTGTTTACAAAGTTAGAAATTTACAGATTGGTATACCTAACATAAATTGGAGAATGAAATGTCTTTAAAATCATACAGAATATATTCATCCCCATCACCATTTGTTACCATTTTCCATTTCAATATGAAAATTTTAATTTCTTATTCTCTAATTCATAATACACATTTACTCAACAATGATATTAAGCAATGAATAAGTTACTACTCGAATGTTAGATAAATATTGTGAGAAGGGAAGATAGTCAACTAAAATAGCTTATTAGCATTCTTGTTAAAGAACATTATTTTTATTTTTCAACATTTCACCCTAAGCAAGGCAGGAATGCTACTAGTATGCAGGGGCCAACAGGAAGTGAAAGTGTAAGAAAAAACTGAGAATTGGGAGGACTAATGAAAGGACAAAAGATGAATGGGATTCAATACAGAAAATGGCGAATGATGTTGCATTTAAATTTTTGAAGATTGTAGTTATGAGGGAAGCAAATAAATGGAAGGGATATCTCAGTTCCAGAAGAGGAATGACACGTGGAACTAGAACAATATACCCTGGTAGACAAAATAAAGGGTTTGGTTCAAAATTCCAATCACCTGAAGAAGGCCAGAGCATACAACGGCTGAAATGTTGTGACTATGGCAGTGAAGATGAGGAGAACAGTCCAAATAATGTAAGTAGACATAATACCTCATCTCAGAGATACAGACAGATAATACACACTGTTTAGTGAATGGGCATCTATCTCAAATACAAAGTATCCACTATAATAACGTTTGAAGTAATAAAAATGTTGGATTAAAAATATATCCATTGATTATTTTAAAAAACAGTGAGGAGAGAGTAAAAAATTAGTGCTTGTTTGTAATTGTAATTAAAACAAAAGAGTAAAATAATAAAAAAATAGGTATATTAAAAAAATGGTACTTGCATAGATAAATGTCTATTTTCAGAACACACTCATACTTACATTAACAGAGATTCAGATGTGCTTAACTCTGTATTACTGTGTATGATTAAACTCAATAATATGCATGCTATATAAATATATGAAAAATTATACACACACACACATTGTGTATTTAGAATATAGAATATATATGAGAAACCAACCATAAAACAGGAAAATGACATATACTGATATATTTGCAGATTACAAAGATATTATTTGATATACACACACACACACACCATGTATATGTGAATGCTGATGTCTATTTCTTTTCATCTTTGTGCCCAAACATCTGGCCTTTCAGGTCAAAATGTCCATCACTTTTGATTTTGAGGTGTTGTTAGGATAAGTATTGTTTATTTTCTCTCCACCTCTCCAAATTTTTCCCTTTCTTTCTTTCTTGATTATCAATTAGTTGATGATTCTTCTTGGCAGTTTTCTGCTTCACTTGTCTTCGGGGAGGAAAAAAATCTTTAATCTATCAACTCTGGCCAACCTTTTCCTCTACCCATTCTTAGTTCCTTTTAGCCAATGCTCAAACTAAGTAATCTATAAACTATGAAGGCTTTTTGTGTGGTTGGAACAAATAGAATTTTTCACCCAGCCTGCGTGCTTTCCTAAACCATCAATGAAAATTCTCAGTCTAGTGACATTTTTGTCATTTTCATACAGCAAAATAAATAAACAGAAAAATGACCTGAATTGTATCATTTTTGCCTTTGTATCTTCTGCCAATAAAATGATGAAAATTTGGTTTGTTAAAATTAAAATCTGGATATTTTTACATTCAATAAAAAAGATTGGCAATAGTTTTTCAGTGATTTTTTATTGATCAAATCTAAGCAAAAACAGTATTTTCTAGTATACTAAAAACTACAGGCAAAATCCATTAGGGTAGTTACTGATTTAGAATTTGGTGGGCACAAAAGAAGCTATAGACATATTAATGCAGATTCACTGGATGTCCATTCATTTATTCAACATGAAATTTGAAGAGGAATATAAGCAAAACTTATTCTCAGATTAGCTCTCTTAGAAATGAAGGGCAATAAAATTGTACTTCATTTTAGATAAATTAAATTTTTCTGTGATATGTATTGAAAAGAGAACTGTCTTCAAATAAAGACATATTTTTGAAGAAACTGATTAAAAATATTACTTAGAGCCTGCTTATAATTAAGAATTGGCATTCTTGAATTTATGCTTGAAAAACAGACTCACATGAACTTAAAGTTATTATTCAAATAGTCAGGGTCTCCAAGAGAAATTTTGCCAAGCAATACAAGGACCCTTTGGGGCCCTTAGGCCAGCAAGGATTTTTCTCAAAATTGAGGATTTTATGTCCAGTAAATCTACATGTAAAGTCTTATAAATGCTTTACAAAATAAAATACAACATACATAACGTCCTTGTGAAACAAAATAATAATACATACAGCCATAGAATGATGCAAAAATTCTGGTGTGTAACTAGTCACACCATTATGCTAATTTATGCATCTACCCCAGGATGTAGGTTAGGTGTTAACATATGTTTATACAAGTAGATCTACCATAATTAATAATAAATACTAATAAAAAGAAGTGTGATGTGATAAGTAGAGTGATATTTGAGTATGTGAATATAAGCGTACGTTAGGTTGTTCTTGTGAGGGAATGAGCGTTGCATGATTGCTGTGGAGCTGCTCTTAGTTCTTGGGCCCTGGAAAAAGTACTGGTTGAATCCTATTCTTATAGTCCCTGGGAATAGTTGGATATTGATCATATTTGATAAACTGGATTGTATAAATCAATTTTACATAATTTTTTTATATTAGAGTTAGAACCTTATAGAAATGTAATACCATGATGGAAGAGGGTAACGTAAAATGTTTGAGCAATAATTGGAAATTTATAATTCATTGGAAAAACTGAATGCTTTACTAGTTCAAAATAAAATTGCTTAGTGAAAGATTTTATTTGAGATGTAGGAGGAAGTTAGAATTGATTAGTTAGTTTTTGATTAGTTTTTTATGGCTTCTCAACCTTTTGCAGCCAGAAAATAATTTTTTTTAAATTGTAAGAATTATTTTGAGATATTAAGGATACTGTTACTGGTCCTACAAATTAACCCATAGCAGGTGTAGAAGATGTGCATTCCTACCTTTCCCAAGGGTATTTGCACATAAGTAAATATAACAAAACTAACTGGAATTTGAACTTTACCCATTACACAACATGCACCTCATATTCCTAAGTGATCACTCACCTAGGTATTGACAAAGCTCGACATTGCTCAACTTATTTATCATATGAGAACTGGTATTTCAATGGGATATGTCCATAAGCTGAGGAACTTAGAGTTTTAAGGGTCTCCACCAGAGAAGTTTTAAAAATCACTTGGGAGTTTGAACTTGGTCATGAAAAGTTTTAGCCAAAGAGTGCAAGTGTATTTTCTCTTTAGCTGTCTTTTTCATTTTTGTTATAAAAGGAGAGAGAGAAACAAGGAATTTCTGATTATATATATAACAACAAATATTTAATAATAGAAAGGAAGGAAGTTGACGAGGAATCACTGGCATACAATTATGATACTTTTCTCATACAGATTGATTAAGTAGGTAGTATCAGTTACAAAATCAATACATCAATATTTACTATGAACAGTTGATAATGAGAATAGCTTTGAAGCAGGTTCACAGAGTATACAAAGCAGAGATTCAGTACTTATCAATGACAAAGTTGAAAAGATATTTATGACAACAGATTTCACAGTAAAAATAGATGGCAATATTTCAGTATTTACCAAGAGAAAAATAGGCAAATAAATGCCAGTTTGCATGCAATACAGAAAAAGAGATGCAAAAAAATTATGTAAATCTTTCACTGAGGAATTTATTATTTGGACCTAAAGCTGATATACAACTGATAAAAATAGTAAGAAAAAACATTTGATATTAGACATGTTTATGATGCATTAAATAAAAATGATCAAGGAACCATTTAGTTTTAAGCATGCAGATAATCAATTGGCAAGTGATGTTAAGTCATAAAAAGGGTGCAAGTTGCCAAAATTTAGTTTAACTCCCTACATATAAAGGAATATAGCACTTTATCTTGACAGTTGGAATAAAGATGGTTCACTGATAAAGTTTAAAATTTTTACCTACTCTAGTTTTTCACCATAGATTTGAACTTATAATTTACTTGGTAGAGTCATTTATTCTTTATTTACACTATTTACATTGTTTGGACTGGTGTCCTCATCTTTATTGTCATATTTACAACATTTTGGCCGTTGTACACTCCGGCCTTCTTCAGGTGATATACATTGGAATTTTAAATCGAACCCTTTATTTCATCCATCAGGGCAGATTGTTATAGCTCCACATGCCATGTCTTTTCTGGATATTTCAATTTCAGTTATATCCCTTTAGTAACTCAACTCTCTAAGTTTTGTTCACCTCTGCTGTGACCAGGTATTGAACTCACAACTCTTTTGGGTCAAGTCCCTGGATTTCTTCAACCAATTTTTTATTCATTGGGCCATGAATTACTAAAGGGAAATAACTGAAACTGAGATATCCAGAAAAGGCATGGCACGTGGAACTAGAACAATCTACCCCGTTTTAAACTGATCTTTCTTGGTATGTCACTAGGATTAGAAAGATTGAGTAACAGGAGCCTTGAACAACTGAGTATGAACCGAGCAAAACTGATTCTTTATTATTTATTGAAGAGCGTTAACAGAACAAGGGTAGATAATTAGTATTTTAGTTGACTATGTAACATCCTCCTTTCATTGGGTTAGATGTGTTCTTTGGATATGTTAGAATATTGTTATTAGTATTTTTTTTTAATTTATTATTCTTCTTTGTATCTGGATGGGGTGTTTATGACTCTTCCACCATGAGTCCTGGTTATGTTTGGTTGAGTGTTTGTATTGTTTGGTTCAACATCATTTGGTATGGTGTAATAATATTTATTTTTATGTGAGTGCTCGAATTGTTCATTTGTCTTTAGTAGATGTTGTTGATTTTCTTTGATGTATCAACCTTCTTGCGCAATGACTAGGTATGATCTAGGTGGTGCTTTCATAATTTCTTTTTTGAATATTTGTTTTAGTGGCTTGTGGTCATTTTTTATTTTGAAGTGGATATCATACACAAATTCATGAAATTTCTTGCATCCAAAAACTATACTTAAGGTTTCTCTTTTTGTTCAATGCATGGTAATAAAATAGCAGTAGTGACTTTACCTGGTTTATGATCCTATTCTGTAGCTTGAAGGAAGAATGTGAATTCATCTTTCCAATTTTGCCACACGTTGGCTATATTCTTGCTCTCGAAATTGAAAGCCATCGGATGTGGGAAAACTTCCATGTTTTTTTAAATTTTTTTATTTGTAGATCTTTGACTTCTTTTAGTCTTCTGACACCATTTTATATTGATCTTTCTTGGTATGCCACAAGGATGGACATTGATTAAGAAATTGAATAAGAAGAGTCTTGAACAACTGAGTATGAACCTAGCAAAACTATTTATTATCTATTGAAAAGTGTTAACAGAACAAGGGTAGATAATTAATTAGTATATTAGTTGACTATGTAACACCTTAGTGGATCAAATAAAGGGTTCAGTTCAAAATTCCAATGTATATCACCTGAAGAAGGCCGGAGCATACAATGGCCAAAATGTGAATATGACAATAAAGATGAGGAGAACAGTTTGAACAATGTAAACATCTGAGAAATATAGACAGATTTATTCTTTAATTAGAATCTTAGAAATACACCATTTTGCACACTAAATTTCATTTTGAGTAGTCTTTATAGTTAAAAGGAACCACCATATAAAGTTAATTTTAATATTCAATATTTATAAATCTGCTACAGTACCTATAGATACATATTCATTTGGTACCATTAAGTTAAGGATAAATGACTTTGGTAAGAAATGGCAATTTGAGGAGGAGATTTTGATAATATAAACCTTTAGATAGACTTATTCTTTAGACTGAGAATCAATACACTCAATGCTGAGTCTAAACATATCTTAAAAATGCTGCTGTTAGTTAAAAAAAAAAAATTAGTAACAAAAAAATACGGAATAGTGATTGATATAAGTACATCAATAAATCTTTCCTCATGTGCCCTAGAAATTTCAGCTATCTCTTTCTGATGTTAAGTATAAATTTCCTTTTTCTTTCCATTTTCTCTAAAACTTCATCATTACTCACAGTTTCCATCTATGATATCCTCAGTATCCTGCTGTAGAATCATATTTCTGTTGCTTCAAGTGTCTTCTTCATCTGTGAGAAGATTCTTCTGCCTTTACTGCCATTTAAGCGGACTCATATTATATAAAAGTTAAGTTCTCTTTTCTGTCTAACAAAATTTTTCGGTTTCTTAATACTCTGCTTAGCTTACATTTTCCATCCCTTGTTAGAATACTTTGCAGATATTTAAACTGTTGTTTCATTTTTCAGACTCAACCCAGAGGCCTACATCAAATGATTTGAGGAAGTAGTGCTGCCCTGGGTCAAAAGGGTGGCTGGTGGAAGACCCTGTGTCTGGCAACAGGACTATGCACCATTCCACACAAGAAGGAGAACCCAGTCATGGCTGTCAGACAATTTCTGCAACAACATCACCCTTTACATCCGGCCACTCAACACACCAGACAGCAACCCCCTTGATTATTATGTATGGGGCTCAGTTGAGCAAGAGACCAACAAAACTCCTTGTAACACCAAAGATGAACTGAAGGCAAGGATTATGGCAGCATTCACCAACTTAAACAAGGAGACTGTCTAGAAGAGTTGCAGGAGATTCCAAAGTCATTTGGAGGCCGTGTTTAAAACCAATGGCGATTTTATTGAATACATTTACTGTTTAGTATTTCAAGATATTTTTGTGTAATTTTGGTAAATATATCTGTTAAAATGAGATGTCAGTGTTATTTTAATTTTTTTTTTTAAATTAATTTAGATGCCAATTTACCCATCGCACCCTGTATATATGTTTGTGTGTGTGTGTGTGTGTGTGTATCTTTTTGCAGTATACTTAATTCAACAATGAATATAGTTACTGCTTGAATATTATACAGTGAAATTAATTCTTGCTATATTATAGGATATGGGATTTATTAATACACCCTTGTGTGGGTGTATATATATATACATATATATTATTCAAACATGTTTCATTGAATAATTTAGACAAGAATTGTCTACTTATTTTCAATTGGATCCTTTCATATTCACAGACAAGATTTTTGGTGTCATTACTAAAGGAAGAGAGAAAATCAGTGTTGATACATATTTTATTCTGAGTACTTTCGACATAGCACAATGTCATCATCAGGGTCTTGTTTATTTTAAGACAAATATTGTAGTGTTCATCATTTTCAAAGACAAAATTGCTGTGTTTTTTTTCTTCATTTAACAATGACACCAAAAATCTTGTCCATGAATATGAAAGGATGCAACTGAAAATAAGTAGATAAAACTTGTCTAAATTATTCAATAAAACACGTCTCAATGAAAACAGGCTCCATTTTATATATATATATATATATATATATATATATATATATATATATATATACACACTTGCACATAAAAATATCTATGTACACTTATATTCTTGTGCACTAATGTGTATAAATAAACTAAATATAGGGTTTGATTTTGATTTTAGATTTTTCAAAGTACATCCAACCTTCTAGAAAGATTCCTATAACAATGTTTCTCATTAGATCCTCCCATTTTCACCTAGAGCTAGATAAAGCAGAGCTTAGTAAATATTCATATACAATCTGTAACTTTATATGAGTTTATTAAGCATATTTACACTCATTGACCAACTAAAGTATTTATTTCATGCAAGTGTTATCAATATGGAGGCTTGTGGAATCTCATATTGCCTGATTGTATTGAGACTCCACAGCATTCAAACTGTAAATATAGGGTAATATCTTCAAGAAAACAGAAAGAAAATTAATTTTTCCTATTGTACATATAATTTGATTATAATTCTCACAAATGAAAATAATAATGTAGTATAGGCTGTTAGGATATTTTTTCTTATTTTAAAAATGCTCTAAATTCTAATCTGAGAAACAAAAGTAGCAAGGAATCATACATTCTCTATGAAATGTTTGCAATATGAGTGTTATATATTGTTAAAGATGTTTGTAAGATTTATAAGGATTATATATCGTTAAGGATGTTTTCAATATGAGTTTTAAGTAAATCATAGATGGTTTATTTCTTAGCATTTAATGCTGTTACACTCATTAGCTAGACTCATAATGAAAAAAACTAATTCAAAAGCTGAGAAAAAAGAAAAATTAAATTGAACAAAAATATAGAGATTTAAGAAAGCAGATTATGTTTGCAAGCTCAAAGAACAATTGAAATGCTGACAACTTTTGTTAACTAGGCATAGATGTCATCTTTGAATCAGTTTTTATTATTAGTGAATATATCTTTGTCCCATCTTGCGGGATATGTATATGATTTGATTAGGACAGAAAATGCATGATTTGTAGTTACTGTTCTATAAATTCAAATTGCAAACTTTTATATATTAACTATGGTCAAAATTTTACATCAACCTTAGAGGTATTGCATGATTTGTAAGATGGGTATCTGAATCACTGGCTTTATTGTTCAAATAAATGTCCTATTTTTTAATTATGTATTGTTTACGTTTTAATATTTTTCATTATTTTGCATACTGTTATAAGATTTAATATTATTGAATAATGCTTTGTGTTTATTTTGTATTAGGTTAGCAATAAGTCAAAATTTAATCAGTGAAATAGCATGGAAAAGCACAGTGATGTTCTATGGCTAATTTTCACCTTCTTAATAATTTTAATTATCTTGAATGCAAAAGAAAGTGGTTCAGTTTTAATGTTTCTTAATGTTGCTTGATAACTGCTCTTGTTTATCACATGATGGCAAGTCCCACAAGCTATTCGGTCATTTGGGCACCATATGTAGTGCAGCTGTAGCATCTGTAGATGTGCTAGACTGGTTCACCTACCAAAAGAGACCAACCTGTCCTATCGTTTAAGGTACCTTGTATTCAGTATTGCCCTTTTCCTAGACTGGTAGGCATCCATGTCAGAAGAGAGCCAGAGAGATCATACTCTGCTATTTAACTCAGGTGCAAAGTGAATGAAACAGATTTGGTTAGAATTTGAACTTGGTATGCCAGTTCCACTTTATGTAACAGTAATTATTACATTAAACACACTTCCATAAGAACCTGCTTATACAAATCCTAAATGTTTAAAACCTACTTAGATTTAGATTCAATTCTAACTTTGCTCCAAAACTTTTAGGATATGTTTTATGTAATAAGAGGATCAGAATAATGTAACAAATGTGTTAAGAGCTGGCATTCAATCCTTTGCTTTTGAGATCCAAATAATTTAAAGAATTCTTTTAATTTCATAGATTTTTAAAATCTTAATAAATTTATTTTTATACCTAATTAGAATGGATATATCTAATAATAATATTTCTAATTTTGATAATACATTGAATAGGACAGAGGTTATTTTTTACAAATTAAGAATATTGCAGATTTTACAAATATGCAATAATGGTTATATTTTAATTTCTTGTTTGATTAGAATACAGTGATGAAACTGTATTAATAACATTAAAATGGAATTTACAAGAATAAAAATACTGCTTTCACTTTGAAAAGATAACATCATTTCATACTGACGGTAAAATCGCTTTGACAAGAAAATGGCAATTCTGCTTTTTCTTTAAAAGTCTTTGGTATTGAATAATTTAGCACGTGGCTGACAAAACCCACAGGGAATAAAAGAGTTAAGATATTCATGAAGCAAAAAATAATACAAAGTGATTCTCTTATAGGAAAGCAATGAATTGCACCCATGAATTTTCCTCTTGCACACAGAGTGTACCTACTGAAGTGTTTCCATTGGACAATTCTTAGGCAATTCTAAAAATATTTGTTTTTACTCATTTCAAGAAGAAGGACTCATATTATAAACAGGTGGCACTAAAGAATGCAGTTGTTCAAGAAGAATTGGCCACTTGTGCACTCTGTAAGCAAGAAAGCAATATTTTTGGAGAAAATGAAGAAATGTAACTGAAGAAAGAAAAAGAATAAAAACAGTAAAAATTATTGATTTTTTTAAATTTAGAGGAATAAATATTTTTAATAAGCACAATAGAATGGAACTTGAAGCTCTTCATGACATGTTAAATTGATTTTTCTCAAAACTGTGCAATTGTTTAAAATCTGCCTTTTGTTTGGTTCTGCTCTGATGAAAATCATCTTCATATATCCATGTGTGTGTATGCATCTCATGCATCTGTGCATGTCTGAGTGTTTAGAAAATATACATCTTTGGATATATACAAGGATAGTGAAAGTTGCTTGCCTGAGTGACAGGAGTCTAATTGTAAGTATTGCAAATTTGTTCACTGAAGGGATGGTACTTTATTGATTAGCTTAACAAACTGAAACATTCAAAACAGAAATGTGGAAACAATTTTGTCTGTTAAATTCAATGTATTTAA
The DNA here is from genome assembly GCA_964036315.1 of Acanthosepion esculentum. Taxonomy (NCBI): domain Eukaryota; kingdom Metazoa; phylum Mollusca; class Cephalopoda; order Sepiida; family Sepiidae; genus Acanthosepion; species Acanthosepion esculentum. Next base: position 28,079,396 of record OZ038475.1, on the reverse strand, counting down.
AAGAATCAATGTGACAACTTCAAAAGTACTGAGATATTTCACTACAAACGTTTTTTCATAGAAAGAAACACACAGAACAAGACAGAACACTTTTAAATTTAGTCTGATGAATGTTGTGATTTCTTTTATAAGTTTCTTTGAAATGTTTTTTAATTTTATAGATAAAAACAAGGAAAACACACAGCTAAGTTTTTATGTACACAACCATGTGATTAAAAGTTTATTTCTGTTGTTCTTTTGTTCAAAGTGATTAAATTTTTATTGCTGTAGACATTCTCTTTCTGCATATATTTTCAGTGCTAGGCAATTGTGGGGATTGTTTGCTTGAGTCATGCATTGGCCTAACTTTATCATTAGCTATCATAAAATTTTGGGTCATGTTGCCAAGCACACTTAGCTGCCCAAAAGATGGGGAAGATATGCTTATTTTTTTGAGGAAATCTTCTGACCCCACTAAGCTTACCAAGTCAACATGGTTTATTAATTTTGCACTTTTTGACCTTTTAAAAGTTTAAGACCCCACCCACATTCATTGCATATTGATAACAATTTTACCTCATCAATTATTAAGCACCTTGTATTCGGCACCTAAGAATACTTGTTACCTAATTGAAAACGTACAATTGACAACTTGCTCTCATTTTTATATTAATGGCTCAGAATGAGAAACTGAGAGTTGAGTTTGAAGTCTGGTTGGGTTCGTTACACTCACATACATGTAAATAGCCTTTGGAAAGTTATGAATCTATCTCCACACCTAGCTATGGTTAAATAGCAGTTCTTGTACCTAGAAAAATCATTGTTATACTCAAAAAATTGTTAATGCAATATTTAGTTGCAAAAAAAAAAAATGATACATTTCAAAACATATTTGAGCTTTAAATAACCCACAAAGGATTAATAAGCTGGAAAATGAAATCAATCAATCATTTTCACAAGATCATAAAAGTTTCAGTTTAAATATATATGAAAAATATTTGAATATAAATGCAATTAATTACATGAAGAATAGCATGGTAAATTCATACTCCAGTATGCCCGAGTGAGATATGGACAAAACTACCTTGATCATGTATATAACTTAATAGTTTTATGAATAGGTTGGATGATTTTTTTCATTTTTGTTGCATTTTATCACAAGACTTTTAGTTTCTATTTTTCAGTTAACAAATTACTGAAACTTATCCACTTTACATGAGATTTGAACATGTATTTATTACTTGAAGAAATTATTATGTGTTGATATCTTTATTACTTAAATTACTGAAGTTGTTACAAGAAACCAGAATTCTTATCACTCACTGTTCTGCTATTGTCCTTTTCTTTTGAAAAGCTCCTTGAATTACTGAATAACTTAGAATAATAATTACTCTTAAATTGTTCTGAGATGAAATGATTTTAATTAATACACTTATTACTAGATTAGTTTCACCTTATTTCTTAATATTTTGGTGGTTTTTCTTTATTATTCTTTTTAGCAGATCTATTAAATACTGAATTAATGATCTTGTCTATAACCATTGGAATATAAAGTATTAACAAAAATGAAGAAATTCTATCAACTTACTTAATGTTAGTTGGACAATGAAAATATTTCATGTCAGAATCTCAAAATATTGTACAGGTATCCAAGCATTTCAAAAGTTCATTTTACAATAATTACATTTTAAGAAAAACCCCGGAAGAGGAAAACAGCACATAACCTACCTTATGAGTTTGTATAAATGGTTGGCAGAACATAGATTAGGAGAAATAAGAAAAGACAAAATTTTCTAAGAGCTACAAATTTGTGGAGAGCCATGATTGTCAACATCCTGAAGGGAGGTGGCACATGGAAGAAGAAAAAGTATGATTTCCATCTGTCACTATTCAAAGTGGCATGAAGCAAAGAATAAAATCATCATTAATTTATATGGGAAAATAACCGAACATGGCCAGAACCCCCCAAAATCACCTTCCTCTATGCCTGCCTGCTTGTTGCAAAAATACTGAAATATAACAATATTCTTAAGCACTTTTCTATCATACATTGTTTTGTAGACACTCAAAATATTCTGTAAAGTTGTATAAAACTTACTTGCCTTCTCAAAATTAAAATCATAATTTTCTACAATCATTGAATTACTGTCAATTATGGTATAAATGTGAATGTTAGTTTCCAGGTTTGGCAATGCTCAGAATTTTTCTTACATAAATTGTCATTACTTCTTCACTTTACTGGCTCATGAAAGATTTTACAGAAATGCTCTTTCATATAGCGAGGAAATCTGTAACAGTATTTTTTGTAAATGTAAGGATTTTCTGGATTCATTTTTCCAAAGGACATTTTTATAATGTGTGTCTTTGAGATAATCCTGGCATTGAGTTCTGCTAGTTTAGCTTGCCAATATCATCATTGGATACACCACTGCAAAGTCAGAAGTAACTCTTAATATTTTCAGAGATCAGACCAGTTAATTGTCTCATGTGATATTTTGTAACTTCAATGGAGAAAAAGAAATCAAATTATACAAGAAAAATGTGCAAACGTTTTTACAAGCAGCAAAGTCATGGTTGTCTAAACACAAAACCACATTTATTGATGGAGGTCAAATTTTCAAGGCATAAACATTTTAACAGAGAGGAATCTTGACAAGTTGTATATGAACCTGGCTGGGTCTGCCTCAAGCTACTTGCATGAACTCACCATTAGCACTTATTGTCTGCAAGATGAGAGATTTAAGTGTCTGCTTTCTTGACAATGAAAAAAGGGAACAATGACAGCTGCCCTGTACACTTCCATTAGAGAAATAAAGTCGAAACATACCACTTGTGAATACCGTCAATGTAGATGTCATTCATTTACCATGAAAAGGTAAAATCATACTTACATGGAGCTATACATCAACAAATCTGCTTTTATTGTGAGATATGTGATTTCCAATAGAAATAAAACTATATACTGAAAAATAAATGCAAGTCAGATGAATGAATAAGAAATAATAAAAATGCAAAATCAGAAACTGATTTGCTCTTTTTCTTTTATAAAAGAACACAAAACAAAAGAAACTTAAAACTAAAAAAAGAAAAAAATGTGATGTGGAAAAGCATGCCTGTTAAAATTAAAAGGTAACAAAGCGAACAAAAATAATATTAACAAACCAAAACAACACTGAGATGATATACACATAAAGCTATATCCAGCTACATTCAAAATGAAAACAAAACTGTCAAAAGTAAATCAATAATGTCATTAATATGATTATTAGAATAATTTTTTCAAGTAATAGCTTAAAAAGTAGATAAGTCATTATTCATGTGATGAGAGTGGGAAAGTATTGTGCAAAAATAAAATGTTGTTAGTTGTTAAAAAGTATAAAATTTAAATAAGTATCAAATTAAAGTATCTAATTAAAATAAGTATAAATCTTAATATTTATAATATAATATATTAATAATATAAAAGTATCTAATTTCAATATGTATCTAATTAAAGTATCTAATTTCAATCAGTATAATCTTAGTATTTATAATATAATAATAATAATATAAATGTATCTAATTTCAATAAGTCTTTCTTGGAAACAAAATACTTTCAGTGATGATTCAATAGTAATATTTAATATAAAATCTGTGTGTATATCGTCATGGTTTATTATGCTAGATTCATACTCTGTGTGTGTATCTGTATTTACTAATCTTAACTTGGTCTGGCATAAAGCCAGTGAAGACTCCTCAAGAACATTAAATTCCCTACACAGTAGTAATGACAGGCTGAATTGGCTCCCAATCCATTTATCCCACATCTTCCCTTCAACTATCTATTAATGTATTGGCTTCTTGAAATACTCTAAGATGCTAAAAAGTATCCAATTTCAATAGTTCTTTCTTGGAGTCAAAATATTTTATTGGTGACAATAGTAATATTTAACAAAAAAATCCGTGTGTATGTCTTCTCATACACATATGATTAGATGATTTAGGGTGTCAGAGTCCCATCACATTTTTGTGCGTGTGTTTTATGTATGTATGTATGTATGTATTTACTAAACTTAGTTTGGCTTAGAGCCAGTGCTGGCACTTGGTGAAGATTAAATTCCCTACATGGTAGTAATGGTCGACCAAATTGGCATACAAACCATTTATACTGCATCTTTTTTTTAATTTATCAATGTATTGGCTTTGTGAACCAAGATTTGGGGGGTTTACCATAACTACTGAAGGCTTACAGGCAGTTACATCAATATGTCCCTGGCCTAATCATGAAAAAGCATTTATCTTATATAAAAAGTACTTTTTCAACTTAATCTCTCCTTGTCAATGCACTTAATTTACAGTAACCAAACATTATACAGTGTATGCTTCGGCTAAAAATTCAGATAATAACAATGATATATATATATATATATATATATATATATATATATATATATGTGTGTGTGTGTGTGTATATATATATGTATATATATATATATATATATATATATATATATATATATATATGTGCGTGCGTGTGTGCGTATATGTGTATATATATATATATATGTATATATATATATATATATATATATATGTGTGTGTGTGTGTGTGTGTGTGTGTATGTGTGTGTGTGTGTGTGTGTGTATAAACAATGCATGACCTCACTAGCAAGCTTGAGTAAATGGATGGGGAAACTAGGTTTAGGAGAGATAACAAAAAGACTAAATTTATTAAGAGCTACAAAAGACAGAAAGTTGTGGAGAGCCATGAATATCAACATCCCAAAGAGACACAGTCCCCTCACAGAAGAATGCTGAGAATACTACATATTGAACATGTGAGCATTGATGAAGTTTCAGAGAAAATGGAGACCAAAAGAGCACTTATACTTAACGTCAGGAAATGGAGTTGACATTTCTAGGGCACATAGTGAGGAAAGAAGGCATGGAAAATTTGATAGGACATGAATTGTTTTCCTCTGTCCCTCTTGCCTTCAATCTGTCCTACAGAAACAATTCATAACATACTGAGTTGAATAAATGAATGAGGGAACTAAGTTTAGGAAAGATAACAAAAGGACTAAATTTATTCAGGGATACAAAGAACAGGAAATTGTGGAGAGCCATGATCGCCTATATCCTGAAGGGAAACAGCATATAGAAGAAGAAGACAGGCACTGATAGTTACTGCAATATAAATCTGACCAAGCAGATCATAATTTCAAAAAGAAAAATGAGAAAGATACTCTATAAAGATCTTCAATATTTTGTGTGTGTGTGTGTGTGTATATATATATATATATATATATATATATATATATATATGGGAAAACAATATATAATTGTTTTATGTATCAAAAATAAATTTAGGGAAAAAACCATAACGAATTGAAAAATCTTTTTAAATATACATTTTGGGTAAATGGATGAAACATGTCATGCAAAAATCTTTTCCACTTTCTCATAGTTTGCAAGTGTGGGTTGAAAATTTCATAGGTTGATTATGAAGGAGTGATACTAGACCTGTGAAATCTTGCATGCATTAATTTCAACTCTTCTTCTTAATAACTGCATTGCTTCTTTCCAGGTAAACTGTTCAAAGAAGACTCCGAAAGAACTGTTGGGGAGGCATTGATGGTTGTACTAATATGAAGTCACAAGTCATCTTGACTGAGGGTTTAAGCATACTGGCATTGTTCAAAAATGTTGATCACACTTGATTATGCACTCTCTCCCAGAAATTCTAACTAAAGTCCTTTCAGCATAGTTGCATTATAAAAATAATAAGTTGGCTCTGTAGGAGTTGAACAAACACAAATAGGCCTGAGAAGGCCCTTGCAACAGGGATTAACTAGTCACCCTAGCAGACAAACATACTTGGATATGTAGGGTGAATCAGACATAAAAATCACTAACTAATTCTTGAGATATTCATAATGGTTGGATACTTTCCAAACAGACTTATCACAGCTGATGGTTGCTGAAATTTGATTTTTATGATTTATCAACCTTTATGGGTTATTTAAAGCTGAATTTGTAGGAGGTTGCTTGCAGTACATGATGTTCCCAAGTGATCCTACATCTAAGTACTGACCAGATTCAATATAGCTTAACTTTGGCAATCGAACCAGTGTTTTCAGTATTGTCCTGACAATAATTCATAGAAGTAACTTGTGACTCTCAAATTTGGAATCCTTCTATTATTATACACAGTATCCTAGAGTGAACTTAGTGATCACAGAAAAACTTGATTGGTGAAAAAATTATATTTTCTATGTTGAGTTCACCTCTTTGGCAGTGAATGTTGAACAATTTTATCACAGATGAAAAGGATACTTGAAGGAACAGAGATGTGATTCTACAGAAGGATTCTGAGAATTCTATGAATTGTGAGTAACAACAAATTTTTAATGAAAATAGAAATAAAAAGGACACTTATATTTAGAATAAAAAAAGAGTCAGTTGAAATTTCTAGGACACATAATGAGGAAAGAGGGTTTGGAGAATTTGACACTCAGGGAACATAGTGAATACATCAGGTGTATAAAAAAGCAGTGAGTAATCTATCTAAGAAGGTGGTGTAAATGCATAACAGAACAAGGAGTAGGAGGGATGGTAAAAAGACAAATGTTACAAAGAGGTTCAAAGTTATGGAGAGCCCTGATCGCCCATGTCCTGAAGGCACAAGTTGAATTCACATGTGAGATGATGTACTTGTACCCACTTTAATAATAAAAGCTCTTTATTAAATCAATATTTAAGACTTAACATTAAGTACATTTTTATTATGAGGTGGACGACACATTAAGACAGATGAGGAATATATTGTATTAATGCTTATCATCCAACATGAACAGTCAGAAGTATTACCCTATATGGATATTAGATTAATTAGTACAGTCCAACCTCTTTAATCCAGTACTGTGGTCTGACAACTCCCATGCTATAGTACTTTTGGGAATCAACCACCATTAGTTCCTTGTGCAGCTACAAGGGAAGTGTCACATATTATTTACAACTTTCCGCAGAAGCTGAAAGCAGCAAAGTGTTTTGATGATATGGTCTTGCTCATTTCTTATTTGTCACTGAATACGGCATAGTACTATATATTATTTCTTGGCTTTAGGTATTTTTTTAGCCTTTGTATTACATGAAATAATAAAAATCTTATTTGAAAGCATTAATTATTGTTTTATTTCCTGTTATAAGTTTTGTTCTACCTTTGATAACAGAGCAATATATATGTGGAAGGGTTATATAGTTTTTTAGGGGTGATTTCTGTAGTCTGGCAGTAGCCTGATCTCAAGGGTGCTGAATTACAGATGCTGGACCATATTATAATTAGTATCATAACAAAATGAGCATAGCTGTTTAACATGATACGAGATCAAACAGAAACTATTGTTGTTGATACTTCATATAAATAGACAAATATAAAGAATCTGAAGTCATGTGGTCTTATTGGAATGCACACATTTAAACACACACACTATATATATATATATATATATATATATATATATATATAAATAATTTCACCCCAAGCAAAGCAACAAAGCCACTAACACAATACAATGTAACTTAAAATAGAACAGTACTATGATATCTGGGCTGGAGCTCCCCAGACCTCACACTCAATTCTTAATAAAATTCAAAACCATCAATACAACCTTGTGGGTGATGAATTATTTCCTTCTCCACAAATGACTCATTGAAAACAGGAATATATATGGCCTTGTGTGTGATGAATTATTTTCAGCCTGATAACTCTTTTCCAATAGCCAAAACGTTGTAAATCTCTGATTACTGCTATTTCCATAGCAAATGTTTTGACAAGCACCATTCCTTTGTTTAACTAGTTCCAACCATCACAGCTCAGCCTCACTCTGCTATGTATGCTGGGATGAATCATCCCAATTCCTTCCATTAGTAAGAAGGAAATTCTATTTGGAATTTCTGAGAACTGGAACAGACTCCTGAGAGGATGTTTCCCCAATCACTACAATATTAACCTTTTAAAGTCTAGAATCAACCATTATTTTTCCTACATATTCTCATAAATGGCACTTCTTACCTCCTCCTCTTATGCGCATACAAAAACCTCATCCAGTATCACTTTAATCTTTAGTGGCTCTTTGGTCTTGCATGGGAAAGATTTTATATATATATGGTGGAATGTCAACCCATGAATGTGTGACTACATTTTACATCAATTTAGTTTTCCGCAACCATTTATTGATACTTCAAGTGGCTTTTGAGTCCTGAAAGATATTTGCATTTCAACCTGCATGTGGTGCATGTGAGTTTATTTCTAAAAGCATGCTCATTTGGATGGTCAGTGAGTTTACTTGGCTATTTACAAACCTTTCCATAAATACTGCATGTCAAACCCTGCTGAACTCTGTAATTGTGCACATTGTGGTTTCCAAGGTGCCAGTGCATGCTTATCTAAAGCTGATAACACCAGGCTTAGATAAGCAGACCCTATCAGTAATAACAGCTACTGGACTTGAGAAGCCTATTTTCCAGAAAAATTGATTTAGAGAAAGATTTTATAAATTTCAACAGTAGTACTGGCTGCTCAGTCAATGAATAAATAATCTTTCTTTATAAAGAAATGGTTAATATTACCATTACAAATCTTACAATTAAATATTCCCCCAATTTTAATGATTTCTCTTTTTTTTTTCAAATAAATTCATTTCCTCCCCAAATCCTTTATGCCAGAGACAATGATGCTTCACCAAAGAACTCTCATGTTTGCAGATTGTTCCCAGGTATTTAAGTTCTCCTCTGTTTTCTCAAGGGAATCTTTTAAACATTCTTTATAATGCCTATGGTGTTCACATTGCAATTACTTGCCCCAGAGAGAACTTGTTTCTGAAGTCTGTTATCTTTGAGGCAGGGAAAGTACCCAGATAATCTGAGTTGATGCTTTATGATCATGGACTTAATGCTTCATGTTCCAACCCAATGAAGTACTTCAGTATCAAGAGAAAGATGTCAGAGAAATTTTCATAATCAAATGGAGACATCACTGATGTAAGTGCTTATGATGCTTTATCTTTCTAATATATACTGTCTAAGTCCCATAACTATAAAACAAAGCTGTAAGATCACATGCTTTGTAAATATTAATTTTTGTATTTTGGCTAATATTTGATTGAGACTTTTTGAAGTTTATGAAATGCATCATTGGTTCTTGCAAGTATGTGGCTGATATCCTCATCTAGCAGGGTGCTGCCAAAAGTATCAACCACCCTCAGTCTTGTGGGTTATTTAAAGCTTAAACATATTTTTTGGATTGTAATAATAAATCTTCCTGTGAGTGAATACTGAATTTAAAATTCTTTTTGAGAATGACAACAATTTTTCCAGAAGCAATTCCTACTACTTAACATATAGCTGGATGGAAGGAAATTGATTCATATCTTTCAACAGAAACTCAAACTTAGTTATCTGATTTCTCATTCAGATCTACTAACCATTACATCTGCACATCCATGCATAGATGGAAACTCTATATATTGTTATATACTTTGGATAAAAAAGAGAATACAATATATATTATAAAAATATCGTTTTAAAGTATGTTATATTCGTTGGTTAAAATGCTCAATATCAGGGATAGAGAAGATGTAAATATAAAAATGGCCTGACAATTGCATTTAAGCATAAAACAGACTGTTTCTGTTGAGTGTTTACCTCAATGTCCACTTTATATATATATATATATATATATATATATATATATATATAAAGCATCAGCAAATATTCCTGTGGCTATGTCCCAAGATCATTATATGAGCATGTGACAGAGATGTTAGAACATTTACTTTCCTTTGTGACATTGAGCTCCATGTTTGAATCTAAACTATGGTTGATTTGTGAGGAAGATGACTTGTTCATATTATCAATCTGGTAAAAGAATCTCAGAATGTGGCCCCTTGGGAAAATCTCTAAAAAAACCATACTAGTGGTTAACTGAAGCCTTGTGAATGATACTGATTTGACAGAACTGTTCAGAAGCTTTTCATCATCATGCTAGCACACAGTAACAAGTCATAATGACTTGTATTTTAGCATATGGATGTTATTCAAATCGCTAATCAGGCCATATTATGCACTCCATCACAGAAACAGTCTGCTCTGTATAGTTGCATCATAAAACACAGGTGGACTCTCTGTGTGTTGGCAAGCCACCCTAGCAGATGAGTGTGCCTGGAAAATCAGTAGATGGCCTATATATATATATGTGTGTGTGTATGCATATATATATATGTATGTATGTATGTATGCATATCTTCATTACAAATAGCACAGTATATAAATAATGAAAAAAAGCTTCTTCTCAAACTAATATTGATTTTTACAAATAATTTATAAAATAACTGTTTCTATCTTTAAAATATTCATGTATCTCTCTATCTATATATATATTAAAACTGAATTCATATGGAAGCAATCGGATTATAATATTAACTGATTCAGGTACATAGTGTGTAAATAGGCAATCATATATGTAAATGTGTGTGCAGGTTATATTTGGTAATGAATGAACCAAATTGCCTTATATATATATATATATATATATATAGCTACATCTTATGTTAGTGAGTATATTGTCACACATGCATATATGACTGTATATTGATCTATCCTCTTTCTCTATACTATATATATATATATATGTATATATATATATATATATATATATATATATATATATATATATATATGCACACACGCACATACACACTCATGTGAGCACATTTAGTGTCAGTATTTGAAAACATTAAGTTTATTTCTGCATCTGTATATATTAATTTTCATATGAAGTAATCTGTGCAATAATATATTGATCTATTTTAAAATTTATGGTAATCAGAAGCTAAGTAATATTGATTTAGCAAGAGCATTGCATTTTTTTCAATTCATAAAAAACAATTTGTAAAAAATGCTTATATATTTACAAATTACAAGTTAGTAATAAAAATTAGAAAAAATAAAAACAGAAAGACTGAAATTATTGGCACACTAATACCTTCTGTCTTTTTTGGTCTGTGCAAAGTATAAAAAATTGTTAAATACAAAATGATTTCTTTAATCTATTCTTAAATTTTGGTTCTTTTCCAGTACAAAAAAGAAAAA